>CM024587.1:52833334-53433334 GCA_014182565.1 Eucalyptus marginata | reverse complement strand
TACAGCTGCCCACACGTCTTGATCGAAGGCCTCTAATCTTTGGAGTTGCAAGCTAGCCCCAATGATGATTAATTCAACAATTCACTTTAAAACACTTACAAATATAAGGATTCAAAGTCGAACAATATTTATTTAGTGTCGGTCCTAAAAATGATTTCAGCAATATCTAACTCCCCAGCTTTGCTGATTGGGTAAGCTTTCATCCACACAACTTGTGGTTCTAAATCCATCAAAAGAAGGGAGACAGGGGAATCGAATGCATCAAGAACAAGAGGATGGATTTGAGTAAAGGCAAGTCCAGTCAAAAATTTGGGCACACGGGATACTCGTGCGTAGTGAAAAGAAGGACAAAATAATAAGAAAAATGAGGTTTTCGTGACATGACAATTATCTAACGGAATGCTCTCTATAAGAAAGCTCCTGAGGAGCGAGTGATAGCTTCACAATAGGGACAAGGGATAGAGGGAAGAAAATCGAAATGAGTAAGAGTGAGCTGAGGGTCTTGTGGCAGTCTTGATTTGTTCATCCAAAAGAAAATTCTTGGGAGCAAGTGATTAAAGCCTCAATACCCACACACTTCTCAGAACGCAACAATTTAGTATCGGAGCAAACTATGGCAACAGGAGCACTTCTTTCCCTAGCTGCAAGAAGGTATCCACATTCTAGGACTTAATTGCTTTTCGTGTTAAAAGGTTCAAGCAAAGTATACAACTTTTCTGCCACGAACCCTCACGTGCGCTGTTCCTTAATAAGCATGATTCAATGTGATGGAAACTGCAAGACAGTAGTTTGATTTTGCTTGGGCAGCATCAGACGAAGGCTAGGTTGCCCCATTAAGCGAAACTTCGTAGCTCAGTTTCTTTGTAATCATAACATTGATCTCGATCGATCTTCCCAAAGAAAAATGATATGGAGTTTTTCTTGCACAACTTAGACATTCACATATTGATATAGACACGTGTAGATTAAGTTTGAGATGATTATTTTCCTTTTCAGACTAGAGGGAAAGGTGGCAGTGATCACTGGTGGGGCGGGTGACATAGGAGAATCTACCGCGAGGCTCTTCTCAAAGCATGGGGCTAGAGTCATTATAGCTGACATTCGCGACGACTTGGGCGAGTCGGTGTGCAAGGATCTAGGGCCAGATACTGCATCCTTTGTACATTGTGATGTATCAAGCGAATCCGACGTTGAAAAAGCCATTAACACTGCCGTTGACAAGCATGGAAAGCTGGACATAATGGTGAACAATGCTGCAACCATCGAACCACTCAAAGCCAAAATATTGGACAATGACAAGGCCGACTTTGAGAGAGTAGTAAGCGTGAACCTGACGGGTGTTTTCCTAGGAACCAAGCATGCGGCTCGAGCCATGATCCCGTCACGAAGAGGAAGCATCATCAATGTCGGAAGCGTCAGCTCCAGTGTGGGTGGGGTTGCACCCCATGCATACACCAGCTCCAAGCACGGTGTCGTGGGGCTCACAAGGAACGTGGCTGCGGAGCTTGGGCGATACGGAATTCGCGTGAACTGTCTCTCACCTTATTTCATTCTATCACCATCGTCAAGGGATTTTTTCAATGTCGTCCGAAATGGAGGAGTCGGGGTATATTCTAACTTGGATGGGGTGAGTCTTCAGAAAGAAGATGTAGCGGAGGCTGCCGTGTTTCTGGGGAGTGATGAATCCAAGTACATAAGCGGCCACAATCTGGCAGTGGATGGAGGCTTCACCACCATCAATCCCGCCTTCGGCCTGTTTGCTCGTGCTTAACGAATAACACCTCTTCATTGTTCCCTGCTTGTCTTTCCACATTGTTCCTTCTGTCGAATAAAAAAAGTCTAGTGACTATCATTATTGTACCCTTCAGCAAGATTGCTTGCTGTGGTTGTCTTTATAATATGTCGTTGGATAGGACGACATCACTGTAAGGTGGTTTTATTAGCTCCAGAAGTCTCCGTTAATGTCAATAGTGAGAGCAATGTAACTGCGCTTCCTGACAAATGTTAAACTTTTTGATGATTTTCCAATACAATCTTAAATCAATTTTGGCTTAAAATCACTAACATAAACACCGGCAGTGCCCTATAAGATGGCTTACACTGACGTAAACAATTTTGAAAAATATATACTTTATTTTATGTTTTTCTTTCTTTTTTTTCCTTGCCAAGTCCAATAATATTCATCATCCGACCTTTGCTGACCTCTAGACAAGGGCACCAAAGCCCTTGTCAGTCGCAACCCTTGCTAGGTCTGGGGAGGGCTTGCCCATGGTAGGCGAGGGTCGACTGGCAACCCTCACTGAGCTTAGAAAGAAAAAAGAAAAGAAAAAGAAATTTAAAAAATTTAAAATTTAGAAAATTTTCTAAAATTATAGAAATTGTTCATGTCGCGCCGATTGTTCCACATCGATAGCCGACATCCACTTAATGATTTATCCACCAAACTTGGTTAGAAGGCCTACATTAACAAATCATGAATAAATTATGACTAAATTGATCAAATCGAAAGGTTTAAGATCGAATTAGTACAATTGCAATATGTTTAAGATTTTTTTGGTAATTTGACCTTTTTATAAGGGTGTTTTTTTTTTCATTGAGAGTTTCATGATAAAAGAAAATATTTTCCAAAAAAATCTTTTCAGGGAAAACAATAAGTTTTTATTTTTTTGGTGATTAAGGAAAGGTGATTTCCTTCCTGCCAGATGAAAAGTTTGTTCCTCCAATCTAAACTTGTTGCTTTTAGTCAATGGAAAATTTTCTTTGTAATTGAATTAACTTTTCATTATCCAGCTACCGAAAAGTTGGGAAATAATTTCTCGAAAACAGTTTTCCTTCAAACAATGGTTTACATTTGTCGCATCTCAACAAAGATACTTATTTACAAGTTGGCTCTCATATTAGTAGCCTTAAATGAACAAGTGACGGTTTTGAAGCAAACCCAATTGCTTAAACTTTTGAATCGCTCCCTCGATAGTAACTTCCCATCTTTACTAAGACTTTACCAGCTTATAATTCATCCGTAAAATCATAATATAAGGAGTTGTAACGGCATCGTTTATTATATCTAATTGCCAATACCAATGTGAGCATTCTATCAGCATATTCGTATAGAGATTAGGGAGCTTTAGCCTTTACAATAATATATAGTCTACTTATCAATGGAAGAGATTTCTCTTGCAACTCATTAAATGAATGGCCACCTAGGGATTAAATCAATTATATATATTTTTCTTTTGATAAAATGAAATGGTAATTTGAAAAAGATTAAAGAAAAGATCCAGGGTTGGAATTTAAAAAAAATAATAATAATAATAAAAAGTGGTTAAAATAGGTCCGAGCATGTGATGGGCTTGCCGTTGGCACACCATCGGCACGACTCGTTAGTGTGATGGGCTTACCGTTGGCACAGCAGCCTCATTGGCCGTGCCTGGCCTGGCACGAAAAGGCATCGGGCAAGCAAGCCTAAGTTGGTCCATTAGTCAGGCCCACTAACTAAGTGTCGGACCGCTATTGACCGTGGAATATGATTAATTTATTTAAAAATTGACTTGCAGTCTGAAATGTCATTTAGTAATTTAGTATGCGGATTTTATAAACCAATCTCAATAAACTTAGCATTTTTCATGCGTGGTTGCAATGCTGTTAGTGAGATACTGGCCATTATTCACACGGTTTCATCTTTTAAGTGGAGTTTCGGGACTTTTTAATGTATCAATATAGAACTTTGAAGTAATTGAGAGTGCTTTTATAATTATCTGTGAACTCTTTAAACATTATAAGAGACATGATCAACTTCATTTTTCTGCTCTTGTCGCATATAAACAAAGTCAGCTTTCAAATGGGGGTGAGGCGACTTCAAATTCTCATGTAGTCGTCCTCATAAGCAGAGATCGATAAATAGCTGCCGACATGGCTTGTCATGATCAAAAGGCGTCTAGTCTTGGAGGCGCAAGCTAGCTTCAACGATGATTAGTCAACGATGCACTTCAAAACACTTACATATAAGGATTAAAGCTTAAACAATGATTATTAAGCGTCGGTCCTAAAAAATGGTGCCGGCAATATCTTCTCCCATGCATATAGTATGGCATGGACGTTGCCGACCGTGCAAGCTTTCATCCACACAGGCCTGTGGTTCTAAATCCATCAAAAGAAGGGAGAAAGAGGAATTAGATGCATCGAGAAGAAAATGATGGATCTGAGTAAAGCCAAGTCCAACCAGAAAGTTGGGCAGAAGGTGATTCTTGCGCGCAGGGGAAAAAGGAGGACAAAACAATAAGGAAAACGAGGTTTTCGTGCCGTGTTGATTGTCTATCACAATGCTCTCTTACACGAAAGCTCGGGATGACCGCCGGTGACAGCTTCACAAGGGAGACAGAGGAGAGAGGAGAGAATCGAAATGAGCAAGAGTGAGCTGGCAGTGGTCTTGCAGCTGTCGTGATTTGTTCATCATCCTAATCTGTTGCGAGCGAAGTGATAAAGAGCCACATACTCAGACCGCCACAACTTTGTAAGGATATCCTCTTTCTCCCTGGCTGCCGCATTGGCCTCTTTTTTTTCCCTTCTTAACAATGACCGGTGAGGACATTTTAGGATTTGATTAATTCTCCAAACGTGGGGTTAAAGTCCTAGCCGATATTCGTGAAAACTTAGGCAAGTCGGCGTGCAAGGACCTAGGACCTCAACCAGCGACCACATTCTTTGCACAATGCGGATGTATCAAGCGAGTCCAACCTCGAAAATGCCATTAACACTGCAGTTGACGAGCAAGTAAAGCTTGATATAATGGTGAACAAGGCTGCGGTCGGTGATGAAGCTGAATCCAACACTCTGGACAATGAGAAGGCCGACTTCGAGAGAGTGGTTAGTGTGAACCCGACGGATGTTTTCTTAGGGACCAAGCATGCAGCTCACGCCCTTATCCCATCGCAAAGAGGAAGCATCATCAACGTAGGAAGTTTCAGCTCAAGCGTGGGCTGGTTTGCAATTCTTGCATGCACCAGCTCCAAGCACGACCTCATGGGGCTTAAAAGGAATGTGGCCACCGAGCTTGGACATAGGATTCGTGTGAATTGTCTGTCACTTCATTTCATTCCAAAACTATTGTCTGGGCACTTCTTTAAAAATTCATGGGAATGGAGGATTCCAATTGTTTTCACACCTACAATGGGCAGCTCTTCAAAAAGGGCATTTAACCGAGGCTGCTTTGTTTTTGGGGAGCTGCAAGTCCAAGTACATCAGTGGCCATAATTTAGCAGTGGATACCACCATTAATACCGCCTTTGGCTTAGGTGCTCATGCTTAAACTCGATATTACAATCACCGTTTCACTCCTTTGTATCTAAGTTAACAATAACTCTTCACTCGGTAGCCGTGCATCTCGATATCGCAGCAGGCAAATGATCTTCACATTAAGTCATTTTGTGGCATGTCATTACCGCAAAGCTACACAAAACCTTGACTAACAAAGAGGAACGGACACGTGATTGTCTACATCATTTAAACATTATAGTCTGTCATCCTAAAGCTCCTGGTATCCAGAAAATGATGGGTAGACATTTTCAACCATGCAATCAAATTGCTCTCTCCAATTCATTGAAATTTCCGATTTCGACAACAGTTAATCTGCTGTATTTAAAGTTAACTCTAACATTGAAGAAGATAGATATTAAGAAGAAGACACACAAAACCAACACTTCTTCTACTATGAATAAGAATGAAACCTCATTGCAGAGAAGAGATCATGGCAGACTCAGCCCCCTCATTTTCGCAGTTCTTCAGGATGTCAATCAGTTTGAGAAGACACTAATTTCCCGGTAGTTACTTTCTTCTTTTTGTCTTCAATGTCCTTTAATCTATCTTCTAGACTTTCTCCGTCTGTCAGACAAAATGGTCTGAGTGCCATGTTGTCTAGGATTATTCCCGAACTTCAGAGGCACGATCTGCTGAATATATAATCCTCCAGGAAAGTGCCGTTTATCTTTCGGAAGCATTCGTAGCTGAGGCAACCAAAATGCTACATATTCTCCTTCAGGGTCATATGTTTGTGCCTGAGTAATTTTTGAAGTTATACTGAGTCAGAGATTTAAAATACAACTTAAGGTAAAAAGAAAATGCCTTTACTAATACAGAGCCTCAACGGTACAAGGGCTCTTACAAAGCTGCTACCATGCTGCTTGAAACACTATAAGCCTCCTCTTACAGGAAGTAAATTGACCTCTCCAATCACCATATCCACTATTTAAGTCAAGCAGATAGAGCCTATAAGGTCATTGTTTGATAGTTACAAAGGCTTACTAACTTGGAGACTATAAACCGACAACCTAACCATCTAGACTCTCTATAAGCACATTTGCCCCTTCATGTAAAGCA
This sequence comes from Eucalyptus marginata, assembly GCA_014182565.1. Taxonomy (NCBI): domain Eukaryota; kingdom Viridiplantae; phylum Streptophyta; class Magnoliopsida; order Myrtales; family Myrtaceae; genus Eucalyptus; species Eucalyptus marginata. Next base: position 53,426,962 of record CM024587.1, on the reverse strand, counting down.
AACATTTGAAAGAAAAGCATACGCACTTGTTTAGGGATGCTGAAATAACGATCCTCTCTAGGGTCATTCCCAACTCCTGCACAGAAAGAAAAGATACAATGTAATGTTAACTATAGACCTAGAGAGGTATTGCGTCACCAGTAGGAGTTCCATGACTGTGCATCATAAAGATAAAACTTTTCTTTGAATGAGAATGATAAAACAAGCTGACCATTGGCCAATTGGTCAGTAAAATTAATTATTATCAAGAGAAAGAAATCAAATATAATTCATCTGCATTTAAAAAAAAAAAAAAGAAAAATTACCCTCCCTCATGAGGCACTAAACTAACCTTTTTTTTCAGAAGGTGATTGTACATTAGTCTAATTATGAGAATTGTAAAATGCAGGAATTAGTCTCCCAACAATAGTTGGCTGGTTTACTTGTAAGTAACAATTTTAGGTCTCCCGGACATTCAAGGAAAACAACAATTTCAAGCACAAAGCATGATCATGAATAAGAACTAGATGCCGAAAAAGAGAATGTGGAATATGAGCAGCTATATATTGTTATTTTCAAATATCAGTCTCCCTTACATACTTTGGTCATCTTTGGGATGTTCTCAATAAAGGTCCTATGAAATCTGCAATAATTTTGTCTGCTAGATCAGAACCATAATTTATAATTCAAATCAAATTCCGAAATACCATGTCTTAACCCTATTTCTGTAAATATGAGGTCAATTATCCACTTGTCATGCAATATCCACCCAGGAGGTTTCCATGCAGAGGACAAAAATGCAAGTGCGATAATGTGTCCTTTAGCTTCATAAGATGCTGTACAAGTCATATATCATCACGAGCCATGGAGAATCAAAATCTTTTCCATTTCATTTCAACATGTTATATGTGATGTAAGACAGAACTTTCAGAAGAAAAACCGATAAACATGCTAGTGTAATCCCATTACAGAGTTGGAAACCATGCAAAAAGCATACATGATGTTCTGAACTGGAAGCATGAAAATAAGTATCACCTGCACCATAAGTCCAATTTCCATAGTTTGAGCAAGGATCATAATCAAGAAGACAGGTCTCAAACCATTCAGCTCCCATACGCCAGTCAAGACCCATGTCACGAACGAGAAATGAACATACAATCTGTTGAATAGATGTCACATCCATGAAGTAAAAAACTAATTTTATTACAGAACAGATTTCACATAGGAAGGGGAAAGGCTTTCCATTCATTTTTATTCTGAAAGTCCTGTGTACCCTAAATTTTATGTAAACATGCAAGCAAATATGACTGAGGCTGACCTGTCTTCCTCTGTTTGACATAAATCCAGTGGTTGATAGTTCCTTCATATTTGCATCTATTAGAGGATACCTAAGGAGTTAACAAGCTACATAAGAATTGAGACTGCTGAAGAGATTGGACAGAGAAATTAATAGAAGATTAAGCTACTTCAGCAAAACCAAAGTCCTTTGGAACCAAAATGAATTATGATCATTCATTTCCCCGTGCTTAACAGATGCCAATGCCACTTAAAAACCTGTCTCCAAACGAGAATACATTGGACAAGCAGAATAACAGAAATATGCTATACCCTGTACAGCCATCTTTCCAGCAGTTGAACAGTTTCTCGTCTTGGCTCCAGTTGCTCTTCACTTTCCTCGGACCACCTTTAAAGATCAAACAAGGTGACAGAAATTTCCACAAGCATATAGAGAAACAGTAAACAAAACCACATGATGTGCATCCACCAAAACAAAATGTGTGCTGCTATACTACTAATGCTAGGTTGTGAAGCAGTTCTTTCCAATATGACACAATGTCGCTGTTTAAGGTATATTCTGTTCGGAAAAAAACTTGTCTTGGCTCTTATCGTATCACCATGGCACAGCTTATTGCATCTTAATACCTAATTTGACTATGCTTTGTGTGGTACTTCTATAAGAATTTTCTATTTCCTAAAGACTAAAGTATGATATCCATCTGATGGAATGTTCCATACTAATTGATGAACTAGATCAAGTGCTAACTGCATCAAAGCCCTTACCCAGATGGAAAATGGAATTTCCATATTTGATTGAAAGAAACCTGAAGTAATCCCTCCAAATCAATTCAAACAAGACCCTGAAAGGATATAAGTGATTCGGTAAGCAAAGGAAGGTAAGATTATGCTTGAGAGTTGAATTTTTCTCTTCTCAGTGGAAAGCTTTTTGCCATTAGATACAACTTCTGATTGCCTAGCTAGACTTTTGTGCTTAAGATTTGTAATTTGATCCACTTGAAGCTAAAATGGTGACCTACCAGCCTAAGGGGGAAAAGGTTGGATGTTTTCAACAGAAAAACATGAATCAAACAGAGACAGGTCAATACATAGTGAGTGTTTTGCCAAAAATGTGAGCGAGTGTACACATAGCATTTAAGCATCAGTATGCTCATCTGTATATGTGCCTGTGCAGATTAAATAAAAGAGCAGACACATATGTGAGAGAGAGAGAGAGAGAGAGAGAGACCAATATGTTGAATCATTTGCCACCCTTTCCTTTTCGTATCTTTTCACCTACATGTCCAAAAGATAAATAGCTCTCATCAGAATTATCCTTAAATATTACTATGCATACAATAGAGAAAAAAGTCACATTTCTAGCTACCTCTTCACATAAAAGACGGGGAGAAAGGCATCCTGAAGCAAGCCATGGGGAAAGTTTAGTTGAGTAATCAGGCCCAACCATCCCATTCCGAGTCTTTTTGTAAGTACTCAACAAATCCTACATGGGAAGCAAGAAGTAACATTTCAAAATGTGGCAGCTACATCAGTGATGACAAAAAACATTACGTTAGACAGATCTACTTAGAATCAAGAAAGGTAAGAGCAACAGACTAATCTAAGTAATATCTTACCTTTTTCCAGAAGTATTCATGTACTCTGCTTAATGCTGCATTTTCACCCCCAGAAAACTTCATCCCTAGTTTAACCTGCATACAAAGGAAAAGTGAGTTAAGAATATCTGTGTTACTAGAGCTGCATTACTGAATTCAAACTTTGCACAGGTAATATGAAAAATTCATATGCCAAAAAAGTTCACGAAAGATTGAATCAATAACATGCCTGATCTAAGGAAAGCCCAAGCTGCCCAAGCGTAGGAATACAGCCCCAATCATTAGTAGAAGGTGCTGGCCCTAGATATTTCGGAACCTTTATGCAATCTCGGATCCTGCATTTAGATTCCACAGACTGCAATTATCAATTTCATTAGAGCGCATGTTTCTTTAAGTCTCCAGCACAGCAATTGAAGAGAGGATACATGCCTTACGGAATTGAGTATACACATCAGGTATATGATCGATACCAAATGGAAGGTCATCCATGTGGTAAATAGTACCACCCCATATAAGATGTAGCCGCGGGCCCTCCTTGAAGCTGATGCCAGAGGCGTGCTGTGGCTTGGCATCAATCGCAGGATCCACGCCACTCAGCTCGTTACATGTAGCTACTGACGATGACGCTACTAGCTGCAGACCTTTGCAAACCTGTCTTTCAACACGCAGCTCTTCACTGCAAGTTTCTTTCTGGGCATAAACCTGTAAAGCACAACAAACATGACGTCGTTCTCGTTTAGGTGGATCGGAACTTATCTGGGTACCTGTATAAACGCAAATGAGTGGGGGAAGGACTTCACCGCATGTGCTCCAAATGTTTTGGCAATGGATGGAAGAATCTCTTCAGGCTTCCCTTGGCGGATAAGCAAGTCAAGACCACGCTTCACCAAATTCCTTTTCAGGTCCTCCAAACACTCAATGAGAAACTGTGCTCTTAAAGCTGCCACACAAAGAAGTAGCACAATGTCAATCTTTCACCGATCAGAATCACTTTGTCATCACTCATTGTTCCACAGAAGCAACAACAGCAAAAGGTTAAAGCACGCATATTCGATTTGGTGGAAATGCCGAGAGTGATCAATCATGGAGTCAATGAAGAGGGTAAGAACGGAGCAGGGGAAGTGCAAATGAATGTGGCTTTTGTTGGTGCAGGGAACGAGAGAAGAGAGATAAAAGACGATGATATTTTACCGCCAGTCTTGGGGAAGCCAAAGTAATGGGTGGTGGCGAAGTGGCGGGGGTCAAGGCAATAAACTGGCAAGACGAGCTCAGAGGAACACCAGGCCTGCGACAAAACCTCGTTGTCCAACACCCTCAGATCGTTCCTGAACCACACGATCACCGTCCCTCGGCCCTTCCTCTTCGCGTCATTGTTACTACGGGAGTATCTGTCCATGGTCTTGTCCGCAATTCGCTCCATTTCGTGGGCGTTCAGTGCAGGGACGTGGAAAAGTTTTGCCGATGCGGGCATGGGTTCAGTATGTTCAGAGGCAGAAGAAGCAGAAGAAGAAGCCATAGCCATTACTGTTGGGGAACGAAGACAAAGCTTGGATCTTGATGTGTTGAGGAGGCGTCTCAGTCTGAGACTGGGAGGGAGTGGTGAGGCTGGTGATCGAAACAGGGCCATGCCGTTTACTCTTTCGTTCCACGTGCCCCCACTCCCCACCTATCAATGAGCTCAGAGAGAAAGAGAGAGAGAGAGAGAGGAACACGGACATTGACACGTAGGCACGCATCTTTGTCGTGACGTGGTCGTTTGTTATCCACGGACAATGTTAACGGTTCGCCGCCGAGTGACACGTAGGCTCGCATCTTTGTCGTGACGTGGTCGTTTTTTATCCACTGGCAATGTTAACGGTTCGCCGCTTGAAGGTCGTTACTCGTTGGGCGAAAAGAACCGACTGTTTTCCTAACGTGAACCAGACACAAAATGCAGTAAAAACCCAAAATATTGATTAATGTGCACTGTCCTTTTATTAAAGGAAGATGCTATATTTATATTTCAGATCGACTTATCAATACAAGGAATATGTTTATGCAAGGCCGCCCATTACACTCGGTTTGAATCCTAAACAATAAGGATTTGGACTGCCTCTTGCACACGAAAGGAACCATGTCAAACCATGTTGTCTGGGGCTTCACGCCTCACTATTTCCCGCAAACTGCCATGGAAACCTATGTCAAATTGAGCGCCACCCAACCGCAAAGAAGAAGACACAATCAAAGGTCTCAAAAATTTCTCTGTATATCAACACAATGTCTAACAAGTCACCATCATGGAAACCTATTTCAAATTCAAACACAATCAAAAGATTTCTCCGTATATCAACACATAACAAGTGATCCTGCAAAACAGAAACCAAGTGGATGCTTTGCAATAGAACAAAGCTGGTTGGTCCATTATCTTTCACGACATATTACAAAAGTTGACTCAATTAGATTCCAACTACATTCTACATTCAGCTTTGTTAACCAGCGAGTCGCCCAACCAGTATGTCCTTAAAATTGGCTGGGAAAGGCGAACAAAATAAAGCATGGAAGGCAGTTCTACAGCTCCATGCACTCTGTCGAGCATTTCTTTCTCTGTATGTACGTTCCTGCAGAAGATGAACCCTACACCCAAGTTCGTGAGATTGCAGAGGTGCTGGTACGAAACTACAAGTTGTAGTAAACCACTGACAGGTCCAGCTTTGAGAATAGTGCACTACCTTAAGTCTATGAAATCGACATAGATGTGAGAAATTAAGAATGCAAAGGATGCGCTGAACATAAAAAGTCCACTCCCCACATAAGTAACAACCTCAGATACGCAGGTGGAATGGCTAGTGATGATACTTTTGCCCCTTCAGGATTGTCCATGACCTGAAAATGCAAGAAGAAAGCATTAATTGTTTACCATGAGCGACCAACATGATCAGAGCATGATCAACATTCAGATGACGGCTTGCCTTTATGGTAACATTATGAGTGTGTAGATCGCAGGTGTCATTTACCCAATAACCATGACTCCACCAACTGTTAGGGCCGCAGGCATTAAGAACTCTTGAACTATCCTACGATTGCTCAACTGAAAGAAACAAGAATTTCTGAATTCTTCTGACCCACAAGCAACAAGTGAAGGAACATGTTTGCTCCATATATAAAAAGTGAGATAGAGCATGCACCCCTATGAAAAAAGAGACGGTAGATACACCTCAGCATGAATTTTATCATCCATCAGGTCAAATGGCAGGTTAATTCTTATCTGGGGATATTTGTGATGGAAGTTTCACCACTATCCATTATCGGAAGAGTAATTAAGTAATGTGCGGTAACCAAATAGGTGCCTTGTCAAACACCGAACGACTCACTTTATGTTAATCTTTAAATACATATTGGTTTTGGTGCTCCAAGCTTGGTGAATATTCTTTTGTCAATGAAATTCAGCAAAGTACCCTATGACAGACATCAATTTGAAATTTAATAGAGAAGGTTAATCCTAAGGTCCAATAGCTTATGGAAACATGACTTTGCTCTGGTAGTTCTTGCAAATAACCTGTAGAGTTGTTCCATCAGCACAACAAGTGCAATTTGGTGATTCAAGACCAGGGAAGATAACTTGATTGATATGTTGGCACGTTCTCTCAATTTTGGTCCATGACCATAAGGTCCACCGATGCAAAATGATAGCTTTGAAGCTCCCTAAAATATCAAAAGGAGAGATGACTCCAAGTAAGTTTCATTCATGCCAGAATCAAACATACTAACATCTCTGTAATGATGATGATGATATAAAGCGAAAGAAAGAGCTTAGAAGAAAAATGCAACAGTCTTCCATGGGACTCTCTAATTCACAGCAATGCATGTCGTGTCATAGAAAACCTAAGGTATATAAGATACATACTACACATATTGACGATCGATAGAATTTTCTACCATCTGTTCCAATTGGGACTGTATGATGACAGTAATATTGCTATAAAGAACTTGTGGATGTGAAATGGAGCAGGAATTCATACCTTATCAGCAGCACCACCGATCAACTCAGCCATCTCCTCTGACTCAATGTCTATCCCCTTCTCATCCAACAGCACAACCTGAAAAAGAAAAAGAATCACATAAATTCTGCCTTTTGATTTTCATCCTCAGTTGTATGCAGCCATAAGTAAGCTGAATGCAGACATTTCACTAAATGCAAATCTTGCTGTTCTGACACAACAACCAGGCTGCACTTAAACACGCGTAGAGTGCGACAAAAAATCACATACAGAAAATGAGCAGCTGTTCCCTTATGGAAGGCAGGTTTTTTCGGGGACTTCGATCACTCCCGCTTTAACAGAATGATTAGGAACATGAAATGGCTCCGAGTCGAAACAAGAGTAATACCCAATCATCAGGTTTAATAAGATTCATGACTGCCACATCTTCATCGACAATTTGAGCCTGCTTCTCACTGCAAAAGGGCTAACTCTGTCATTTACCAGTGTGCAGAGCACACTAATTCCAAAAGGAACTTCTTTTAGGAAAGATCTCGGGATTGCGAAACGTGGGGAAGTGGGAAAGAGGGCGGGGAGGGCGACCCACCGTGCATTTCTAGGGTTGGAGCGAACTTGGACATCCTCGACGGCGCAATAACGTCGGAGCTTGGAGGTGTACTCGTCCACTAGTAGCTGCACCGCAGGCGATCTCTTCTTGCCCACGGTGAATACTCGTATCGGAAGCGCTCTCTGTCCCACACCAATCGATTCAAACCACTCAGCAATCTCTTCAAGATGCGATTCGGTGGAACAAAAAAAGGTGAGATGAGAGTGAAAAATTCAGAATTTGGAGGGAGAGAGAGAGGGAAGACTACCACAGACTGACCAGTGTAGTTACATCTTCCAGTTCCACCTGAAAGCCAGACACAGTTTCAATCTCGTTTCCCACATGGGGGTCTCCTCAAAATAGTCGCTTTATGTTCCCAAACGACAGGAACTCAGAGAGAGAGAGAGAGAGAGAGAGGAACCTGCGGAAGGAATGGAGTTCGTCGCGAAGAGACAGACGGAGAGCGAGACAGCCATTTCCATGTTCTTGGGTGAGAGACAGTGGGGCGTCATTATCGTCGCGAAAGTACAGAAATGAGGTAGGTAACATAACATGTCCGTTAAAAAGGGGAAGAGAACCCTCTCTCTTTCTTACATTCTCTCTAATAAAGGATAATGAACACCAGTGTTAAAACTTAGACATGCAGGATACTTAAATATCTAAGAGTTAGAAAAAGAAAATTTAAATCTCAAAATCGAAGCAAAATGAATCAATTAAGTGTTAATAACAAGAAAATCCAACCAAAATATTGACGTTGGGTTTTCTCGCTGAAATAAGTGTACAACAACGTCATTTTATACGTTGATGTGGTTAGATAAGCCAAAAAAACGACATTTTGCCTCAAATTTAAATTTTAATATAAATATTAATTTAATTTAATTTAAAATTTTTTTTCAAAAAAAAAATTGTAAAAGTTTGGCGAGAGCTGGCAAAACCCTCGTCACCACCTCCCCACCGTTGCCAAGAAATACCAACGATGGTTAGGGGTATAGTTGGCCGAGGTCGCGAAGCCTTGGCTAAAGGTCGATGACCCTGGCCGATCGACAACAAGGGCATGCAAGCCCTTGCCCATATTTAGGGCAACCCTTGGCCCATTGCTAAGCAAGGGTCGACAACCCTTGTCGGATTTGGGGGAGTCTGTGACTCTCAACCCACATCTAGGCGAGGGCTTGCAAGCCCCGCCGCCGGTCAGCCAAGGTTGCTAGCCCCTCACCAAAGTTCAACGACCCTAGCCAACCCTTCGCCCACTATCGTCGATCCTTCCAAGCGATGGTGGGGAGGCAACGATGAGGGCTTGCACAACCATCATAAAGTTCTGCAAATTTTTTTTTTTTAAAGAATTTATTTTCAAATTTTAATTTAATTAATATTTATATTAAAATTTAAATCCAAAGTAAAAACAACATTATTTTGGTTCTTCGTTGCTAACTCAACTCTCCAGTGAACCATATAGGCAAGTTATATTAATAAAAAATTGTCATGTATGATTTCCGATTAGGATACTGGACTTGGCATTTAGGTATTCCAATTTTCAAAAAAAGCAATATTTGTATATCTTTTGTAAATTTTAGCACTTAGATTATACTTTTGCCAAAGAGAATGACACAAATGATCTTAAATTTTAATTTAATTAATGTAATCCATGAACTTTACCTTAATGTTCAATATAGTCCATGAATTTTTTTTTTGTTTAACGTAAATTTTGAACCGTTGGTACTTGCTTAATGTAGTACCTTAATTTCATGAAAATGTTCAATATAGTCCTTTAATTAATTCAATATCATGGATAACATTGAATATTTCATATGATGTGAGAACTAACTCAAATATATATCAAAAATTCATTGAACATTTAACAAATTAAAAGTTTATGGACTACATTACACATTGGGCTAAAATTCATGGACCGCATTGAACACATTAAAAATTCAAGAACCACATTACATAATGAGCCATGGTTATGGATTATTTGTGTAATTTTCCCTTTAATAAATGCATTTACACTGGATATCGGTGCTTAGCCATGGTCATCAGCTTCGGGTGAGAAGTGGCCCTGCCAGGCACGGCCCCTTTCTCCAAATGGGCCTGGGCCCAAACGGGTCAGGGCACGGCCCAGTGCCCAGCCCTGCTGGCGACACATCTAACCCATGAGTGTCGGGTGGACGAAGATGTCATCCGTCATGCGAGGATGAGATGGCTTGGGCGCTGAATGTGAAGTCATCGGATTTCTCATTCCATGTCATTTTGGCAGTATTTTAATCTTGACGTCGCTGCTGGCTTTTCTGTTTTCACTTCTCTCTTGAATATATTTCATGCCAACTCAGGCAGTATGTTCCCCCTATTGCATGAAGATGCTCAAGGAACTTTGCATATTCCTGGCTTGCACTGCTTAGTCGGCATGCGACCTAAGCGCATTGTACCTTGGTTTTCTCTAATTCCCCCTCCTCTGCAACTTGGCGCCGACATATTACTGCTTAGTACGTCATCTACATCGACTAATGTGCCACGAAAGATGTGTTCAGTTAATGTAATCTAATTGAACGCCAGTTCATTTAAGAATTGAAACTTTTCATAATATGTTTCATAACCATTTTCAATTGGTGCGTTCCCACTTAGAATTGCTCGAATTTGTTAATAACCAATTTGTGTCTTTCCTCAGCATCATCTTTGATTTGCATTTTACCAAATCCATTTCCCCTTTGAGTTCTCATTAGAGGTCATTGATACTGTTTTAAGTATAAATCAAAGAGTGAGATTGGTTTACTTACTAAATTATTAAACATAACCAGTATTGGAAACTGGTCTTTAAAAGTACCGCGTGCCATTGGATAGTATTCTCCGATCGTTTATGCAACTCTGAAAGCTCCAATATCTTGACATTGAACATTTGGGAGATGATATCATGTTTTGATTTAGATATCATTTATTTCATGATAAATGTGATATTTCTAGAAAATATTTTCTAGAAAGTTAATTTTTAATAAAATGACAATTTTTTTTTTTTTTATATTAGTGTTTCCTTCTATTCGATTTTTTTTAAGCTATTGAATCAACGTAATCAACTATAGGTATTGTCCTTTATTGACATATGAATAGGATGAGGATGAGGCCCCTAGAAATGGGAAGACAATATTTTTTATTGTTTGATAAGATGTGATTTTCCAAAATAAGCATACATTATTTGAACGTGAGTGACTTGCACCTAACAAGCCACGGAATGGGACACGGGCACTAGATTCTCGGGCCTAGATCCCCAACTCCCAAGTACGAGCACAAGCACCAATCCTAGGTCAACAAAAACCAAGCCATAGAATCTTTGTGATCAGCTCCTTGCCATCCCAACCCTAGTCCACGAATGTCGGTAGGCCCGAGTCCATCAAGGTAGCCCCAAAACCTTGGTGCTTGCGCTTGAGTCCATTGAGACCAGCCCTCAAACCCCAGCATCCACGCCCAAGCACCAAGGACCTAAGTCCGACCTTGATAAACCCATGCCTGACATTAATGGACCCTAACACAAAAGCATTAGGACCCAGTTCTGGATGTTGGGGACCTAGGCCCAACCTCAATGGACTCAAGCCCGAACGTCAAGACCCAGCCCTAATGCTAGGGACCTAGTTGTGCACTCCAGGTTCCCAAGCCTAGCCTCGATGGACCTAAGTGTGAGCACCAAGGTCCTCACCCAAGCCGCGATGGACTTGGGCACTGGCGCTCTTGTCTTGAGCCTAGAACTTGAACCCAACCTCAATGGACCGGGGCCCAAGCGTCGAGGACCTAGGCCAAAGCATCACATACCCAAACCTAACCTCATTGAACCCGAGCCCGAGCATCGAGGTTCTAGTCTCAAGTGTCGAAGTCTCTAGCCCAACCTCTGTGGATCCAAGCATGGGCGCATAGGGACTCGAGCTCGAGCCCTGAGGTCCAAGGCCGAGCCTTAATGGATTTGGGGGGTTGGGGTACCGAGCCCGGCCTTAATGGGCTCATACAGGCCTCAATGGACCCAAGCCCAAGTGCTGGGGACCTAAGCATTGGGCATTGGGGTCTTTAGCCTAGCTTTGATGGACTTGGGCTTGCCCTCAATGGACCCCAATAGACTAAGCCCCTTTGCTAAGGACTCGAGAAGAGCATCAAGAAAATCCTAATTTCTTATTATATTTTGAAAAATGAATTTCAATTTTAAAAAAAAAATGAAATTATTTTCCTGAATTTAAATATGGGTAGGAAAATCTTCTGTGTTCCATCATTTTTTTTTAAGAGATTCAAATGCAAAGAAGAATGAGAAAAAAATATTTTTCTATCCCGTATGTAATTCCCCTAACAAGATAAGCCTCGGGGAGTTCGTTCAAGACCCAGTAAACACAAAATTCTCTCCACGGCGGCGGATAGAACCATGAAAAATGGTTCTAAACCATTTGGCTGCTCGGATTTCTTTATAAAGAAAGATAGCGGCTTTCTTCAGCTGTACAGTGCACAGGGAGTTGGGTGGGTGAAACCCGTAAAAGAAAAATCCTGTGTGAATTCTGATTAAGGATATAATGGCGCACCTCTCCACTTCCATGGAAAGAGTCAATACTCGATCATATTCCCCCGAGGTTTCCATCTTCCTACTCATCATCTGTTTGACTAACTGGTTATTTACCTCTATAAACCTAATTATCAAACGAATCATTAGCTGATATACTTGCCCCACGAGAAACTTTTGTCGTCCGGAATGATGTCTTATTTGTATTTCTCTTTACGCGTTAGCTAATTAGCAACTTGATAAACTTATAGTCTGTCTGCAGCATGATCAAATCAAACTACTCCTAAGAAACTGGGAGAAATTTCCTAGGTTTTTCTCCTCCTATTCTGCCCCCATTTTTCAAGTTTCTCTGCCTGGCGGATGATTTTGGCGCGTTTGGTCAATCTTCAACCGTAGACTCTCCTTCTCTAAGTTTTCTACCTTGGCCGACGCTTGCCTGCAGCCTTTTAAGCCTAAAATATTTGCCATTTGAAGTCAAAGAACCATATTCAGAAGGATGTAATGATCTGCAAGCTGCATCTTCATTTGCATACTTTATATCTATTGACTTCAAATGATAAATATGTTAGGCATTAAAGGATATACTTTCTGCATTTGGTTTTTACTCCTTGGCGATTATTGACATATGCAACTTGATTCCTTAATGTCTTAACAGCATTTTTGCAGAAAAAGATTTTTCTATTAAGTCATAATGCAACTTGATCCCCTAGTAATTGTGGGCGTCTGGCACCAAGTTGCTCCCTTTAGGTTGCGCTTTGATGCAAGTCTTCATTCAGTTTTTCCATATGAGCTGCTGAAGATAGGATAAGCACAAAGCCTAAACAACAACACAATACAAAAAGAGCCGGAGATGAGATTATGTTATCTTCTAGACCATAACAACAATAAGGAGAACACAATTCTGCACACAGCCATGTGATGTCAGAAAGAAAGTAAACTGCATCCATATCTTTCTGGCCAAATATAAAGTTTATCTATCTCTTGCTGGCCAAAGAAAAAGTGCATCAATATCTTTCAAATATTTTCACAAATATAACTTGCCAAAAACTCACACATGGGGTGCTTGTGAATAAAACATCGTATTATTTGTTGCCTCATGTTTCCTTTGGCATGGTCCCCGAGATATTTCATAACGGTGTGCAGGATTATAATGGAGAGACGCCTGCTTTGAATTCTTGAATTGTTGTCGTTGCCCTGTTGCTTTGATCAGATGTTAGGTCATTGACTGCTTGAGATGTCATATTGGGTCTTTTCCTGATCAGAGGCACCGCCTTGTGCATCATTCATTGTGCAACGGCATGATGCATGTAAGCCCATGATGGAGATTAGATTGATCTGCAACAAATGTAAGCCCATGATCTGGCAGATTGAACATTTTGCCTAATCATTTAATGCTCCTACCTAATCATTTAATGCTCCTACCTAATCATACTTACCTACAATTCTGCCATGTGCAACCCATAACTCAGCAATAGGAAAGTCCAACCTACAATTCATAGATGTATGTTCTGGGGACCATCTCGTGCATAAGAAAAATTAGTAACTCTGATGGCAACTCAATTATTATTCTATAGAGGTTGACGAACGTGCAGCAAAGCCGTAAACTAATGTCTAATTGAGTAAACGTCCAGCCAATAACTTGAAGTTAATATGCGCTGACACGCTTAAAAGTTTGAATAAGAGGACTGGAGGGCCTATAAATACCCATTCCTTATCGAAGAAAACTCAACCGACAACTTTAGATATTCTCACTATCTCCTCAGTCTAAAAAAATCAGCTTTATCCTTGAAAAGATTTTCCTCTCTCTCTCTCTCTCTCTCTCTCTCTCTCTCTCTCTCTCTCTCTCTCTCCTCTGCGCTTCTCTTGATTAGATAGCCTCACTTAGCGTAATGGAAAAAACGAGCGTACCTCTTCAACCTCCAACTTATGGAAACCTAATCACAGTTCTCAGCATGGATGGTGGAGGGATAAGAGGGATTGTTCCCGCTACTATTCTAAGTTTCCTAGAGTCTGAACTTCAGGTATTGAACTAATGCTAATGCTGTATGCACAGTTGATATCTGTTTTGCATGTAATTCTAACTTTCTGATATACCCGAATCCATTTTGTAGAAGATGGATGGTAAAGATGCAAGACTTGCTGACTATTTTGACGTGATAGCGGGCACGAGCACAGGAGGTCTTATAACAGCCATGTTGACCAGCCCTAATGAAAAGAATCGACCCATGTTCTCTGCCAAAGACATCAAGGACTTCTACCTTGAAAATGGCCCTAAAATCTTCCCTCAGGACAGGTCTAAATTCAGTTTCTTTTCTTTTCTACATGATCATGTCAGAAGCTTCCTGTGTATGATTAACGTTTTTTCATGGAGTCAACATTCTAACTTGTCCTTTAAATGCTTAATCGAATGTGTTGCAGTGGTTTATTTGCTCCTGTTACAAAGATGATGAAGACTGTCACAGGACCAAAGTATGACGGAAATTACCTTCATAAACTCATAAGGGAAAAACTAGGGGACACAAGGTTGCACCAGACGTTAACCCATGTTGTGATCCCAACTTTTGACATCGAGCGTCTCCGTCCAACCATCTTTTCTACCTACCAGGTGTGCATCCTGGCCCTGCAGCATAGCACGCACACTCCCCAATCAAATAAACTCGATTGCCTTTCTGTCCGTTCAACTTTGCTGGTATATCATTTAACAGTTGCCAGTCTTGTATCCATTGTTTTGGACAGGTGAAGAACAAACCATCCATTGATGCGTTGCTCTCTGATATATGCATTGCCACTTCGGCTGCACCAACTTATCTCCCTGCCCATTATTTCCAAACTGAAGATCACTCAGAAGCAGTGAGAGAGTTCAATCTTATAGATGGTGGGGTGGCTGCAAATAATCCGGTCTGTACAAAAATAAAAGAAGTAACTCCACCATGACGATAAATAAATTGTGCAGGCAGCAACTTGCATGTCAATCTATGTGATGGCAACGGAAACTTATTGTCAATTGCAATGAATGATATGCAGACTTTAGTTGCTATAAGTGAAGTGACGAAAGAGATAAGCAAGGGGAACCCAGACTTCTTTCCTATAAAGCCGATGGACTACGGGCGTTTTCTGGTGATATCTTTGGGAACCGGTTCGCCAAAATCCGAACAGAGGTACAATGCACATGAAGCGGCGAAGTGGGGGATCATCGGTTGGTTAACCAGCGGAGGGTCCACCCCTCTAGTAGACGTCTTCACCCAAGCAAGTGCAGATATGGTTGATCTCCATCTCGCTGTTGTTTTCCAAGCTCTTCATTCGGCAAAGAGCTATCTCCGCATCCAGGTATATATCAATACCAGTATACATGGGGCACACATATGCAAGAACACGTACTTGTGCGTATATTAACCCACTTATTGTTCTTTTGCTTATTTATACATGATGTTGATACAAAATTCGGTGATCTTTGTAGGATGATACTTTGAGCGGACCAGTATCTTCGGTGGACATAGCCACAAAGAACAACATGAATGATCTGCTCAAAGTGGGGGAAGGACTACTGAAGAAGCCGGTATCTAGGGTTAACCTGGGCACCAGAATCTTCGAGCTGCTGAATCAAGAGACTAACGAAGAAGCTCTCAAAAGGTTTGCAAAGCTACTTTCGGAAGAGAAGATGCTTCGCCTTGCTCGGTCTCCCCACGGACACGCTCGCTTCCCTAGCTTTCCCGCTTCATCAACTGCTTGATGTCTCTGGCTTTCTAAGTTGTACGAGCACCGAGCTGATGCAACAACATATACCAGTCGAAGTCAGGAAACAATCGATCAGACTCCATTATTCTTTATTCTTCTATTGCATTCCAAGCAAAACCCGAACGGGATGGTGTGGCAGATAAAATTTCTTTCCAGATTCTTTTCTAGCCACAGATGTTTATGTTTATATGATGTTGTTTTGCATGCTTGAACAGATGGTCGTCCCTGCATGACGGCCGGTCTTGTCAGCAATACCTATCCCCAATAATCAATTACGTGTACGGTGACTAATTAGATTTATAAACAATAGAGAAAAAAAAAATTGCAGACGAAACTCCCCATTCATCTAGTTAGTATTTAAGTTATCATGCTCTCATAGGCAGCCCCATATTAAATATCACGACGTCAAAAATGAACGATATGAGACTGTAGATGTGTGTGTTTCAACAGATGGGCCCAACAAAAAAATGCGATGTCACTATATATACTAATTTTAAAAACTAATCTTTGGGTACCCAGTACTATCTGTAGAATTTTAGGGCGTTGGTGCATCCAATCACTTGTGTATCTATTCAATTGGCAATAAGACATTCACTCTTTCTTTAGTATATTGTTTCGATTGCATGTTATCTAGTATAGACCATAGGTTATTTCAATATATTGATTATTCCTTGCATTGATTTTTTTTTTTTTGACAATATTCCTTGCATTGATTAAAGACGTGGTAGGGCATCCGAGGGGTACGACGTGATAGGGCATCACACGTGATTTATGATGTGATGCATAACTGATTAAATAAACTTTGCCCATGTTGAAATAATATGTCATGAAAATATATTGATGAATTTGGATTAAGACTCATATTTCGATACATATTAAGGTTTATTAGGGCTTGTTTGTTAACTGGCCTAATAGTAATTGATTCTAATTTTTTGTTCCTGGAACAAAAAAAGAACAAAAATCCGTTTGATAATTTTTTTGTTCCGAAAAACATATTTGTTCTCAAAAATAGTTTGAAACAAAATTAAGAAGCAGAAAAAAGTTGCTTCTTGTTCTCGAAAACAATTCCAAAATCAAACCAAATTTTCTTTTTCCTTTCTTTCCTTTTCTTTCCTTTCCTTTTCTCTTCTTCTTCCTCATTGCTAGTCACCGACCATGACAATGGCCAACGACCAACTGGGTGAGGTCTGCGACCTCGCCGGAGCCTCCCCAGGCCAGGACGATGTCTGGTAGGGCTTGGCCTCGCTAGTAATTGGGTGAGCTCATTTGGCAACTAGCGAGGCTCAACCTCGCCTAGCCGGCACAAGGCCGGGCTCGCCTTGGCCTGGCAAGGGTCAACCTCCCCCAAATCTAGCAAGGCCGAGCCTCACCAAGCCTCACCACCAGCAACCACAAGACTTAGCCTCACCCAGCCAGGGCAAGGTCAAGCCTTGCCAGTGGTCAGGCAAGCTTGCCCAGCCACCCACAAGGTTTGATCTCGCCAAGTCTCGCCCTAGCCTGGTTAGGTTCCGATGAGCCTCGCTGGACCTCGCCCAGCCAAATGCATAAAAAAAAATTAAAAGAAATTCTAAATGCATTTCTAAATTTAAAAAAAAAAAAAGATTTTACCAAATGTATTTCTATCCCATGAATATAAATTTTAAACAGTTACCAAATGTCTTTAAATGTTTATCAACTCGTCTAGCGAACATAATAAAAAAGAATCATTTATAAACAGAAATTGTTTTCAAGAGTAAAATGGTTATCAAACGCACCCTTAATTATCACATACATCGCAAATCATATGCCACTTGCACATTTAGAATTTAGGTGCATTCATGTTCCTATTGAGGATAATGCATATTAGAATTCATATAGACTTAGGTGAGTTTAAAGTTTTCATTAATTTAAGAAAAACCAAATAAAAAAAGTCATTTAGTTCTACTCCCTGGAGGATTAATTAGTCTCATAACTTGCATGTCATATATTGCACGTCATTTGGTCGGTCACATGACTTACTATTAATGTTTTAATAAAAATCAATCATGTAGATAAAATATATTAATTGCATCCCATGCATTATTCACGTTCCATGTAGTTTACATGAAAGGAAATGCCAGAAGAGTTAGTACGCATTATTAGGTCACTATTCTTTTAATAAATAAAGCCATTAGGTCATATTTGGTGTCCTAGAGTCTAGTCTTCTATTTATAAAAACGAAAAAATAAAAATAAAATCTCCCGCATCGTTAAGTAATAGGTTTAATTTATAATTGGTTCCAATTCATGTCATTAATACTGGATATAGTTTGCATTCAATTCATTATAATAGCATACATGTCATTTAGACTCCATGTTAGCTCATTAATGCATGATCAGATTAGAATTCATATAATCGTACCATTTAAAATAATCATGTTCGTTTTAAACAAGAAAAACCCAAAAAATAATAATAATAATAATAACAACATTGCATAATCACATTTAGAAATCATGTCTAGGTCATGCATATGTCGCATTCTTGTTTGGCTTTTGGTTAATATCTTTGCAAAATCCTTGCTGCATTGGCCGATATTGGAACTTTGCTTTTTATTTGCTTAGCACATCAAGGTTCTTCCATTTCCTCAAGTAATTTATTTATCAATTTGATTATTGATTTGTTAAATTATTTGCTTGCGCACCCGAATGATGAATGATCACCCTTCACATGTTAATGGTTTAGGATTAATTGACAAAGACTATTTGCAAGACTTTTTTAAATAAAGATAAAAGGTACCGAAAAGAATCAAGTCCCTATATCCATCGCAAAAATAAAATGTACTCTCACATTCTACTTGAGCATCTAATCGACTCATAACTAATTAGCAGCAACTCTTATATAAATTAAAATGTATTTTTGAGATTGTTTAAATCAAAACCCCAAGTTGCAATTGGTGTGAGCTTATGAGAATCCACACTAGGTGACAAGGCCATTTTAATGAGTAACCGTTTGTACCGACCTAGTTATTCATTAGCTTTCCCTCTATAGTTCACCTATGAAAAAGTCGCAGCAATAGTCGTTGCCTCTCACCACTTGATTATGCAAAATAGTAATAACTTGAGAATATTAGTTGCCATAATGATGGATCTATCTTCACTTAATTAGTATCATGTGACATTGTACACACTGGGAATTTGCTTTTATGCATCAAAGACAATAATTTTAGCATAACACAAGCTTTTGTGAGAATATCATACATACCCCCAACTAGCGATGATTTTAACTGCCGAGTACAAATAAGCAAATTCCCCCAATGACGAACGAAGCTATTCTTTACTTGCATAGCCTATTATCCCTTTTGCTTATAGACTGGGGTAAATGGAATAGACAAGTCCCTGGAGTAGTGTTCTTACAGGAATGTCTCCTCATAAAGAGCCAATCATGAATCATCTGTCTTTGACCAACCGCAGCGAGGTTTTCCAGCTTTGAACAACAACTTTTTGCATCATAGACATGACTTGGGTGCCCGAGGACGGGCGGTTCCCAAGAAGAGATCGAGTCAACGTTATCTGTACCTATGTCTTGAGATCCTACGTTTGACTGGCAAATGAGAAGTCTCATTTCGGGGGTGAGAATATCAAGAACAAGGCCCGAGAATCTGAGATATGCTGGTTTTCTTTCAGTAAGGATCTCTATAGCTATCACGAGGCCAAATCTTATTTATAAATAATATTCGGACGATTCATGGAATAAGCCTTCGATCCTTGATGGTACCCTTCATTAAGTGCGCGCATGTAGCCATACCATTCATTGGCTCAATTCATGCCCATTTATTCGGCGACTGACATGAAGCAAATACACAACATTATGAAGGTGTGAGAAATATCTTATATCGAATATCTGCCATTCTCTTGAACAGCTAAACATTTGGATCGTGCCTTAACGATTGTTTTTAGTAAATGGATTCCTAACCACAAAGATATCTAAGGAGAGTACGAAACGCGTCACTCTAACCAAGAAACAAGTATGAGACGACTTGAATTTTACATTGGTATCGGTATTGTTTACCCCCACCATCGATGAAATGATCGTGTACAGCGTGTGCTTTTCTATGCATCATGAATCGCGCGTTTTAGAGGTAGACGGGTGATAGAAGATCCACTCCTACTGGAGGCTTGTTACAGAAAGTGATGTGTTAAGAAAGGAAGAAGCGATTTTTAGGACAAAGGTTTTCATGCTGATGTTGTTTTCACACAAACAGACAAACTCCCACTTTTCCCACGAATCTTTGCTTCTTGCTAGAGTTGCCTATCAGGCATGTCCCCCATTCTTTCTTTTTCGTTGTTTTTCGTTTTCTTGTTTTTCTTGTTTTTGGTATTAATCGCAGTATCTCTGCATTAAGACAACAATTGATTATCCCGGCCTTACTTTTTTAATCTATGGTACCTCGAGAGGACGTGGAGACATCTCATCCAATCCGAGGTCCGTGATTGATATTCAAGATTCTTTGCTTACTTTCGTGATTCGTGAAGAGGACATCATCAGCTTATTGCATGCAAGTGTGTAGTGAGCTAGGCTCTTTATGTAGAACGAGACAAAAAGAGAGTATATGATAGCACTATCACTCACAATATTATTCAGAAGTAACAAAGGACAATAGATGGAGAACAAAATCTCACTGGAAACCCTGCACTCTAAGCACCCACAAATGGACTTAAGGAAAGACTGAGAATATGACGAGAAACACATAGGAGCGTGGAAAGGGAAACATCTAAGACACATGATTATCAAAGCAGGAGACCAACTCGAGAGAGCACGGGTAACCAGATGCCAGACGCATGAATAGGGCCTCACTGCAGCGACGGATCAAGAGCGGTCCCGGACATGGAAGATGTTGGGGTTCTTGACGACAATGTCGTACATGTGGACGGAGTTGAACTTGGAAAAGTCGCGGGGGATGGAGATGAGGTCGTTGGAGTTGTGCTTGTGGAACCGTATGAGGCCGGCATCTCCGCCGCCGTGGTACCTCTCCCATCCCAATCCCCTCAAAATTTGCTCCAGTGTAGAGTAGGAAGATATCACCTCCCCGCTCGGCAAGTGCACCAGCACCTTCCTCGCCTGTGCGTCCGCCTGCGGGTTCTCGACCAAACGGTACACCCCGTTCTTGAAGACCCAAACCCCCGCCATTCTCCCACCCCGCAACGGTTGTCTTTCCCCCCCTTTTAGGGTGAAATAAGATGCTTCTCTTTAGATCGCAAGGACGAGGACTTATGTAGGACTAAGCTGAGGTTCTTGCGGTACGTAGATGGGGAGGGTGCGGGGGGGTTTATATAGGCAACATAGGGGGCGCATTAGAACACTCGATCCATCGCTCGATTGGAAGTACAGAATTGTTTGTTTTTTTGGGTGTAGAATCAAGATATCGAGGGTCCGATCCAAACGGGTTCTAATCAGTGGAAACATAGGAATCGGGCACACTCACTCATTATTCCTCGGCTTGGGATTGGGAGAATCTCATGCTGTGCGACTTTTTCCTCTTTGCTTTCGGGGGAATTATTAATGGGAATCTTTTGGGGGGGAGGGGGGTGGGGGTTGGAATTATATTAAATTAGGAAAAATGGGGGAATTTTCTCCCTCCAAGATTGATAATGAAGATTAAACGACGTGGCGGGTGCACCCACTCATGTCACGAGAAGTCCACGTGAAGGGATTTGAAGGGATTGGAGGGGATAGGGAGTTTGGTAAGCGCTAATGGCTTGGGAACTGAAAAGGAAGGGGATTCTTCCTTGCCTACTCATCATTGGACACAGCATAAAAAGCAAAAAAAAAAAGAAAAAAAAGGAGAATAGAGGCCTTAAAAACTGGAAGTGGCGATTGTCCTATTCATGAACGTCGTGGGTTTTTTGTTTTCTTTTCGTTTTCGGAGTAACGAAGAAAGGCTTTGTCTCATCGAGAGATTCCATGAAAGGACAGCGCATTAATCATAATGCAAGAGATTTTTACAATAGATTACTAGGTTATTCCTTGTAGGAAGCTCGTGGAGCCAGGAAAACCCACCATCGTCCATGATAATAAATGTTAAGTACGGCAGTAAAACTAATCTAAAATCGGTAGTGCAAACTGCACATGGACGTGTAAAATGTCAATTGAGAGCATGTCACATCATTTCATATATCAATTCTTGAATAATTGTGAGAAACCTAGCACTAAGACTATTAAAACAGATAGTTTTTCCAAAATTTTGAAATCTTAATAAAGGATAACCCGATATAATAACAATAAGAGAGAATATGATGAGTTCAATTCTCACTACGTATTATGATAGCATGTCAAGCAAAATTGTTAGGAAATTAGAATATAGTATATGATCATCACATTTATTGACGTCTTTAAGAGTTTTGGAAAGCTACGAAATGCAGATCGATACCGTGTCGCCATATGAAACTAACTTCTAGAGATATACATTTTTAATGCTCCCTTTCACGCATGAGGGTTTGTTGGAGTAAAGCAGAGTAACTCTATCTATAGGATCTCTTGACGATGTAGACTCCTGGTTCACGAAAATCAGTGTGAATACTCAGACGAGGTCACCATCAAGAAATCACATTCTCAAGGCAGGATCAAGTCCAAAAAGGAAGGGGGATTCTCAGCAAGGGACCACTCTTCACGTTGCAACTCCATTTCACGCCTCTCTTATCCAATTGTTGTCGAGCTCGACGAGCTCCAGGCGGAAGATACCCACATGGGTCATCTGGTCCTCCACCTACAAACCTTCGAGCCATCATCGTTTTAGCCTAGCCTCCTTCCACCGATTATTGCAGAGCCCCCGCTAGAAAGGTTCCAGTCCACCCCCGCAGGAAGTAGGAAATGAAAAGCTCTAGGCTGCATCTCATTTTCTATCCGCGTGGTCCGTCGTACTTGGTTAGGGAAAAAGGGACGCCACGCACCCCCTCGTGCGGGGGTTTGACATGCGACGTTCTTGCATGCCTTTAGCCATGCAGATGGGGCTCACCTTGCCTGGCCTTGCTCCCACTCAAGCCTGCATCATGGTCCTACTCGCTGGCTCTTGCCTGTTGATCTCTGCCCCTCTCGCAATCGCACATCACACGCGTCCTCTTGTTCTGTCGAACTTTCGGACTTCATTTAGACAAGGACGTGTTTTGTTGCGTGGTCGAGATGGGAGGAACTTTCCGTTCTTTGCTTGATTGTGATTTCTTCTTCCTTCTAGCAAGTGCCACCCAGCAATCGCCACTGTACCCGAGAGAGTATTTTCGTGCATCAATTGCAAATCCGATGTGGCATCATTGAGCCAATTCACAATGCCATTGTAGGAACTCCCGAACGGGATTAAAAGAGGTCATTCCGTGACATTGGATAACTCGAGTGTCTCATACGTCCCAAGTAAAGACAAACGAGAAGCCGAGAGACTCCGTGAATTTTCACCCGATGGAATTTCACTAATAGCACTTCTAACATATAAAGTCATGTGAAAACAACTCAAACGACTTAGATGACAAACAAAATTAAATCAAATTAAGATAACTCAGCATCAAATCTGTCATACGCGGTTGTTATCGAAATATTCCTTATCTAGTTTTAATAAAGCCCAAGACTGAAATTTTGGATAGCAAGAAGGGAACTTTTGCATAATCTGGCTAGCAAACCTGTTCACATTTTGAGTTTAGTCGTCCCCAAGAACCACCCAAATGGCTTAGACCCCTAGTATGTGGAGATGGAGCAGGGGTTTCTTTTCCTCGAAGTTATGTATATTTGCGGTTTTGGTGCCTCCTTTCTTCTCTAACCAAAAAGTTAACGTTGTACGAATTCGACTAAAACTTGCAACATGTTGTTCACTTCGAACTCCACTTGAACACTTAGATTTGGAGGTGCACAATGGGGAGGTGGCCAAATTCATGTTAGATAGCAGAATCAACGGTTGCGAAATTTCTAGGGAAAATTCCTCTTGATTTCATTAAAATTAAGCATTGACAAAACTCATGGCAATAAACATTTTGGGTCCTTATGATCTCGTATTCGTACGAAAGCCAAATATTATATACATCTAATGAATACATGCGCGAGGGAATGTTGACAAAAAGCATGCAATATTTAATTAGGGGATGGTTTTGCGTGAGGAATCAACGAGAAAGTAGGCAGTACAAATTGCAGGCGGTCGGGGAATGTCTTTGCTATTATACCAAATTAAATTAACCCGAGCCATCGGATCCACGCTATCTTATATTGCCGCAAGAAGCAACCTCTTTGCATGAGGAAACACTAATGCATCTCAACTTAGGGGAATAATATCGCCAAAAGGGTCTTCAAAAGGCAACTTTATGGGAATTGGGTATAATGCACTTAGCTAGATTTCCCAGCACAAAACAATAATAATTGCATGCTCTGTGCCATATTCCCATGCAAAGGCAGCACGGAACGAGACCCAATTTTTATAATCATCGAGAATAGAAGCATCTCCTCATGCGCGATTAATGATTAATTAACCCAATTCTATAATTGCCGGGATTCCCCATCCTCCGGACGGGAGGGAGGCATTCGTGCGGATTTGACGGATCCGAGAGCATGTCAGTGGGCGGGATGTACCTTCATGGCGGCTAAAGTTGCTCCCCCACCCCCCACCCACGTTCGAATTACGTAAACGCGACGGAGGAAGAGTCTAGAAAAAGGTTCGGAATAGTTCTTTACGGCCTGTACACCGTTGATTGAAGGTTAGATTAAAAGATTATACGGCGGCATTCGGCATGGATAAGACGGAGAGATGCTCACTACCTAATAAAGTCGTTTCTTGTTAAATTGGCTTTGCTACATGCATTGCAATGAGTAGGATCCACGTGTTACAATCACTTTTTTCTTTGAAGTATTATTCAATTAGAAAATTTTGGAAAAATGACACTAGAAGTGTCATAATTTTCGTACAACACTTATTATACATTTATCTGGCGAGGGGGCATCTCAACTTTCCCATGTTTAATATTTGGATTGAACATATGTTTCATTTTTAACATTATCTTTGAATGAAAATATTATCTCTTCAACCATTGGAGAGAGCAATCTATTGTCGCTCCTCTTTATATATTTGAAAGCGGGAAAATTGTCGAAAAAGTTCTAAACCTATTACACTTTTACCAATTCAGTCATAAATCTTTTAATTTTATCAATTAAGTCGTAAACATTTACACATTTTGCCAATTAAGTCCATCGGCTAATTTTGGCTTGAAATGATTGACGAGGACAATCGGTGCCGATGCCAACATGATAATTTTAAATAATATTTAATGACTTTTTAATAATTTTTGAATTTTTATGCTTTTTATGTTTTTTTACATTTTTTTTTAAGGGTTTGGAGAGAAGGTCGTCAAGGGTGGCCGATCGACCCTCATAGGTGAAAGCAAGGGCGTGTGAGCCTCCCCAATTCTCGCCGATTTTTGGCAAGAGCTTGCGCGCCCTTGCTTTCGCCGACGAGGGCGTTGCGGCCCTCACCCAAAGCTAGCGATGGCCCCAACACCCTCGCCCAAGGCCGACAAGGGTTGGCCGGCCCTCACCTCTAGCTAGCGAGGGTTTGTCGGCCCTTGCCTCTAGGCAATAGTCTGCCAACCCTTGCCGGCCTTCTCTCCAAACCCTAAATAGAAGAAAAAAGAGTAAAAAAAAATAAAATTCATAAAAATTTCAACAAATTATTAAAATATCATTAAACATTATTTAAAATTTGCCACATTGGCACTAGTCATCCACTTTAGCAATTTCCAACAAAAAATGGCTAGATGAACTCAATTAGCAAAAGATGACAAGATTTAAAATTAAATTGATAAAATTGAAATGTTTAAAACTGAATTGGCAAAAGTACAATAGATTTAGGATTTCTTGAACAATTTTCCCCACAACAAGCTACTCAGTCAAAAGACTATTATGCTAGCAAAGCACATTAAAGTAAGTAATTGAGCAACCACAATTCCAAGTGAGAGTTAAGCCGCAAATTCCTTTTAAAGAAACTTGAAAACCTTATTGACCATTTTCACTCAAAAGTTCTACTAGCCTTTCTCAAATGGCGTAATATAGTGTTCAGCTCCCCCTACACCTTCTTTTTATTTGCTCGTTATTTGGTGCTATAAACCTTTTTCCTTTTGGTAGTAATCTCTCTAGAAGAATCTTTTATTCTTCTTTTTACTTAAAAAATTCATATGTGATACTTTCTTTTCAAATTATTTAAAATATTCAAAACCAATTTTCTTCTTAGAAAAATCTGTCACTAGACGAAAACTCAATAATTCTTCGAGATACGCACATAACGTAAGCATATGCCTGTTTTCACCCAATGACCCAACTTCTTGGAACTTTATATGGTATTCACTGTCTTTTAAATTTTTTTTAACTTAAACAATGTCACGAACAACGAACAACTTTATATGGTATTCACTGTGTTAATTAATGAGAGAAGACATTCGAAAGGTGCCACTTTCTTTGCTAAATAATTAATGTGTTCTATTCTAATGTATCATTCCAACAAGATGATAACAAAAAGAAATGCTTTATTTTGGTCATATAACATGATGCGAAACCATGAACTAGAATTGCCTCCAATAGTTGTGGCTCATTTCTTTTGAAATAAAAATCCGCATAGTATTTTATCTATATATTCGATTGACACGAAACAGGAATTAATGTGTGATTTATATATTTTGGACTTAGGACAAAAAGGACCATACTTGAACTCTCGGTTAGGAGTGAGCATGGTTATAGGGTTCGGACTAGTGGGAAATTGTACAATTCTAGGTTTCAAGATATGCAAGATAGGTTTTCGAAACCTATTTTGACAAGTAGATTCCGGGTTTTAGGTTGGAGGAACTGGAATCTTGAACTTGTAACTTAGAATCTGGAATAAATTTTAATGTTTTTCTTAGTCAATATCTTCGCTAGATCCTATGATATTTCATGCTTTTTAATGATTAGTGTATAATCTGAAAGAACCAGTCTAAGCTTTCATTTTATGGTTAGTGAATTGTAGCAATAAATAATGGTCATTAAATGTCATAATTCACCGTATTTGTTCAACTAATAATATAAGTAGAACTTGAGTAGACCTTTGAACCAACCCCGAAACTTGTGACAAGATAAGTTCTAGGTTCTAGGGTATGCATGGTTGATTATAGATTCCAAAAAATGAGAAACCTTTCCAATGGGTAGGTTCCAAATTCCAAGTAAAACTCATACGAAATCTGGAACCGCTCACCCCTACTCTCGATTGCCCCTCTCACCAATATATGTATATGTGAAGCAATTGGCTTTGCTAAGCGATGGCTTGTATAAGGTTAGATTAAGATTATACTATACGGCAATTGGCTTGGATAGGATAGGGAGAGATACTCAATACCTAATAAAGTCATTTCTTGTTAAAATGGCTTTGCTAAGCGATGTGGCGAGATTTAAACACGTATCGAAATGAGTAGGATCCATGTGTTACAATTACTTTTTTCCTTGAAGTATTATTCAATTAGAAAATTTGGGGAAAATTTTGGATCCATGTGTTGATTTACCTTTTTCTTTCATACATTCAATATAAAATTTGGAGAAAATAATATTAGAAGTGTCATAACTTTTGTATGACGCTCATTTTAATATCAAAACATTTCGTTAGATCACTTAATGCCGTTATTAAAAAAAAATCACCTCTTAAGTGCTGATTGGGGTTGTCGAAAATCTAACGTGTGAATATTTTATCAATTTTTCTCAATTAACGTGGCTTGCTTACGTGCCCATTCTGCAATAGTAGTCCTTGTCTATATCTTTGCCTCAAATATAAACCCTAATTTTGATCTATCCAAATTTGGGATTTTGTCCACATTTGATATCAATTTTTCTTTTTCAATTTGCATACAATCGAACAAGAAGGAAAAATAAAAGATGACGAGAAATTCAGCGCAACCAATGGCAAGGGAATTTGGTTTGCAGTAAGAGATTTGAAAAAGGAAATCGAAACAGAAAGTAGAAGACCGATCAGGAAGGAATCGAAGTGATATTTAGAATTTATTGAAATCCATATAAAAATCTAAACTGCGACCATCGCCCGCGGTGGCCGCGTTGGCTACAGCTCTTGTGATCCTAACGACAGGTGAGGAGTTTGAAACCCCGCGTCTCCATTGTGCAACTCACCTGCGGCTGGGTCTGTGGTGGTGGCCCAGTTCATCTCGGGTTTACCTCGCCGGCTGCCGGTTGTTCGGGTCATCAAAAAAAAAAAAATCTAAACTGCGTTGCAATGGGAAAGGCTCTCTGTGTAGTCGTTGGACGAGAAAGGTAAGAAAGTGAAGGAGATTGAACGAGAATGGAGGAAAGGGAACGACTATACCATGTTGTTTATGGAGAGTCCTGCCACCTCATAGTCTATGTCGGATTTGCTTTTTAATAATTAAAAAAAGCCACGTATGAATTATTAATTAATTAAAAAAAGTTACATAGAGCTTTTGGCTAGAATTTGTTACCAAAGACATTTAAGTAATCGTTTTTTTCTTTGATTTGATCTAATCAAAAGTTTTGGTACTAAAATAAGTGTTGCATGAAAGTTATGACATTTATATCATCATTTTCTCAAAAATTTGCCATGATTTGATAAGGAATTTTAAATAAGATGTTTCAGTATATGTAGCACTTTCCTTTAGGGAATAACTAACAACACTTAGAGATGATGGCACAGGCCACCCTGTACTTTTGTCCTTAAATCAAAATCGTTCTTCTACTCTCTTTCTTCAAAAGCATCCCTCTATTTTTTAAAAATGTTTCAAGTTAGTCATATGGTTATATTTTTTTCTCTTGTTGGCCAATTTTTGCCTACATAAAATTGTTGAATTGGGCATCAGAGTATGTATGTGATGTTATGATTTGCTCAAAATTGTTATGTAACTTCACCTTAGCAAAATTGAGAAAGAGAGAGAGGAACCTAAGCTCTCGATCTCGTGGTGATAATGACAATTCCAGCTCCCGACTTTTGCTGCTAAGACTACTGAATCTCGAGCTTGTGGCATGGCAACTCAAGCTTGGAGTTCACGGCCATGATGAGATCCTAGCTATCTATCATGATCGCTACCAGATCAAGAGCTCGTCATATCGGAGCTCACGTTCATGGCCACTAATGGTGATCATAAGTGAGCATTTACGAATAAGAGGTTTTGCATGTTGTAAGGGTGTTCGACTTGATGGATAGGTGAGCTCAGCTCTGTCATATCAGCTTTGTTGGGGTCTTAAGAAGAAGATAGGTGGAGAGGGAGAGACAGATATAAATTTGAAACAAGTTGGAATAAAAAAATCCAAATAAGCAAATTATTATATGTTAGCAAATTTCATCGTCGGAACGATCAATAACATTTTAATAATTCATCACGAGTCTCGGGTATGGAATATGGCTAAAAGATGTTTCGATTCAATATCTCAACCACAAGTCCACAAGTAAATATATATATATATATAAATTTTTTTGATGACGGAAACACCGTGCAAACCGGCAGTCGGCGACGTAAACCCAAAAAGAAGACAGCGCGGGGGCCCACCTCCCACAACACCCCACTTAAGTCGCGCAATGAAGGCGAGAAGTTTCGAACCTCTACCCTTTCGGATGAAGGGTCAAAGTGCAAACCAACTTGTCCACCACAGGATGAGTAAATAATTTTTTTTTTTTTTGGTGATCCAGGGAAATCCCATACGCCGACAGCGCAACGAGACAAACCTTGGGAGGACACGTGGAAATCACCACCACGTGCCCCTAGGTAAGGCGCCCAATGCGACGCTCGGGAATCGAACTCCTCCCTTTACATTAGGGGGGGAAGCTCGCCGTCAAAAACGCCACCCAGACGGGTGGTAATAAATATTTTCTTTTGATCTTCACATTTTGCAAGAAGGTACTTTCGTTGTCATGGCTAGGGGAATAGGCTTAAAGATAGATGAATCCTAAACCCAATTCAAATTATGATGCACTCGAAAATAACTTAAAGGCTGGTCCGGGCCAACTCGGCCCTGATAATGGGCGAGGAGTGGACTGCATGGTGCGGCCTACTTTTCCTGATGGGCCTCGTTGGGCCAGGCCCAATATAAAGACAACTAAAAACCACGGGACGAGATTCGGCGCTTCACGTCCGTATGGGGAGGCAATGGGGGCCCACAATATCACGACACGTGTGGGTGCGTTGGGCCCCACACTGGAGAAATGATTTATCCTTATCCAAACTTCCCATGAAAATTTGTGGCGTCACCGAAACAGAGAACCACTCGACTTTCCTTTTGTTTCTTTGCAAAAAAACAAAATTAATACTATGAAAAACTCCAAACACATCCTTGAATTAATTTTTTGACTAAAAAAATATGAAATTAGTATATTTGACAAATTAATCTCAAATTGATACCTATGTTAATTTTAATTAAATTTTAGTATTAAATTATTAGATTGGATGACATGTAATAATTAACTGATATATCAATTCGAAATTTTACTTTGACTTTTACTCTTTGTTTGTTGTACTAATTTTTATGATTTTTTATATTAATCTAATTAATAAATAATATATTTATTATAAATATATCAATTTGAGGTATTTTATTATTAAAAATTGAGTTTAGAATAAATTTATTATAAATATATTAATTTGGAGTTTTTATGATCATTTGGATAAATTTGTCACAGTTTGGGATTTTTGTAATCAAAATAAATAATTTATAGTAAATTTATGATTGATGAATTGGTTTAAGATTTTTTTTTAGAGAATCATCCCAAAAATATTCCATTTAATTGAACCGTGTGGAAATTAAATTAATAAAAAAAAATTTTTATTATGTGGCTGGGCATCGTTCCGTGCTCCTGTCTCTTCTTTCCGGTCGATTTCCCGTTCAACCGAATTTCGAAATTTGGGATCCGAATCTCCTCCATCGCAGCAACCGAAAAGCCAGAGACGAAGAATGGAGTTGGCCTGCTGCTCCTGCTCCTGCTCCGTCCCCGGTCCCCGCCGGCCTCCGCCGTACCCCTGCCGGAGCTCCCTCTCTCCGGCGGCGACGACAAGGAGAAGAAGAAGCGCCCGAGCCGCATGCCGGACGCGCGCCTCCCGTCTCGCCGTGATCAGCAAGGCGACCGCCGTCGAGCTGGACGGCGCCGCCGCGTCGCGAGCCCCGAGGCGGGGCGGCGGCGGCGGCGGCTCGGGCTCTATGGAGCTCGCCAAGTCCAGCGCTGCGATGGAGCGGCTCGACATCGAGCGCGGCGTCTGCGTGCCCTTCCGCAAGTACAGTCCCGAGATGGTACCAATCTTTCGTCTTCGCTCTTTGTGTCCGATTTTACTGTTCTGGCTGCGTAGAATTGGGGGGCTTGTCTGGTGTTGCTGATGTTGTTGTTGTTGATGATATTCGTTCTGCTTGCCGTGCTTCTTATGGTATGGTAATTTTGTGCTATGTGAGGTTGAAGCATGTGTTCGCTTGCCCTGTGCAATTAGGTGAGGAGCAAGGTCTTGGAATCCCAAGGGGCTATCTGGTCGCTCGTCATGAGGGGAGTCGAGATCGTGTGGAACCTGGGCTTCTACTGGTCCACGCTCATGTATGATTGTTTCGTCGGACAGGACGAGGAAATTGTTCCCCTCCGAGCCATGCAGCTTAGGAATCTCTTGTGTGACTTGGGGCCTTCCTTTATCAAAGCCGGTCAGGTTGGTTCGTTGTATTTCTGCTGCAAAATATGTTCTTGATGATGCGTACGTGTTTGGTGGTCTGATCCCCTTTTTCCCTGAATTTCTGTTCCATTGTTGACAGGTTCTTGCAAACAGACCAGATATTATTAGAGAAGACTACATGAATGAACTCTGCATTCTACAAGACGATGTTCCTTCCTTCCCAAATCAGGTGAATGGCATAATTTAACAGAGAAAGAAGCATTCTAATTTAATAGTTCAATAAGCTTTTTCACACTATCTTGGATGTTATAGGATATGAATCTTATCAATATGACCATTAGGTTGCTTTCAACATCATAGAGGAGGAGTTGGGGCAGCCTCTTGAAGCTGTGTTCAGCAAAATTTCATCTCGGACGATAGCAGCTGCCAGCTTGGGTCAAGTTTATAGAGCTACGTTACGTGATACTGGAGAGGAGGTTGCAATTAAGGTTATCTTCCATGCTGTGAACTGCTCTTTCATCACTGACATCTACGGCTCTACATTATTGAAAAAAATTGAGACTTGCAGGCCCATCTTGTTTTCACATTTCTGCTGTAGCAGATTTGATGAAGTTCTTGAATTTTATTTCATTGCTTTAGGAGCGGTAGTCATGCAAGATAAATATATTTATCTGCCCATGGCATCTTTGCCATGAAGTTCTTTATATTCATTTTCCTGAGAAGCATACATGATGTAGCATTTCTTTTTGGGAGATGATATAACTTCAAATTCAACATCTACCTCTATGGTTACTGAACATTCTACTTTGTCCTTCTGTACATTGTTCTCTTTTATGCAATAATGCCTGTTACTTGTCTTGTTACTTCTAACTGTTTGACTTTGTATATTTTACTATGCCATTAGCACTGAAATTCATTTCTTTGTCTTTTAAGAAGTTTCATATCACGTTGCTTTGCCGCAGATGATTGTCGGATTTTGATGATGAGTTTCACTGGATTACAGGTGCAAAGGCCTGATATAGAACCCATAATATACCGAGATCTTTTCTTATTTCGTACTCTCGCTTCGTTTCTGAATGGCATCAGTCTGCAGAAGCTGGGGTGCAATGCAGAGTTGATAGTTGATGAGTTTGGTGAAAAACTTCTTGAGGAGCTGGATTACACATTGGTACCTTCCATTGTCATGTCAGGGAAATTATTAATGCGTGTGCATTTGTCTTTGGAGTTAATACTCATATCAATATCTATTTTGGATTTACCAGGAAGCCCGAAATATTGAAGATTTTCTGGAGAACTTTAAGGATGATCCTACTGTAAAAATCCCACGTGTCTACAAGCAGCTTTCTGGTTCTCGTGTTCTGGTGATGGAGTGGATTGACGGTATTCGATGTACTAACCCAAAGGTTTGAACTGTGACAAGATATAAACTTCTGGTGTTGAATATTAGCCAGGCAGTAACCGAAACTTGTTAATTTTCCCATTTATGTCAGGCAA
Source organism: Eucalyptus marginata (assembly GCA_014182565.1). Lineage (NCBI taxonomy): Eukaryota > Viridiplantae > Streptophyta > Magnoliopsida > Myrtales > Myrtaceae > Eucalyptus > Eucalyptus marginata. The sequence goes on along the minus strand of CM024587.1, from coordinate 53,394,176 downwards.
TCAAAGCTGCTGGCATTGATGTAAATGGATTTCTTACAGTTGGAGTAAGTGCCGCATTACGGCAATTGTTAGAATTTGGGTTATTCCATGGTGATCCACATCCTGGAAACATTTTTGCCATGCGCGATGGACGTATCGCTTATGTAGACTTTGGCAATGTTGCTGTCCTCAGTCAGGTAATGTACGAAGAAAACGAAGTACTGTGAGTGCCTGTTCATGAATTAATCAAGGGGTTACCATGAGAAGAGTTGAAGGAAATATTGAGAGAAATCTGATAAATATAGCATAAAGGAATCAATAGGATGCAGTGTACAGCTTCTACTGAGACAGATCTGTAGGCAAGTAGAGTACGGAAATATATTTGAAGTCATAAAGAATTCAGCATCTTTTAAATGATTTGTTCTCCTCTTACACAAGGTGCCTCTTGATTCATTGTCGACGGCTTGTGAGTCAACTCTATTTCTCAACTGCACATAGATATTATTTTGGGTTATTCAGCTACCTCTTTCATTGTTAAGAGCTTTACATGAAGTAAGGAGGGGCCCGTTTTCCCTTTTTCTCCTTAAAAAAGTCTGAATTAAGAAAAAAAAACCCAAGAAAGAGGACCTTGTGCAAGAAACATGGAAATAGTCACTGTTTAACTATATGGAAGGAAGTAAGTAGAAAGGGAGATGATTAACCTGAACAATTAAAAGACAGTGATATGACCTGTTTGCTAGAATTAGGATTAATGCAGAGTAATGAATTCAGAAGCCCTTTTTTCTCAGCCGCACTCTTAGCTATGAAGTCTCGTTGATATCCTTTCAACAATGTTTGAATTGAAAGTGAATCTACTTTGGAATTTTCAGCAAAATAAGCAGATTCTGATTGATGCTGTTGTCCATGCTGTAAATGAGGACTATGTGGAGATGGCAAATGATTTCACCAGGCTTGGTTTCTTGGCTAGTGGCACTGATGTCTCTCCAATTATTCCAGCTTTAGAAGCAATTTGGCAGAACTCTTCTGGAAAAGGACTCTCTGATTTTAACTTCCGAAGCGTTACTGGTAATTTCTTTTTCAACTTCTGTTACACTCACATCTCTGCTCTTGGAAAATATCATCTGGAAGTTGTCAACTTCTTTTGTCCCTGGTGGATTTCGCTCTTTGTAGAGGATAGTCAATTTCCTTCATTGCTCACGGATGAAATCTTCAAGGGACAGTTCAAGTTTTAGATTTAACAACTCAAATTCCAGATGAAGCGGGAAAATTTTATAGTTCATGCCATAAAGTACTTATTTTGGAGCTCCACTGGCAAATTTAAATTCCCATTATCATTTTGGGGCGCCTGGTTCACATTGACTGGGCTCGTGTCTTTTCAGCAGAGACAAAATGCCATGTAGCTGAATCCTATTGGACACATTAAAGGGCATTAGTTTGATTCTTCTGTTAAGTGGACACTATAAACTGCTTATGCTCACTTTGTGCAGATGAGAAGCTGATCGTTCACACTGGGCTTTGATCAAACTTCATATTGCTTGCTCGAGTTTGACTTGATGATATACCCGATCTATCTACATTGAGTGAGCTAGAGTCTAGGAGATTGTTAAGATAAAAAAACTCATGGAACTCAAGTTTCAAGTCAAATCAAACTTAACACAGCGACAACGACTTAAGAAGAATTTATGCCTTTTTATAGAGACATGATTTATTATAATGGAAAAGCATGTTAAATTGTTAATACAACTTTCAAACCGCTCAAGTGAGCTTGGAAGTTACCATGAGCACTCGAGTCATGTATGATCAAACTTCTCATGGTCGAGGATGGAGTGTCTTCAATGTTCATGTTGCACATGTATGTTTCTTATGGGAATATTATATAATGAGAGCAAGTCCTCGCAAGGACCTCAAGAAATTGTTTTATCCTTGAATGCTAAGAGAGCGCAGTTTTTGCTTTTCAATTTCATTATTCATGTAAGAAATAATGACATGTCAGGTGTCCTTTTCACCTTGTATGCTTGCAGGGAAGTTTAACCAATTAGTGTATCAGTATCCTATTCGTATCCCTGAGAGGTTTTCACTGGTCATCCGTTCTTTGTTGACTCAAGAGGGGATCTGCTTCACTCTTGAGCCTGACTTCAAATTTCTAGAGGTAAAACTTAAGGGCATGCTTTTCTACTTTCTCTTTTCTTTCCCTGCTAAGACGACTCATCAGTTTACCTTGCTTTCCATGATTGAAAAGGATATTTCATTCTCATAAGATGGCTAATGGATAATCAACTTTCCATTGTCAATACCTGTCACTGATTTGGAGATTCTCAAATCTTATTATTACTCCTACTTGTGCTTAAATGTAATTAGAAATAATGAGATGATCACGATCTATTTTTATCTTTTTCCTTTCGTTTCTTTTTTGTTCTGGAGATGTTGGTGGTCTTTAGTGGAAAAATAAACCATGCTTCCTATATTTCTGTGAGTCATTTTATAGATTCACTTCATTTATGTAACAGGGTATCAATTTCTGTGAGCATTACAAAATTTTAAGCTTCATGTGCTTTTTTCTCATTCGTGTTGCATTAAGGAACTAAACTAGGCTTAAATGCTGTTGGCACAGACCAACAGCTTATACAGAGAACTGCATAGCTGTCTTTTCTAGTTAACTGTTAATTTTTAGCTAATGCTATGTGCATTTATATTTTCTTGCTTTGCTGACAACATTCACTTACTAGGTTGCTTATCCATACGTGGCAAATCGTCTTCTGACAGACCCAAATCCTGCACTACGCGAGCGCCTGATACAGGTACAATCAGGCATATTCCATTAAATCAATCTTGTTGTGACATGAACTTCATTTTCTTTGCTGTTGGAGTTCTTGACGAAGAAAGTCTAATACTGGCATGCTTGTCTTGTAGATCCTACACATCCATTTCTGTGTGCTTTAGACCTCTATCGCTTGGGCATCCTTATCTCTTACAAACCCTATATTGACGCTAAATGATTTAAGCTTTCAGCTTCAAGCAAGTGTAGTTCCAAAGATAGGGCAAGCTGTGTAACTTTGTCTTCCCAACTCTAGTAGATTATATATATGCATTTCTGCAGTCCAAAAATAGTAACGGATGTTCTTGTAATTCAACCAAGATGCAGAGTTTTAAGATACTTAACTCTTAGTATGTGTTGAGTTGTAGTTTTTAAAATCAATTCATAGATAGTGCTGTTTATTTGTTTGTTCACTCGGGAACAGATCATGTTTGCACACTTGTCTTTTGCAAGGCAATTTACCTGGAAGCAACTTGACCTTGCCTCTCTCTGATGAGAACTTTTGTGAAGCGCATTGCTTTTTTCCCCCCTTCTTAACAGCGTGTGCATCCAAATTGGCCAAGTTAGGCTCCTAAGATAACTGTCTACTGAGTGGTGATGCATAGTAGCACTTGGGGAATGACTTGCAAACTGGAAAGTCACGCTGATGGTGCAACTCATGAAAGTTCTCATCTTATTACAGGTTTTATTTAAAGATGGTGTCTTCCAGTGGAAGCGGCTCGAAAACCTTATTGTTCTTGCCAAGGAAAATGTGGCTAAGATGAGCAGCAACCCTGCATTGCGGGGAAAGGAGTTGTATGTATCTTGTTGCCGACTAGATTTTTTCGCTTACATGGTAATCATGGTATGTGAGCATGACTGGGGTGATCCTGTGTTCACAGGCAAAGGTCAAGAGACCGGCAAGTTGAGAGGAAACTCGACCTTAAAGATACCATCAAGGATGGAGCTCGCCTTTTCATTGTCGATGAAGGAATTCGGAGACAGCTCCTCCTTGCTTTGACAGAAGACTCAAAGCTTCACATTCAGGAGGTATGTGTCCAAAGCTTTTACATTTTCAACTCTAGTTAATGTGAATTCTGAGTCGTGGCACTTGATTTTGCAGCTCGTGGATGTTTACAGACTAGTTGAAGATCAAATAGATATACCCTCAATAGCTATGGAAGTAGTACGAGGTAAAAGTTTAACCATGTTCAAAGGATGATTAGCACTGCCAAACACGAAAACAAGTTCATTCCCCCCCAGTTCTACATCCTTTCTTAACATCCATGTGCCTTCCATTTTGCAGACTTACCAACAGTTGCTCGGGATCTTATGCTTTCATGGAGTGAATCTGTCCTGTCTGAAAGATGATTGAGAACACTTAGGAGAACCCTGAAGGGAGATCAATTTGAGGGAAACAAAAGCACTATTGAGTTGCTGCAGATGCCTGCGATAACTTTTTTGCTGCTTTACTGATTTGAAGCTCTTCCAACATGTTGAAACCACAGTATTCTTTTTGGTTCCAATTGCTAAAGAGATGTATATAATTTGTTAGTATACGAATTACAGTGAGTTTTTTGAATTAACTGTATAGATCCTTGGACGCCTCGGGTGCCACAGCATGAGATTATTGATTATATCCAAAGATGTATCTCCTCTTCTTCAAATGGTTCTCTTCTAATTGGATTGTCTTATTTGACTGTAAGTTTTGCATATGGTTGAATCGTTGTCTATGAGTCGAGAGTTTATGTACTCATCGGCATTTGCAGAGATCTTGAGCGAAGGGACCAATCTTGCACTGTTGAGAAGTGGAAGGTTTAGGAAATTAGGAAGATTGAACGATCATTTGGCGATTCATTCTTCAATACTAGAATAAAAAAGCCCACGCATCTACTAGCAGCCGTACAGTTCTCGTGTTTTGGAGACGGAGTGGATCGATGGTTTTCGGTGTTCCAACCCGCGGGTTCGAACTGTGACGAGATATAAACTTCCCGTGTCCAGCATTAGCCGAGGCAGTAAGCAGACTTTTTTAACTTTTCCCATTTATGTCGTGCAATTAAGGATGCCCGCATTATTGATGAAAAATTGATCGAGAAAATTATCCTAAAAATCTTAAACTTATAGTACTTTTGTCAATTTAATTTAATTTTTTAATTATACCAATTGAGATATAAATAATTTCACAATTTCTTAATTAAGTCCATCTATCTTGCATAGTATGGTTGATGCTTGATGAGAATTTTTAATAATATTTTAATAGATTTTCAAAATTTTTATTTATTTGTTCTTTCTAACCCTGGTCGGAGAGGTCGTTGACCAACCTTGTAAGCCACATGCAAGGGCCGACAACACCCTTGTTAGATCTAACAAGGGTGTCTTGACCCTCCCCTAGTCCAAGCTAGGTGAGAGGGCATAGATGAGGCCGACGACCTCAATTGTGGCTAGGGAGGGCGTGGAGGCCCTCCCGTGGTCGACAAGTGTAGTGATGCCCTCACCCAAACTAGGTGGAGTTGTTGGCCTCGTGTTAGAAAAGAAAAAGAAAAAGAAAAATATTTTAAAAGTATAATTAAATCATAAAATTTACAAAAATTGTAATTAAATTCTAAAACTTATTTAATTTATTCAATGAATTCTTTTTATTAACTCAATCCAATTTGATTAATGGAAATTACTGAAATGACTTTTATTTTATTTTATTTTCTCTATCCTATGTGACGATGATGTGAATAAAATAAAGTCATTTTGATCTAAATTTGATTTTTATACAAATTTTACTTAAATTAAATTTAAAAAATAAGCTAATTTTTTTTTAAAACAAAGGGGAAAGCATTTTTAAATTTAGATCTCATCCTACCAATACTCAAGTGTGGCATTCACTTCAAAAAGCGAAAGGCTCAGAGCCTTGCCAGCATCTTATTCATCTTATCAAACAAGCGTCGGACTATTCAAACGACTACATATTCAACAAGATCTTGACCATTTGTATATCTCAAATCTAATCTATTCAATCACGCATGTAGAAGTCGTTGCACACTCGAGAAGTGCCTGGTGAATTACATGACATCCAATTCATGAACCAAACTTTTCTAAATAATTGACTCCACCTTTTAAAGTAATTTTGGTAATCCTATTTTTTTCCAAACAAGTTGCTAGACCGCTATTGTAAATTAAGCCGCGAAATCATATCATTTTACCCCTTTAGAATATTGATCACGAGAAAAGCAAGCAAATTCGGCATTAATTTTTATTTCCACAAAGATATCTCTATTTTAATTTATATCAAATAAAGACAAGGGCGTGCCAAAAAAGAAGAAGAAGAAGAAGAAAGGAGAAAAAGAAAACAGCATATTTTTATGCACTTTTTTCCTACCCTGGCGATAATTAAAATCAGCATGAAATCATGCCAAGTAGCTCACGCTAGGTAAAATCTATGAAGGGGGAGATCTAAGGAAATCCTTCTCTGTAAGCAATCACCTTCTAGAGAGAGAAAGAAGAGGAGAGAGAATCGTAGAAGGAGAAGGAGAAGCAGGGGAGGAGAGGAGCTTCTACAGTGTCGTAGAGAACTCCGTCGGTCTGCATTCGCCTCCGCAAGTCAGTATTCCTCTTCCAAAGTTCCCTTTCCTCTTTCCTCTCTCCTCTTTTGCGCTTGCTTTCGCTGTGCTTCGCTTTGAGAATCAATGCCTCTATCAAGAATCGCGGAATCTCTCTCCGTTGCTATTGCCCAGCTCCAAACCAAGCAGCGTGGGTGAAGTTGAATAGTCGATCGACTGAAAGATTTCGCTTTGCTCCCCTTTTGCGTTTGGCAGCAGGACTTCATGGAATGCCCCCCAAGATGCGATTTTGATCGTTTCCGTGAGAAAGTCTTGGAACGGACTTCCTGGGTAATTCTTACTGTCTGCCCCTCTCGTTCTGGTCCGGGCTTTGTTTCTTGATAGCTCAAAGCAGTTTCGTCCCTTTTTTGGCAGGACGATGCCGCGCAAATTTAGTCACGGCCTTGATTACGATGATGAAGACTACGATGATGACTACGACTACGACTACGATGTTGATTATGATGCGGAAGATAATGGTGAGCATTCTCTCTTCAATACGGAGTCCACTGGCAAGAATTTTCTTGGTCGTTTTTTGTTGGGGGTTCTTGATTAGGCCTGGTGCTGAAATTGTTTAAAACGATAGGGGTATGAGTTATAACCACATGAATTGGCTATTTTACGCTCATTTTCTTTAATTCCATTATCCCATTTGTCGTGTACGCCACTCCTCCATTGCCTAAATGAGAGATATGGGCGTAGAAATGGTGAGACTGCTGCCATCTAATCTGAAAGCTAAAATTGTTGGTTAGATGAAGGCCTGGTTTAAAATGCTTCGCAAGTGTGAAATTAGGTAACGCAGTTTGTAGTTTTGTGTTTCGTTTGAAAAACTAACTCTGTCTGGACGTGTTGGACTGTATCTACCCAGCTCTGGGTCACATGACTGTGGTCGTGAAATTCTTTTCTGGCATGGCTTCTTGAAGCTTTTTCTGTTGTAACAGGCAATTCACCTAAGCCAAATCAAGAGACCACCAGGTCTGGCGTTTGGCGTTGCTCCATTTGTACCTATGATAATGACCAGAGCATGACCACATGTGATATTTGTGGGGTTCTTCGAAATCCTTTGCCTTCAAGTGTCATCAGCAATGGCAATGACCTGAAAACAGGTTTGTAATCTTTTTGGAGCGGCATGCCATTCTGAGAAGTTAGCTATTGTATGGATCGACCTTTGGCTTTTAAATTATTTGTTGTGAACGGTGTACCTTCTCTTATACCCTTTGACTCTTTTCCTGTGTCTTTTGATGCATTTCATGTTGTGTACTTTGGGCTTTGAGATCTTGTTGCGATTGAGTTGAAAGTTGCAGTGCCAATTCAGGGGCCTTTTTCAGATTTGCACCAACTGCTATCTTTTGTGGTGTTTTGTTTTCAGTTAATTGTGCCTTTATAGCATAGATCTCTTTCATGCAGTGTGTAAAGATTCTGGAGCATCCAAAATGGCCAGGTCTCTTTTTGAATCATTGCCCAATCAGACACCTAAAAGGGCTGCATTAATCCAACAGCAAAATGATGATCCCTTGACAGGACAGCGCACCATCTTACATGAGTTTGCTGATGTGCATGGGAACTTCGATAAGCTACATGAGGCATTTAACACTCGTGCCCATAAAAGTGTCAATATAGGTCTGCATGTGTTTGCTTTAGAGACTTAGCACCTTTTCTTGTTTGTGGATCGTCTTGTAACGCTGCTGAAAGTTTAGAATTGAAACCCCTCTATTTATCTGTAATGAATCTATTTTCTGGAGTCTTGTCTAGTTTTTTTTCTTTTTTAAACATTTGGATGGTAGAGCACCACACTGTTTACTCTAATCTTTCGCTTATATATTTACAGTGCCTTTTAAGTTTGATGTCCCATCCCCAGATGATGTAGTCACTAATGGATTGCACTCCTCCAAAAGGGGTCCGAAAGGTATTCATTAAATTGCAGGCCTAAATACTTCTTCCTTCTACTTTGAGTAAAAGTTTATTGTCGATCTTCATCTTGAGATGGGAAAGAACTGAATTTGCTCCAGAGCATTAGCATCTGTTGTATTTTTAATGTAATGACTTGTTCTTTTTAATCTAGAAAGAGTGCCTTTTCTTTGTTCAATGAATGTGATTCTTCCTGGTGAAAGTGTTCTTTGAAATTTTTATATTTGCATTGTTTCTACTTTAGAATTTCCACTTGTCCTGCATTTATAGAGAAAATTGAATTGTATAATGATTGTCATGGGAAGTTCGACTGCATTGTTTACCAATTTGATGGTCCTCTAGAACATCTGTACCAAATGCAGTGATGGTGACTCGGTAATTCAGTATTTAATAGGTAGAGCAGTCGAAAAGAAAATGTTATTATCTGATGGCCAAAAAGTTGTGAGCAGAATCACATATACGCCTTGCCACCCCATCTTTAGTTGCCTGGTGGAATGGAATGAATCATTTTAGACATAGACCCCGTAAAGTTTCTGATGAGACACATAATTATGAAGTGAATGAGTGGGTGTAATCTTCATTTGTTCACTTATGTGCTTATTTTGTAATACTTGGTTTCTTGTATGATTTATATTAATTCATGGAAACTCTGATTTGGTTTTAGCAAGTGCAACCGTAAGGAAGGATAACACTTCTGCTCCGACGAGCACAAGATCATCAAATAGCTCATCTTTTATGATGTCAAAGGGAAGAAATGTCAGTGGTAACGAGAACAATCAATTAAAAGACGAAGAGCGTAATCTAAGATCAAGTGCTAAAAGTCCAGGTAGTTCATCCACATTAATGCAAAACATACTTGGTTTTTTGGACATTAGCAGCTCATCTACTTATGTAAACCACAATCTAAAGATGAAATGGCAGGCACCTCGTCAAGCTATCGTGAGGGCGGGGTTGAATACACTTTACCAACGGATGGGATCAAGCCGCAAAGTCTTGTGCGTAGTTTAGACAGTGTCTCTATTAATGATAGAGGTGGCACTGGAAAAGGTGCTTCTCAGGGGCAGTATAAACCTGAAAAATGGATGCTTCCTGAAGCAGAAGATGGCTTATTGAGTCAGCTGAATCTTGCCATTGTGAGTTAGCACTCTTATTCGATTCTCATGATGCAGACTTCATTAAACTTATCCTAATTCCATAAAATCTTTAATGCCTTAATTTTATTAAAATCCCTCTGTAGGTGGGGCATGTTGATTCTGGGAAATCAACACTTTCAGGTAGACTTCTGCACCTGTTGGGACGAATATCTCAAAAGCAGATGCACAAGCATGAAAAAGAGGCCAAACTAGAGGTACCTTCACTTTCATAAATTTGGAATGCTTCCAATTATATATGGGTGACTACCGGTCAGTCTCAAATCCGGTTCTTTTGCTTCTATTTCCCCTGTTAGGGCAAGGGGTCCTTTGCTTATGCTTGGGCATTGGATGAGAGCCCAGAGGAAAGGGAAAGGGGAATAACCATGACAGTGGCAGTTGCTTATTTTGATACCAAAAATTATCGTGTTGTTGTGCTGGACTCCCCAGGGCACAAGGATTTTGTTCCAAACATGATATCAGGAGCCACACAAGCTGATGCCGCATTGCTCGTCATTGATGCGTCCATTGGTTCTTTTGAAGTTGGCATGGATGGTAGTAAGGGCCAAACTAAAGAGCATGCACAGCTTATCAGAAGCTTTGGAGTAGATCAACTTATTGTTGCAGTTAATAAAATGGACGTCGTGGAGTACTCGAAGGATAGATTCGATTTGATCAAACAGCAACTTGGAACATTCCTCCGGTCTAGCGGTTTTAGGGACTCATCGGTATTTTGGATCCCTCTGAGTGCCATGGAAAATCAAAATCTGGTCACAGCTCCTTCAGACGTTCGTTTACTATCCTGGTTAGTATGCTTTCTCTGGTTCTTGACTTCTTGCAGTTGTAGGATGGGTTGGGGAGACAATTACTTATGGTGAACCTGACTCCGAAAGATAACAGATATCTGGTTCAGAGAGTTAATATGGGGTGAATGAAGGTCCGTGTGTCAAAAATGGTCCAGTTCAACCAAGCACAAGTCTTGGTCCTGTCCTGTTTTGCTGTATGGACCTGGTTTGACCGGGTCAAATTGATAATCTCCATTAACCTTGGGTTGGCTGTTTAGACGCTACTTCTCCCAGCAAGTTTTTCCTTATCTCTGAGCTTGGATTAGATGATTCAGGGCTGACTTTCCTTTTTTTCTCCTTTTGCTGCATTTCGAATATGTTGGTGAAATTTATCCACCACTGCTATAGCAATAACCATTGCACAGTCCTTGACTGCAAGATTTCTACGAGTTTGTTTGCTGAATCTGGCCCTTTCCCCTTCTGTTGATCTTATGACATTGGTTTACTCAAAGCCTTGGGGAACCCAGCATCCAACATGGAAGGGCATGTTCATTGGCTGATGTCCTACTTGAAGTTATATCATAGCTGAGACACTAACAGTGGAAATTTCTGGTTTGTTGGTATGCAGGTATAAGGGACCATACTTGTTGGATGCTATTGACTCCCTCCAACCTCCAACTAGGGATGTTTTGAAACCTCTAGTCATGCCCATATGTGATGTTATTAAATCACCTTCGATGGGTCAGGTCTCTGCTTGTGGTAAATTGGAAACTGGAGCTCTTCGAAGTGGAGTGAAGGTACACTATAAAGATTTAAACAAATGATATTGAAGTACAGTTGAAGCTATAAAGCATCTTTGTATGGGTGAAAATCTTAAGATCACCTTGAGGTTTAGATCTTAAGTCGTCAATGCAGAAGTTTTCGATATGGATCATGACTACTAACATCATTTTGCTGCTCCATCTGTTGTTAGAGGTTGTCATCAAGTTCGATAATAGATTTCTAGATGTAATAGACCAGACGGAGTACTTTTATATCTTTGGAATTGCAAGCCATAACCTAACTTCGTGTTAAATGCCAGGTTCTTGTCATGCCATCAGGTGATGTGGGGACAGTCAAGTCTTTGGAACGTGACTCTCGCCCATGTGCAATCGCGAGAGCTGGGGATAATGTTGCTGTGGTTCTTCAGGGAATTGATACAAGCAAAGTGATATCTGGCGGGGTCCTTTGTCACCCCGATTTCCCCATTTCCATTGCAACGCATCTGGAGCTGAAAGTGCTTGTCTTGGATGGTGCTTCCCCCATTCTGATCGGTTCTCAGGTAAGTTTATGGTTGTTGCAAGTTCTTTGCTTTGATCCCTTTGTGAATCTTGGTGCTGAAACTCTCACCATATTTTTGGTTGATATGGGAAGTTGGAATTTCATATTCACCATGCAAAGGAAGCTGCGAGAGTTAAAAAAATGGTGTCATTGCTTGATCCTAAGACTGGCAAGGTGATGAAGAAAGCCCCACGGTGTCTCCTTGCAAAGCAGAAGGCAGTTATTGAGGTGAAATTGGATTACTATGGTTTTCATATATACTAGAAAATTTTTAACCATTGATAGCTCAACATTATGCTCCAAGGTCTTATAAATATATCTTTCTCTAATTATCTTTCAATTCAGGTGGTTTTGCAAGGACCAGTTTGTGCAGAAGAGTTTTCGAGCTGTAAAGCTCTCGGAAGGGTCTCCTTAAGAGCAATGGGGAGAACTATTGCTGTAGGAATTGTCACTCAAATAATTGAGAAAGAGCCATAGCATTTCCGGAACTAAATATTTTTGATTCTTCAGAAAATGATCATGTAATGGCATGGCATGTTTACTATTGGGCAACGGCCATGGTGTTGAGTAAAACATCAATTTTTAATGGATGATAGAGGGACAAGTTGTAAGATATAGATAATACAGAGAAGCAGGTAACTTGATGGGACACGACAGAGGCGCTTACAGTATCTTCTCAGGCTAAAAGACGATTGGCCATTGCATACTAAGGCAAAGAAGAGCTGGTGGGTTATAGTTCAGAGCCTAATCCTATTGTAACATGTGGAGTATTTTTTCATTCTTTAACTATGTTACGGAGGGAAGAATTTATTTATTTCAAGTTGTCTTCCTGCAATTTTCGAGTCTTTGTCAAGGCAAACCATATGGGAAAACTTTCATGGATAAATTGTTGTAATTAATGCAAATGAGAAGTTACAACTGATAGTGTCGCATTAGAAATGACTCGAGTTTGTCTCTATGATAATAAAGGAAAAGCGGTGGAAGAACAGGACCCAAATTTAGACGGGGTTCCACCCGTTTGAGTTTTGGCTTTGTGTCTTTATTAAATTCTCTCCACATGCAAAGTTACGTCAGTCTTAGTACCAAATCTCCAACCCAGTTAAACTGAGTTTGGCAGTATGAGGGGCGCAATTTGGCTCCATCTCTTACCTTGTATCAGCTGTTCATTGTTGCGTCCGTTCTTGCTTGCTTTTGGTAGTAATTAGACATTCATAATCTATATTCAATTCCCTTCTATTACTATCGGACGTGATGTCCAGTTTATACATATCATAGAAGTATGACGTGTGTTTTATCCAGTCAGACAAGAAATTCATAGCCACCTTTCTCCATTTCCCGCAGTCATCAGACCCCAGCCAATCCAAAGCTTAACCGCCTGCCACTTGCTGATCCTACTGCCAGATATAACTTCCATCCTTACGCAACACAACTGATCAGGACATACATTGCTCTTTTAGCATCACAAGTTACAGAGAAAGATCATATCGGTCGCAGCATTATATTCATCCAACAGTGTACTCGCTCATCAATGTAGAGAAGAAGCTCTATAAGAGCAACAGATTTGAGACAAGACCTCAAAATTGGATACTGCTCAATGTAGTCATTAAGAAATAAACATCCTTTAGCAACGAAAGCCAGAAAGCCTGAATCTCTAACGGAAACTTACATGCACATGTATATTAGGCCATGGAAAACATGACAGATAAAATACAAAATCCCTTTTTCTAATGTGTAACATTTTTCGGCAGATTTCTAATGACATTACTCTTCATCCCGATTTTGGTGCGCATTGCCTCCACTCCTGATCGATTCATCTCTCTTATCACCTTCAGCCTGACCATATGTTCTCTTGACGGTACAGTGGTAGTTAATCCCATACTCCTGTACCTGAACATCAGGGATAGCATACCAAAATGAGTCTATATTTAAAAATTTTCTTGATTCTCTGCCAACATCAAGAATTTCAAAAACAAGTATGGAGAGTGTGCGCATGTGATAGAGACAGGATGGGAGGATGAATTGGGATAAACCTCGAGGCCAGTGCAGCAGTAATTGCCGCATTATGTCCAGTCGATGGACGAGGTTTCTGGCGGTAGTATCTCAAATATTCCCGTGAGCCAAGCGCTTTCATTGAAACTCCACCATCTGATCTTCTGGTAATGACGAGCTCAGAGCCACCACTTCCAAGTTCTACAGAATTTCCCATATCACCTGAGGCAACCAGTTGTTTCCCATCCTCATCCACATAGCTGCAAATAGAGAGGAAATAGAACAGAAATAGACAAGTTAATGATGAGATATGAGAGCTGTCACAATATAATCATTTACAGACTGCCCTTCCTTTCACTATAACAAGTCAAGGCACCTATCCAAAAAGGTGATCGACTGTCAACATATGACTTAGAAGTAGAGATTGATGGTGGAAATATAACCTGCTACTATAATCGTAGAACTCTTCTAACTCTGCTTCCTCATCATCATCGCCATCTCCAAAGTGAACTTTGCAATGGCTTTTTGCTGTCATGTGTTTCCTAACTGCCTCTAAGCTGCTGAAGGGATGACACCTCTCATTACAGTACAAACACATTAAATCCCTTTTCACCTGTATGAGGGAAAAGAACGATAAAAAATGAGCCCAATTTAAAAAAATAAATAAAAAATCAAGAAACAGAACTACTTGCAGCAGCATGCTTTTCACAGTTTTTGCAGATCATACCTTAAGGCCTAGGTATGTAAGAAGTCCTTCTGGATCCTTCAAATACTCAACATCAGGGATGAAGAAACCGTGTTGCTTGTGCATGTGAACCATACACAATTCTATGCTATCATGCTCGCGATCACAGATAAAGCAGCATGATGGATCCACTTCACAGAAATCATCGCCATCAGAACCATCTTCCATATGATGGTCGGTGGACAGCCCATTTACATTCATTTCACTCAAAGAGTCTGCAGCTTCCCCAACCAAGTCGTCCTCTGAATCCACTTCTTCCCACTCATCTTCACTATCTTCGCTTTCTGCCATACCCGACTCCTTTTGTGGAGCAGGCCTGCTCTGAACACGTGGTGCTAGTGGTCTAATAATTGTCTTCTCCCCATCTTCAAGGTTCACCCCTTGCGAAGCCCTCAGGATATGGCTTCTGGACTGGAGATGTTGAGCATGTGCTTTATCACTTCTATATCCTTTGCCACAAATGCCACAGCTATAGAGCATTGGAGTCTGACTGGACTTATTTTTTTCTTGTGCCAGTGCAGCTTGCCTAGCCAAAAATAAAGCCTCTGTCACTCCTGGAACCCCAGCAACCTGACAAATTCAACAAATCAGGTCGTGTTCAATTCAAAGCTATTCATGCTGGCAGGAATAGTTTGACGCGAATCTCAACCTACTGTTACATGACTTTTCGATCGAACTGGTAATATAGCAAAGATGGTACAGAATCACAAACATCAAGAGATCTATGATAAATCGGACATCACATACATTAAGGAAGCATGAATTTTAATCAGCTAACGAACGGGAGGGGATCACCGACCCAACTCCCCTTGCGGCTATCAACATCGAAATCCAATAAAAGGATACTGCTTGAGCACGAATTTTAATCAAAAGGCATGAATTTTAATCAAACGAAACTCCTAAAAAAACAACGGATGCCCCCCTCTCATCTGCTCCGAACAACACAAATTAACATATCTGGTCGAGAAGAACTCAAACCCGAAGACACCCAAAAGGGAATCATCAGGTACGGGTAGCCTTCCTGTCGAACAAAGAAGCCGTCAAGACAGACGACGAAAACTTTCATCGAGGCTAAAGCACGCTGCTTTAGCCGAAACCAAGAAGACATCGCCCATGCTCGACGACGACGACGACGACGTGAGGATGGCGCGATTGAAGATGGATAGAGAGGGAGAAAGACCTTGCGTTTGAGGTTGTAGCGATGCCACTCGGACTTGTAATGGAGCTTCTGGTCGGCATCGTCTTCGAATTCCTTGTTGCAGGAGTTGCAGGTCAGCCCCGGCATTTTCTCCCCCCACAAATCAAACCAAAAACAGAGATTTCCAACCCTAAAGCAGAGAAGACTCTTTCCGCCGCCCCTTCTTGTATTTATGGTTTGCGGGTGTGGAAGGGAGGACGAAACGACGGCGGATTCGGAGTCGGAGGTGACGGCGGCGGTGGTGATCGGCGGACTACGCACCGCATGACGTGGTCCGGCCCAATTTCTGAAACTTTCCTTCCTGGGCCGACATTTAGCCCATTTCGAGTGCGTCCCCAAACGTTGATAAGGTCAATATCCCAACCGTATAAAACTACATTTGTACACAAAGCTTGGTATCTACGTGCGTGCACGGCACACAGGGCTGTTCGTGTGCAAGTGCAACCAGTCCGATTCCATCTTGGATCGGACGGGATCGTCCATAGAAACAGGTTTGGTTCCCAATTCTAATGAAAATGGGTTTGGTGCCCAATTCTAAATTTTGGAACTTGTATCATAATGCAACTAAGTTATAGATTTATAGATGTTAAAACTATCCACTCACCCACTCATTTGAGAACTAATTACAACATTTTTTTTAAAAGTTTGAAGAAAATAATTTATTATTAATTGAGCTTTAACTTGGCATTGATGTTTTACTTTAAGTCGTTTTTATTTAGTTATAATTGCTATTTGTTTTGTTTTTTTTTTTTTTTAGATGAAGTAAAAAGAAAAAGGACAACAATTCCCTTATAGAGTTTTGAATCAAAGCATAAGTTCCAAAACTTCAAAAACTGGGAATCAATTCTAACATGATAAGTTCTAGATTTTACATTTGAAATCTATCAAATCTAAAATCGATCACCTCTATTCCGACACATGCATCGTCGATATGCATAAGAGAAGGGAGGAGAGGAGGGGGCCGGGGTCCAACCTAAAGGACAGGCCATGAATTCGAGGGTTGCGTCGCAAGGCGAACGGAACATGGTGGAAGAATGTCGATTGCGACGTGCCAATGATGAAGCCTTTTTTGATCATATTCTTCCAGATGACATACGTCGTCGTCGGTGGTTGTTGAGTAGATAAGAGTCTTGCGTTTTGCAACCGATTCCGCAGTCACAACGGAAGGGGAGGGGAGGCTCCAAAAAAATCCAGAGAGAATCGAAATTCAGTTAAAACGAGAACGTGGCAGCGCCACGCCAGCCCGTGCGCCCCGAACCAATTTCCCTGTTTCCCTCTCTCCCACACGCTCGACTCTCTCTCTCCAACGAAACAGAAAGGACGAGAGAGAGAGAAGGCGACGACGCCAACTTGGGAAGCGCGCGCTCCGCTACGTTCTCTCTCTCTCCGGCATGGCCTCCGTCCCCAGATCTCTTCGCGGCGGATCCGGCGGCAAGATCCTCCGCCCCCGCCGCTCCCTCCGCTCCCCGCCACCCCCTACGACCGCCCCTCCGCCCCCCCCCGGCTCCCCCGTTCCAAACCCTAATTGGCTCTCCAAGCTCATCCTCTCCCCGACTCGCCTCATTGCCTCCGGCGCCGGCAAGGTCCTCTCCTCCGTCTTCGGCCCCGAGTCCGAGTCCTCCGACGACTCCGACTCCGATTCCTCCGGCGATGCCTCCGCTTCCGGTACGCCTCTTTTTCCCTGCGAATGGGAAGGGATTATTGCATTGCTTCTTTCTGCGATTTGCGAGGATCGAATTCCTCGCAAAAGACGGGGACATTAGTGGAGCGTACTCTTATGCTCGTAATTTGATGAATGTGTCGGATATATATTATGTCTTCTTCGTTTACATGATTTTTTCTTCTTCTTTTTTAATATATGGGGATACGCTGCTTGTATGCCTGGTTCTTTCGTACCTTGCCACTGCACCGCATCCTCTGATAAGTTTGATTGAGCGGGTCATTTCTTTCTCGGTGCAGATGACGATATCGATTCTAACGACAACGACCTCGGCGCCACTACACTTGGGGCAGTCGAATTGCATAAGGTCGCTACCATCTCTTTTTATTGCCCTAGGGTGTTTGCCGGTTTGGAGACTTAAAGTTGAGAAAAAATCTCATTAGGAATAATTATTGGATCTCTGCACAAACATATGTTTTGCTTCTGCATGTATCCTTAATTTCCCCTGTCGATGACTAAGCTTGGTTTTCTAAACTTGTGAACATTTGGACCTCAGTTTAGGTTGATGCTGCATTTTTATTTTTTATTTTTTAATTTGCCTATCTAGTCTTAAAGTAAATGAAGAATGGGGTAAAAAGCATGTACCTACACCATATGGACAATATGCCATCCCACAGTTTATGATAGAATCTCGATGGCTGATTTCCTGTGATTCTAAGGGAAGGGTAATTACAGCTTTACTTGATGTGCCATCTTTAGGCATAAGAAAGTTTTTTCATACATGCTG
This sequence comes from Eucalyptus marginata, assembly GCA_014182565.1. Classification (NCBI taxonomy): domain Eukaryota; kingdom Viridiplantae; phylum Streptophyta; class Magnoliopsida; order Myrtales; family Myrtaceae; genus Eucalyptus; species Eucalyptus marginata. Next base: position 53,376,291 of record CM024587.1, on the reverse strand, counting down.
AGTCATATTGTGTTTTGGCCAACTGTCCTGGTCCTGGTTTGCTGAAATGGAGATCAATAGTTTGAGATGAAGGGGTCAGAGTGAAATTCTCTTGTTGCTGCTCGCATTGATGCAACATATTAACTTTTTTTCCCCCATCAGAGAGCGTTTATAAGCATGCTTTTTCGATCCTCTACCATTTCCTTCACAACCTTGAGCTCAACTTGGCTAAGCCTATTGAAATTGGGTTTACCTGGTACAACCGATCAACCCGGTTCGATGAAATCTGGGCCGTTCTGATATTAGATTCTAAGTTGAAAGGGCTGGCATGAGACTTGTGTCACATAGGAAAGCATCTCACTGTCGAGACCAATAGGTTGAGCTTCACTTTTCTTACAAGCTCTTAAGTATTGTGGCTCATTTTTCTTAACATCTGAAAAGTTTTTGGGAAAAATAGTTGTATTGTGGAACTCATGTTAGAGCTTGAATCCCAATGCTCCCTGATACTGTTATTCTATAGTTTTCCTAATATTGTGTTCTTGTCCACATCCTCTCTTTCATTTCTAAGTTCTAGTTTATGTGCAAGGATTGTTAAGTTATATGCTCGACATGCATCATGGGCATGCTTCATAACAATAAAAGTATTTTTGGAGAACGGTTGTTTAACACAAACATAGGCATTTGCATGTCGAACAATTTGTTTATTACTTGCATGTGAGCTTTACTTCCATAAAAATGCACTGGTTGGTGGCAAGGGAGGCACAATTATATTGTCTGTTGTTTTTTTTTTTTTTTAAATAAGTTGGTGTGTTTAATTGTTTCAATGGCACCCTGGAAGCTTGACCGGTTCTTATGCCAGTAGGATTCTAAAACATTGTTCATGGCTTGGTGTTCTTTGGCATAAGGTCCATTTCCAAGTTACAGTGTACAATACCGATCACATGACTGGTCCTTTTACATTATGTTCAATAATTCTTCTGATAGCATATGTCATCCTTCTATTTATTTGTTTTATGGCAAAGGTTGAACCATAATGGGATTAATACTGATTGTTGCTTTCTTTAGGAGAATCTGTCATCAGAAATAGAACCAAGGACAGAGGCCCAAATAAATGTGGGAAAGGTTGGAGCAAAGCACTTAATCGAGAAGTTAATTTTGCAGGAGACTTTCTCTTGGTAATTGAAGGATTTGTTTTTTGTCCATTTTTGAAGTCTAGTATTTAGCGTGTTGCATCCACCTCGCAGAGCTTTCTCTTCTCTCCATGTTTTTCATGAACAATACTTTCAGAAACTATTCCTTTTTCAGTTAAATTGATGTTTCTCCGCACCAAACGCTAGGACTAATAGGGAACCAATACCATCTACTATCCGTGTGAATTCCATTAAGTTCATGTTCCTCTTGGAGTGCTATTTAATTAGCTCACTAAATGACAAGCTTTTTTTTTTTTAACGATATTTGTGTACAATGAAATGATATAATGTAGTTATTGCTCAGGCTCCTCACTGTCCAGTCTCTGATCCTGCTCTCACCATGTTTTAGCCTCATAGTGTGCTTATTAGGTGGAGGGGAGGGGAAAGGGCGGGAGGGATGGAGGTAGAATAACACAGCACATGTTGAGGAAAGAATTTAGTCAGTTCTTTACAGGCCTCAGACAAAGGGCAGTGCCATCTTGCTACCGTTTGTAGTGGAATCTCTTCATTTATCAAATAAAGAAAAGAAAATTGTTCTTCTCAATGAGGACGTGTAAACACATTTGCGATTCGCCCCTTATTCCTGGGGCAGACTAGTGATTAGTTTTATTAGATGTTCCTAGGCTTTTAGTTTTGAACCACTTTTGATCTTTCAAGTTTTGTTTTGATTTATTTTGAAAATAAATTGTTCTTCATGACATGTGGGGTTTATCCGTAATACTGAGTTTGATGATTCTTTTACAGGGACGAATATGACAAATTAATTGGCATCATTAAAACTAGAGTAGTGGAATCTCCCATCAGCTTAGATGGAGAGGGTGGGTGGATGAGTGAAGTTCACGACAGAGCAAACTGTGGAGGTACTGCCCTTTTAGGATGTTTGGAGACCCAACAGGAGGATGATTGATAACCTGGTGAAAACATGCAGTTTGATTTTTATTTTTGGTTTTTTGGTTTCAGATGTAGACATGTCTCATCTATGCAGTACAGCTGTCGTGGAAGCAAAGAAATGGTTGCAGGAGAGGAAATTAGGATCAAATTCAGAGTTGGATCTGGATAATGCAATCCCCAGTGTAAACCCTAGTTGGTCACCACATGTTAGTGATCCTTTCATCCAATTCCTTTTCTTTCAGATATAATAATTTCCTGTACTGAGGTCTTCTGTTTGGTAAACATTGTGCAAACATCAGACGATTTTTGTGGTTTCATGTAGCAAGATATAATCTGCTTGGTTGTTTTAATGTCTCCAAATGTGTTGATGTGCTCGAACCATATGGTTTCATTTTTGGTCAAAGTATATTCTTCTCTTTATCTCTTTCTTATGAATGATTTTGTAGTTTCCACTGTTAATGCGACAGAAGTTCACATGATTCTTTTTGCTAGACAATTCACCTCTCTAACTGCGTTTTTTCCCCCAAGCCCTAGTGAAGTGCTAATTGATGCCTATCATGCTGTGCCCTTGCTTTTATGCCTCATAGAGTGGACTTCTTCCTTATCAACACACAGCTTGAGGATATAAAGACTGAACGTCAATTAGAGTCTCATAGAAATTACCATTCAAAGGAGTAGAATTCGTAATGAGATCTTTCTTACATTTTAACAAGGAAATAAGCATATACATGAGTTCACTCCGGTGTCCTTGAATTATGACATTCTTGTTATCAACAATATCATTCTCATGTGCCGCTGTATGTCAATCTTGTTATCAGCAATATCATTATAATGTGCCAGTTTATATAACTTGTTATTTACAATATCATTCTGATGTGCCACTATATTCTTACCCACCTCTTTCAAGTTCTCAGCTGCTTGTCATGCGACTTGAATGTGGTGTTGCATCTGAAATTTCTCTTTTGGTCCAGGTTACTGAAGGTGAAACTGGCTCACCAGTGGATGTAGCCAAGTCGTATATGAGTGAACGTCCTCCATGGGCCTCTCCATGCTTTAATACTGCTGGGCAAAGATGTGCCTCACCGGTGAGGATGCAGTTTTCCAAGGAAGATACACTGTTTTCAATTGGTGGAAACTCCCTATCTCCATCGAAGCTTCAGGTTAGGGATCTGTGTCCTGGGGCAATATTTTCCGCTTGCTTTTTGTCAGAGGTTGGCAGGACACTGCTGTATGTTCACCATTTACGTTGTTAATTAGTGTATTAGGCCTTTCTATGAGGAATGTGTGTGAGAGTTGCTTAATGAATGAACCAGTGAATATTGGGTGGCAATATATTGATAGAGCTCTTTTGAACTGTTTAATCTTTTTAAACAGTGGAGATAGGACTTGTCTAATGGTTTACTCTTTTTAACCTTTGAACTCGCATTAACTAAATTTAGGACATGTAGTGGATGAAGAAGTGAGAATTATAAGTTAACTTTAAATTGGCGTATACCACCACTTTATCAAAGTTTCAGTTATTACAACAGTTACCATGCGGCAAAGCATTGATAACTGAAATAAAGGAAAGATTTAACACTCTCTCCATTTTGTTGTTTTATACTCAGTTTTCAGTTTCTTAGAGGAGGAACTTGGATTTAGCTTGTCATGTATATGTTTGAAAAGGACTTGTAAATATGTCAAAAGGCTCTTGGTTTTCTTCGGCACTGTGGTGTGATATGGATATTCTTTTCTCGACTGCATTCTAGTTACTGACACTTATTTTTTCCCAACTTGAATATAGCTGAAAAGGGATTCACCTATCAGTGGTTCATGGAACATTTCCGAGGAAATAAGGAAGGTGCGATCAAAGGCAACAGAAGAATTGCTAAGGGCTTCATCTTCCAAAAGAGCTGATCCTGGATCCAATCTTAGGGATTCATTCATGGCAAAAATCGATTGGTCTGCATCTGGACATGAAAGAAGTCGTAGCTCATATTTGGGCAGCAACCTAGCAGATGTCCTGGGAGAGAGAAGGCCTGACTCTGCATTACTGGTTGATGCATCTTCAGACCTGCCTGATGCACAAGCTGCTTCTCAGCCATCAGGTATAAGGGCTTGTGAACATCAAGCATTTCAATTATATTTTATCAAAAGTAGAGACCATTTATGGTATTAGTTTCTGCTTCAATCTCAGCAACCGCACAAGATGATCTGCAAGAGAGAGTGTTGCCTTCTCCACCTGCTATTATTTCTGAACAGATTAAGGTACTTTGTGGATTTTGTGTGAGGAATAAAGAGTTTTGCTTTTTATCTAAACTGTATGTAACATAAGTTGCTTAATATATAAATCTTTCTAATGGTGCAAAGTGGCTTACTGCATGTTTGATGTTTTGCTTGCTTAATGCTTTGTAGGATTTGGAAGGAGATCTGGTCATGACTGAAGGAAAAGGTGGTTCTGTCTTAAATCCCATCTACTTGTTTTTTTATCATTATGCTAGATTCATGCTATTGCAGTGTGCCTGATTGCATATATCTTTTCAACAATCTTTACAAGAACTGTGGTTTGTTTGCATGTGCAGCTATTATGTGGCCTTTTCTTTTCTGTACCATTTTAAATTCAGTAGTCATGTAAGTAAATGTGTTTATAAACATCAAGTGGTAATTGCAAAGAGTTTGTGAATTAGGTCTGCAGGACGGCTCAAGAGATACTGAGACTGTTCTACATAGGTAATCTCTTTTTTGTTTAGTGGTAGTCTCGACATTTTACTTTTAGCCTCTCTATATAATCCTCCTGTGATTGCCTCTTTATTCTTGTTACTTCAATTTTGAATAGTTTAATGTGTCAACCACTGTGTGGACATCTTATTAAGCAGAAAAGGCTGAAAAGGTGCAGTTTATGTCTACTATTCTGTTTAATGAATAGTTATTACTCACATGAACATTTTGTTTTGTGTTCAAACTTTATTTTGTGAGAGCTTGAGGAAGTTATCATTCAGCGATTCCTCTTGCTCATACATGCTTCTATCTGGGAGCTTTCCGCATGATACTCTCCTGTTCATGTGAAAATCTTCCAGTGGCGCTTGCTTTCTATTACCTATATAATTTGACATATTGACAAAGGGCCATTTCAGAATTGTCGAGTGACATCTGGACTACTTCCTTATCAAATTCCTTCTGAAAAAAAAAAAAAAAAGGAACAAAGAAAAAGAAAAAAGAGTGATAGGTATATTGCTCCTGCTTTGGTCTGATAAGCTTTAGTATAAGCACTGTTCATACATGTGTTGAGCTATGGTGCAACTTGCAAGTATTTGTTGTACGTTTGTGGGCATGTAGTACATAGCTCCATGTGCAGTGTGGTATAGTTCTGTCAGGTATTTTTAACTGATGAGAAGTTAGATTGTCATCACCTAACTATATGCGTTTGAGGAGGATCCCATCTTCCAGCCAGTCCTCATTCTTATTCTCTTTATTAGTCTTATCTGTGTGTTATTTTGTTCACAGTGGTGCTGGTTCTACTGGTGTTCGTGATGGTCCCAAAGACCTCAATGGATTTAGTCAGCAAGATGGTGGTTCAATGAGGACAAGTATACCTGGTAATTATCCATTCATGTGGTCTTCACGAATTATTATGCGTATGTTTGGTTGGGTGAGCTACTGACTTCTTTGAACTTTTTGTGATTGCACATAAGGAATTATTGAATGTTAACTTGAGGTTGTCTATGTGCAGCAGAATCAATTCTGCATCTTTACAGGGATTATCATCCAGCATTTTTCTTCCAATAAATTCATCGAACTTGCTACTGACATTCAGCGTGTTTGCACATTATGACTACGCTTCATCTCATGTCCTGTTGTTTGTTTCAATAGTGAATGGGTATAACACTTGTACTCCAAAAGATACAAAATGATTTAAAATTTGGAGTTATTGGGAATCAATGTTATGATATTGATTGCAAGCATTTTGAAAGAGCTTGATTAAGGATGTCCTTTCTTCAGAATTAGTTTCATGCTGTTCTATTGTGGGAGTAAAAGGACTTCCAACAGAGTCTGGTCTCTTTACTGCTCAGTTAGAAAGTAGAGGACTAATCAGAGTAAAAGCCTGAGCTCTGTTCAAGAATTTTTGCATGATTAGCTTGACTTTGATTTTTTTGCTTTAAAGATAGATGGCTTTTTAGCTCGACTTGTGCAAGTCATTGAGTTGCATCTGCTGCAGGATGTTCCATGGTCATTTTGGGAATTTTGGTGGTTTATTTTGAGTGTTGCCTCCTTTTTCAGTCTTCTGTTTGTTGGTTCAGTGTGGATCTGTTTAGTTTATTTGAATGTGATCCGTGTTTGTGAAGTCTATGCTTATGAGAATAAAAAATGTCCTGAAATTTTAGCTCCTTGCTCCACATGAAGACCAATGAAAATGTTGACCTGTTAATGTCTCTTCAATGTTTACAGAGGGGGCTCAAACCGAAGGTTCAGTTGACGCTAATGGTTTGCCTGCTCCTGGAGCGAGGTGAGCCTCTACCTGACCTTTTTTTTTTGGTAATGCATTATCAGGTCGTTGTGACTGAAATTTTATGCCTCCCTTGATAGCTTGTCAGCTGGGATGGAACCAGAACATGAAAATCATAGGTCATACGATGAGGAGATTAAACCTGTTGAACCGAGCATTCCTACCATTCCCCATGCGGAGGAGACGTGTGAGCTCCTCAGCGAAACTTCTATTGAGGTCCCAATTGTAAATGAGAGTAGCGAGATTGATGGTGTGGCCACTGGCTCCCAAAACAATGCTGACATGCAGTATGAAGAATTATCTCAGGACCTTACTCAACCACATGAAAAATACAGTGGCACAGGTAAGAGACGCATTGTGAGTGAGAAACAAGAAGGAAAAAAGCAACCCAGATACAGCAGGAGGGGCAGAGGACGGGGAAAACAAAATTAAGTCGCGATCTTGTATTTAGGTTTTTATTGTTGTAACTTAGATGAAGGGCAGTGAATGGTAGGATAGGATAATACCGGGCAGCCTTTTTTAAGTTGCATGCTCTGTGAGCAGATCTGTGTTTTTTTTTAATCTTTTAGTCCGCACTTTGTCCCTGTTGGGGCTCTTCAAATTGGTTTGTTTCTTTTTCACTGCCATTGGGTGGAGGTTCAGTAGGGAAGAAATGCTTCCACTTCATAAATTTTATAAAAAAGGAGTTGCAAAAATGTTAATGTTTTGTCTAGTCTAAGAAATTGACAGCATGTCCCTAAGTGCGTTGTCTACTGGCAAATCGACCTTTCTAATGCCAAAAGGAATAGGTGGTGGATAGGAAAAGGAAGTGTTCTCATTCCTCTGGAGATGACAATTGTTTAGGAATGAAAAGAAGAAGACTGGCAAATAGTTTGCCGTTAATATTATAATGGGACTTCCTATTTTATGCCCGAAAAGCATTTGCATATAAATCATTTTTCCATAAATCAATCAGTCCAATTTTTTTTTTTGTTTGTTTGTTTAGCTTTAGGTTATCTTGCCTGTGATGTCAGTATTTAATCGTGTCCACATTGAAAATTGAGGATGCCAAGGGTGGAGAAAGTCCTCCCGAGAGAAAGTAATATCCAAAGAGAGTTGACAGCATTGTGTCCCCGAAACCTCATTCTGACCCAAAGACAAAAAGCCTCCCTTATCACACAGTTAAAATGAGCGATAGGGGCAGGCCTCTTTTTCGGAGGACATTGACAGCATTGAATGCCCCTACTTAAAACCAAAGAGGATGGCCAGAGGGGAAACTCCAATCTAGGCAGAAAACACATGTTGAAGCCGAGCTTTGGGGGCTCTGTAAACTACTAAGACTGTTGATACAAAATCTATGATATTTTTAGGAAACAAATCAGAGCACTGCGAAGAACAACTGCTGCCGAAATGTAGTCCCTCCTTTGAGCTTCATAATGACAGTCAAGAACTAGGATCAAATGAGAACTTGACAATAAATCCACAGCTTACTCTTTCATCATCTCCCATTCTTAATAGATCTCAATTCAGCATCCTCTGAGAAAAAAATGAAAAACGATATTGAGTCCAGACTTATCAAATCCTTATACTACTAGGAAAAAGTATCAGCAGTACAAATCATTCATATAAACGATATAGTTGGGCACTTTGGGCGTTTTGCTAATTACACTGCATGAAGTTATAAAAGTTCAACTCCCTTGAATTCTCCTCCTTATCTTTCAAGCTCCTGTCAGGTCATACAACCTACAATGCAATCAGTTGCTCCCTGTAAGACCTTGGTTTCACTTGTCATCACCTCATTCCACTGTCTTGATTAGGCAGTAAAGAATAGTTGCATAGTGAAATAACAAGAATAACATAAATCCAATGTGGATTCCACAAGGGACAGAAGGCAAACGAGCTCATAAGCATGCATTCAAACAGACAAACAAGGCAGCCAAGAAAAAAATCTATGCATACTTTGAAGACCAAAAAATATAGGCCTAAAAAATTTAAAGAATGTTAAAACTACTATCAATAATTAATGGACCTGACAAAGTAAAACTGAAAAGAAGAAAAGGACCAATTGGGTGGCACAGCAGTGTCGGTGAAACAAGAACAACAATGTCTTTTACACATTGGAAATATAAACAGTAGAACTTGGCCTCACTGAGCAATTTGGACTGCTGGATGCATTGACCAGTTGGAAATGAAACGGGTGAATATCACGAGGATGTTCCAATCATTTTTTTTGTTTTTCACTATGATCAGGATGCAAAAATAACCAATAAGAACATTAATACTAATCCAAAAACACAATTGCAACTAATTCCCATAACTCCCAAAATGAATTTAGCAAAGTTGGAAGTTAATGAAAAGTAATATTTTCAGCAAAATGATGAGCAGCACATTTTAAAGGGATAATTGCATTAGAAGTCCTAAAACTTATTATGAAAATGCAATTGAGTCCTAAAACTTTCAAAAAGTGCAATTAAGTCCTAAAACTTATCACGAAAGTTCAATCAAGTCCTAAAACTTTCAAAAGGTTCAATAAAGTCCTAAAACTTGTCTCGAAAGTACAACCAAGTCCTAAAACTTTCAAAAAGTGCAATCAATGAAAGGACTTAGATTGAACCATTTTGATAAGTTTTAGGACTTGATTGCACTTTTGAAAGTTTTAGGACTTAATTGCACTTTTTGTTTTGACAAGTTTTAGGACTTAATTGCATTTTTTTGAAATTTTTAGGACTTAATTGCATTTCATTTTAACAAATTTAGTGACTTCCAATACACTTATCCCCATTTTAAATGAAGCTTAGTGACAAGAAAATTTTCCTTTTCTGATAGTTCCGAAGTATGGTGCAGAAAAAGGGGAGAAAAAAGACAAACAAGCAGAAGTTGGACGTGAGTACCTCACATATTGCTGTTACATTGTACAGTTTGGAAATTTGTCGAGTCCAAATTACTAGGAGGTGCTTCTTTGCTGATATAATTGCTGGAGAGCTTGTGGCAAATTTAAAACAATTTCTGCAAATGCTGAACATGGAAGAGAGAAAACAAACAGAAAACAAAATTACTGTCAAGCACTCCATCACTCCAATGCCATATGTTAGATCCACATAATAAAACTTATTCCTTCATTCCTCAAAGTTGTTCACCTCAGATGGTCTAGTACAGACTCATTCTAAGATTTATCTCATAACAACAAACTTATATTTTAAAAATTGCATATCCAGTAAAAGTCTTAGCCTTCAATCTATAGCTCGTGGAGTTAACCAGGAATATTGGCAGTTCAGTGCACCAGATAAAAAATTCAACCTGCCAAAAGCCTTAAGATTTGACATCCTTTCTTTTTATAAGTGAAACTTTCACATCTTACCTGAAAAGTGGGCAAGAGCTTCACAAATTATATAGGCAGGGAAAAATACCTTCTGGCAAGCTCATACTTCGCAAGGCCTCCTCAGCATAAGAAAGACGAGCTGGACTAGGGTGACTTCCTGAAACTCCATTTCCCCTTCGGTTCATGGAGACTGGACTGGTAGAGTTCTTCCTTGGCCACGCCAGGACTCTAATACGAGTTGGAAGTACGCAAATGAGGTCTTCATACCTCAGAGTAACAGTTACCTTGCTGCAAAAGATACCATCACAATGTCATCTATTCAGGGACCTCTTAAGAGTTGGATATTCAAACACAGGACCTCCTACACTGAGATTATGTAGAATTAGTGAGACCGCCACTCTGATTAATCTAGAAATTCAAGTTGATAGAAGGAAGTGTGGCATAATACTAAAATGCTCCAATAGGGAAGAACAGCAAGATTACTTTAACTGGGACAAAATCCTTCTGATAGCACTATACATGCAGACGAAACAGATTTATTTGACAAAAGAAGACAAGCTGCAGGACCAGCTTAACCATTGAAATCAATCAACATCAAAATCAACACAGAAAAGGTACAGCAGAGCATGAGATCAAATTATCAATATGTTGTCAGAATCAAAAGCTATCCATTAAAAATCCCTATACACATGAATAGATTAAAGAAAATTCACCAACCACTCAAAGTCATCAAGTACAAATTCGACCATGTTGAATGGAAGACTGTGATACAACTCTCCAATTTGGTTTCCATACAATTCTTTAATAAGGCGGACCTGCATAGATGGGCAATGTAGATAAGAAAAAGAGAATCCAATTTGAGGTATGCAGTTACATGTTAATGACTCGAAGCAACCAAAACTTCAGAAGAGACCAGAGATGTAGTAAACATCAAGTAAATGCACATAATGGCATACCTGTTCACGTCTATCCACATAAGCCTGCAGAAGTTCTCCAACACGGTCTATAAATTTCTGTATATAAATCATTTTGATGAGAAAAGATCTAACACAGAAAGCCCAATTCTCAAAGGATTCAGGTAGGAGACCTCACCATTGCATTTGAAGAAAGGAGCTCATTTTCTGCATCACGTATTGGTATAAAAAACGGAACTGTATGTTCCAGGACAGTCATCTTTTGCAAAAATGATTTACTCTCAAGAACGACGTGGTATAGTTCACATGGCTCTCCTGCAAGGTTCAAAAATAGATGTGCTATTACCCTTGCTAGATTTATATATTAAAAAAAAAAAAAGGACAGCTGATACATAAATTTTCCCCAAAACTATTTGTGAAGTATGCGGTCAAGAAAATATAGGGTAAACTGTGGTCTTTACAACTTCCTCTTGGGCCAGCATGTGTCTATCCCTAGATAAGCTCAAGATACCCTTTTTAAGGAAATCCAATGTTTCGTACAACAGTCATGCCAATAGGGATAGGGAAAACCCTAAACTCACAAACAAAATTTGCTGTTAAAAACTGTTAAAAGTATAGATAATTTACATGATAGTAGATATGGCCTTCGACCACAAAAGAAAATATTCATCAGCCAACCCAATTATAATGAAAAACATTAGTTGACAACGTAATTCCATTGGGGGTCATGCACACCCATGTCATTAGACATCAATTTCATCAGATAAAACTGTTGTTCAAATTCTCAAATCAGGAAAAGAAATAGGCTCAGACAATGCAAAAATTCACTTTTAAATCATCATAATGTAGACAATCCTTGCTTGTAACTAATTGCTGCATTTTGATCAATCTGGAATTGCAGCTTCAACTGCATGAAAAGATCAACTTGGCAACTACATGTGTGGTAACAGATGTGTGGTAGCTAAAAAACAGAAAAGGTAGGATCATAGGAAGCAACGTCTCTCATGACTCAGGATCACGTTTCTAACTGTGTTTTGTTTGGTCCCTCCCTTCTCCTCTCTCTCTCTCTCTCTCTCTCTCTCTCTCTCTCTCTCTCAGCCTCACTCCAATCCCTAGTGTACTTGGTACTTTTAAATCACTAAATTGGTATCTCATAGTTTATCCACCAACACACATGTTGCTGTAAGTGATGCATGTCCCACTTGTCCGATCAAGTACACTAGCCATTTTTGCTTGTAGAAGAATCAAATTTTATGGGAACATGCAAAACCCTCTATGAAAAATATGGTACATAAACCAGATAGACAGTTCATACTCCAGCTAATTAACAACAAATTACCAGCAAAAAAAGTTTCATACTGTATGCCAATTCTTGCGCCTTCCAAACAACAAATCACCTGCTCACAAAAATTAACACCAGATCAAGACTTCATTTGCATGTAAAGTGCCAATCAACACAAAGCCCCAGATTTCAATTGCAAATAGAGGGGACTGCCAATCAGTTTTCACAATTATCCCTGATCCTGGCATGAGATGATACTAAAGCCGAAGTAGATATTTCGTGAAGAATTTATATTTAGCTTCCCATGTTCAATGAATCTAGCAAGCACCACAAATTCAAATCTAACAATAAAACCTACTGCATTGTGCATCCATGTTTTCTGCGGGACACTTCAGCATGTGGTTCTGCGGCGTACTTTGTAACAAGCCACAGACTAGAGTATCTTGAAACTACAGTTATACGATCATCAATATAAGTTCAAGGATCCAAACAAAACAGTGTATAAATATCAAAACCTTGCCTTGTTTCCAACTTTATAAGTAATTTTTTCCTGAATATAAGTGCCTGAAGAGATGGTTGTGTCCCCTGCCATAGACTTCCTGTCTGCCTCCATGTGAACCTTATGCGAAAGGTGAGAGGTTCTCAATTAAATTTCAATCGAGTAATAACAAGTAATAGCAAACATTAGTAAGGAGGAGAGAACTTAGCAGACGATAGGAATCAGCAGAAAAGTACCCGCTCTCTTATGGTTGCTAAGAGGCCATCATTCCATTCTTCACCATCCAAGTAAATCTCTGAAAAATATTTCATGTGTTTACTTTATTAAAGCAGCAGATTAAGCAGATTGCTAATAGAAACGCAGGAGATGGTGCACTTATAATGAGAATCTAAACAATATATACCGCGGCAGGTCATCCACGTCATAGCTGACTAGCCTAGTAAATCTGTCACATAGTTTGTACAGGTGACATAACTAATGGATAGCACAATCTAACAACCTCAAAAGAGATGCAGCTGTTCACTGCATGAAATATAGTTGACATGGTCAACAAGAAGTTCAATTAATGGACACAAGAACAAGAAAAGACTTTGGCTAACGTGAAAGACCTGAAATAAATAATGCTCGAAGAGTAGATCTCTGCAGTTTTAAGTGAAATAAAAAACCTAATCCAAACTCAGAAGCATAATCCTAAAAGAAGCTTCTTTGGCAACTTGAAATCGATTTTTCTGGAATACTATTAGTTGGCCTTGGCTGGACCTTATTAATCGCCAAGACAGGGCAGGCAAGGGACAAGCCTTGGCTTAGCCCTAGAAGCATCTGTCGAAAAAACAATGTGGCCGATGATCAGGCCAGCACTTATAGCCCAAGTCCACTGCAATAGCCATATAAAGACAGGCCTACCCAGCACTCATTTTTTTTGTTTTTTCCACCTAAGACTGAACATTTTACTGTTACACGTTAAAGAATTCAGAAGGCAATTGAGATGGAATAATTTACTACCAGAAGTGACCCAAGAATTAGGATCCAAAAGCCAAATGCTGTTTGAAGGAGATAAAAGGTTAATAAATGATAGGAAAATACGCTATCAATGTCAAGAGATACCTTGACTTTGGGAAGCACGTGCCGTGTCAAATTCTTTCTGTAGACGCTCAAAAACTGATTTGTCAGAGTCCCTGCAACTTCACATCAGTCTAGCCTCAGTACCTAAGTCTATTAGAGTCAAAGCTGTCCCAATCATCTGATACTAGATCCGTATACACCAAGGTGAAACTAGACACTGAATTAAACAGCATTTAATAGCACTACAACCAGGAGCACCACTTGAGGTTATGTGAAAAGAACACCATCATAACTCTTGGGCATAACCATAGACAACTAAATATCATTTGGCCAGACAGCAAGTAGCCACGTAACCGTGCCCGAAGTTCACTACTAGAGCAATATTGGAATTTTTTCTTGCCACAGGGATTACCAAATAGCTCCATTATGAACACAATAAATGGATATTCAGGCCACAGGATGAGGAGCAATCCCAAATAGATTCCTACCACTCGTGATCAAAGACTAGGAAACTTCCGCGGCCTGCGCATACAGATATACTTCGCGACTGCAACGCTAGAGAAGCCACTGAATCCGTACGATGAGGAGCGACGATCGACAAACAAATGCCGACGTGGGAGAGGGTACCTGGAGAGACGCTCGGACAATTCCGCGTGCTTCTTGAGGACGTTCGAAACTGCCGGAAACAACAGAAATCGACGCCGATGAGATTCACCGACGCATGCAGCAACAACAGAAGCAAGATTTAGGGAAAAAGAGGGGGGAGAGAGAGACGGTTACATCTGGATCGAGTGGCCTCCAACCTGAAATCTTCCTCCGGCAGGAAGCTCTGAGGGGATTGGCGAATTCCGCGGGGGTTTGGGCAAGACGAGCGAGGACAGTTAGAGGAGAAAGAAAGAAAGGATTTTCGGGGCGGTCATTATGTTGAAGAAGAAGGAAGGAAGGGAGGAGAAGAGGAGAGAGAATGGACAGTTACCGTTTCCGCCATAGCCGCAGCAGGACTTGTCAGGGAGCGAACGGATTGAACCCCAGCTGATGTTGATGCTGATGCTGATGATGATGATGATGATGATGATGATGTGTTCTCCGACTGCTCCCGAAGTTTTCAGATTGATCGTGAATTTCAGAGGATGGAGAGAGAGCGAGGGAGAGAGAGAGAGTACCGCCGCTTCGCCTCGGCGGAACAATCGGATATCGGCGAGGAGGAGGAGTAGTTTGCAGTTTTGAAGTGGCACCGGTTCGGAACTGGTTCGGAACTGGCTCGGAACGATATCATCTCGTGTCCTGTGGTCCAGGAATGGACCGGACCGGACCGGACCTCAGCGGGTCTCCATGGGCTTTCGGATATACCCGACCCAGACTGACCGATTCGGTTACGTTCGGGTTTTCGGTTGGACTTTTTTCTTTTATATTTTGTGCTCTTTGGAATTTCATTTGCACCGGATAAAAATAACAAGCGAATTGGAAAGGATGGAAGGATCCGGTTTTCTATTGACATGAAGGAGAGATAAAAAAGGAGGAAAAAAAAGGACAAAGTGGTCTCATGCTTGCAAGGGATATTAGGGACAATTATGGCTGCGTTAGAATTGTTTTGAAAAGTAGTTGTGATTGTGAAGATGTTATCAATACATGAAATTTGCCTAACACCTTATACAACCTTAAGACTCTTTTTGACAATTGTATCGTTGTAAAAAAATACAATTTGTATGGAGTATTGTTGTAAACATTATATCTATTTAAAAATTACTTAACTAAATCATTAACAACTTTATATATTACATTTTCTTCTTGAGGAAGTAATGGCTTTTAAGTCATATTTTGTGTGATTACACTCTATGTTTATCTAGGGTTCACGCTTCCTAATATTGATATTGATTCATTAATTCTCTAATTCCTAATTTTAAAACACAAAAATTATCATTATCCTACCATTATGTTCCGTGATGATTAATGAAGACAATGCCTCACATGAATTAGACTAATTAAACGACACTTGTCATTCACTCAATGCAAGCATGTTCTTGTATGATTATTTACTTTGATTAGGAATTATTACATCAACCGTTGACAAAGAGACATTTTAATGAAGTCATTCGTACCTAGAAAAAAGAAAAACCCCTACAATGCGTGCATATATTACTCATTCATGTATGTAAACCTAAAAATGGCTTAAATTGTGTTGTCCAAAGCTTAATAATTAATGATTCGATAAAAAGAAAAAAAAAAAAAAGCTTAATGATTAATGCAATGGAAAGTAGGCATTTTTTAGGGTTCTACTTTGGGCCGAGGTGGGTTTTTGGAAACGGGTAGGATAAACGGGCGGGGCGGTGGTCCAGATGATGGATGGAACCGATCCGATCCGACCCGGAAATCCGGTCCAGCACACATTCACACGGAGTTGGCGCGAGCCGAGTCGCCACGGCTCGGTCGCGCGGAGCCGCGAGACGGGAGACCCGCCCGATCCCCCCCCCTTCCCCCGGCCCCGACCTTTTTGACGCACGAGCGAATCGAGCGAAGAAAGAGAAAGACCAGGCAGCCAGCGAAGACGGACTTTTGCTCCTTGCTTCTTCTTCTTGTTGCTCCTTCTGCTGCCTGCAATTTCAAAAAAAAAGAAAAATTTCCGCCATTGCTGCGCTCCCTAAACACTCGAGCTTCCTCGTGTCGAGCACTCGGCCTGCAGTCTCTCAGCTCAATGCGCCCGCATCCGAAACCCCACCGAGCTCTCTCCTGAAGACGACCCCCGAGAAGATAGAGCGCGGGGGAACCGAGAGGCGTTGGAGCCCGCGAGATTCGAGCTCCCAATTTCCGCCAGGTCAGAATTCAATCCTTCCGCGCAGCTCTAATCGCCGGTCAATTCGTGATTTTTTCTTCTTTTGCTGCACCGCATTCTCTGTTCCCGGCCTCCACCTCCGTTCCACTCGGCTGCCGTGGGTTTGGGTCTGTAATTTTGCTTTTTCGAGTGGGTAGCTTTTCAATTGCGTGTGGGAACGGGCGTTTTACCCGGGGGGGCTGATTTGATTTCTTGTCCGTGCAGCTCGTGGAAGCGCCGAGCTCGGTGGTTCGGAACTTAGGGTTTCTGATATTCGTGTCCGCTGTTGATCGATTGGGGAGCTCCATTTTGGTTTTCTGCGAATTTTCTTCGCGGACGTTCTTGTCCTAGGGTTTTTTCGGGATTTCCGGGAGTTTGCATATGCCTTGGCGCTTTGGACATGTGGCTGTCTGAATATTTCGTCGGGAAACAGAAGTAGCGGCAGTGGCTGGGTGTTTCCATGGGGTTCTGGTGCGTATGAAGATGGTTTACTGGTCAGCTGGTATGTGCTGAGTTCGAGAATTTATCTGCATTTGATGGGTGTAAACCAGGTATTGCGGGTCATTCGAAGTTGGAATTAACGGCAGTTTTGTGCCTGCAGTTGTTAATTTGGGTATTCGTGGGTCCGTGCTTGGTGCATGATCCTATTCTTTAAGAAATGCAACCGCAGCAGAGCTTCAGAATCGATCTGGGTGACTTGAAAGCTCAAATTGTGAAGAAAATTGGAGTGGACAGATCAAAACGCTACTTTTATTATCTGAACCAGTTCTTGAGCCAAAAGCTCAGTAAGGGTGATTTCGACAAGCTATGCTGTCGAGTGCTTGGAAGGGAGAGTCTCCCGTTGCACAATCAGTTCATAAGGTCGATATTGAACAATGCATGCCAAGCCAAAACACCGCCACCAGTTTACGAAGCAGATCCTGCAAAATCTGTCTCACGAACCGCCAAACTTTCACCTAGCATAGAAGATGGTTCTGACCAAAATGGGTCACTTATTCAAAATCAAAACCAGAGTTCCTCTATTTGGTCAAATGGAGTTCCTCAAGTCCCTCTCCGAAAGGCCAGGTCTGGAATTCGTGAAAGGAAGCTCAAGGATAGGTCGAGTCCGCTGGGGCTAAATGGAAAGGGGGAAAGCTTGTATCATTCAACTGCCACAGAAGATAGCGGTAGCAAGATTATGACTGAGAATGGGCTTTTGACTCCATGTGATTACCAAAGATCATTGCAGAATTATCAATCTGTTCCTGGGCTGCTTGAGAAGGATAGAGGTCTTATTCAGGAACCAGCAGATAAATCTAGAGTGCACAGTAAAAATGAGGCTGCGATGGCCATAGTGGAAGATGGGGAGGAGGTGGACCAGGCAACCCTCTCTAGTTTATCTAGAACTTCTTTGCATGCACCACTTGGAGTTCCATTTTGTTCTGCTAGCGTAGGCGGTGGCCGCAAAGCCATGTCGGTGGGGAACTCTGATGATTTTGTTAGTTATCATGACACTGGGGAATTGTCTGACACGGAATCCCTGAGGAGACGTATAGAGCATATAGCGACTGCACAAGGAATTGGAGGAGTGTCGGTTGAGTGTGCTAATATATTAAACGTGATGTTGGATATCTACTTGAAGCGGCTTGTTAAGTCTTGTATCCAGGTGGTCGGAGCAAGGTCCACACCTGAGCCACATAGTCATCTCATCCAGAAGCATCAGATTCCAGATAAGGTCCTTAATGGTACATGGCCTGCTAGTAATCACTTGCATATGCGAAATAATGTCATTGGAGGGATGCCCGAGAAGAAATTCCCAATTTCTGTATCTCTGGTTGATTTTAAGCTTGCAATGGAGCTGAATCCACAGCAACTCGGAGACGACTGGCCATTGCTGCTTGAAAAGATTTCTTTGAGTTCATTTGAGAAATAAACGTGATGGATATGCCTTGATCATGCCAAATGTGTGTCCATTCTGGTTCAAAAGTTCCAGAAAGATGTCATTGGCAATCGGCATTTGATTGCCATCTCGTCTTGATACCATGAGGAGTCCGGTGGATAATGCAGAAAACCAGTTGAAATACATGGTCTCAGCGCGGTGTGCATTCTTCAGCTTGCACTGCATGGGGCACAATTTGGAGTACTAGCAACCACACATTGGGAACTTGCAATCATAACCCATTATCAGTTGATCTATTACAGATATGCAAGTTCAAAATCTTTGTAATCCTCTTCCATCGACATGCAACTTGAACTTTTCCTATTATTTATGGCTGATGAGGATGATTTCAAAGATGTTTTGCGGGATAACTGGATGTAACTTGATTTAAGGTATAATCACTTCTGTAAGAGCTGCGGTACTCCATTGTATGTAACTTTAGAACCTCATGATTGTTTGAAATCCAATATTAATAACACATTGATTTCCATTTACTTCTCCGTATTTCTGTATTTGGGTATCTCGTAAATGAATTTTTCAGGGTTTATGCTTTGATCATTTTGCCTTTTCCTTGGGCTGTCATCAATAAGAATACGTGGCATTCATGATTTGTATAGAAGACAAACACATACTTTCTTGCCTAAATTACTGACATTATTAGCATGATGCTGCAATGATTGATTTCGTTAAACTTCTGCTGAAAATGAGAACGTGCCTTCAACGTGAGTTTACAGTTGATCCTGACATCTAAGCAAACAGAACTCCCTATAACCATGCTGCACAACAATGTTGTGCGTTCCCATTACCTGGCTGTAGTATTAGTTATATGAGAAATTGATAAGTTCTATTGAATTTAGTTGACTCTGTTTATTGTCATTGATATGATAATTGGTATGTAATAAATTGCAGAAATTGGATAAGTATGTTGGAAAAGATGGATGCCTTTTGGACTTCTCTAGATCTGTAGATTAACAACATTCGTATGAATTACGATGCAGACCCTCGGATATTTTGCTTATGTTATTATTGGTATTAGGAGAAATCCTTTGAGTTTTGAAAGATTAATGCCTGTTCAGCTTCATCTTGAAAACATGCTGAAGAAGGTGTACAACAATGGTAATACAACATATCCTGGATTTTTTCTTATGTTGTACAATCTAATATTGCAGAGGACCACATATAGTCTTGTTATGTTAATATCTTTCTTGATCGCACCTGGGTTCCAGCTTGGGTGTCAATTATATGCCTCCATCATTAGCTTGGACATTTCTGCAGGCTGACACACTCTTTTGAGATGCCTTGGGCCCATGTGGATTTAAGCATGTCTTGAGACAAAGTAGTATCTAAGTTGTGAAAAACGCTTGTGGTATGCGTAACGTGCAAATTTTGAGTGCATCTTGGTCTGGTAGGACAGTGGCTTGAGAAGATGGTAGCTAGCGTGATAGGTATGCTGGCATCAGGAGCCCGCAATGCTTGGGTCATTCGCATGACACATAGGCAGTTGTGTGGAAGACAGCTACAATAGTGTGGCTTCATATATGACATTCCAAATTTCACATGGAGTAAGAAAACAAGTGCATTCACAGATAAGAGAGGCTCGTCCCCAAAAGCCGACACTTTTCATTTTGAAGGTTTTGTCAGCAAAGGTTTAAGCATGAGTTGTGATGTAGTCGAGGAACTTTTTGTCCAAAGTCCCAACTAAATTAGGTAGTGAAACATCTGGCGACCTGGAATTAGATCCTGGGTTTATCAAATGAGCATGAGGGAGAGAAGGTGAAGTTAGCCTCTGTCATGCAAATGAACTGTTGGAGTTATTATTCATTAGATATTCAACGCTTGTGCATGCATTATATATAGCGGAAGCAATCTACTGACTCTTTATTTTTTCTTCGCACTTAATTGTATCATCCACGAGTCTTAATTCCTTCTATTGCTTTAGAATGATGCATCTGTTCACTGCCTTTTCTTTTAATAGTTCTTCTGTGAAAGGAATAGAAAGATATCTTGAAGATATCTTGTTCAATCTTTCATTCACTTGGAGCAAGGTCGCCCTTGAAGCATGTAGTTTGAAATTTAATTTAAATTTAGCAAGTCTTACTTTTGTCAGTGTGCTTATGGCACTGAACTATTTCTAGAACTTGGAAATTTTTAAATCAATTCTGTATGGCACTGCATCTGAAGCGTATTGTGCAATAGAGGACTGGAGGAGCAATGGCTGATCTCCATTCATTGGTGCATCAGATTTGAGTACTTATTATCGGCACTGAAAAGATATACAGAAACAGATTGTAACCCAATATCTGTCTGATTGTAGTTGCCTGCATCTGTTACTGTGGATTAAATTGGATAAGACAGGTAAGTTTTTTTTTTTTCTTTTTTTTTCTTTTCTTTCTTTAGGCTTCTAGAAATATATATTCACACATTACATGGGTTTTCCTGTGTCTTGATCAGGTCTGCATCTGTTTATTTGAAGTATTCAGTGACTTTTGGTAGATAGTCTGAGGCTATCCAGCTTCTCTTACAAACAATCACATTCTTTTAAAGTGGGCTTGTGTTTTTCCCTTCTTTTATCTTTTTAAATTTGTTTGATGGAGCAGAATGAAATTGCAGAAGTAAATTCAGCAGGAGTCTGAGGAGAAACTAATTGCTGACTGTTGATGCCCTGCTTTTTCATGAGGTTAGGCATTTGAACTCTAGGGCAAATGCTACAGAGTATTTCCTGATAGATGAAATAGTTTCTAAAGGTGATGCTTGCATTCTCAAACTCAGTGATGTCTGGTCCGATTTTCTTTTAGAGATGTGTTGGAAGGTTTGTCTGCTATAACTATTTTTAAGCATCTGCATCTTAAGATGTACTCCCACCAGGTATTAACTTGTCTTAACTAAATCATTTTATTGGTATGTAAGTGATGATGTCATCACAAAGGTTAGCCTAAATCATGCGCCATTGCTGATGATTTTGTCGAGTCTCATATTAATGAGGTGCACTGTGCTTCATGGATTGAATCGTAGCAATATTACTGAAGTTGAAAGTCAAACTGGACAAGTCTTCTTATCTCCTGTGTGCCAATTTGTCGCTGGATCTGTCTTTGTATATTACTTTTTTCCACTATCTGTACATAATGTTTTTGGAGGAGTGCAATTTGCATGCTGTCAAAAACAGATCTTGGGTCTTGCAATGACGCAACCAAATGAAGTGACGGTGCACTAGAGATGCTCATGCAAGAGCAACTGTTGGTTAAGTATGCTCTTCGGTCAAGGAGAGTGTCCGGGAATAAACGCGATCCAAGAAGACTAAAAGAATGATGCCTGGATGTAAGTACTAGTCTGAGGCCAAAATAAATGGGTTATTTTGGGAGCTTTGAGGCCATAGTTCATCTTATTCGACTTTACAAAGGTCCACTCTTCACTTGCAAGGTGCAACTCGAGCTGTTGATTCATTTCTTTATTTTTCTTTTATCTTTTGGTTTGGGGCCATCCAACAATTTTTTCTTCAATTCCTATGCGGAATGTCTCCTTTGAACTTTGTCCTTTTACATATAACTAATCCCTAGCCAGTAAAGCTAGTAGTAAAGCTACACTTTTTTTTAAAACTTGTAATGAAAGTGCAATTGAATCCTAAAATTTATAAAAAATGAGATCAAGTTCCAAAATTTATCAAGTTAGTGTAATCAAATATGATGTAGATTTTATTTTATTTTTTCCCTACATGGAGCTGATGTGGCATTCCAACAATTCTTGGATAGATGTTAAGAATGGGTAGCCTAGCCTATCAATAGTTTATTGTCATCAAGATTTGAGAACTCTGACTTTCTATCTAAAGAAAAGAGAAACGCTTGGAACCAAGAGGAAGTCCTTGCTCTACAAAGATTGTAGAAAGTCGTGTAGGGCGTCCTCGTGTCTACTGAAATCAAATCATGCATATCAAGAAAAAGGGTTGGAAGAAGCAGCTGAAAATGCACCACAACACCATCGCATCCGAGACTCTTAAGGACAACTAAAATGAAATTTTATGGGCAAGTGCTTTTGTTGTGAAAGTTTGGAGATATGAGATGATAACTGTAACGATCCAGCTCAAAGAGGGCAACCAGCTCAATGAGGGCAAGGAGTGATTGCCATGGTTAGAAAGTTAGGACAAGGGGTGACTCTTGGTAAGCTTTTAGGATGACGAATAGGGCGTGCTTGAGATATACATTTGAAAAGACAAGCTTCATTTTGAAATTAACGTGTTTAGATTAGAGAACTATTTTGATGGGTGATCTCTTTTGGGAAAGTGATAGCATGTATGCTAAATGATATGACTGTGAGGCTCGATATGGAATGAGCCAAAACAAACAATATTTCAAGTGAGTTAATTCAAAGATTTCAACTTTTGTCATGCTTTGTTGGATGATGAGAGATGAACAAAGTAATTATTTGCATGAATAATTTAAAAGGAACAACGGGCTCTATTGCGACAATGTATTAAGGAAATCCCAGCATGCCATGATCACTTCAATTGTGCTGAATATCTGATAGATGGTCATCATGTTATTATCTTGGAGCTTTCAAATGAATTCTTCAAGTTCTGCTGCAGCTTCTCTTTGCTTCTTCTTCGCTTTCAAATCCTGAATCCAACGGTGCAGTGGAGTACGATCATTCTTATTATGACAAAACCACCAACGACTTTCATTGTTGTTAGTACCAGCAAGCGTGACCCTCCTTAAGCGCCTTGTTAGCCCTAACCATTTTGATTTGCTCATAAAATGTTTCTTCATCGACCTGAGGTGTTTTTTGCTGTCAAGTTAGAGCATTAATTCTGATAATGCTAGTATGAACACCTAGAGGGGGGTGAATAGGAGGTTCAAAAGAAATCTTAACAAATAAACGCGGGATAAAATAAGTTGCAAGCAAAGTCTACAAATAAAATAATTTGCAAGGAAAGCCTGGATAAAGAATAGAATCAGTTTCGCAAAACATCAAAGTCTATTATACAATGTAACAAACTTCTGAGATAATCTATAATAGTGCAACAGACTTAAGTAAATAGATTAGAGATAAAAGAATTACACACATATTTTATAATGGTTTGGCTTAGATCAATCTTACATTCACTCTCCCATGCTGACAACCTATTGGTTGGACTCCACTATATGATCAATAAGAGATTACAACTTTGAGTGCAAATACTCAATTTTAGATCACACTATTTTACTAAGTCACTTTTTTTTATATTTCTTTCACAATTATAAACATTTAAACTCATGAAAGACAAGTGTATATCATCGAAGTTCGCTAAGATTTTGGAATTCTAGATTTTACACTTCGTCTCTTACTTGCTCCTCGATCCTTGGTCTCCTTAAATACTTATCCACTTTCAAACTAACCGTTGGACAGTATTTAGAGAATTGTCTTCCAATCTACCTGTTGGACTGATCTGTATCAAGAAGGGTAGCCGTTGAGTGACAGAAGCACAATCCCCACTTGATTCTCATCATCCATATAAATAGAATATTGGTTTCAATAAGTAGAGTTTCTCCGTTTAGAAAGTTCTTGTCCTCGTTATCCAATTGTTAATAAATTAGATTGAATCAATCAAATCTATCTTGATGTAGAATCCAAATCATATTACTAGCTGTTATACGTTTTAGGCTTGTATCACATTCTGTTAAGTTGTCTCGTTCTGAACTTGTTTATGGTTTTGTACTTGTATCATTTTGAATGTGTTCCATCTGAAATAAACTTTACAATCTAGATGTAAGTCTAAATATTTTCATCCTTAAAGTCCGCATCTTCTATTCTTTCAAATATAATCATTGACAATGACTTTTACACATTTTATCGTCTGCATAGCGACTTGTGTGTCTTTCACCTAGTTATTCAATCATTAAACACATTAGTAGTCATTGATTTATTTTATCATCTTCAAAACATCATAAGAGATTTCTCTAATAATCTCCCTCTTTTTGATGATAGCAAAACAATCTTTGAATATGTAGATGTATAAACATACTTTCAAAGATATTAATAAATTAGGGCAATTTTAAGCACATCAATAGTCTTTAAATTTGCAATATTCAAAGATAAGAATTGGAAGATAAAAATTAAATTTGAGATATTCAAAGATAAGAATCAGAATATGACAAATAGGTTGAGCATAATATGTGAAAAGATAATCACAAGATAATTGCAGCTTAAAATATCAATACATATACATATTTATATTCTGTCTCCCCTTTTTGTCATAATCAAAAAGTGATAACAATAGAAATGTTATCACGTAGAGAATATAAAATTCAGCACATAATATCTTTAAAATATATTTTGCATGAAACATAATTTCCAGAAACATCATATTCTATAAAGTAAGTTGAACATTAAAGATATGCAATATAGCTCATATTCATCAGATAAATTAGCAAATATCTATTAAGAATCACGGATGCATTATAAAATTCACTTACCCTTTTTGTCATAATAAAACGATAATGTAAATAAGAGATTTGTTAATGGCAAAAAATAATAAAAAATGCACTAACCAGATTTTGTAGAACTTAATAAGCTCTAATGCATTTACCTTTTCCTTCATTACATAATAATCAAGATCATGATCAATTCAAAAAGATTTTCCCATACTTAATCAATCAATTCAAAAAGATTTTCCTATACTTAATCAATGCTCTCCCTTAATTTGATGCATTTTTGAGGTGATCACGATTTTATCCCTTTCTTTTGGATTCACTTTGTTCTCTTGTCATCATGACAATATTTGCGAATAGCACTTATTGTGGCTTGAGCATGTTGAACAGTACGTTGTTCCTTTATTTCCTCTTTCATATGACACATTAAAGGCTTGCCCAATAATTTGTGATGCCCAATAATTTGTGAGAATTTTGCACAAGAAGGAGAATTTATGAGCCTTCAAAAAACAGTACAAAATCTCCATAATTTTGAGTCAAGCTTTCCAAACTTATTCTTTTGCCTCCTGCAAATTCTTGTATAATAGATAATAATCTTTGCAAAAATATCACGTAATACATTTCTTACCAAGTTCTCTTTCTCTTTTCCTTTTTTCCCTACAAAAACAACTCATCTTTTCCTTAGTACTCAAATTTGCTTAGGTCCATGAGAGTTAGTAGAATATGCTATTTTTATCCAATCTCTCTTAATTGGTCTCCAAACTTTAGGACATTTATTCTCAAAGTGTTTTGGATCTCTACATTTGGAGCACTTGAGAGCACTTTGGATAATAGGTTTTATAAAGACCTTTTGAAAATGTTGTTTATAAACAAGTCTATCAAGTCTTTGTCTGAGTCTCTTTTTAACTTTAAGAAAGTCTATTAGAGAATCACTTTCCTTATTGAAACCAGGTCCCGACTTGTTATAGTAAAGTACTTGTATAATGATATGCTCTAATATTTTTGAGCCATTTGAAAATTCTTTCTTTAAAGAATTATTTTCTTTGATAAGTAAATCTCGACTTTCTTTTGTTTGTAAAAATTTTTTCTATAAAATTTCAAAATTTTCTTTTTGAGAAAGATCTTGTTGCCTAAGCCATGAATTCTCATTTTTTCAGTTCGGAGATCTTTTTAATAGCGGACTTGAGATTTAAGCACAATTCATCAATATATTTAGATACCTTACGAGGGATTTTGGGGTAATTTACCTCAAGTTTTGTGTTTGATTCTGATTCTAAATTTGAGTTTGAGTTTGAATATGCCATCAAGCATATATTTCATTGCTCATCATCTTCTTCAATTGTTCTTTTTTGTCCATTTTGCTTGTATTATTTCTTCCAATTGAACATCCTTCCTTTTCAATTCAAATTTATGAATTTCTTGATCATAAGAGCAAGTTCTTCGTCTTCCATGCCATTTTTGAGTTTGTATCATCAAAATTAGCATTAGATTTAAGTGTAATGAACTTTTTACGTTCGAGATCTTCATCGTTGATTTGTTCCATTTCATAGGATTGAAGAGTACCAATAAGTTTATCAACAAATAATGGCATAATTCTCCACGTCTCTTAGATTGATGTTTTGACATGATTCCAATCCTTTAAGAGTCCTCACAAAAGTTTGTTAACTTTCATTGTAGCAAAAATTGGATATTCTTGATATGCCAGACCATTCACAATTTCTGTAAATCGACCAAATATTTCTCCAATTGATTCTCCAAGTTTCATCTTGAAAGACTCGTATTGGCCAAATAGGAATGTTCTTACCTTTGAGATCTTCATCGTTGATTTGTGCCAATAAGTTCATCAACAAATAATAGCATAATTCTTTGCGCCTCTTGGATTGATGTCTTGACATGATTCAAATCCTTTGAGAGTTCTCGCAGAAGTTTGTTTATTTTCATTGGAGCAAAAATTGGTTATTCTTGATATGCCAAACCATTCACAATTTCTATAAATCGGTTGAATATATCTCCAATTGATTCTCCAAGATTCATCTTGAAAGACTTGTACTAGCTAGGCATAATGTTCACCTTCGTCTCTTTTACACGATCTGTATCTTCATAAGTAACATGATGTCTATTCCAGACTTTGTAACTGTTTCACATGAAGAGATTCTATTATATTTAGTAGGAGACAAAGTGCAATATAAATAATAAATGGCTTTTGCATCAAAAGCTTCTCTTTTAGACATCTCCGTTCGAGGCATAGGAATAGTGGTTCGGTTTCATTTTATTAAAGTGTTTTTACTTCCGAGCTAAAGATTTTCTATAGTTAGTATCTTGGCACCAGGACTTGTTGAGTGTCAAAGCAATACCAAACCACCTTATTTCAATATAAAAGAAAACAATGTTTCAAAAAGCAGAATAAAGGCATTCCTAAGATCCAGAGATCCCTTAGAATGGGATGTTGTAAAAAAGTGAATCAATCCCACTATTGCGTCTACATCAAACAAGAATGGCAAAGGGTGTAAATAGGTGTTCAAAAGAAATCTTGACAAATAAATGCATAATAAAATAAGTCGCAAGCAAAGTCTGGATGAAGAACATTTCGCGAAACACTAGAATTCTGTTAGATATTCAGAGTCTGTTATATGATGGAACATACTTCTAAGATAACTTGTAATAGTGTAACGGACTTAAGTAAAGAGATAAGAGATAAGAGAATTACACACAGATTTTATAGTGGTTTTGCTTAGATCAAGCCTATGTTTACTCTCCTACGCTAACAGCTTATTGGTTGTATTCCATTATTTGATTAACAAGAGATTATAACTTTGAGTGCAAATACTCAGTGTTAGATCACACTATCTCATTAAGTCACTCTTTTGGTATTTCTCTCACAATCATAAATATTTAAGCTCATGAAAAACAAGTGTATATCATCTAAGTTTGCTCAAATTTTGGAATTCTAGATTTTACGCTTTGTCTCTTATTTGCTCCTCGGTCCTTGGTTTCCTTAAATATTCCTCCATTTCCAAACTAGCCGTTAGACAATATTTAGAGGATCGTCTTCCAATCTCCCTGTTGGGTAGATCTGTATCAAGAAGATTAGGTAGCCGTGAGTGACAAAAGCAAAATCCTCACTTGATTCTGATCACCCATACAAATAGAATCTTGGTTTCCATAAGTAGAGCTTCTCCGTTTAGAAAGTTTTTGTTTTCGGGATCCAATTATCAATCAATTAGATTGAGTTAATCAAATTTATTTTGATGTAGAATCCAAACTAGATCACTAGTTGTCATGCGTTTTGGGCTTATGTCATGTCTTGTCAAGTTGTCTCGTTTTGAGCTTGTCACATTCTGAACTTGTCTCTCATTCTGTACTTGCGTCATTCTGAATGTGTTCCATCTAAAGTAAACTTTATAATCTGGACGTAAGTCTGAGTATTTTCATCCTTAAAGTCTACATCTTCTTATTCTTTCAAGTATAATTATTAACAATGTCCTTTACACATTGTATCATTTGCATAGCGGCTTGTGCGTCTTTCAATTAGTTATTCAATCATTAAATACGTTAGTGGCCTTTACTTTTTTTTTTTTTTAATTATCTTCAAAACATCATAAATGATTTCCCTAACAAACTCTACATAAGGGTTAATTCTATAGGTCCAGCAATCGACTGATCCCTCGACTTACATTGAAATTTCCCAACGAAGACAAGCAAGAAGGTGTTAGGAGATAATGACCGCAACGGCGACTTTTTATGCTCTAGTTCTAGCTTCTTCGGAATAGGACAAAGAAGCAAGCCTAGGAATTGAAGCCTTGTCGCATAGCATTGATAATGTTGGGGACAATGGGATGAACCTTCTTTTCGTGCTATATTTCAACTTATGCTGCTCGTTAGTAAGTGCCATCCTGCGATAATAGTTCAATCGTTGTCCAATTAATAGAGATTGTTTAACCAAAACAACATGCTCCGTTGTCCCGACCCAAGAGCTCCTTTTGCTATAATTCCATGGGATAATCGTATTTGATTGACAATGACAACCTTTCTTTTAACTTCTCATCTAAAGTTAACACGCACAGAAACACCTCCAAGTAGTATGCTTATGGATTAGCATTTCAAGAAGGTCATGGTTTGAGAAGATTCCTACCAAGTTTTGAAGTTGACGAAATTTTCTAGTTCTTATTCTTATTTTGAAGAATAGTATACTTCTAAAGTTATGTGGCAGACTCTTGCTAAAGTCTATTCATTCCATAAGTCTTCTCACTTTGATGATATCTAGACTGAAACCGTGTTCGGAACAAAGATAAAATCAAACTCAAATTTATTGATTTTGTGACAAGGATTTAGAATGAACGCAATAGGAATTTATTCTTCAATATCTAGATCTCTAGCAAAAAATCTCACTTACTTTTTATAAATACATTGATGGAATCAATCACAAATTGATGAAATCAATTTTGAAGACAAGTTCCTTTTTGGGAAGCATCTATTTATGGAAACTTAGATTCTGATAGTATGGGCGACCAGAATCAATAGATTTTCATCTCAATCTTCAAACGGCTATAAGATTTCCTTAATCGATTTTGTCCAACGGATTGATTAGAAGAAATTCCTCTGAAAAATGCCAACGGCTAGTGAGGCGTGGAGGAGTATTTAAGGAGGTCATTAAGTCTTTTTGAGAGGGTGCGTGAAAATTGAAATTTCAAAGTCTGAAGTCTTTTTTCCAACCACTTGTTCTTCATTGATGATTCTTACAAATTGTATTCAAGAAAGAAAATCACAAAAGAGTGACTTAGTGAGAGAAAATGAATATCCCACTAAGTGTTTGCACTAGAAAAATTGCACTTCTCTGTTGATGCTATAGTGAATTCCAGCTAGAAGGTTGTTAGCGTGGGAGAGTGGATATAAACTTAATTTAAGCCGAACCACTATAAATTTTGTGTGCAATTTTCTCTTCCCTTAACTCTTTTCATTTAAATTTGTTGCAATTTTTTTTAAGTATTGCAAAAAACTATTTCATCTCTTATCTGATTCTGAATATTCATCAGAAGTCCGATGACTTGTTTATCAGACTCTGTTTGGTTTTCAGATTTTGTTCAAAATTTATTTTTCTTTTCAAAAATTCTTTTAAACACTTATTCACCATCATCTAGGTGTTCGTACTAGCATCTTCAATTAGTATCAGAGCCATGTGCTCATCTATTGAAGTGTTTATACTTCTGAGCTAAAGATCTTCTATGACTAGTTGTTTAGCACCAAGACTCGTGGAGGGGCAGAGCAATACCATGTCACCTTATTTTAATGGAAAAGAATACAATGTCCATAAAAGATCAATGGAAGATGTTGAATCTAACAAGGATGTGATATGCTTTGAGTGCCAGAAGAATGGACACATCAAACTTAACCGTCCCTTGTTGAAAAAGAAGAAAGGTAAGTATAAAAAAATACAAGAAAACTCTAACAGCAAAAACCCGGGTGACACGGAATGTGAGGAAACGAAGAGGAATTTGCCAATATCTATCGATGGCTCATTCAAAATCAGACTCAGAATCGAGTCTGACTCAGACATAAACTCAGAGTTTGACAAGAAAATCGAGGTAAGTCATTCAAAAATTCATATTAAAGTTTTTAAGTATATAGATGAACTTTGCTTGAACCTCAAATCCTCTCTTAAAAGGATCTTTGAATTAAAGAAGGGAAATTCAAAACTCAGGCAATAGGAAAATTCTTGAAGATAAGAGTTTGAGAGTTTGAAAAATAATTTTGATGATTTGAGAGAAAATACCGATTTTCTTTCAAAAGAAAATGAATGTTTGAAAAGGAGATTTTGGATAATTCTATAAAGTTCTCCAGAGGATAAAAACTTTAGAGCAAATTATTTCAGCTCAAATACCCTATTATAACAAATCTGGTTTGGGTCTAAATAAAGAAAGTGCTATTTTGATTGATTTTCCTAAAGTCAATGTGAGACTTAGACAAAAACCTTCAAATTTCGCTTATAAAAATCATTTTCAATTTTTTTTTTTTTTGTAAAACCTGTTGATCGGAGTGTTCTTAAATGTTTTGAATGTGATAGCTCAAAACATTTTGCGAATGAATCTCCTAAAGTTTGGAGACCGTTAAGAAGGATTTGACAAAAGCTGTTTTTAAAACTAACTTCTCGGGACCTAAGAAAATTTGGATACCAAAGAAAGTTTCAGATTTCTTTTTGACTGCAGGTTATTATTAAGAAGAAAAGCAAATGATACTTGGATAATGGCTGTTTTGGACATATGACTGGAGATTCAAGCAGTTTCATAAAACTAGAAAAACAAAGAGGAGGAAATGTTTCGTTTGGTGGGAACGGCCAAGAAAAAATAATTTGACATGGAACAATAATGATTGGAAGTTTGATCATCAATAATGTTTCTATCACGCCTCGAACCCCGGTCACGCAACAACCCCTTCCTTGGTCGATAGAAAGCGACGTCCTGTGATTATCGCCGACCCTTCATTTTTAATATTCCAACTATACACCAAAAAGAACCCTTAGGTTTGGCACTACAGTCACTCGGATCTTGCGGACTCAGACTTCGTTGAGTCAGAGTTGGAGGCGTACGGGTCGATCACTGGTGAAGCGGGGCTAGGATTCTCCACTGCACCGTTAGGAGGGTCCAGCTCCATGGGATCCCAGTCAGCATCCTCGGGGCCCCTACCAGGCGGCCCGTCAAAACCTCTCAGGGGACCGATCAACAAATCGCCATCCCGGATGAACCATGCCAGGAACCTATGGGGTATCCATTGCCCCAGTCCCTCATCTAACTAGACGGTAGAGAGATACTTCTCATACAGATGTGCCCGACCCGGGAAGCGGTGGTGCGTCACGACAGTATCCCAATCCTTAGGGATACTGAACCTCATTGGCAGAAGTGCCATCCTAAGGACCTGAAAGTGGTTATACAATAACCAGTGAGATAAAATCTCAGCGAGTCCTCCCTTAAGCCCCCGGTTAGAACACTAACTCAACTCAGGATATGTCTCTAGAACCACCCCACAAATAGACCACAACTAACAACCAACAATCAACAAATCGATTCGCATGCAACCTTACCCAGTATGCCATACCCTGCACGTTGAATCTCAGCACAATACATGCAATGCACATGGCCATTAGATTATGCAGTTCATCAATCACATATGAGTTGCGTCACAAGCGATCTCACCTGGCCATTGTCACATCCTGCACGTTATCGATTCATGCGTGCGTGCCATAAACAATGTGCTCAACTCATGCATGTAAGTGCTAGTATGAACACCTAGAGGGGGTGAATATGTGTTAAGAAAATTTTCGCAACTAGTAATAAAATATTTTACTTTTGAGACTGAGTTTGAAGAATAACAGACTTTGAGTGAGTTCAGACTTTAGCAGTTAAATAGAACTACGAACAAAATAAAGAAGTTCAGGGAAGAGAATAAGAACACAAAATTTATAGTGGTTCGGCTTAGATCAAGCCTATGTCTACTCTCCCACGCTGTCAGCCTCTTGACTGGTTTCCACTAAGAATCAAAAGAGAATTTATAATCTGTAATCTCAACTTCACGGTGAAGAGACTCTACTACTCTCTCATGAAGTCACATAATAAATCTCTCTCTTTTGAATACAATTTTGAGCTCAGTATAAGAAGTAACAAAACAATGGGAAGTTTCAGACTTTGGAATTTCTCTTTCATGCACTCTCTCGAACAACTAGAAAGTCCTTCTTAAATACTCCTTAATGCCTTCTCGACCATTGGCACTTTCCAAAGGAATTCTTCTAGTCAACTCGTTGGACAAAATCAATCAAGGAGATCTCGAGCCATTTGAAGATTGTGATGAAAGCCCATCAATCATGTTCGCCCATACAATTAGGATCTTGGTTTCCATAAGTAGATTCTTTCCAAATTTACTTGCCTTCCGAAAAGATTTGATATATCTAAATTGATTCGAATAAAGATACTCAATCTTGTAGGTAATATTTCCAACTAGAAAACCATATATAATTCATACGAACCGAACCCTTGAAGAAAGAAAGATAATCCCGTGTTTGGATAAGTCTTCATTTTTCACTTGTGTTCAGTCTGGAATTTGTTAGAGTGAGCAAATTTTAACATAAAGTCTGGGAGCCTTCAGACTTTGACACAAAAGTCTGGAAATCTTCAGAATAGACTTTGGATAAGTTTTGTCAACTTCAAAACATCAAAGGAGTTTTCTCCAACAATCTCTCCCTTTTTTTATGGTGACAAAACTTTCCTGCAGATTTAAAGATTTATAATCTGCAAAACAACTCTTAGCAGTACATGATATCTTATAAAAACAATTAGTTAAGGATCTGGATAGCATCAATTCTGCAACCACAAAAAACATGTTAATCTTGAAAAAATTAGACACACATCAAGATCAAGATTTAAACATCCATATCCATAAGCATCACTACCACAATAATTGCTGCAGAGTATAAGTGTTCAAAACATCAAACAAATTCAAATCAAAGTTAAAAAATCAAATCTACAATATTCTCCCCCTTTCTGTCAACAGCAAAAAGCGGAGAAAGTCAAAATAGAAAAGAGATAAATGGATTCAAGGTTATCGAGGAACTCGAACTAGTTGGATCCCCCTGGATTGCACTGCCTCCTCAACCTTCTGACACTGGCGATGAACATTCTCGACTTGAGTTTGAACAGTCTTCAGAATATGACTAGTCTGATCATTCTTGGCCATATTATGAGATACTTGTTGATTCAAAGTCTGTACCTGAGTTTTTAAAGACTGTACCTTTCTAGTGTGAAAATCAAAAGAGGATCTCAACGCAGTATGAAGTTTCTGAATCTCAATCTCTATGGCGTGTTGCTGAGCTTTCACCTCCAAAAGGAGTTCCATCATTCTTGGATAGTCAACATTTGGTTCAGTCTGCGCATTAGCTTCAGCGAATTGATTTCGTGGAGAGTTCAGAGACGAGGGAACATCAACTTATCTACTCCCATGACTCGGAGTAGATTCTTCAATGTTAGCTTCAGGAAATTGAGAAGCATAGACATCTTCTGGGTGTGCTTGAGATCAATTGATACAATCAGTCGCAAAAAGAGGAGAAGAAGTCCCTATTTTCTCAACAGCTCCCCCTGTTTCTGTGCCCATAGGTGGAGAAAGGATTTCTTCTTCTTGTGTCTTCTCGTTTGTAGAACGAGAGTGATGTTCTTTCTCTGTTCGTATTCCTATTGGTCCACTCCTAGTTGCTTCTGAATCCTCAGATAAATATATTGCAATTGTAGTACCATAAGAGTCATCCTCATGACCTTTTTCTTCTTCTTCTCTTGCTGCATCTTCCTTCTATGTTTCTTCTTCTTCTTCTTGCTCTGTTTCTTTTCTGTCTCCCTCTGTTCTTCCCATTGGTGTCTCATAACCAACAAAACCTTGAAGATTCTTTAAGGAAATGGCAGAAATTGTAAGATCATCTTCATCCTCTTCGTCCTGCAGGATAAGTGATATTCTCTTCTTTACAGGTTCATGCACAACTTCCTTGTCTTTCCTCTTTCTTCCAGCAGAATCTTCATTGGTTTTGCTTGAGGACTCCTTCTTCAACCGCTCAATAGCCTTGGTTAGATCCTTCAACCTCATCTTTGAAATCACCTTCAGTCCTATTACCATAGGAGCAACGATTCGAGAGCAAAGTGAGGCGGGAAACTCGATCTGAAAATGTCTAAACAACTTTGTAACCAGCGCAGAATAAGGCAATTATCCTTTGTCCTTCATAACTGGTACATGTGCATCGGGATAGTATGAGGAAGAGAAAAGCATATCCCATTGCAGATAGCAAACATGAGTTTTGCTTCAAATCTGGAAACATCTATTTTTGATGCAGCCTTTGGTTTGATGCAGTTAATGACAATTTTGTGCAGCAGAACATTTGAGGCTAGCAGTCTAGAATAAGTGATGCCTCTTTCTAGTGATGTATCATTTACAAGAAATCTCATTGCTTGACCAAACGAGACATTGATTGGTTGAAAATCACTCCTTTCCACCCCAATAATGTCTGCCAATGTGTCAACATCCACCACATAGGCTTTATCACTCAAAGTAAACTGGATTCGATTCTGGTCAAGAAAAGATAGATTTGAGTAGAAAAATGCAGTCAACTCTAGATATGCAATAGTCGACTCAGAACAAAAATTCTCGAGTTGAAGGAAGGCTAACTTCTCCCGTAAGTTAACTTTGATTGAGTCTAAGAAATCAAAATCAACAGTTCGAGGGTTCATCACCCCTCTCTTCAGCATCCGTGAGTAAACCTTTTTGTGCTCCTTAGAACAAAACAACCTCATTCTTTCTCCAAGAACATCAGTAGCAACACCCATTCTGGGTTTGAATTTCGAATAAAACCGCTCATCATCATCCTTGTTTTCAGGATGATCAGAACTGAACCTAGGATCTGCAGGAAAATTAAGAAAGGCTTTGTCTGCTGACCCTTTCGGTGCTATACCCAACTGTTCCATCCTTCTTAAGAACAGAGTCTCGTTCTTATACCCTTTTTTTGTTAGAAAATCAGTGATAAAAGTCATAGGAGTATGACCCTGCTTCAAGTAAGTGTAATGCTTATAGAGAACTTGGGCGCTCGAGGCTTTAAGAGGTTCTGCATCTTCCTCGACTTCCTCTTCCAGTGGTTGGCACATAACATTCTGTGAATAGTGTTGCAAAGAGTTCTGCGTAGATTGTTGTGGAGAGTGGCGCAGAGAATCTTCCTCAATGAGATCGAAATGTGTCTACCCTTCTGGCATGCTTCTCGGACCTTGACTAGCAATCCGAGAGGATTTCCTTTGGTAAGACATGTTTGCAGGCTAGGAGGATTTCACAGACAGGCACAAGTGAAGAAAAGATGAAAACTTGTAGAGAGATTTTGAGAGAAAAAGTTGAGGGAGAGGAGAATCGCGATTAAGGTTTCGAGAGGCAGTTTTGGAAATGAATCTTTTTGGAAAATAAAAAGCTGTTGAAAGTAGGAAGTTGAAACGACAAAAAGAAAATGCCTTTTCGGAATAACTGAAAATAAAAACGGCCAAAAATTCAAAATTCGAAAAAGATAACTTCTAAAAATAAAATAGGCAGGTGACGATTTGGTTAATCATACATTTTCATATAAAAAAAATAAAATACCTAGATTCGAGACATTCTCAACTGAAGTAGCTTCTTTAAATTCTGAGTTTGACCATCTTCGACTTTACCCAGAAGATAAATAATATTCAGCTTTTAGCGAATAGACTCAAATAGACTTTTCTCTAGAGGCTTTGTGAAGATGTCTGCCAACTGATTCTTCGAATCAATGAACTGAATCATAATCTCCCAATTTTGGACATGATCTCTTATAAAGTGATGTTGAATCTCTATATGCTTCGCCTTTAAATGAAGAATTGGATTCTTGGTGAGATTAATAACACTAGTGTTGTCACACCGGATCTCGGTACACAATTCTTTAGTCCCAAAGTCTCTTAGTTGTTGTCTCATCTAAAGGATTTGAGAGCAACAACTCTCAAGAGCAACATACTCTGCTTCTGCTGTTGATAAAGCTACAGTACTTTACTTCCTTGAGAACCAAGATACCAACATATTTCCCAGCAGTTAACAAGTGCTAGATGTGCTATTTCTATCGATTTTACAACCTGCTAAATCATCGTATGAATATCTAGGAAGAGTAAAGTCTCATTATTTTGGATACCACAGACCCAGCTTTGGAGAAGTCGCAACATATTTAATGATGCGTTTTATAGTACTTAAGTGAAATTCTCTAGGATTAGACTGAAATCTAGCACACATGCACATACTACATAAAATATCAGGTCTAGAAGCAGTAAGGTAGAGAAGTGAACCGATCATGCTTCTGTATAGCTTCTGATCTATTTTCTTCCCTTCTTCATCCTTTCCAGTTTCGAAGAACTTGACATTAGTATATCTGTTTTCTTGCAATTTTCCAACCCAAATTTCTTGATGAGATCTTTGGCATATTTTTCTTGGTGTATGAATATACCTTTCTTTGATTGTCTGACTTGCAATCCCAGAAAGAAAGTTAACTTACCATCATGCTTATCTCGAATTCATCCTGCATAGATCTTGAAAATTTCTTGCAGAGACTTTGGTTAGGAGAACCAAAAATAATATAATCTACATAAATTTTTACCAATAGAAAGTCTTTTCCTTCTTTCTCTATAAACAAGGTAGTATCAACATTTCCCTTTTCAAAACCATTTCGAGTTAGAAACTTACTCAACCTTTCATACCATGCTCGAGGTGCTTACTTTAGTCCATATAAGGCATTTTTCAGTTTGTAGACTGAGTCTGGCTTTCTTGGATCTTCACATCCTGGTGGTTGTTCCACATAGACTTCTTCTTGTATGAACCTATTTAGGAATGCACTTTTGACATCCATCTGGAATAACCTGAAATTTTTATAACAAGCAAAAGCAAGTAATAATTTAATTGCTTCTAACCTCTCTACTGGTGCATAGGTCTCGTCATAATCTATCCCTACTTCCTGTGTATATCCTTTTGCCATGAGTCTTGCTTTGTTTCTGACCACTTTTTTATTCTCATTCATCTTGTTCCTGAAAACCCATCTCGTTCCAATCACAAATTTACCTTTGGGTTTTGGAATCAGCTCCCTTACATCGTTGATGCTGAATTGTCTGAGTTCTTCCTGCATAACTTCTATCCAGCTTTCATCAGATAAGGCTTCGTTTACACATTTTGGTTCTATCTCAGAAACAAGTGCTAGAGCACTGGACTCTTCTCTTCCTTTGGATCTGGTGCGAACTCCTTCATCAATGTTGCCAATGATGAGTTCTTTGGGATAACTTGACTTGTGCTTTCGGTTGCTGTTTGGTTTGAAAGTTTGTTGATCCTCTACTTCAGTTGAATCTTCTTGATCTGCTTGTTGCTGTTCTCCAGAAGTCTGAACCTCTTCGGGGGAAGTAGACTTTGTAAAGTTTGGAACGGGTTCAGATTCTTCAAGTTGAATATGATCTAGTAGATTTTCCACATTATCCTGAAACTTGACGTTCATAGATTCTTCCACGGATTGAGTCTTCTTATTAAAGACTCTGTAAGCTTTGCTTGAAGTTGAATAGCCAAGGAAGATTCCTTCATCTGATTTCTCCTTGAACTTTCCAGATTGATCATTCGCATTCTTCAGAATAAAACATTTACAGCCGAAGACATAAAAGTAAGAAACAATAGGCTTCTTTCCTTTATATACCTCATAAGGAGTTTTCTCTAAGATAGGTCTCAAGAATACTCTGTTGATAATATAGCAAGTTATTTAAATTGCTTCTGCCCAAAATCGAGAGGATATTTTGCTCTCTATCAAGAGAGTTCTGGCCATCTCCTGTAAGGATATGTTCTTTCTTTCCACAACCCTATTTTGTTCAGGAGTGTATGAAGAAGAGAAAACATGTTGAAAACCAGATTCATCACAGAACTTAGAAAAGTCCTGATTCTCAAACTCACCTCCATGGTTAGTTCGTATGCTCGAAATAGCATAACCCTTTTTCATTCTGAATCTTCTTGGCAAACTTTGAGAAATAGGAGAAGGTTTCAAATTTACTTGCCAAAAAGTAGACTCAAGTGAAGCGAGAGTAATCATCAATGATTACTAGACAATACTTCTTTTCACCAATACTTTGACTTCTGGTTGGACCAAAAAGGTCCATATGAAGAAGCTGCAGAGCTCGATTGGTAGAAACTTGATTCACAGGTTTAAAAGAACTTCTGACTTGTTTTCCTAAGACACGGGGAGTGCATAACTCATTCTTCTGGTAAGCCAAATTTGGAAGTTCTCGAATAAGCTTCTTAGAAGAAATCTTGGCAATATGCTTCATGTTAATATGACCAAGCTTTCGATGCCAGAGACCTGCTTCATCTTGAATAGAAATAAGACACTGAGAACTCTCTCGTGTTTACATCCAGAAGGTAAATGTTGTCTTGCCTTCGCCCAGTGAAAGATTGAGAGAAGTTTTGACTTGTTCCAGAACAAGTGCCATCTTGGAAGTTTATTCTGAAACCAGTATCGCAAAGCTAACTTATGCTCAACAAATTATAGTTCAAACCTTCCACCAAGGAAATATTGTTGATAGTCAGGCTTCCAATCTTCACAGTTCCACATCCTACAATCTTTCCTTTGCTGTTTCTTCCAAAAGATACTTTTCCACCATTCAGTCTAACAAGCTTTATAAAGCAGCTTGAGTTTTCTGTCATATGCCTCGAACAACCACTATCCAAATACCATTTTATCTTCCTTTTGATAGTGACCTGTAATCAAGAGAAAAACTCAAACTTTATTTGGTACCCAAATTTTCTTGGGTCCAGGAGTGCTAGTAGTAAAGATAGTCTTAGCCTAATCCTTTTTAACTAGTCTCCAAACCTTGGGACATTCTTTCTCGAAATGTTATGAGTTGTTACACTTCGAACATCTGAGTGCACTTTAGCCAACAGGTTTTACAAAAACTTTTTGAAAGTGATTTTTGTAAAATGCCCTTGTAGGTCTTTGTTTAATTCTCTCATTTACTTTAGGACAATCAATTAAATGAATAGTTTCTGAAGTCATACCCAAACCAGATTTATTAAAGTTGGGTATTTGAGCAGAAAGAATTTTCTCTAGTTTTTTGGATCATTTTGAAAATCTTTCTATAATATTTGAAATGTCTTTTTCAAAATAGCATTTTCCTTCGAGAGAGAATCTGAATTTTCTTTCAAACTATCAATACTTGTATTTAGATTTTCAAACTTTTCTTTCCAAGAAATTTCTGTTGCCCGAGCTTAGAATTCTCCCTTTTAGTTCGAAATACTTTTAAGAGAGGATTTGAGACTGAGACAAAGTTCATCTATGTATTTAGAGACTTTGACAGGAATTTTTAAATCACTTACAAATCTTGCATGTTTTCCTTGATGAATTGTGTGAGATAAATTGAATGTGTCAAATGGGATACTTTGGAATGATGAAAAACGAACCTTATTCCATACACTGTTTCATACACTAACCCTCAGTGAGTTGTGTGGAAAAATTCCATGCTTACAAGGAAAAGGGTGATCTTGCAAAGGGTACATCAATCGAGGTGATGAGAGGCAATTTCTTCCTCTACCCAAAATACTAGAGGTATATCCATTATTTAGCCCTTTGAGCCCACACACATGAAGAGTTCTTTAAATTACCCCTGTCAAAGATCATCCCATACTGGGACAAAATTTGAAATGAATGATAGGAATTTTCTTACTCACACTTGCATCAATCTTCGAGTATTGCTTTCGCAGTGTAACTTATACGATAATTTGAAGTGTCTTAGGACGACGAAGAGCAGTTCTTTTTCTATCCTATACACTTTATCCATTGCATGGCCCACTTGAGCCTATGAATTCATTTCACATTAAATCCAGTTGGTGATCATCCCCCACACTGGGGCAAGGCAAGAAAAACAAACCACTCAAGTAGCATGGTTTACAATGCTATTAAAAGATGGAGGTTGTGTGAATCCAAAGAAAATAAGTGCCAAAAAAAAAATGGGGCATGAAAAAAGCAGTGTGCCTAGTAAAAGCAAGGCCAATGCCGAGAAAAGAAAAAGTCAAACATTGGTTGAAGTCGTATCCCCAATAAGGTGGTACTAAAAACTCGAATGCTGAGATGTTACATTCAATGGAGTTTCGATTATGGAGAAAATCCTCAATGGTGAAGAAGAAAATTAGAGATGTCAAGATGATTACCAACTTTGACCCCCTAAACACTTTTTGAGCCTAATGATCCTTTCACTTCTCAACCCATGAACCAAGCCTACGTTACGTCCCTTGCAAAGTCTCTTCAAATTATGGCACTTAAATTAACATAAAAGTTTGTATGTTTGAAAGCATCGCTCAAAGAAGTGCGAGTAAGATGATTTCTGTCTCATTCCGTATGCTGCCTTGACTTGTAAACCTTAAGATGATTGCGAAATATTACTCATTTTTCAATAACCTCGACTCAAAGAGTCTCCTTTATTAAGCCGTTGACCAAGCCTAAATTACGGTCCCTATTAAAGACCTCTCAGATCGGTAAGGTCGTACCACTTGCGAGATTGCTCAGACTCTTGTTTGACATGATGATGGTGAGATAGAGTGATTGTCAAGATCCTGCATCAAAGGTCAGGATGAAATAACCATTTTAATGAGGATGAGTGAAAAGTCCTTTTAGACTGAAAGATCCCTTGCTTGACACATCCATGATACTCATGTGTTCAGATTAGAATATTCTTTTGAAATATTTTCCAATAGAAATTGGGTGATGCAAGATTGGTAGAAATCATTACGCATGAACCTCATTTGGATTAATGCATGTTTGTGATTACAAATGCATGTTGCCTCTCCTACGACCATGTTTTGCAGGAGACATATCCATGAGGATCAGAGATGTTACAAGGTAAGTATCTCTCTATCCATACATTGAATACTTGTCATTGCATAGGTATTCCCCCTCAAGTGCACCGACACTTGACTCAATCGAGCTGTCTCCCAAAGATCTTTCTCGTTATACCTTAATTTGGATCTAGGTATTTCGAGTTTTAAAAATCATGACATCTCTGTTTAGACCCGGATGTCTTGATTATTTTCGTTGAATATTTCACTCTGGATGTGAATGTTCTTTGATTTTCCTCGTTATACCTTAGTCTGGATCTAGGTATTTCAGGTTGCCAAAATCATGACATCTCTGTCTGGACCCGAATGTCTTGATTATTTTCGTTGAAATTTCACTATGGATGTGAATGTTCTTCGATTTTCCTCGTCATACTTTAGTCTGGATTTAAGTATTTCGAGTTCAAAAACTTTTGACATCTCAGTTTGGACCCGGATGTCTTAATTATTTTCGTCTAAGCATTTCACTCTACATGTGAATGTTTTTTCGATCTTTCTCGTTATACTTTAGTTTGGATCTAGGTATTTCGAGTTCAACAATTTTGACATCTCGGTCTGGACCCGAATGTCTTAATTGTTTTCGTTTAAATATTTCACTTTGGATGTGAATGTTTTTTCGATATTTCTCGTCATACTTTAGTCTGGATCTAGGTATTTCGAGCTTCAAATATCTTGACATCTTAGTCTGGACCCGGATGTCTTGATTCTTTTTGTTGAACATTTCACTCTGGATGTGAATGTTCTTCGATCTTCCTTGTTATACCTTAGTCTGGATTTAGGTATTTCGAGTTTCCAAAATCATGACATCTCTATCTGGACCCTTAGTCCTGGATCTAGGTATTTCGAGCTTCAAATATCTTGACATCTCAGTATGGACTCGGATGTCTTGATTCTTTTCGTTGAACATTTCGCCTTGGATGTGAATGTTTTTCGAGCTTTCTCGTTATGCCTTAGTCTGGATCTAGGTATTTCAAGATTTTTTTAAAAAAAATCTTCTTGACATCTCAGTTTGGATCTAGATGTCAATTCTTTTCGTTGAACATTTCACTTTGGATGTGAATGTTCTTCTCAATCTCAATGTTTCAATCTATTACCTGTTTGACTCTTCAAGGAATCTGAGTGAGAGTTGGATATTTGTGGAGTAAATAGGGATTTATCAGGTACCTCAAAATGCTTTACCGCATTGACTGGTAAGTAATTGCAGGTATGTTCTTTCCTTTCACATCATGCATTTGCATTAGCATTGTCATGCATCATATAAATTGCATTTTTAAAAAAAAATGAGATTCATTTCTCGAGGAAAAAATCATTCAATGCATATGCATGGTCAAAATTTAGGTCTCAATT
This sequence comes from Eucalyptus marginata, assembly GCA_014182565.1. Classification (NCBI taxonomy): domain Eukaryota; kingdom Viridiplantae; phylum Streptophyta; class Magnoliopsida; order Myrtales; family Myrtaceae; genus Eucalyptus; species Eucalyptus marginata. Next base: position 53,333,808 of record CM024587.1, on the reverse strand, counting down.
TGTCTTTGAAGGCAACCTCTACGAGCTCACCTTCAAAGAGGGGCAGCTGTTGACACCTAAATTTTGGCGATTTAGTCATTTATTTATTTGCATAGAAAATTAGGGGTTAATTTTATCCCTGAAAAAAAATATTAATTGCATAGCATATAGATATAGGTGCATTTATTTTTAATTTGCATTTTTTTTTTTTGCATTTTATTGAACCGGTGGCGGATGGGTTTAAATTAGTCGGCCAAGCCTATTTTTAAATGATCAGAAATTATCTTGTGAGAAATTTGAAATTCGAAATTTTTCCGAGATATAATAATTTTTAGATAGGGCAGATAGGTAAAAGAATATTGCGATTTGGTTTCGAAAGATTTGGATTTAGAGAAAAATTTCATCTTAATCTCGAATCCTTATCAGTATGGGATGAATTTTGTGAAAAATATTGCGGATTTTGATTCAAAGAAGAAATTGAAAGCTTAATTCTTTTCCTTATAAAAGGCCGTGCGTGCGAGAGGTTTTGGGGGGCTCTTTTTCTCTCGGTTCTGAAAGTAAAAATTTTCACCAAAAGGTTTTCTTGCTTTGAAGGGAGAAAAGTCAGTAAAGGCTTTGCCTTTTTGCTAAAAAAGTAAAGTGAGATTGAGGAGGAAGCGTGTAAAGGCAGAAACAGTAAAAGGGGAGTGATTTGGCCTTTACTATTCATCATCTTCCCCAAATTTGATGTTCTACCTCTGCAACTGACCAGCCGGTTCTTCTTCAAACGAAGCTACGCTTCACCGTGACCCAGCTGTGCCTGCTGTCTGCCTCGCTCCGCCGGACGCCTTGTCGTGCTACAGGACCCGCGCGCGACCACCACCGCTCCTCGCCGTTCGATGAGCCCGCGTCGGTTCGGGATCTGGTGCCCAACCCTAGCTTGTGGTCTCCGATCTGCTGCGACGGAGCCCCGAGTCCTCCATTTGATCGAGCCGCAGCAGCGCCCGACGCCCTCCTCCATCCGAGCATCGGCCCGCATCCGTTCCTCCCCACCTCCAATCACTGACCCAAGTTGCAAGCCAGGCGGACCCGCGATACCGATCCGTCCATATGCCGTCTGCTGTTGCCCGATTTTTTTCTTGCCAGAGCCTTTTGCTGGACCGGTGACCTACTCCGATCAGCCCCTTAGAGACCCACGAACGTGCTTTGGAAAGGGAAAGAGGAAAAAACAGAAAAAAAAAGGGAAAAGGGAATTAGGTAGATTTTTTATTTTATTATTATTACTTATCAAGTTATAGTTTTTTTTTCCTTTATATTTTGTTTTTTTTAGTGGAAGTATTCCTTTAAATATATGATTGAAATTCCAACATGGATGGCCCCTCAATTTAGGGATTAATAGTCGGATTTTCGCACCTGAAATCCGACTCATAATCTCTTGCAAAAATTGACAATCCGAGCTCACGCCCGAGATTCGATTCGCGATTTAATTTTAAAATTTGTCAACCCGATCTCATGCGCGAGATATGGTTCGCCAATTTTTGGATATCAATTGTTTGATTTGCTGTGGTGTTAGTTGAGTCAATTTTATTTTCATGGAAGGAAAAAACAAAAAAATTGAATTAGGATTAGGTTTTGTTCTTTTATTATCTTGCATGATTAGAATAGGAATTTTATTTTGAGTCATGAAAAGAAAAGAAAACAAGTGCATTCATTTAGGATGTTAGTTTTTTTTTTTTTTAATTCTGTTATTATGTGAATTGCATGTTTAATTTTAATTTCGAATTTCACAAAAAAATTAGAATTAGGGCATTCTTTGCACGACATTGCATATTAGATAAAATTGCATGTTTAATCTTAAGTCTAGATAGATTTTTAGATGAATTGCATGATAGGTTGTTTTTTTTAAATGCATGTCTAGAAAGCATTTAGAATAGATAGTATTTCACTTTAGTTAGTTTTTTATTTTTGGTAATTTTAATTACGAATTTTCATTAATAAAAAATAAAAAAAATCATGTGCACGTCATATAGAATTAGGTTCATGAAATGCATGTCATTTAGTGATTATTGCTAGGTTCATTTAATCAGAAATTGCTCGTCATTAGAATTAGGTCATTTTTGTTAATTTAGATTGCATATTTAATTATTGCACGTTCATTAAAAAAAAATCACAAAATTTTTACTCATTCATATAGTTTAAGACATTTTGCCACGCCATATTATTTGATATTAGGTTAGAAGCACTGCATTGCATTGCATATGGACTATATTCTCGTTAAAAAGTGAAAACAAAAATTGAGTGATGGCGTGTTAATTAGAAATCATATTTAGGATTGCTGATGTGAATTCTGATTTAACAATGCAGATGCTTTCGTTGCTTTGAGGTAAGTTCTGCATTATTTTATTCGCTTTCTTGGGTGTTAAATTGATGGTTTGCGCACTCGCATGATAACCTCACATGTTAGGGAAGTGAATTAAAATCAATTCAAGCTGCTTGCCAAATATTTTTCAAAAATAAAAGAGAAATGTACCGAAAGGGCTTTAGAGAAATCTAATGTAATCAAGTCCCCGAACTCACAATCTCTGGTTTGTAGGAGTACAGTAAACCTCCCGTTACTTTACTTGGGTTTCTAATCAACCCACCAAAAATAGATTAGTGGCGACTCCTAATTGAAAATCAACTGCATGTTAAGAATTTGAACCTAAATCGCGAATTGGTATGGGCTTGGGAGAGCCCAAGCTAAGTTTAGGCTTAGTAATCCATTAGCCAAACCTTAGGTGGTTCACTGAAAATTTGGTCGCGACATTCGCTTTCCTCACACTTGGTGTCACTCCAAGTTTCAGCTTTGAGTTCCTTTTTGTACTTCTCAGTTTTTCCTTTCTTCTTCTTTAATAGAGGATAGTTAAGTTTGATATGTCCCTTTTTCTTGCATTCGAAGCATATCACATCTTTGCTGGTTTCATTGTCCTCAGTTGGTCTCTTCTGGAAATTTTGCGTGCTTTGTTTCTTCCAGTTGAATCTCCTTCCCTTTCTATTCAACTTTATGAATTTCTTGATCATGAGTGCCAGTTCTTTGTCGTCCATATCATCATCTGAATCTGTATCATCGGAATCAACGTTAGACTTTAAAGTAATTAACTTCTTACCTTTAGGATCTTCTTCATCATTTATTTGTTCCACTTCGTATGACTGAAGCATGCCTATCAGTTCGTCAACTGATAGAGACACGATCCTCTGGGTCTCTCTAATTGAAGTCTTCACATGATTCTAGTCTTTCGAAAGCCCGCGCAGTAGCTTGTTGACTTTCATTGGTCCTAAGATTGGCTGACCTTGACAAGCCAGACCATTTACAATCTCTGTAAATCAACTGAACATATCAATAATAGATTCTCTTGGCTTCATTCTGAAGGCTTCATACTGTCTGAGCAAAATGTTGATTTTGGTTTCCTTCACACGGTTAGTTCCTTCGTAGGTAACATGTAATTTGTCCTAAACTTCTTTTGCTGTTTCACAAGAAGAAATTCGGTTATACTCAGCAGGAGATAAGGCACAGTATAAAGAGTAGATTGCTTTTGCATCAAGAGCTTGTCTCTTGGTAAATTCAGCTTGTGTTGCTTCGTCAGCATCAATGACTTATTTTCCTCGGTCTGAAGCTGATGCAGCTTTAGGGTTGATCCCTTTTTCTACGACATCTCATTCCAGAGGATCTTTGGATCTGAGAAATGCCTTCATCTTGTTCTTTCAGACATTGTACTCCTTTCCATCGAAGTAAGGAGGTTCGGTGTTGCTCTGGTCTTCAACCAAACCTGGAGCCAAAATACTAGCCATAGAGGATCTTTAGCTTAGAAGTAAAACACTTCAAAAATTAAGCACATAGACTCTGATACCAATTGTTAGTGCTAGTATGAACACCTAGAAGGGGGTGAATAGGTGTAAAAACAAATTTTCGCAAAGAATAGTGAAAATATTTAACTTTAGAAACTGGGTCTGAAGAACAATAGACTTTGAGCTGGTTCAGACTTTAGCAGTAAAATAGAGCTACGAGCAAAATCAAGAAGTTCAGGGAAGAGAATATGAACACAGAATTTATAGTGGTTTAGCTTAGATCAAGCCTACGTCCACTCTCCCATGCTGACAGCCTTCTGGCTGGATTTCACTATGAATCAAAAGAGAATTTATAGTCTTGCGATCTCAACTTCACAGTGAAGAGTATTTACTGCTCTCTCATGAAGTCACACAATAAGTTTCTCTCTTTTGAATACAACTTTGAGCTCAGTATATGAAATAATAAGAAACTGGAAAGTTTCAGACTTTGGAATTTCTCTTTCATGCACTCTATTGAACAACTGGAGAGTCCTCCTTAAATATTCCTTCATGCCTTCTCAACCGTTGGCACTTTCCAAAGGAATCCTTCCAATCAACCCGTCGGATAGAATCAATCAAGAAGATCTCGACCCGTTTGAAGATTGTGATGAAAGCCCGTCAATCCTGTTCACCCATACAATTAGGATCTTGGTTTCCATAAGTAGATTCTTTCTTACCTTCCAAAAAGATTTGATGAATCCAAATTGATTCTAATGAAGATATCCAATCTCGTAGATGTGATTTCCAATCAGAAGTCCATATATAATCCATACGAACCAATCCCTTAAAGAAAGAGAGATAATCCCTTATTTGGAAAAGTCTTCATCCTTCACTTTTGTTCAGTCTGGAATTTATCAGTGTGGGCAGACTTTGACATAAAGTTTGGGAGTCTTCAAACTTTGACACAGAGTCTGGGCGTCTTTAGACTTTGACACAAAATTCTGGAAATCTTCATAGTAGACTTTGGATAAGTTTTGTCAGTTTCAAAACATCAAAGGAGTTTTTTTCCAATAGAGTTTACCTATGATGCCTCAATTTCTATTTTTAAGAGATAAAGTGGGTGTTAGGAGGTGGAGAGTTGCATATGAGATGTAACTTGTATTCATCGTCGCACCACCACTATTTCTGAGCTCAATCCGGTGGCACTTGTTGGATGTATGCCCTAAAGCTACCATCTAATAGTTACATATTAGGGATTTCAGTTGTACTATCATTATTATTATTTAATTAATGGCAGTGAGGTATTTATTCATTTGTCCAATTATTTTATATTTACGAAGGATTCCATAAGATCAATTGCAACTAGACCTATTCTTGAGACGTTAAGAATATATGTGACGGGTTCATAGTTAGACTGAATCTTTAAATCGTTCCCGATCGATGGATTATTGAGTGGATATTAATAATCCTGTTGAGACCGGTGTGTTCTTAACTTCACCATTAAGTATTGGATACTTAAGGGAATGATGAGTCGCAAGTCATTGGGTATTGTGATGCCTGAGTTAAAACACGAGTGTTTGTATTAGACAAGTTCACTGAATGTGACGCATATGGAATGATTAGCGACATGGAAGCTTTTAGCGTGGTCAATGTTTAATTGTTTATGCGTTGGTCTTGTGTAAATAATCCTTAGACTTGAGATACAAGTGTTAACTTGTGTGTCGAACAACTATGGTTCACAGGTACATGTAGTGTCGGGTCGTTGATCCGTCTTTATACCTGATGATCATAGCTTGTTCATATACGAACTTGCAGGTGTACGCAATACCGAATCTGTCTCCTTGTTACATGCAAGGTATAATAATGATGTCCTGTGCAATCTAATTATGACAATGTATTGAAATCCTCGGCCAGGGTTGTAATCGAGAATAAATTGTTTATGTCTTGAATAAAATGCATGTCAATTAGATTTGTGCATATGATCGAATTGGTAACTTGACAAATATTCCATGGTTTTTGTTCGATCGGGACATAGTAAGACAAAAGGATTGAATTACACTGTAGCCAAAGCTGATAGGTTCATTATGTTCTTAAAACAATCACACTATCTGGGTAGCCATGACATATTGCTAGATGTCAATCATGGCTTGTAGGACCCAAAGATTAATCGGGACAATTAATTCTTTTGGGAGTACTAATGTGTTAGTACAAGTCTTACTACCAGCTTAATGATGAAGCTAGGGATGTCACATACCATAAACAATTAGGATAATGTGGAATAAGAGAGAATTAATGTCGCAAATGAGTTTGCAATTACTGCAATCGAATTGTGTTGACCTAAAATTAAATTAAGTGAGATTTAATTTAATTTGTATTATAGTCATGAGCCTACGTGCATATGATGCACACGCATGCCCAAAGTGAATATATGTTAATGTATTGCAAATGCACACATAAAGATTATGTCCCTTCTATTTTTATTTATAAAAAGAATTGATTAATTAATTTTCATTTATTTAATTAATTAGTCAATGTGCACATGGTCATCAATTTTTGCTGACCATATGCAATGCAGATCACTTGTGTATATTTTAAATTATTTAAAAAAAAAAATGGGGTGCTTCGTGCATGAACCATTCATGCACGATGCTTCGTGCAATCGTGCATGACGATCGGCAACGGTTGTTGATTCGAAAAGGGATTTTTTTTTAAATGCCGATTAAAGGGGAGATAAGCGACGGTTGCTAAAGACAGAGAGAAAAAGGCGTGCGTGTTCTTGTGTGTTGGTACACAAGAAAGAAAATTGATTCTCTCATTTGGGCCGTGGCTAAAAACATCAATGATACAGGGATTGTCTTTACGAGATTGCTAGCACGATCATAGTGGTGATTATCCGAAAGTTCTCTCTTCCATTCGACGTCGATTGGTGGTGTGTCTGAACTAGAGATCCAACATTTGTGGGGCTCGAATTGAAGAATATTCTAATCAATTCGTTTAAAGCGCACTTCGAGAGATAATTCGTTTAACTCCTTTTTATATTTAGATTTTTTTATTAAAACACATGAACAATGCATTCGGAGAATCATGTATAAAATATATTATCTTTGTTTCCGCTGTGTTTTTGTTATTTTTACCTATACATGATTCATGAAACCCCAACAGTGGTATCAGAGCCAACATTAAGCGTTTTTCATGCGTTTAATTGATTTATAGTTCATAGATATTTTTGCATTCTAATGGCCAATTTACTTTTGTTAAGAGAATCTCTTGCTCTTATGTAGCCTATAGAAGTTGATTAATTTATGTGATAAATTTAATCAACTAAGCAAAAATTGGAACTAAATCAATTTCGAATAAAAAATGCGTAACTTTTTATACTTTATGTTTATATTCTGCGAATGATTCGCGATTGTGAATTTAAAGATGACAACACAACTTCCATTCAGAATCACGCTCGTGAAATTTATTTCATCGATTTTGATTTCTTGACGTGGTTTGCGTTGTTCGGCTTTAAATTTAATTAAATGCAAAATTTTATTTATGCCTTCCGGAGCCTTAAGTTTTGAATTTATGGCTCGCAAGGAAGGTTGGTGATCATGGAAAAATCCCTAATCATTATGATTGTTGTATGGATGAATGTATGATGATTACATTTTTTTTTTTTTTTGGGTTGTAATTATTAAAGTGAGGCTGCGTCCTTCCTTTTATATTTATTTTCATGAAATGTAATTTTAGCATAGTTTAGTATATCAATTGTTGATGTAAATGCTACGAGAGAGGAGCCATTGGAGGAGCCATTAAGCCGGTGAGCTCTATGGGCCCGATCTTTGAAGAGTTCAAAGATTCAAGAAGAAATGAATGGCAGGTCTCTATTATTAAAACATTAAAATGGCTAAATGGGTCTCTTTGGCTCGAGATCCATTGAACCATAATTCCATGATCACCACGTAGGATAGATGTTTATTTGATATCTATTTATTTATTGTGTTTAAGTTATCATGCATGTTAAACCATTTAATATGCAAAGTGAGATCGTTAATAATGATCCAAATCTCCTTATTAATAATATTAAGTCGAAATGAGTTTTGGATTCGTGGCCTTCCATCATCGTGGTTTGATCCAATTTTATAGTGGTTGATTGATCAGCTATGGATACATAGGGGTTAATTACCATTCATAATATTGGGCCACTCCATTATACATGTGATGCTGTGGGGTTAGAGCCAAATGATTTCTAATAACTGTTAGATAAGGGAATCATTTGTGCTTTCAATACTTGCACGAGACAATGGGCTAGACTTAACTATGATCATGATGCCAATAACTGTTAGGTGAGGCTTTCATGGTCTAGAGGCCGAAGTTATGATTGAGACTCGCATATGATGCGTTGAACAAGTTGGTTCACTCACTAAGTTCATAGAACACCAACAGCTATTAGGTGAGGTGGGCTTTGGGCTAGTGGGACTCCAATCCCCGCTAGTAATCTTTACCCAACAAAGATTACCACTTCCCATCTTAAAGAGTATGAGATTCGAATATAAATTTAGTGGGATAATCTATTTCATTTGAAGGCCAAAATGAAATAGTTATTTTGAAAGATACAATGGCTAACAATTTATTTTCGCAACAGATATATTATTACTCTGAAAATGGTGACCACAAACCCACTCGCTTCTATACTTGACAAGAATTGTTTGACTGGATCCAATTTCAATGACTGGGTGAGGAATTTGAGAATTGTTCTCAATTCAAAAAAAAAAAATAAAAATTGGTATGTGCTTGATGAAAAGATGCCAAATTCCTTTCCTAAGGATGGGACCCAAGAGGAGCATGTCACTTATGATAAGTGGCGTGACGATGACTTAAAAGTTAGGTCATAAATGGTTGCTTCGATGAATAATGAATTACAGAAGAAGTATGAATCTATGGAAGATACTAGGTCGATCATTTTGCACTTAAAGGAATACTTTGATGAGAATGGTTGAACCTTTAGATATGAGATATCTAAGGCATTGTACTATATGAGGATGGTTGAAGGATCATCAGTTAATGATCATGCTTTGAAAATGAACTGGCACATTGAAGAGTTGGCTAGGCTAAATCTCATTATGGACAACAAGTTAGTTGTGGATTTGATCCTCTACTCTTTACCTGATTCCTTCTCTGGTTTTGTCCAAAACTTTCACATGCATAAGATGAAGAAAACTCTCATTGAGTTACATAGCATGCTGGTAGTTTATGAGAAGGAAATGCACAACACGAGACCAAATGTAGTAGCTATGGCTAAGGCTTCTTCTTCAAGGGGTAAGACTGTTTTAAAGAAAAAGAAATGGAAGAGGCCTGCCAAACTTGTTGTGCAACCAAAACCCAAGATTGAAAAAGGTAGATGTCATTACTGTGGTGTCAAGGGGCACTGGAGGAGGAACTGTAAGAAGTACCTTGCGAGCTTGAAGGTCAAGCCTAAGGACCAACCTTATGAAGGTATGGTGTCTATGCTTATTGAAACTAATCTTATAGTTAGTGCTGAATCTAGCTCATGGGTTCTAGATTCTGTTGCAACTTCACATATTTGTATGTCTTTGCAGAATCTGGAAACAAGCAGGATGCTAGGGCGAAATGAGATTGTCCTGACATTTGCCAATGGAGCAAGAGTTGTTGCGTTAGCTATAGGGACTTTTCGTTTATGTTTGCCTTCTGGACATGTATTGGTTTTAAAGAACTGTTTGCATTATAAGAATGTTGTTAGGAACATCATCTCTATACCTCGTTTGGGTAAAGAGAATTATAAATTTTCTTTTGCTGATGATGTATGTTCTATTTATCATAATAGATGACGTGTTGGTTCTAGCTTATTAACCAATAATCTTTATACCATTACAATGTTCGATAATGCGATTACCGATGTCAATAAGCAAAATAGAATTGATATAAATGCCATAACTAATAAACGCCCTAGAGACAGTCCAAATAAAAAGTATGTTTAGCATCTCCGATTAGGTCATATTGGAGAAGACCGAATTAACAAGTTGAGTAATGATAGGTACATTGATCCATCAAATTTTGAGTCATACTCGACTTGTGAGGCATGTCTTCTAGGAAAAATGACCAAGGCACCCTTTGTGGGACATAGTTCGCAAGCTGCTGGCATATTAGAATTAATACATACAGATGTATGTAGACCAATTAATGAAACTACTAGAGGTGGTTATAATTACTTCATTACCTTCACCGATGATCAGTCACGGTATGGTTATTTATACTTGATGAAGTATAAATCTGAATCCTTTGAAAAGTTCAAGGAATTCAAGGCTGAAGTTGAGAAACAAACAGGAAAATGTATTAAGGCTCTTCGATCAGATCGAGGAGGTGAATACCTTAGTACTGAATTCATGGACTATCTTAAAGAGAATGGCATTTTATCACAATGGACACCTCTTGGAACGAAGAAATCGTATTTTATTAGATATGGTGCGATCTATGATGAGTTACACCGATTTGCCAATATCCCTTTGGGGATATGCCATTGAGACAGCTGTATATATGCGAGCAGTACTGTCCAAATCTATTCCAACTACGCCCTATGAGATATGGCATAGTAGGAAACCTAGTCTTAATCATATTAAGATTTTGGGTTGTCCAGCTTTTGTAAAAAAACTAAAAAAGGAAAAATTGGAGGCAAGATCTAAACAAGGTCGCTTCATTGGATATCCAAAGGAAACTCTTGGATATTATTTCTATTTTCATTCAAACCAAAGAATTTTGGTGAGCAAGCATGCTTCTTTTTTGGAGAATCAGTTCGTCCAAGAAGGTGGTGCTGGGCGGAAAATAGTCTTACAAGAAGAAAATAATGAAGTACTAAACAACCGAGTTTAGATACCAATCTCTGATTCAGTGGGAGTTTCTGATACACAACCTCTTAGGAGAAGTGCGAGAACGTCTCTCACACCTTCTTGTTATAGACATTCGGTTGAACATATTGACCCATTATTCATGTGAATGATAATAATCAACCTGGTGATCCTAAAACCTATGAGGAGGTGATGTCGGACATCAATTTTGGTAAATGGCTAGAAGCCATGAAATCTGAAATGGATTCAATGTATTCCAATGAAGTTTGGACCTTAATTGACTTGCCTGATGGTATTATACCAATTGGCTGTAAATGGATCTTCAAGAGGAAGATGAATGCTGAAGGTCAAATTGGAACTTACAAAGCACGGCTAGTGGCGAAAGGATATCGTCAGAAAGAAGGAATTGATTATGATGAAACTTTCTCACTTGTGGCCATGCTAAAATCCATTCATATTATGTTGGCTATAGCTGCACACCTTGATTATGAGATATTCCAGATGGATGTCAAAATGGCTTTTCTAAATGGTTTTCTCAAGGAGGACATCTATATGAAACAGCCACGGGGTTTTGAATCCAATAGTGAAAAACGGAAAGTGTGTAAGCTTAAGAGATCCATTTATGGACTCAAACAAGCCTCCAGAAGTTGGAATATCCGTTTTGATGAGGTAGTCAAATCATTTGGCTTCATCAAAAATCCGAATGAACCTTGTGTATAGAAGAAGATCAATGGGAGTGCAATTGTGTTTCTAGTTTTGTATGTCGATAATATACTTTTGATTGGAAATGATGTACCGATGATATCATCAATAAAACTATTCTTGTCACAGAAATTCTCCATGATAGATTTAGGAGAGGCAACCTACATTTTAGGTATCAAGATCTATAGAGATAGATCAAGACGATTGATTGGCCTCTCACAGTCTATGTATATAGACAAAGTGTTAACATGTTTTAACATGCAATGTTCCAAAAGAGGATTATTGCCTTTTAAGCAAGGGATCTGTCTTTCTAAAGAGATGTGTCCCAACACTCCTGAAGAAAGAGAGTGGATGGCAAAGATACCAAATGCATATGCTATTGGAAGCATAATGTATGCTATGCTATGTACTAGACCTAATATTGCACATGCTATAATTATTACTAGCAGATATCAGTCTGATCCAAGAGAATAGCACTAGATGGCAGTCAAGAATATTCTTAAGTACTTGCGAAGGACTAAGGATCTATTCTTGATATATGGAGAATGAGAATTTAAAGTTGTAACTTATACTGATTCCGATTTTCAATCGGATCCTAATGATTATAAGTCTATGTCTAGGTTTGTCTTTACATTCAATGGTGGTGCAATTAGTTGGAAGAGTTCTAAACAAACCATAACTGCCGATTGCACCACTGAGGCAGAGTATGTAGCCGCTTCTATAGAAGTAAAGGAAGCCGCTTGGATGAAGAAGTTTATTTCTGAACTTGGAGTCGTTCCCTCAATTGAGCAACTGATTACATTGTTTTGTGACAACAATAGGGCAATAGCTCAAGCCAAGGAATCAAGGTCTCACCAAGAGTCCAAGCACATTGAGAGACGCTTCCATCTTATTAGAGAAATTGTTGGGAGAGGTGATATTGCATTACAGAAAATTGCCTTAGCGGAAAACGTGGCAGATCCCTTCACTAAGGCCTTACCTCAGTCTTCTTTTGAAAGGCATATTGACAAAATGGGTTTGAGGTACCAGACAAGTTGGCTTTAGTGCAAGTGGAAGATTGTTGGATGTATACCCTAAAGCTACCATGTAATAGTTACATATTAGGGATTTCAGTTGTACTATCATCATTATTATTTAATTAATGGCAATGACGTATTCATTCATTTGTCAAATTATTTTATATTTACGAATGATTCCATAAGATCAATTGCAACTAGACTTATTCTTGAGACGTTAAGAATATATGTGATGGGTTCATAGTTTAACTGAATCTTTAAATCGTTTCCGATCGATGGATTATTGAGTGGATATTAATAATCCTATTAAGACCGGTGTGTTCTTAACTTCACCATTAAGTATTGGATACTTAAGGGAATGATGAGTGGCAAGTCATTGGGTATTGTGATGCCTGAGTTAAAACACGAGTGTTTGTATTAGACAAATTCACTGAACGTGACGCATATGGAATGATTAGCGACATGGAAGCTTTTAGCGTGGTCAATGTCTAATTGTTCATGATTTGGTCTTGTGTAAATAATCATTAGACTTGAGGCATAGTGTTAACTTGTGTGTTAAACAATTATGGTTCACAGGTACACGTAATGCCCGGTCGTTGATCCGTCTTTATACCTGATGGTCATAGTTTGTTTATATATGAAGTTGCAGGTGTACGCAATATGGAATCTGTCTCCTTGTTACATGCAAGGTGTTGACACCTAAATTTTTCCATTTTATTTAAGACTTAATAGCATTAAAGGTTAGGAATTAGTCACAAAAAAAAAATTATTATAAAAAAATTAAAAATTAATTAATTAAAAAAAAAAGCGAAAAAACAAAAACGGTCGGGTCGGGCAAGATCCGACCTTGGCCCAACCTGCCCCTTTTCTTTTCTCTTCCCCCACGCTGGGCCCGGCCCAACCCCTTCCCCTTTCAGCTCAACCCGCGAACAAGCTGGTCTTCTCCCCCGGGCGGGTCTTCGCACAACCTGCAGAAAATAGAGGAGTAGCAGCACAGCGATAGAGGAGTAGCGATGGAGGAGCAGGGGGATTGGGATGGCGGGCGGCCAGCGCGATCGGCAGGTCGGGAGTAGCTGGCACGGCAGGGCTCTTCGTGACGACTTGCAGAAGAAAAGGCAATAAAAGAGGACAGAACGAGGAAGCACAAAGAAGAAGGAAAAACATAGAGAGGACACCGAGAGTTGGGGGGAGAGAGAAGGGGCGAGTGAGTGAAGAGAGTTGGAGGGAGAGACTGCCGGCCACCACACAGCCAACAACTCGTCACCGTACCTCCTTTCCCGCTCCAAAACTCCGACCAGAGGCGATTGGAGGAGACCCGAGAGAGCCGAGGAGAGAAAGGAATTGAAAAAGGGAGAAGCAAAGGAGATCGTGTAGCCTGACCGTTGCCAAGGTGTCTCCGGACCACCGCCACCACCAGCGAACCTCCCCAACTAACGTTGGCTGCTGCAACTGCTCCGGAGCCAAGGTAGGCATTCCGCCGAACAATTGGTGTACATAGTTAGTATTGAGCCGGCCGGAGCTCCCCCGACCGTTTCGAGTGAGCTCTGGCCGCCACCCACCCCCTTGCTGCATTCCCTGTTGTCCTGGCTTGCTTCATTAGACCCTAGACGCATGCTCGGCTCTCGCCGAGCTCGAAGCTCCTGTTTCCCACGTTGCCCGCCAACCGTTCGACGAAATGCCGCTTGGAGAGTCGCCCCTACTTTCTTGGTCTAGAGCCCTCTCGCTCTCTCTCTCTCTCTCTCTCTCTCTCTCTCTCTCTCTCTCTCTCCATCTTGCACCCCTCTCCCTTCTACGTCGACTAGTTAGGGTTACCGGAAATAGCGTCACCGAAGCCGAGGGAGCTTGACATCGAACCAGTCCGCACACACCTCATTGCCAGAGTTTGCCCCGAGGTGATCTTTGCCGCCGCCGCCGAAAGCCCGACCTCAAAGATAAAGGGTCGTCCCAGCCTACCTAGACGAGGAGGCATCATCGCGCCACCGTCGGAGTACCCCTCCTGGAGCCGCCCGCCGCCGTGCCTTCCTCTGGTCGCGACCGAATGGTCGCGGGCCAAAGGGCGGGCCGAGTTGGGCTAGATCGCGGATCTGGCCCACTCGTCCTTTTGTTTCCGTTTGAGCCCTTAACATTAAATGTGTTAAATGTTTTTACAGAATGGGAGGTATAAGGGAAAGTGCTTGCTCACCTTTGTCTTGCAAGGAGGTGTAGGAATGAATGGTTTATTTACGCATGAAGTGCTAATTGCTTATAAATTGTCATGTATGCGTCCCCTGCATTGCATTACACCATAGCACACATTACCTGCCGTCGGACCTGGGCCGCATAAGATCACTTAGGATGGTGTTGAGGTGGATACCACTCCGACTATAATCATGTAGTACGAGTCGCCCATCTCAACCCTGAAATTTCTTTCTTGATGTCAGAGGTCCCCACCCTGGTCTGCGAGCATGCGACATGGGTCGGTTCTTTGACAAAGTCGGAGTCATGGGTAACACGACCTAGCTGCGAGCTTGTTGGTTCAATCTTGTGATCCCATGGCTCCATTTTGGGCCGTCTAGAGTAAAAATCGAACCACTGTCCATGCGCATGTCTATGGCATTGATATCGCTGCTCAATGAGTAGGGTAAGTTTTCTTTTGAATTCTTTTCTTCTTAATTTACTTATTCGCTTTCCTTTTGGTCGCTCCATGACAAATTAGGTTGATCATACGATGGGGGTACCCGACCTTTGCATCATCTCTGTCCCGAAAGCCAAGCTTCGCGCATGGTGGGATAGATTGGATCCAACTGGCCGTGATTAGGTGCGATCATATGTTGGACATTTACTTCCCCTATTAGAGATAGAAACCCATTATGGTGTCGTGCAAGCGTTAGCGCATGTTTGGTGCCTCGAAACTTGCACGTTCATACTCGGTGATCACGAACTCACTTCAACCCTAGAAGAATACAGTGTTGCCATTGGAAAGCCCTTGGTGTTGGAGTTAGTTAGCCCACCTGTAGGGACGGAGCATTCATCGACCTTATCTGATTTCCTTAGAGTTAAGGGAGAGGACGTGAGGAAAGTTTTGAAAGCCAATCGCAAGACCTAGCCGTTTTCATTCCTAAATGAGCTGATATGGCCAAGATCACGAAGAGTCCGTCGTGTTGGTCAAATTGATGTGGGATATGTGCCACCCCCGGAAATTGATATGGCTTGAAGAAGAGTTAGAGGGGCAAGAAAAGACCTACTATGCCTCGAAGGAGTACATCCTTAAGCATAAGATCCCGGAGAGCCTCCGCCCGAAGATTCCTGAAGTGCCATTAAAGATCACCCATCGAGCCGAGATCAAGCGCCTCAAAAAGGAGCTCGAGGAGGCCGAGGAGCATGCTTTGAAGTTAACCCGAGTTAGTGGAGCTGCCACGAGCGAAAGTTATCCTCATTAGTTAGATTGAATCAAGTACGGTTTGTAGCGGGACCATACTCACATGCGTTACAATGTTAAAGGATTTGTCTCGAGTCTCAATGTTGGGAGTTAAGAAAATGTCTTTCTGTCTTCGAAGTAGCTTCGTTGTTTAGGGGTTTCCTCTCATATTTTTTCTTGCATTATGTGGCAACCTGGTTTTAATGAAACGAACAAATTGGGGCGATTAGATATTTGTTGTGGGCTGACCGCCTGATTATTACTTGTACTTATATATGCTTATCTGCCCTTGCACTAGGTACTAGCCAATCGACTATCTTTTGCCAATCGTCAACACGGCCAAGCGGAGATCCTTGATTCGTACGCGTGCGAAAGTCAGAATGGAGAACGAGGACACCAACGTGCGCATGGCCAAGATGGAGGACCAGCTGGCCCAACTCACCACAATGATGCTTGAAATAAGCCAGAAGCTTAAGGAGCCCCTTGCTATAGCTGTCACTGGAGCATCCACTCGTACGTTATCAAGACGCGCTCCCCCGTCGGTGGGAGACACGCACGTTGCTGATCTCCCTGGGAAAGAAACTGCCGGAGAGGCTCCTTTTGTCACGCTAATCATCGTCAACTTGGACCCTCCTCCGAAGGAAGACCCAACACCCCGCTTAAGTGAAGAGAGTGAAAAATGCTTAGCAAATATGAAGGAGTGACTATGTGCCTTGCAAGGTTACGAACTGAAAGGAGCTGATATGCTATCTCTATATACCAAGATGAACTTTCCTGAGACTTTCCAAAAGCCTGAGTTCACAAGAAAGTATGACGGAACGAGGTGCCCCATGACCCACCTTAGGTATTACTTGAGGAAAATGGATCGCTACACTGTCAACTTGTCTTTCCTCATACACACATTCCAAGATAGCTTGGAAGGCATTGCCCTGACGTGGTTCATCACACTAGACATTGAAGAATTCACCAATTAGGAAGATTTAGTCAATGAGTTCTTGCAGCAATATCGGTTTAATACCGAGCTCACCCCCATGAGGGAAGAGTTTGTTAAGGAAATCCCTTATGATGTTTTGAAGATGACAAAATAAATCAAAGGCTACTAACGTGTTTGATGGTTGAGTAATAGACTATGCAGATAATAGAACATGTAAAAGATATTATCGAAGTCTATACTTGGAAAAACCAGAAGATAGACTCTATGCTGAAGCTGAACTGAGTACAGACCTTAAAGCTAAATCTGTTTAGAAGCAGAATATGTTCAGACTCAGATTGCAAAGTCTATCGCACTCAGACTCAGATTGTAAAGTCTATTGCTCTCAGACTTTACATCTAGATTCGACAGAACGTAACAGAAGCCCCGAAGATATAACGGCTAGTGATCTGGTTTGGATTCCACATCAAGATTGATTTGATTGACAATTGGATCTTGAAGACAAGAACTTTCTATACGAAGAAGCTCTACTTATGGAAACCAAGATTACATTTTGTATGGGCGATCGGAATTAATTTAGGATTCTACTTTTGTCACTCAACGGCTACCAAATCTTCTAGATACAGATCTGTCCAATGGGTAGATTGGAAGACGATCCTCAAGATGCTGTCCAACGGCTAGTTTGGAAGTGGAGGAGTATTTAAGGAGATGAATGACCGATGAGCAAGAAAGAGACGGAGCGTAGAATTTATAATTCCAAAGTCTGAGCGATCTTCTATCATACACTTGTCTCTGTGAGCTTAAACGTTTGTGATCTCGAGAGAAATACCAAAAGAGTGACTTAGTAAGATAGTGTGATCTACTACTAAGTGTTTGCACTCAAAGTTGTAATCTCTTGTTGATTGCATAGTGGAATCCAGCCAAGAAGGCTGTTAGCGTGGGAGAGTGGACGTAGGCTTGGATTAAGTCGAACCACTATAAACCTTGTGTTCTTATTCTCTTTCCCTAAACTTTATTTTATTCCGCATATATTTGCCAAGGTTTTGTTTAAACACCTAATCACCCCCCTCTAGGTGTTCTTACTAGCCCTATCAGAGTTGACTCGCATTGAGAAGAAGAGGAATGAATCATTTATGGCCTTCGCGCAAAGGTGGACGACTATGGCCTCACAAGTGAACCCGGCCTTGAATGAGAGGGAGATGAAGCAATTATTCCTCAAGACATTGCCTCCTGAATACTTCCAAGGGTTAGTGTTCTCGGGTTGCCAGACGTTTTCACAATTGGTTGAGGTAGGTGAAGGAGTCGAATGGGCAATGGATGATGGAAGAATATCTACGAGGAATAGCAAAAAGTTCTCAACAAGGAAGGACAAGGAGACGGCAGTCGAAGTGGCGTTTATCAAAGAGCCATCTACACCTAAATCAGTGTCGATGCCTTCACAAAAGCCTAAAGCCATGCAAGGAAATGTGTCATGGGGATTTGACGAAAGCAAGAAGTTCCCCCGAAGGGAATTCACACCTCTACCCCGACCTCTATTGAAATTGTTACCTATCCTCCTCGAAAAGAGATTGGTAGCCAAGGAAGTGCCTAGAGACAATCACCCAAGATTCCCAGGGTTTGATGTGACCAAGGCATGTGAATACCACATGGGGGAAATGGGGCATGACGTCGATGATTGCCTCACACTGAAATGGAAAGTTCAGCACCTTTTGGATAAAGGAAAGTTGACCTTCAAAGAAGCTACACCCAATGTGTAGCAGAATTCCTTACCAAATCATGCTGATGAAATGAACTCAATTTTCGAGGAGGATGTTATATGCACCATCCTAACTTGTGAGGAAG
This sequence comes from Eucalyptus marginata, assembly GCA_014182565.1. Taxonomy (NCBI): domain Eukaryota; kingdom Viridiplantae; phylum Streptophyta; class Magnoliopsida; order Myrtales; family Myrtaceae; genus Eucalyptus; species Eucalyptus marginata. The sequence continues at coordinate 53,315,310 of CM024587.1, read as the reverse complement.
ATGAGTCCTCCGAAGTCGTAGCTATCCCCCCAGAGTAGGGCGTTTCTCGTTTAGCTTAATCCTCTGTCTTATATCCAATCCCTTGCGTGGGATTCTGTTGTTATTTCTTTCTTGTTTATGTCATTCGTAGCGTAAACTATGGTCAGCCCCGATCTGGAGCCGTTGGTCGAGGGTAGTGTGCGTTAAAATACAGCCTTATCTTTCCTCATTTAATAAAATAGACACATATTTTATTATGGACATGTGGAAGCACAGCAAACTAGTCCTATGATGGTTGCTGAGGCCTAAGCCTCCACATGCTCCCAAGTTTGACTATTTTGCAAGAACGAGGAGATTTGAGGATATGAGGATGAGTTTTTGAAACATTTTTCAAAAAATACTTCAAAAAAATGCGTGGCATCATTCGTATGACCTATTTCCAGTGTCACTACACGTGCTTCATGTCGGCAACCCTCAAGAAAAGGGGTTCGTAAAAATATTTTTATTCGAGTGAAAGGTGAGACGTTAACCATGCCAAACAATAAGTACTTAGGATGAAGAAAGGTAAGCCATTTCCAAACATGTCATTCAAACACTTTTGAGAGTTGAGTGGAAAACGGCATTTTCTTAGGACGAAGGATTCATTCGCATTGAGCGCAAAGATTGAAATGATAAAGGCATTTCCTTCATCAATCCCAAGCATTGCACTAATCTCTTACTACCCCTTTGGACAGAATAAAGATGATTCTTCAAAGTACCCTTATCGAGAACAACCCTACATTGGGGCAGCATAGGAGGTTACGGTCATGTTGTAGAGCAAAAGGTTGAGAAAGGTTCCATTACTTTCACTTGCATCAATCTTCTAGCGATGGCTTCAAAGGAATTCTCATTAGAGCTTGACTCATTCCAATGTGAAGAAGAGCATTTCCTTCTCTATCCAAACACCGATACCCATTGCTTTAACCAATTTGGGTCCGATTATTCATTTCGAACCTCGACCGGTGATCATCTCCCTTCATTGGGGCAAGGCATAAGAATTGACCAAATACAATTGACAGTCAAGGGAAAATGTGAAAAGCATCTCGAAAGTCATAAGAGCTACTAAAGTTCAAAGAGTAAAAAGTTCGACAAACTAGGGGGCATGAAAAAACAGTGTGCTTGGTAAAAGTAAGGCCAATGCTCGTCAAGAAAAAGAGCCAAAAGGCTGCATCTCAGGTGAAAAAAATTATCAAAGTCCAAGTGCCCGCGTAAAAAAAAATCATCGCAAGTGCAAAGGAAATTAGAGAAATGAGCAAATCTCCCATGCAAAAATGATTAGTCAATGGACTTTCGAGATGTGCTGTGTTTCAAAAGCCGAATGATTCCGAAAGATTGAGTGACATGGTCACGACACCATGATGATCACCGACTCTTAAAAACCCTTATGAAAGTTTTAAGCCTTTCGAGTCTTTCCCGAGCCAATATTACAACCCTCTTCCGAAGTCTCTTCTAATTGGGATGGTTCAAGTGAAAATGAGAATGCCACAAAGAAGCTACCACTTGAAGGAGTGGAAGCAATTATATCTTGTCTTATCTCCCGAGTTCTCGACTTCTAAACCCGATGAAGATAGCGACAAATGTTCCTTTATTGGCCTCAAAGCAATAATTCCTTTGTGTAAGCCCTAACCAAGCCTATATTACGATCCTTTCAAAAGACCTTTTTGATCGATCAGATTGTGCTCATTGTGAATGTTTTTGGAAGCTTTCGACATAGGTTATGTGAGATACCCTCAACAACCAGTTACTTTCCACGCGAATAGATAGGATCAAGCAGCCATTTTATTAAGACTGTGTGAGAAACCTTTTCTGACTAAGAAGCTCTAGTTTGGCATGCTTAATGAGTCTTTTTCACGAGTCATAGTCATTCTAATGAGAACTTATCTCATAGAGAATTTGATGATTAATGATTGCATCCCCAAGCAAGATGACAGTTTTGCACCACATGATGCTGATTGACATTGAATGTTGTTCTAAAGTAGTCGGACTTAGCTTGATTAGCTTGTTCAATTAATGCTACAATACTGCCAATACGTCTCTTGATGACGTCTCTAATGACATTTGCTCAAGTTGAGTTTGATAGGATTCCTCAGTGAAGCCATGCAGTTTTCAAGGGGTTAGCGGATGCTTCCCTAAAAACCAAAGGTTTATGGTCAACCTTAAACCATGCCATCTCCAAAGGTTCATGGTCAGTCTCAAACCATGTCATCTACAAGGTTCATGGTTAGCCTTAAATCATGCCATTTCTAAGGTTGGTGGGTTTATCCTTAAACCACGGGGTTTGTGGCTTTTCCTAAACCACACGGTTCGTGGGTCATCTTTAAACCACAAGGTTGGTGGGTCTATCCTTAGAACCATGAGGTTGGTGGCTTTTTCCTAAACCACACGGCCTATGGGTTCATCTGTAAACCACGCTTGTCCACATCCAGTCGAAACCCGTACGTACACGGTGGGACTATCATACCTGGTCAAAACCCGTTCGCACATGGTGAGACCTTCCTCCCAGTCGAAACCCGTTCGTACACGGTGAGACCTTCCCCCCAGTCGAAACCCGTTCGTGTATGGTGAGACCTTCCTCCTAGTCGAAACCCGTTTGTACACGGTGAGACTATCATATCCAATCAAAACCCGTTCGTACACGGTGAGACCTTCCTCCTAGTCGAAACCTGTTCGCACACGGGGAGACCTTTCTCCCAGTCGAAACCCGTTCGTACACGGCGAGACCTTCCTCCCAGTCGAAACCCGTTCGTACACGGCGAGACCTTCCTCCCAGTCGAAACCCGTTCGTACATGGTGAGACTATCATTATTTAGTTGAGACCCATTTTTACACGGTGAGACCCATTTTCCAGTCGAAACTTTGTCATCATACAATAAGATTTTTCCATCTCGGTCGAGGGACATCTTTTACAAAGTAAGGTCATCCCTTCTTATCTTTTTCCCGTTCGTAGCCCCGATTGTCATTATCTAGGGGCAAAATTTAGGCGTCTCTTGTCTTTGAAGGGAACCTCTTCGAACTCCCATTCAAAGAGAGGCGGCTGTTGACACCTAAATTTTGCCATTTTATTTAGGACTTAATAGATTAAAGGTTAGGAATTAGTCACAAAAAAAAATTATTATAAAAAAATTAAAAATTAATTAATTTAAAAAAAAACAAAAAAAAACAGAAACGGTCGAGTCAAGCCAGATCCGACCTTGGCCCGACCTGCCTCTTTTCTTTTCTCTTCCCCCTACGCTGGGCCCGACCCAGCCCTTTTCCCCTTTCAGCTTAGCTTGTGAACGAGCTGGTCTTCTCCCCTGGCTGGTCTTTGCGCAACCTGCAGAAAACAGAGGAGCAGCAGCACAGCGACAGAGGAGTAGTGATGGAGGAGCAGGGGGGTCGGGATGGCAAGCGGCCAGCGCGATCCACGGGTTGGGAGCAGCTGGCATGACAGGACCATTCACGATGACTTGCAGAAGAAAAGGCAACAAAAAAGGACAGAACAAGGAAGCACAAAGAAGAAGGAAAAACACAGAGAGGACACCGGGAGTTGGGGGGAGAGAGAAGGGGCGAGTGAGTGAAGAGAGTTGGAGGGAGAGACTGCTGGCCACCACACAGCCGACAACCCGCCGCCGTACCTCCTTTCCCGCTCCAAAACTCCGACCAGAGGTGACCAGAGGATACCCAAGAGAGCCGAGGAGAGAAAGGAATTGAAAGAGGGAGAAGCGGAGGAGATCGTGCTACTCGACCGCTGCCGAGGTGTCTTCGAACCACTGCCACCACCAGTGAACCTCCTTGACCGACACTAGCCGCTGCAACTGCTCCGAAGCCCAAGTAGGCATTCCGTCGAACAACTGGTGTACATAGTTAGTACCGAGCAGGCCGGAGCTCCCCCGACCGTTTCGAGTGAGCTCCGGGCGCCACCCACCCCCTTGCTGCATTTCCTATTGTCCTGGCTTGCTTCATTAGACCCTAGATGCGTGCTTGACCCCGCCGAGCTCGAAGCTCCTGTTTCCCACGTTGCTCGCCAACCGTTCGACGAAATGCCGCTTGGAGAGTCGCCCCTACTTTCTTGGTCTAGAGCCCTCTCGCATCTCTTTCTCTCTCCATCTCGCACCCCTCTCCCTTCTACGTCAACTAGTTAGGGTTACTGGAAACAGCGTCACCGGAGCCGAGGGAGCTTGACGCCGAACTAGTCCACACACACCTCATCGCCGGAGTTTGCCCCGAGGTGATCCTTGCCGCCACCGCCGAAAGCCCGACCTCAGAGATGAAGGGTCGTCCTAGCCTGCCTAGACGAGGAGGCATCGTCGCGCCATCGCCATAGTACCCCTCCTGGAGCCGCCCGCCGCCGTGCCTTCCTCTAGTCGTGACCAAATGGTCGCAGGCCAGAGGGCAGGCCAAGTTGGGCCAGATCGTGGATCTAGCCCACTCATCCTTTTGTTTCCATTTGGGCCCTTCATTTGGGGCCCAAATCGGATTTAGGTTAGGCCCGACTGAGGGCTTGACCAGAATTGGTTGGGCCTAGCCCAACTGGGCCGAGCCCGGGTCCGGTCGAAGTGCTCGACCCTATCCGACCCAAAAAAAAATAAAAAATATATATTTTATTATTATTTTTTAAAAAAGAAAATTTTTATTAAAAAATTATTATATATTTAAAAAAATCCAAAATCCAAAATCCAAAATTGTAGTGTTTGGTTAGGAATTGCTATGTATTGTCTTTTAGTGTAATTAGGCTTTTATTTGCTCGTATATTGATTATATAATATGTTTAATTTGCATATTTAATTATGTTTGTGGATGTTCAATTGAACGTGTTCAACTTTACTGCAATTAGGATATTAGTAGCTATGATTGTTACTTTAATTATTGCGCACCCGCATGATCACCTTACATGTTAGTGGATAGGTATAAAATCAATCCGAACTGCCTGCAAAAAAAAAAAAAAAATTCATTTTGTTAAATTGAACAAGATTAGGTACTGAAAGGGCACTAATTGGTTAATTAGTGTAATCAAGTCCCCGACCCTAGATTCTCTGGTTGCGTAGGAAGTGAGGTACACTCACATGCCTCACTTGGTTTCTAGCCAACCCCAATAGGCTAGTAGCGACTCCTTTTTGCGAAATTATTTAGAATACCCTAATGTTACACGGGGAATGGGCTTGGGAGAGCCTGCGCCTAATCATGGGCCGATGGCCCGTCCTTTAGGTAATACCCCTAAACCTATTCCCTCCCCCTGAGGGTAGGTCACGACACAATGTATAATAATGATGTCCTATGCAATCTAATTATGATAATGCATTGAAATCCTTGGCCGATGTTATAATTAAGAATAAATTGTTTATGTCTTGAATAAAATGCATGTCAATTAGATTTGTGCATATGATCGAATTGGTGACTTGACAAATATTCCATGGTTTTTGTTCGATCGGGACATAGTAAGACAAAAGGATTGAATTACACTGTAGCTAAAGCTGACAGGTTTATTATGTTCTTAAAACAATCACACTATCTGGTAGCCATGACATATTACTAGATGTCAATCATGGCTTGTAGGACCCAAAGATTAATCGGGACAATTAATTCTTTTGGGAGTACTAATGTGTTAGTACAAGTCTTACTACCAGTTTAGTGATAAACCTAGGGATGTCACACATCATAAACAATTATTGCAATCGAATTATGTGGAACAAGAGAGAAATAATGTTGCAAATGCGTTTGCAATTATTGCAATCGAATTATGTCGACCTGAAATTAAATTAAATGAGATTTAATTTAATTTGTATTATAGTCATGAGCCTACGTGCATCATATGATGCACATGCATGCCCAAAGTGAATATATGTTAATGTATTACAAATGCACTGAGATAAAGATTATGTCCTTTTTATTTTTATTTATAAAAAAGGAGTGATTAATTAATTTTCATTTATTTAATTAATTAGTCAATGTGCACATGGTCAGCAATTGTTGATGACCATGTGTAATGCACATCACATGTGGGTATTTTAAAATATAAATAATAAAAAAAAATATATGGGATGCTTCATGCAATCATGCATGACGATTAGCAACCATTGCTGATTTGAAAAGGGATTTTTTTTTTTAAATGCCGCTTATAGGGGAGATAAGCAACGGTTGCTAAAGACAGAGAGAAAAAGGCGTGCATGTTCTTGTGTGTTGGTACACGAGAAAGAAAAGGGATTCTCTCATTTGGGCCGTGGCTAAAAACATCAAGGATACGGGGATTGTCTCCACGAGATTGCTAGCACGATCATAGCGGTAATTATCCAAAAGTTCTCTCTTCCATTCGACGTCCATTGGTGATGTGTCTGAACTAGAGGTCCGACATTTGTGCGGCTCGAACTGAAGAACATCCGAACCAATTCTTTTAAAGCGCGCTTCGAGAGGTAATTCGTTTAACTCCCTTTTATATTTAGATTTTTGACTAAAACACACGAACAACGCCTTCGGAGAATCATGTATAAAAGATATCATCTTTGTTTCCGCTGTGTTTTTGTTAATTTTACCTATACATGATTCATGAAACCCCAACAACACTTACCACCAATGTTTGCCACGCGGCTCCCCCTCTCTCAAAGAGACTTTTCTGAGGGAGAACCTCTACTTTACCCTTTGATTCATTTTTATGGGAATTTTTTATGCAAGCACTTATAGTTTTTTGTTTGTTTAAAGCTCTCTACGGAGAATAGGTACATCTGATTGAACAACCGAGTAAAACCATGGCATCTTATTAATTTCTTGCACTTAAATTCTCAGTGAATCATTTGTATCCGCCATCTTGTGCAACAATTTTCGAACCCTAAATTTTATGTTCAGATCCATATAAAATTTTGTGGGCCCCCTATTAAATACTATGAAAGTTTAAATGATTTACTTAATATTTAAATTGATATAGCGTCTCCTTACACAACTCTTGCTCCCAGCAATAACTCCATTACCTGCGTAGCTTAGGCTAGATGGACGTAAAGCTATCTATAGGGGAAGAAACCTGGAGGACTCGACGGGAGAGGATAAAAAATGCTCTGGCGGCTGCAAGAGCCGCAGCGCGACAGGAACCAGCAGATTTGTATGCAGCTGCTAGCGGACTGGTGGATGTTATCAAACGCTATGATGTGGAAATGTTCATTTCTGAGATTGAAAAGCTTGCCGATCAAACAGATCCGTCCGCCACTTTCAATTTTCAGGGGCTTCCAAGGGGTTCACTACTCCACATTGCAGTACGCGCCGGCAAGGGCGACATCCTAAGGCTCCTGCTTGATAATGTTCACGACCATTTCGTAGCCACCCAAGATGATTGGGGAAATACCCCCCTCCACATCGCCACTAAGGCCAAGGCAATTGGATTGATAGATACGTTGATTGGCCGGGTAAAAGACCTCCCGAGGGCAGAGGACAAGCTCCTCCTGAGGATGAAGAACAATCATGGAAACACCGCTTTGCACGAGGCCGTGCTTACATGTGACGTTCACCTGGTGAGGCATTTGTTGGGGGAAGATCCGGAGCCCGTGTACTTGAAGAATGAGGATCAGAAATCTCCCCTCTACTTGGCCCTTGAAACCCGCAAACCCGAGATATTTCAGGTTTTATTTTCACTTTCGCTTGACCCGTCGAGGATAGAAGGCTTGCCGCCCGTTCATGGTGCCGTTGCGCATAAACAATATGGTACGTAGTTAAATCCACGGGAAATGTCTATTTATGTGTGGACCAAACTCGTTTGAAATCTGTGCAACGACTCTTCGTGCTTACCCAAATCTGTTGCGGGTGTTCACATAAACTTCCACACCTTGCTTATTAAAGTAGTTGGGTACCGATGAAGAAGTTGCAGCTAGCCATATCATTCTCTTAATAAACAAATTATCTCCCATTAGAACATAATAGATCAGCTCAAATACATTCCAGACCCTATAGGAATTCAAGCATTTGCCCTAAATCTGTCCCATTTCCCCATGGATTTGGGCAGAGGGCGGGGTTATGCGGAGCGTCCAATGAACCCACACTTCTTTATTTATTTTTAAAATAATCATAATTTGATCAAGTATATACGTCTATTAAAAATTTCATCATAATTATCCTATTTTTATTTTTTCATATAGATTAATTATTTTTAGTTTCTATATAGTTATATAATTGTAATAGTGAATCAATGTGATGTTAAATGAAAATTTATCCAAGTAATAAAATAATAGAAATGATTGGATAACAGACTTTAATCTATTATGAAAATAATAATCTGTTCTAAACCACATAAAAATAAATAAAAAGTAATTTTAAATTGTTATTGATCCACTCGTTCAAAAGTTTGTGACTCACAATATACTGTTACTCTCAAAGACTATTATGTTTGCAAAGTACATAAAATAATACATGTTTCAATTTAATCATGAATTTGTAGATTAAGTGAATAATTTAAATATCTTTAGTTATGTCTCATGAAAATCTATTTTCTAATGCATTACTTGTAGTTTATATACGTTTTGGAAAAATCGTAGACCGGGCCTGCATAAATTCTGCCCTGTATCTTTTTGCTTAGTCCGGGAAAATTTGCTCGGTTTGGGCAAGGCACCTCGGGGCGGCAAGCCCTGTGCCCATTCGAATTATCAATTAATCCATAAATCAACGTACGCATACATGCATGCTTTTACCTAATAATAATAATAATTAGACAATTTTAGATTATTCAGATTGATATATTATATAGAGTTTCTTCAGCTATGTTGATAACACATCCCAAGTAATGCAAGTTGAAACTAATCTTGTAGTCTCTTTTGCTCTATGCATGTAATTTTGTGTCCAATCGCATTTTGATTTTGGACATGCATTAGAAATCCCAAAAAAGAAAGGGTTAATACCTTGAAAAATCCTAAACTGGTACATTCCTGTGACAAATTTACCCAAAATTATTTTTTTGACCATGAAAAACCCCAAACCAGTACACTTATGACAAATTTATCGCAACTAACTATAAAAAATCATAAACTGATACATTTATGACAAATTTACCCCAAACTAATTTATTCGACTGTAAAAAACCCTAAACTAATAAATTTGAGACAAATATACCCTCTGCTAAATTGGATTAATACCACAAAAAAATCACAAAAATCGTAAATTGTGACAAACGGAACATAAAATCCCAAATTGGTATACTAGTCAACTGTCACGTGTCATTTAACTTAATAATTTGACAGTAAAATTTAACGAAAACTAATGATGGGTAAATTTGTTACAAGTGTACCGGTTGGGGTAAATTTGTTAAAAATATACCAGTTTGGGGTTTTTGTGGTAAAAAAAATAATTTAGGGTAAATTTGTCACAAGTGTACCAATTTAGAGTTTTTCAGGGTATTAACCCAAAAAGGAAAATACAAAAGGTCCTCAAGTGTACTAAATCCCCACGTAAAATCTTAAGACTACAGTAAATAAATCTTAAATGTTATTAGTGAATCATTAGTGGCAGATTATTTCTATAGAATTTGTACTTATTGCACGTACCCGTACGCATATAAGAACATTGTATGTGTATTTGATTTTTGATAATGAGATTTTCACCTGATCAAGATTGTGAAAGTACAAAGATTCATGACCAAGGTAGACATTGAAATTCGACATAAAATTATATTCTTGTTTAGGAAAAATTCATCCATCTTTGCATTTGTCCACATCAATGTGGTGCCTAAAAGTTCATAGAAAGCTCTTATGCCTTTTATCTTCTTTTCTGATATTATTTTACCTTGATATAATTTGAATGTGCAAACTTTTAAATCGGCGGAACTCATAAGTCTTCAACTCATATGTGATGATTATATACATGTGTGCATGCCACATATTCTGAGTTGGGTCAATCGGATCCCACTTGTCTCTAAAATAAATTTTACTTAGTTTTTGCTTAAAAGTTTTGATAAATACGCAATTTCTTAATTGAGCTTAATAGGTGTCGACCTTTATGAAGAAGATCACATTTGCTTTATACTTGCCAAAATTTAACGAACATAATAGAAAAACTCCGTTCTCCTTTTTTGATCTTGCCCTAGCTATTTAAACGTGGTTTCCCTTTTTTTCCTACACATTATACTTGTGGACTCTAAATACTTCATAACATGGAAATGCCATATAATTTGCCTTGTCATTTAGTAAGATTTTTACAGTAAAATCTTAGTACATCTCGATGTGGCATTGCTTTAGACAAAAATGGTCTGAAATTTATCTAAAGTCTCTCCAAAATACATAAATAGGATCCTTTCGAAATTTATCTAAAGTCTCATAAATTGTCACAATACTTCAATATTCATAGCTCGAAGAGCCATTATTTTTTGAACCGAAAATTGGTTAGGCAAACCTTTCAAAGCCTTGATTATTTGATCGAAATTATCACTTGTTTCACAATTGCAATCTAATTCCACATCAGCGACTATAAATCCTAATAGTGATTAAGGTTACGTCCAAGATGTCCTTATCCCAAAATGGGTTAAGATACGTCAAACCCAACCAAGACCCAACTAACTAGTGTCAAATGTTTATGCGGATGGTGGTCGCTAATTTGGAGCTCCAAATTCCAGATTCACTCGGCGAGATACTCAATGAGAACATGAATCTTTTCTCGATGAGAGACTGTGGAGGCGGTAATGTATTCCATTTAGCAGCCTTCTGGAATGTGCCCCAAGTATTCAAACTCTTAAAACCAAAAACCGAATATATGGCTCGACAACAGGACAACAATGGGGATCTTCCCATTCATATTGCGAGCAAGAGGGGTCATGTTGCACTAATCAAGAAGCTACATCCGGTGTCACAGTGGGTAAATGGGCAAGGACAAACCATTCTTCACGTAGCAGCAAAATACGGGAAAGAAAATGTGGTGAGATATATACTCGGACATCCTGATCTGGGGGAGATGATAAATGAAAGAGATCATGATGGAAATACACCTTCACACTTGGCAGCAAAGTATTCACAACCTGCCGCTTTGCTTCATCTTGTGCTGGATAAAAGAATGAAACCCTTCCTTCTCAACCGCGGATGCTTGTCTGTTGTCGACACTGCTCCAGATCACCCACTAAAAGGGCTACGGCCGGTAGGTAACATGAACAGTCACTATTTTATTTATCAACTTACCGGAAATTTCCATAGACTTATATCTTAGTTAAGCGCAGATCTCGTGTTCAAATCATTAGTCTCGTAGTCAACGGGATTGTTAAAGTATTAATCAATTTTCTAGAATAGCCAAGACTCCTCTAGGATTAATATTGCACAAGTCTCTAATTTAGCCTTAATAGGAAGTACTTAAATTTTGCCCATGAACACGTCCGCGGCTAGAAGCAAGTGAATATCTCTGGTAAATGCTGAGATGAATTGCTATATGTCTCGATTAATTGAGCTTATAAATAAGATCAGGGGTCGTCGATGTTGCAATGTTTTTTTCTTAAAAAGCCAGAAGCTAAGGCGGCAAATTTGACCCCTCTGAACATGGCATAATCTCATTACATTATCAGTAAGTCAACCTATGACAAAGGTGAACCATATAAATTTCATTTGTGCCTCTTTTCTCATTTGAAGTGAACTTGTTACTCTAATGTTAAATTCTTCAAACTGAGCAGACCCTGCATCTTTAGAAGTTAAAGTTTCCCTTTGAATGAGTACTCTAGAGTTCTTTCCTGTTATCGATTCGCTAACAATTTGTTCTCTCTTTCCTTTTATATATTATTCCGATCTCAGCTTTGGGCACGCATTCTGTTATTAAGCTTGTCAGCTAAGAGACCAGATCTATTCATACATAAGCCAGAAGCTCGAGACAAAGCAGAGGCGACCTTCGCAAGTGTGATAAACGCTCGCGGACTGAGGGAAAACATCAATACCTTGTTGTTGGTGGCAACGCTTGTGACCACTGTGACTTTCGCAGCTGGTTTTGCAGTTCCTGGAGGATTGAATAGTTCAGACACGGCATCCAAAGATGACAGGGGCATGGCTACGATGCTGGACAATCGAATGTTCCAGTACTTCGTGATTTACAACACCATCGCGATGTTTTGCTCAATGACCTCGGTCGTTTGCTTCATGTTTGCATACCTGACCGATGTCCACTTATCAATATTTGGAAGCCTGATTGCAAGTTCGCTACTAGCATGTTCACTCCCGGCAATGTCTGCCGCTTTCTTAATTGGTGTCACCTTGACCGTTGGCAAACTCCCTTGGCTTGCCAGAGAGATCTCAGGTTTGGGACAAATTTTCATCCTCATCATCACAGCTGCTTTATTTTCGCCGGTGGTTATGGCATTACTAATCTCACTCTTCATTAACAAGCGCTGTCGTCTTATCCGTCCTCTGTTATCCTGGTTTATTCTCGCTTACCTTCAATTTTTTAAAGTTGAGACGACGATCATTTTGGATGACTCAAAGAAGACAGAACGGGGAGCAAGACCTCTGCTGGGCCACCTCTGGGTGGTAGTGGTGAAGATTGATTTGCAGAAACAAAATATATATATATATATATATATATATATATATATATATTTGCCTTGGTGGATTTGGCTCATTCTATAGTTGCTTTACTGTTGCATTACATTAATGATGATTGCTAAAGTATCTAATTTCAACCATCTCTTCCTTCAATAGCTCATATTATCAGAATAGTCAAATGCGATTCCACAATATTTCACACGATATCAAAGTTAGAGGTTCTGAATTCAAATATCTCAGACCTCCCGCATTTTATATTCTTATATTTTAGGCTTGGCGTAAAGTCTGGCCTACTCACAAAGAGAAGTATTAAAATATTCAAATTAAATTATGCTTTGGGCTAAATAGTTTAAGCTTTTAAAACGGCTGCATTGCAATTTAACAAAATATTATAGCGATACATGCGTTATGCAATATGTTGTGTCAACTGAATGGATGAGTGGGTCATTTCATCCGTTTCACCACATGAAAATCAAATCTTTAGTTTTGAACATATAGAAGCTCGCCTCTTATGAAATCGCTTGTCTAGACTGCCCGCCGTCGTCCTTGTATAGTATGCTCCATTTTCCCATGCGTCCCGGCTGAGCCCAGCCACCATGCCTTTCCTTTCATTTCTTGTTTTCTGAGATGGCGGCCGTTGGCCGTTTCGAGGACTCATCCATGGCAGTCGGGATATCGGCCTCACCATTGAGGCTCGCGGTGATGGACCGGCTGTGCCCTCAGATCTGTAGGCGTGGCTCTCGTTTTGGAAGGTTGAAGCTCTCCATGGCAGCACTAGTGTTTTCTTCCTCTCTTCGGTTTTGCTTTTCAAAAATATTCGATTTCCTTTTCTCCAAAACAAATATAAGATTTTATAGAATTATCTTTCGTTTTTCCACTTATCTTTTAAGCTTCAAAATGTATTTTGGTTCTTTTATATTTCCAAATCAACCAACAAATGTATACTTTTTTTTTAATGTTTTAGAATATTACTTGATGAAATTCGAATTTAATTGATTTATTGTATCATTCTAAATTTATTTATTATATGAAAATCAAATTTAGGGCAAGAAATTTAAATTCTATGATATTATTGTCAAATGATACAATTAGTACCAATAATCTCCATCTCATTTGATATGCATTTCATTATTGTGGGGTAGCAAGAAGATATCATGCATACATTTTATTTGCCAAACCCCTACTAATGATGCCATTAACGTACATATGAAGTTATAAATTCTAAATATTATTTTGTCAATAGGCTCTTACTTTGGCAGAATTGATTTTTCTCGATGGAATTATTTTTTACTTATTAAATTATTTCATTAAATCATTAAATCATTGATTAACATTAACTTACTTTACAAAATTAGTTCAATTTTTTAATCGACTCATACAAGTTTTTTTTTTTTTCATTCGAGCATATCTTTCTATCTAATTTCATTCACAACCATTCATCTTTCATTGTAATCAAATCAATATATACGTAAATTATCTTGTTTTGTTATTGTCCAATAAAATATGGAAAATAAACACACTATAACTGAAAGTATTTTAATGCTAATATCAAGTGAATTGAAATAGTTATATTTCTTTTATCGCAATAGACAGACTTGAAATTTCAGAATGTGCTATTAGTTCAACTTTTCATGATACATAGTTATACACTAAATTTTTTTAGAGCACGGTTTTCAACGAACTTCACATGCTCTAGCTTAAATTAAATTTTTTTAGAGGCTTCCTTTCTCTGCCATGCACCCCTCGCTGACGTTCCACGCAACGCTCAGATTTTTTATTTTACTAATAGAGCCAATCGTGGTGGACTAGAACATGTAAGTTTGACATTTGGGCCCGCCAATCATGGGCTGTCAAGAAGAAAAATATATGTGTGACCCCTTTCGATATACTCATAAATTTGATTACCAAATACAAAATCTCGTATAATTTTTTAGGGGTGTGCAACCGGACCGGGTATACCCGGTTCCCGGACCGACCCACCCGGAAAACAGGGTCGGGAACCGGTTCCCATTGAAACCGGTCCAGAATAGGTTCCCAAAATTCGGAACCGGTTTAAACCGGTCCGGGAACAGGTTCCGAGTTATTACCCACCAAAACCCGTTCCCAGACGGTTTTGGAACCGGTTCCCGGACGGTTTTTGTAAGTAAAGGTCAAAAACCTTTTTCTTTCTCCCGATTTCTATTTTTACTCATGCAATCACACGATATTTTTCCTCTTGGCTCTCTCAAACACGCACGGCACTCCTCCTTTGTCATTCATCTTCCTCACTTGCTTCCCTCCCTCACCGACTCCTTCTCGCACCGTCTGATGGACGGACGGTGTTCGTCGCCGCCAAATTCTTGTGTATCACAAATTCTTGTAGGAGTAGTTATGCTTGCATAAATGAGTAGCTTCATGTAGTAGTTGTGGGAATAAGACTAATATTATACCCATGTTTGTTGCTAATTTTTTTGCCTTATGATTTTATTTACTATAATTAGTCCTATGGATCCTTAGTTTTTCATTTAGTCAAAAAGTTCATGTATTAATTTATTACCGGTGCTTAATGTTTCAATATAAATTTGGAGGATTACGTTATTTTCTCACTTATTAATATAAAATTCGAAGTCGTATAGGATATCGGGAGATTGCAAAATAGATTCCAATAGAAAGGGGTTGACCACGGAACCGGATCGAAAAACGGGGTGGGTCGGGTACGGGGTCCAATACAAATGAGGGTTGGGTATAGGGTCGGAAAAGGGAACCGGTTATAACGGGGGTCGGGTAGAGGGTTCGAGGTCTAGACCCTACCCACCCCTGGACCCGATCACCCCTATAATTTTTAAAAAAATACAAGATAATTATATATATTTATCATTTATGGATTAGCTAAATGAATCAAATAACTTGTTGGGCTTGACAATAACGTGATATTCTAATATATCGTGTTATTGATGTCAAATTCAACCTCCAAAACTCCAATATATTCATGAATCTATCTCTTTCGCCCCTTTGCTAAATATAATTTATTGTCCAATCACTGAATTAAGATCCAACATTATTATACATTGCACATGCATGAATGTAGTTTCAATTTGATAGATCAAATCAACATATTATGTCAATTCAGAGAGACAACTTTTGCTCTTTCACCCTTTCTAGATTAAAAAAAAAAAAAAAAAAAACCACTTAAAGGCCAAATGTATGTACTCGGTACTTGAGACCCCAAAGTGGAATTGGGCATTAGGCAGACTCAGATAGGATTTTAAGCATTTGACCCTAAATCTGTCCCATTTGCCCAGTGGATTTGGCCATTGGGCAAGGTTGGGCGGGGCGTCCATTGAACTCACACTTCTTTATTTGTCTTTAAAATAATCGTAATATATTTGATCAAGTATATATGTCTCTTAAAAATTTCATCAAAATAATCCTAATTTTAATTTCTTCATAAAGACATATCATTTTAGTATTTGTATATTTATATGATTGTAACAATAAATCAATGTGATATTAAATGAAAATTCATATATAAAATAAAATAATACGCGTCTCAATATTAATCGTGAATTTCTAGATTAAGTGAATAATTTTAATATCTTTAGTTTTATCTCATGATAATCTGTTGGGAAAATATGATTTCGAATTGGGTAGAACAATGAAGTCGGATCTTTAGAGTAATCAAATCGGACTTTGAGGCGTGATATCGCTTTCTTTAAGGATTTATTTGCCCCACAAAATTGCTAATGGTCACCGGCAAATTTCCTCAAGGATACAACAAATACCACTGGCAAAGGCCGCCCGGGGTCGGGCGACCTCCGGCGACCCTGCCGACCCCCAAAGACCACCAACAAAGGCCGCTCGAGGTCGCATGACGCCACCGTGACCTCCAACGACCCTAGATTTGGGGCGGCGAGGTCGCATGATGCCGCCGACCTCCCGGCGACCCCGCTGCGACCTAGATCCGGGGCATCAAGGTCGCGGGAGGACCTCGCCACCCCGGATCTGGGTCACGGCGGGGTCACACGACACCGCCGTGACCCGGATCCGGGAGCGAGGTCGCACGACCCAGATCGGGGGTGGCAAGGTCCTTCCGCGACCCTGTCGCCCTAGATCTAGGTCGCGGCGACCCAAACCTCGCCGCAACCCAAATGGCGCGTCGGTCGCGCCACCCCTTGGCGTCGGTCGCGCCACCCCACAGCGTCAGTCGTCTGGGCAACGTTCACCGATGACTACCTGCCCGCGATTGCCTGCCCTTCGCCGGCAACCGCTCGCGGAGAAGAAGAAGAAGACGATGAATAGTGAGGGCAAAACCGGAAAAACGAAAAACCAACAAGGATAATTTGGAAAGAAAATTTTTTTTTAACCCCTCAACTCAACATTCTCGGCATGCTGAAAGCCCAAGGTAGCCCCCAACCTACCTTGGGCTTTCAGCCTTGTAAAGGCTGACATTTTGCAAAGGGGGTTTGAAAATTTTTGCCAAACACCCCATCC
The DNA here is from genome assembly GCA_014182565.1 of Eucalyptus marginata. NCBI lineage: Eukaryota > Viridiplantae > Streptophyta > Magnoliopsida > Myrtales > Myrtaceae > Eucalyptus > Eucalyptus marginata. The sequence continues at coordinate 53,298,370 of CM024587.1, read as the reverse complement.
TTAGCCCAAAGATCTTTAGGGCTTCAAAGTAGCTTCTCAAGGCTACTCCCAAACGCACCCTAAATCCCCACATAAAATCTTATTACTTCAAAGTAAATAAAACTTAAATGTTAATAGTGACTGTTAGGTGCAGATCATTTTTATAGAATTTGTGCTAATTGCACGTATCCGTACGCAAATAAGAATTTTATATTGTATTTGATTTTTTAGGGTCACATATCATACAGACAAGGTTTCATGAACTAAGTAGACCTTGAAATTTGACATAAAATTATATTCGTGTTTAGGAAAAATTCATCCATCTACGCATTTGTCCACATCAATGCGGTGCCTACAAATTCCTACAAAACTTTTATGCCTTTTATATCATTTTACAATATTATTTTACCTCGATATAATTTGAATGTGCAAACTTTTAAATCCGCAAAATGCAGAAGTCTTCAACTTATATGTGACGATTATATAAATATGTGTGTGTGCATGCGTGCGTGCGTGTGTAATGGTAGGGCCACGTATTCTGAGTTGGGTCAATCGGATCCCACTTGACTCTAAAATAAATGTTACTTAGTTTTTGTTCAAAAGATTTGGTAACTACGCAGTTTCTAATTGAGCATAATAGGTGTCGACCTTCACAAAGAAGATCACATTTGCTTTATACTTGCCAGAATTTGACGGACATAATAGGAATAGACCATTCTCCTTTTCTTGATCTTGCCCTAGCTATTTAAATGTCGTTTCCTTTTTTTCCTACACATTATATTTGCGTACTCTATAGATACTTCATAACATGTAAATGCCATATAATTTTCCATGTCATTTAGTAAGATTTTTATAGTAAGATCTTAGTACATGTCGATATCGCATTGCAGATTTGTTAAAATTATTCTCAAACCATTCACAAGTTCTTATGGGTAGTAAATGCTCGACCCGACTCTTTATGCAACAATAATGCCGTTTTGTAATTCATGCTATATATAAACCATAGTATTTTCGGAATATGAGTTTTACAAACTCAGAGAAGAGATAGCACCACTTATTTAGATATACCTCAAACTAAACAACAAGACTCACTTGGATCAACGAATTCGCATTGCTATCCTATAGGCGAGAAATAGCATCAAAATCAAGTAAAACGCTATCTCAACTATGGCTCGGCTAAACTAAGTCTTAAACTATAAAATAACTCTCACGTGACAACAAATCGTTCACTCGAAGTAATTATTCAAACCTAAACGCAACACAGACTTGCATGCTAAATCCCAAAATTTCGCTCTAACCAAAGTGTTGGTTCAAATCAATGACCGTCAAATCCCATGACTTTACAACGCCACAATCCATCGACAACTTAAATATTGGACTTGGGTTTTGATGGTGGGAACACGCAAAGCCCTCGTTCCCTTTCCTGTTCTTCTTTCTTTTCTTCCTGCCAGAGCTCTTGGCTAAAGAGTGAGCCGGGTGTGCCCTTTTTCCCCCTTTGTTGACTTGTCAACCTTGCTTTTGTTTTACTTTTTTTTTTTTTTTTCCTGGTCGACCTTTTCAACACCGCATATTACACATACATTGGCTGAATCATCAGCAATATTAGGTCCTTTTTCTTCTTTTTTTCTGTATCTGTAGTTATCTTGCTTCCTTGTTCTGATTTTTTTCGAAAGAGAGAAGTTTTGGAAATGGTAGTGGAGTTGGCGGAAAAGGGAAAATTACATATTTGTCAAATTTCATGAGTAGACGAATTTTTGAAGTCTCTTGATTTAAATAGATCATTGGCCCTTAGGCAAATAATGTCGGTTGGACTTTGGATGGAGACTTCAATAGATTCGATTCAACCTTATTAATAATTTGACATTGTCGTAAGTGTAGCGCTATGTCCTTCGCGGATGACGGTTTTCTTAATTCTTGAAGAAAATAAAAATGTATCCAACGCTGTAAAAGTCTAGGAGATGTGCCTTTAATATGTCACTATCAATGCCTTCTTTGATACAAATACGCCTTTTTTATCTTCATTCACTACATTTATCCACAGACTTATTGAAGCTTAACTACGGGCTCATTATCGGGATATTTCAAACTCAGAACTCAAAAGAAGGAAGGACAAAATATATAAATTAGTCCCAATGCTGATCGACAAAAACATTCTGACTCGAATATACAGAAAACATAAAATTAAAAAGGAGCACAACCAATCCTGTCTCTTCAACTTAACAGAAACTATTCCGCCGTGAGTAGCGTAGCTCCAAAGAAACCTGCCTTTCCATCTGAAGTCGAAGCCGGAAATTCGCAATGAAATTCTCTGCCCTCCCATCGATATCATCCTCTTCGCAATCACATTCATATGGGTTGTTGTGACCGCTGCCATCGCAATGGAAAGATACCATCTTTGCACGTTCTAGTGCTCCATCTGATTCTGAACTACTCTCTTTCCAATCTGCCTCTTCAATGTGGTGTCGCCTGCCTGGTGAAGTACGACTACGCCGCAACCAACGCCTTCTATGAGCACTGCTGGCAACTGAATTGGTTATTCTTCACCATCTGCAAATTAGCATGTCCTTTATCTTCTTGACTGCACTCTTCAAGTTCCTTCGTAGAACCCACCACTTGTATGATGATGTGCCCATTGTTATACGTTCCTTCCTCCTTCAAGTAAAGCTTTTCCTTTCAATAGGCCCTGGGAATGAGTCGAAGTTTATGCAGCGAAAGAAGAGAATGAATTGTATGGGATAGCAGTGTCACAATAAGGGTATTTATAGGGCTTGAAAATAACTTCGCACGAAACGAGAATTGCCCGACAAGACACTCGCTTCTTTACTTGGTTGCCTCTCAGAAAGCAACAACCGACCGCAGTGGCAATTGCCTTGAAAGTCTCAGTGAAGTTCTAGAAAAAACCACGAATGCTACTAGTTCAGGCCCATGACGTACAAACTCACGAATGACATTGACGTCCCGCTTCTGGTTTTGTTTGAAACGCATGTGACTTGAGGCCTCTTCCTTGGGAGCTAAGTTTCGACTCCTAATGTATTGGTTAAGCCACACAGTGTGAACTGAGCTGCATGTCCAAGTTCGTTCGAATCTCATTTACTTGGCCCTGAACGCGGCTGGTGACTCTCATCATTGTATATTCGCATACCACTTCTTTTTAGGACAGACTTATATGAAGTTGAAACTTATAGACGTTAATCAGAAAAGAACCCTTCTATTTGACCTGGTTGATAGATCAACCAAATACTCTTTTTGCATTCTCAATTGAAAAGGCATAAATGAAAAGAAAAACACACACACACTAAATTATTCGGGGCAGTACAACATATTCTTGGGTAGATCTCTTTAGGAGAAGAAATGTGCCTGAGATGAAATATCCGTCCATTGTGTGAATTACACAATTACTACACAAATACAACCAGTGCAGAAAGGCCCCAACATGCTAATGCCTCCAGTCCCCGTACTGCCATCCTCTAAGTTGAACCTTCTCATCCATACAAAAAGAAGTCAAAATAGGGGACTGGCAAGAACTCAACAGTGTTATGAGATCAATATTAAGAACGAGCGAGCACATGCTCATGAGGTCCACTACTTTTCATTTCTGTTGATACTGTTATGTTGAAGCTCCAGATGACTCCTGCATGGTTCTGTTGATTTTGGTTTTGTCGTGGATATATGCCATAGTTGAGCTCAATTGGGATATTCCAACAATTCTTACATATATCATATAAGTGACATTGAGTGTAGCCTAGTAATAGTTCATTGTTATAGAGATTTGAGAAGTCTTTGACTATCTATCCAAAGAAAAGGGGTTGGCTTGAAAGCAAGACGAAGTCCTTGCTCTACAGAAATTGTAGAAAGTCTCGTGTAGCGTGTCCTCATGCCTACTGAAATAAAATCCTGCATATCAAAATAAGGGTGGGAAGAAAGCAGCTGAGTGCACCGCAACACCATCGCATCCAGGGACTCTCGAAGACAATTTGAGTGTAAATTAGAAGGGCTAATGCCTGGGAAGTGCAAGTGTGAAGAGTTGAGATGGAATTTCATTCTCATGTCATGATATGATATTGCTTCTTTGAATGGGTGAACAACAGGATCTATAAGAACAATGGAGCGAGGGAAATGCAACATTCTATAATCAATTTAATTATGCTGATTATGTAAATGATGCCCATTGTGTCACCACCTTCGTGCATTGGAAAAGAATTCTTCTGCTTCTTCTTCTTCTTCTCCTCCTCCTCCTCCTTCTCCCAAGTGTGAAGAGTTGAGATGGAATTTCATTCTCATGTCATGATATGATATTGCTTCTTTGAATGGGTGAACAACAGGATCTATAAGAACAATGGAGCAAGGGAAATGCAACATTCTATAATCAATTTAATTATGCTGATTATGTAAATGATGTTGTTAAAATATGGCTTCGAATGGGGGTAGAACAATGAAGACGGATCTTTAGAGTACTTGAGTCGGACTTTGAGGCGTGATATCACTTTCTTTAAGGATTTATTTGCCCCACAAAGTGGTCACCGGCAAATATCCTCCAGGATACAACAAAGTCTCAAATTGAGAATACTAGATAGCAATTCTAGTATTTCTCCAGGGATCTCTAGGAAACAATTGAAAAGATGGTGTTTTTTCGTAAAAGAATACTCGAAAAGATGAAAAATGATCACACCGATTCTTCTTCTATCCGACAAGTATATATAAAATAATCTTAAAATACAAAGACAACTCTTCGTGAAAGGTTGTGAAATGAAATGAACAAACACATTCTTTCGAAAATTGCTCAAGTGAATAAATGTGTCCTTTCGTAAGAAGTTAAAACCGAACAATTGCAACCCTTCGGGAAAGTTGCAAACCGAACGGATATCTTTATTCAAAGGTTGTCTTGAAAAGACACAAACAAAATTCGGAATAAAAATAATAATAATTATTTAATAAATAATATTTCGAAATTATCATTAAATAATTAATTAATTTCTGAAAATTCTCAATAAACAAAAACAACCTTTGAATTGATTAAAATTAATAAGATAACCGTACGAAATAAAAATAAAATAAAAAGACAAAAGGATTAGTGCTAATTAAATTAGCAAGTGCTAAGTGCGCCAAATCGCGCACCCGCACGCGGGTATGGTGGGGTCTAGCCTCACCCAATCAATCCTTTAAACCTACAAAGGAAATCTCACACTTTTAAACTGGCTTGCTTCTTCCCACCTTTCCCATGTGGGACAAGGTAAAAAGCACTTATTTTTGTTTTAACAAACAAAAACAACAACAAATGATGCCCATTGTGTCACCACCTTCGTGCATTGGAAAAGAATTCTTCTTCTTCTTCTTCTTCTTCTTCTTCTTCTTCTATCCCTCGATGAAGTCAAGTGGGAATGCGTTAGGAAATAGTAACAGCACCGGTGGGAATGCGTTAGGAAATAGTAACAGCACCAGCTAATAGATGTTCATCTCTGATGTCTCAGTTGGAACTGGACAACGAAGCAGCTGATGAATCCACGCCTGGTGGATACATTAATAATGCTGTGGACTATGGGATGAACCTTCTTTTGGCACTTTTTATCCTTCAATGTACATTAATAGTGCCATAGAGCACCAGTTGAGATGATTACACCAAAGCACCATACGGCACCTCAAAAAGCGTGGTAATAGTTTTGAATCATGACAAAGCCACACTTTTTGGGGCCACGCTCAAGGGTCTCGATCCCTGACAATTATTCCACTGCGGTGTGCGAGGGGAGACTATGACTTCTGAAGCATATCTCTATCACTCAGGTGGACACCCATTTAGAGAAGTTTCCAGGAATGCACTTGACTTGGAGCATTGCTCTTGATGACTAGAGTTTTGATATTGGTCAAGCTTTTGTTGTTGTCTTTTCCTTTTCTGTGTTAGAATATAGGTGTTTAAGCTGCTAACAGACAAATAGTATGCTCTATTTTTTTATTGTGAACGATAGTTTTTTATAGGAGATGCCCGGAATATCCCTTGGAGAGAATTTCTCTACGATGAGTTATCAATCAAACATGACGCATTTCCGCCGTATCAACTCATGAGCCCCTTTTACTACCATTCCATGTTATCCTCGCATTTGATTGACAATGACAACGTTTCTTAAACTTCTCATCTAAAATTAAGAGACACACACACTCAGAAACACTCCCAAGTAGTCTGCTTATTGATTAGCACTTCGAGCAGATCCTGGTTAAAACATCGCAAGGGTTGAATTGATAAAGCGACCACGCTGAATACAATTCTGGACGTGAAATAGCCCCAAAGGAGCATATCTTTCCATCGACCCCGAAATTTTAGTCTCAGCCTTCCATGGAAATCACATAACCACCATCATCATCATCTTCATATTCATCGCTGGGGCAGTCAGTATAATAGAAAGCTAACAAATTTGTAAGTCGTTCATTCAAGTGCTTGATGTGATTCTGAACTTCTCAGGTTCCAGTCGGCAGTCTTCAGTACAGCCTTGCAAGCCCGGTGAAGTGAAGCACGCTCTCTTTTTAAAACCAGTAAGACATGAATTTGGATATGCCTGTGAAAAACATTCGCTCGTTCTTCGTTCTTTTTGCTTTGCTTTTGATAGGCCAAAGAATGAACCGAAATTTATGGAAAAGAATGAGCGGCAACTGAGAGCATCTTAATCGTGTGTTTATTCATAGGGCGGGTACAGCACTTGAGATTACTGAAGAATAAACGGAAAATTACTAAAAAAAGTCATAAACCAATTATAATTGTGTCAATTTAATCCTAAATTTATTTATTTAGTTAATTGAATCATAAACATTTTGAAATTGTGTCGTTCAGTCCCTCCGGCCAAAATTGGTCGACTGGCGTTGACCGGCAACCAACGACAATTTTTTAATAATATTTTATTTTTTCGATTTTTTTATTAATTTTTTTTAATAATATTTTATCAATGTTGATTGTCAAAAACATCAAGATTCGAATATGCAGAAGCCATAAAATTAAAGAGGAGCACAACCAATCCTGTCTTTTCAACTAAACAGAATATTCCGTCGTGAGTAGTGTAGCTCCAAAGAAACCTGCCTTTCCATCTGAAGTCGACGCCGGAAATTTGCAATGAAATTCTCCGCCCTCCCATCGACATCATCCTCTTCGCAATCATGTCCATATGCATCACTGTGACCGATACCATCACAAGGGAAAGATACCATTGTCACACGTTCTCGTGCTCCATCTGATTCTGAACTACTCTCATTTCGATTTGCCCCTTGAATGGGTGTCGCAAGCCCAGTGAAGTACGACTACGCCACAACCATCGCCTTTCATGGGTTCCGCTAACAACTGAAGTGGTTACTCATCGCCATCTGCGAATTAGCATGTCCTTTATCGTCTTCACTGCACTCGTCAAGTTCCTTCGTAGCACCCACCACTTGGATGATGACGATGTGCCCATCATATGTTCCTTCCTCTTTCAAGTAAAGGTTTTGCAATTTGATAGGCCCCTTGAAATGAATCAAAGTTTATGCAGCGAAAGAAGAGAATGAATAGTAGGGGAGAGCAGGTGTCATGTGGGCCTTTATATGGCTTGGAGATCACTTCACATGAAACGAAAATTGCCCAACAAGACACTCGCTTCTTTACTTGGTTTATCAGCAACAGTAACAGCGTTTAGACTTTCCAGCGATACCCATGTGATGGCAATTGCCTTGCAGTCTCAGTGAAATTCTGGACAAACCACGAATGCTACAAGTTCGGGCCCATTAGTTAATTCTTTAAAAAGAAACTGCCAAAGAACCTTACCATTTGGTATACCCATGACATGATACATTCAAACTTGACCGGATTATCATTATTATTCAGCTGCTTTATGTGCTCAAATTGAGCTGTCAATCTCACGAATGACAGTGACGTCACGCTCCTGGTTTTGTTATACATGCATGCACTTGCCTTGAGGCCTCTTCCTTGGGATCTAAGTCTTGATGTCTTGGTTAAGCCAAACAATCAGGGTGAGCTGAGCTGCATATCCGACTAAGTTCGAATCTCATTTACTTGGCCTTTTATATTCGCATACCACTTCTTTTTAGGACAGACTTTTTTTTTTTTTTTTTTTTTTTGGGACTTGTTTGAAGTTGAAACTTATCGGAAAAGAATCCTTCTATATGACCTGGTTGATAGATCAACCAAATACTACTCTTTTCTTATTTCGATTTATACTAAAAGTCTGCAATCCCAATTAAAATCTGTGTTTTCAAGAAGATACCAAATTATTCGGGGGCAGTACAACGTATTCTCAAGTAGATCTCTTTGGGGGAGATACGTCTGAGATGATATATCCATCAACTGCGTGAATTGCAAAAAAATGTACACAAATACAACCAGTGCACAAAGGCTCCGACATGCTAAAGCCCCCACTCCCTGTCTTGCCATTCTCTAAGTTGAAACCTTATCATCCATGCAAAAAGAAGCAAAAAGGGAAACTGACTAGCAAGATCATGACAGTGTTACTATTAAAATTAAGTGTGAGCAACCACATGCTCATGAGGTTGCTGGTGATCATCCAAATGCAAATGTCCGTCACCAATTATGGCGGAGTATTTTTATATGATCTGCAAAATGAAACATTGGAGAGAGTTATCCTCTGGTAATCTTATACTATGTTTATTACTTTCCACTTCTATTGATATTGTTAAGTTGAAGCTCCAAATGTTTCCTGCATGGTTCTGTTGATCTTTGGTTTGTCGTGGATATATGCCATAATTGTACGCGTACTCGATTGGGGTGGATTCAAACAAATCTTGGATAGACCATAAAAATTGACAGAATTGTTCACCGTTATCAAGACTTGAGAACTCTTTGACTATCTATCTAAAGAAAAGAGAATGGCGTGGAACCACCATGAAGTCCTCACACTACAGAAGATGCAGAAAGTCTCGTGTAGGGCATGTCCTCATGTCTACTGAAATCAAATCACGCATATCAGAAAAAGGGTGGAAAGAAGGGGCTGAATGCACCGCAACACCGTTGCATCTGGAGATTCTTAAAGACAAGTCAAATGAAAATTAGAATTAGAAGGGCAAATGCCTATGATGTGTAAGTGTGGAAAATCAAGATAAAACTTCACTCGCATGTCATGGTATGACATTGTTTCTTTGGACGAGGTGGAGATAACTAATGTAGTTATTCACAAGAACAATTTCAAAGTGAAGAACAATGGGGTGATAGCTCAAGCCAAGGAACCAAGGTCTCACCAAAAGTCCAGGCACATTAAGAGATGCTTCCATCTTATCATAGAAATTGTTGGGAGAGGTGATATCGCATTGCAGAAAATTGCCTCAACGGAAAACGTGGTAGATCCCTTCACTAAGGCCTTACCTCAGTCTTCTTTTGAAAGGCATATTGACAAAATGGGTTTGAGGTACCAGACAAGTTGGCTTTAGTGCAAGTGGAAGATTGTTGGATGTATGCCCTAAAGCTACCATGTAATAGTTACATATTAGGAATTTCAATTGTACTATCGTCATTATTATTTAATTAATGACAGTGACGTATTCATTCATTTGTCCAATTATTTTATATTTACGAATGATTCCATAAGATCAATTGCAACTAAACATATTCTTGAAACATTAAGAATATATGTGACGGGTTCATAGTTAGACTGAATCTTTAAATCGTTCCCGGTCAATGGATTATTGAGTGGATATTAATAATCCTATTGAGACCAGTGTGTTCTTAACTTTACTATTAAGTATTGGATACTTAAGGGAATGATGAGTCACAAGTCATTGGGTATTGTGATGTCTAAGTTAGAACACGAGTATTTGTATTAGACAAGTTCACTGAACATGACGCATATGGAATGATTAGCGACATGCAAGCTTTTAGCGTGGTTAATGTCTAATTGTTCATGCTTTAGTCTTGTGTAAATAATCTTTAGACCTGAGGCACAGTGTTAACTTATGTGTCGAACAATTATGGTTCACAAGTACACGTAATGCCGGGTCGTTGATATGTCTTTATACCCGATGGTCATAGTTTGTTCATATACGAAGTTGCAGGTGTACACAATATAGAATCTGTCTCCTTGTTACATGCAAGGTATAATAACGATGTCCTATGCAATCTAATTATGATAATGCATTGAAATTGTCACACCCCGAACTCCGAGCGCGTGCCCATCCCTCTATGGTCAATAATATTTTGCAACTTCCCAGGACGAGTCGCCGACCCTTTCATTTTATTGCACACGCGGAAGCGGATTATAAATCTCTTGATAGTAACCATCTCGGGATAGAAAAGCAAAACAACAATTTCACAAACAAACATGCCTTTATAAACATACCATCTCGGGATAGTTCTCCAAAAAAACCTATACTTTAAATCACCTCCTGCTCCAGGTCCTCCACTCGATGACCCTGAAATGGTTATTCAATAACTAGTGAGACAAGGTCTCAGCAAGTCCATGCTCTAAACTTCGATTAGGAGGGAAAGACGCTAAGAAGCGTCCTAACCACACAATCACACATTTAGCATAGAGGACTTACCTCACCTCAGTTCCACCCCGCAGGTTAGCACATCATATCACAAACCAGAGCAGTACTCAAGATCAATTAAATGGGAACGCAACACTCAATTCTTAAATCAATACAGGGGTCCCCGATTATACAATTTTATCCCATAATCAGACACATTCAACTCAATTCATCACGCGTTCCTAGTTTTGATCTCGGCATATAGCACGACCTACTCTCAGTTCGGTGGTCTTCTGGCATTGCTAGGTTTCATTTCACCCCATTGAGCACCGCAAGTCTCTTTCAAAAGGCTTTCCCGAAAGAGCATAGGGTCTAGAATCTACTGCGACCGGCTTCCCGTTATCCATGGGGTATCCCAAATAGGGATAACGTCCAGCTTAACAGCCCGGGACAATTTCTCTGAATCATCACACGATCACTCAAATATGGCCCAAGGCACCGTGCATTGCACTCAAATGCTTCAATTAAAATGGTGAACCTGGCATTTTTCTTCGTATTAGAAATACGCATGAAAATAGTCGTGTGTAAGTACACGATCAACTCGACCCAGAAAAATTGACATTCTTCCTTTTTAAAATCCCACTATTTTATATAGTATATAAAACCATTTTCGGTGTTAAAATCCGACACCCGAGATTTTCTGAATAAATATTGAAAATTAACAATTTTTGGAATTAAATACCAAAAATCCAATCATCACTCAATTTGCATAATTTAACACTCAATTGCAGAAACTAACCACACCATTGCAATTAGCACGAAATTCCGGTCACTGGCTATCCCGGCCTAATTTCGGAAAAAATAATTAATAATTAATTAATTTCGAAAATTAATTAATTAACTCCATTTAATTTCTCAAAATACTAACCTAGGCCAAAATTATTAAATTAAATACCAATACGGACCCGGAAAATTCCCGAACCCTTCTAAATAAATAATACAATTTAATTAGGCCTTAGCTAAACCATGCTAACCACCTAACATGCTCAATTAAATAATTAAATCACTAATTTAATCTAACTAATCACCTAATTCCTAATTAAATAAATCTAAACACCCCTTAGCATCATTAGCCTATTAAGAAGAGTTTAGAGTATAAACTCACCGGTTTATTGCGGAAACCGGTTCACCGCGACGACGGCGCGACGACGGCCGAAATCCAAATTTTCGACGGCGTCGGCGGACACTCGGGCTGGGCCTAAAACGGGCCCAACAAATCTTAGCCCAATCTAAGATTTGTTTTTTAAACGGGCTGGGCTTGAAGCAGGCTGACCTCGCGGGCTTGGGCTGCTGAATTGGGCCGAACTAAACGGGCTTCGCTAGTTTCTTGGGCTGACTTCAAGTGAGCTGGGATTGGGCCTCAATTCGCAAGGCTGAAGACAGGTTGGATGGGCTGAAGCTTGCGGGCTTCACTGGGCTGAAGCTTGCGGGCTTCACTGGGCTGAACCAAGACTGAACGTGGGCTTCAAGTTGAGATGGGCTGACTGAGTTGCTGCTGAAAGGATGGGCCAAACACTGGGCTGCAATGCGCTGGACTTGCTGGCCGAAATTGCTGGATCCGTGGGCTGGAGACACGGGCGTGCGAGGTAGCAGGCTCGGACAACAGAAGCAGCGAAGGGGGAGAGTTCGCTGGATTGCTGGCCGAGCTGTGGGAGAGCTTCACTTGCGTTGAAGATGTCGTTGCAAGTGCTGACCATGGGCGAAGAATCTGGGGACGTGTGGCATCCTCGGTGGGCTAGTCTTCACGGCAGCAAATGGTGCAGGAGATGACACGAGGACATGGGCTTGATCGGTGGAGATTTGTGGTCAAATTACTTGCTGGAGTTGACTGAAATTTCGGTGGTGCAAGAGGGATGGAGCGGTGGGCGTTGGTCTTCGTGAGGGAGAGAGGGACGCTCGGTGAGTGGAGCTGCAAGTGTTGGCAGTTTGGGGGCAACTGCAGAGGGGAAATCGTGGGCTGCTCAAAGGAAATTAAAAATGAAAGAACCCAAAGAAGCAAATGAAGGGAAGAAGTGGCAAGTGAGGAATCGGTGGAATGGCCGAGGGAAATGAGTAATGAAAAATGAAAGCGAAACGTATGTGCGAAGGAGGAGGGAATGGATGAGGATGAAGTGCCAAAAGTCCACAAAAATTTCTTGATTCATGATGAATTTGTCCAACAAAGCATTCAAGTTTATCTACTTGGTCTCCTATTACTTTCCAACAAGTAGATTTCATAACAACTCACATTAATACCAAAATTGCAGTCCCCTAAGTCAAGGCTCCGAATTTCACTAAATTACTCCAATTCTCTCACCAATTCTCCAAATTGGGTCCAATCAAGAAAAAATCTCGAACAATTTTCTGCAAGTCCCCAACACCCAAAGGCTCGGCTTGGAAGTTCAAATTTCCTTTAATTTGGCCCATCCGAATTTCCGTTATTTTTCTGCGACGTTCGAAATAGTTTTTGTAAAAATCTCGGAATCTCCGAAAAATCTTTGGAGGATGAATCGACATTTCTAAAATAGCTCGTGACACCACAGAACTTTCGATTTCTGAAATCGGGTTTAAATTTGCGGTTAATTTCAATCCGGCGCACTCTTTTAGCGTAACCTAGTCTACCGGGTAACTTTTTGAATTTTTTTTGCAATTGACCCGTGATCGATTTATCTCAAGTCACAATGTATATCTCCGACACATTGGCAACTCTCGGTTGTCATGAAAATCTCGAGGTTTCAATTACCGACACAGGGTACCCAAAACGATATAAAATCAATTTAGTGTCGATTGATGAGAATTTTGCAATCAGGTGGAATCACCCACACTTTGATCACATATTTCAGTGAATCGACCTATCTCTGATCTCTAATCGATTCTGACAATGTCGTAATGACCCTTGCAGATCAACATGGTTGAGTAGTCAGTTCATGGTCGAATTCTCAAGTCCAATTGCACTTAGATTCCTCAATTGCTTCCCTAGATATACCAGTTATCTCGTGAGTGATCAGCTCAAAGAATAGCACTATTGGTGCGTCGACGAAAGGCCCGATTTATTTAATCGAAAACAAATTCTAAAAATTCAGGCTGTCACAGAAATCCTCGGTCGGGGTTGTAATCGAGAATAAATTGTTTATGTCTTGAATAAAATGCATGTCAATTAGATTTGTGCATATGATCGAATTGGTGACTTGACAAATATTCCATGGTTTTTATTCGATCGGGACATAGTAAGACAGAATGATTGAATTATCTTGTAGCCAAAGCTGACAGGTTCATTATATTCTTAAAACAATCACACTATCTGAGTAGCCATGACATATTGCTAGATGACAATCATGGCTTATAGGACCCAAAGATTAATTGGGACAATTAATTCTTTTGGGAGTATTAATGTGTTAGTACAAGTCTTACTACCAGCTTAATGATGAACCTAGGGATGTCACACACCATAAATAATTAGGATAACGTGGAACAAGAGAGAAATAATGTTGCAAATGCGTTTGCAATTATTGCAATCGAATTGTGTCGATTTGAAATTAAATTAAATGAGATTTAATTTAATTTGTATTATAGTTATGAGCCTACGTGCATATGATGCACACGCATGCCCAAAGTGAATATATGTTAATGTATTACAAATGCACACATAAAGATTATGTCCTTTTCATTTTTATTTATAAAAAAGGGATTGATTAATTAATTTTCATTTATTTAATTAATTAGTCAATGTGCACATGGTCAGCAATTGTTGCTGACCATGTGCAACGCACATCACATGTGCGTATTTTAAATTATAAATAATAATAAAAAAAATATGGGATGATTTCGTGCAATCATGCATGACGATCAGCACGATCATCAACCGTTGCTGATTCGAAAAGGGATTTTTTTTTAAATGCCGCTTAAAGGGGAGATAAGCAACGGTTGCTAAAGACAGAGAGAAAAAGGCGTGCGTGTTCTTGTGTGTTGGTACACGAGAAAGAAAAGGGATTCTCTCATTTGGGCCGTGACTAAAAACATCAAGGATACGGGGATTGTCTCCACGAGATTGCTAGCACGATCATAGTGGTGATTATCCAAAAGTTCTCTCTTCCATTCGACGTCCATTGGTGATGTGTCTAAACTAGAGGTCCGAGTCTAAACTAGAGGTCCGACGCTTGTGGCACTCGAACTGAAGAACATCCGAACCAATTCGTTTAAAGCGTACTTCGAGAGGTAATTCGTTTAACTCCCTTTTATATTTAGATTTTTGATTAAAACACACGAACAACGCCTTTGGAGAATCATGTATAAAATATATCATCTTTGTTTCCGCTGTGTTTTTGTTAATTTTACCTATACATGATTTATGAAACCCCAACAGCACTTACCACCAACGTTTGCCAGGCGGCTCCCCCTCTCTCAAAGAGACTTTTCTGAGGGAGAACCTCTACTTTACCCTTTGATTCATTTTTTTGGGAATTTTTTATGCGAGCACTTATAGTCTTTTGTTTGTTTAAAGCTCTCTACGGAGAATAGGTACATCTGGTTGAACAACCGAGTAAAACCATGGCATCTTATTAATTTCTTGCACTTAAATTCTCAGTGAATCATTTGTATCCGCCGTCTTGTGCGACAATTTTCGAACCCTAAATTTTATGTTCAGATCCATATAAAATTTTGTGGGCCCCTATTAAATATTATGAAAGTTTAAATGCTTTACTTAATATTTAAATTGATATAGCGTCTCCTTACACAACTCTTGCTCCCAGCAATAACTCCATTACCTGCGTAGCTTAGGCTAGATGGACGTAAAGCTATCTATAGGGGAAGAAACCTGGAGGACTCGACGGGAGAGGATAAAAATGCTCTGGCGGCTGCAAGAACCGCAGCGCGACAGGAACCAGCAGATTTGTATGCAGCTGCTAGCGGACTGGTGGATGTTATCAAACGCTATGATGTGGAAAAGTTCATTTCTGAGATTGAAAAGCTTGCCGATCAAACAGATCCGTCCGCCACTTTTAATTTTCAGGGGCTTCCAAGGGGTTCACTACTCCACATTGCAGTACACGCCGGCAAGGGTGACATCCTAAGGCTCCTGCTTGATAATGTTCATGACCATTTCGTAGCCACCCAAGATGATTGGGGAAATACCCCCCTCCACATCGCCACTAAGGCCAAGGCAATTGGATTGATAGATATGTTGATTGGCCGGGTAAAAGACCTCCCGAATGTCGAGGACAATCTCCTCCTGAGGATGAAGAACAATCATGGAAACACCGCTTTGCACGAGGCCGTGCTTACATGTGACGTTCACCTGGTGAGGCATTTGTTGGGGGAAGATCCGGAGCCCGTGTACTTGAAGAATGAGGATCAGAAATCTCCCCTCTACTTGGCCCTTGAAACCCGCAAACCCGAGATATTTCAGGTTTTATTTTCACTCTCGCTTGACCCGTCGAGGATAGAAGGCTTGCCGCCCGTTCATGGTGCCGTTGCACATAAACAATATGGTACGTAGTTAAATCCACAAGAAATGTCTATTTATGTGTGGACCAAACTCGTTTCAAATATGTGCAATGACTCTTCGTGCTTACCCAAATCTGTTGCGGGTGTTCACATAAACTTCCACACCTTGCTTATTAAAGTAGTTGGGTACCCATGAAGAAGTTGCAACTAGCCATATCATTCTCTTAATAAACAAATTATCTCCCATTAGAACATAATAGATCAGCTCAAATACATTCCAGACCCTATAGGAATTCAAGCATTTGCCCTAAATCTGTCCCATTTCCCCATGGATTTGGGCAGAGGGCGGGGTTATGCGGAGCGTCCAATGAACCCACACTTCTTTATTTATCTTTAAAATAATCATAATTTGATCGAGTATATACGTCTATTAAAAATTTCATCATAATTATCCTATTTTTATTTTTTCCTATAGATTAATTATTTTTAGTTTTTGTATAGTTATATAATTGTAATAGTGAATCAATGTGATGTTAAATGAAAATTTATCCAAGTAATAAAATAATAGAAATGATTGGATAACATACTTTAATGTATTATGAAAATAATAATCTGTTCTAAACCACATAAAAATAAATAAAAAGTAATTTTAAATTGTTGTTGATCCACTTTTTCAAAAGTTTGTGACTCATAATATACTATTACTCTCAAAGACTATTATGTTTGCAAAGTACATAAAATAATACATGTTTCAATTTAATCATGAATTTGTAGATTAAGTGAATAATTTAAATATCTTTAGTTATGTCTCATGAAAATCTATTTTCTAATGCATTACTTGTAGTTTATATACGTTTTGGAAAAATCGTAGACCGGGCCTGCATAAATTCTGCCCTGTATCTTTTTGCTTAGTCCGGGAAAATTTGCTCGGTTTGGGCAAGGCACCTCGAGGCGGCAAGCCCTGTGCCCATTCGAATTATCAATTAATCCACAAATCAACGTACGCATACATGCATGCTTTTACCTAATAATAATAATAATTAGACAATTTTAGATTATTCAGATTGATATATTATATAGAGTTTCTTCAGCTATGTTGATAACACATCCCAAGTAATGCAAGTTGAAACTAATCTTGCAGTCTCTTTTACTCTATGCATGTAATTTTGTGTCCAATCGCATTTTGATTTTGGACATGCATTAGAAATCCCAAAAAAGAAAATACAAAAGGTCCTCAAGTGTACTAAATCCCCACGTAAAATCTTAAGACTACAGTAAATAAATCTTAAATGTTATTAGTGAATCATTAGTGGCAGATTATTTCTATAGAATTTGTACTTATTGCACGTACCCATACGCATATAAGAACATTGTATGTGTATTTGATTTTTGAGAATGAGATTTTCACCTGATCAAGATTGTGAAAGTACAAAGATTCATGACCAAGGTAGACATTGAAATTCGACATAAAATTATATTCTTGTTTAGGAAAAATTCATCCATCTTTGCATTTGTCCACATCAATGTGGTGCCTAAAAGTTCATAGAAAGCTCTTATGCCTTTTATCTTATTTTCTGATATTATTTTACCTTGATATAATTTGAATGTGCAAACTTTTAAATTGGCGAAACTCATAAGTCTTCAACTCATATGTGATGATTATATACATGTGTGCATGCCACATATTCTGAGTTGGGTCAATCGGATCCCACTTGTCTCTAAAATAAATTTTACTTAGTTTTTGCTTAAAAGTTTTGGTAAATACGCAATTTCTTAATTGAGCTTAATAGGTGTCGACCTTTATGAAGAAGATCACATTTGCTTTATACTTGCCAAAATTTAACGAACATAATAGAAAAACTCCGTTCTCCTTTTCTTGATCTTGCCCTAGCTATTTAAACGTGGTTTCCCTTTTTTTCCTACACATTATACTTGCGGACTCTATAAATACTTCATAACATGGAAATGCCATATAATTTGCCTTGTCATTTAGTAAGATTTTTACAGTAAAATCTTAGTACATCTCGATGTCTTATTGCTTTAGACAAAAATGGTCTGAAATTTATCTAAAGTCTCTCCAAAATACATAAATAGGATCCTTTCGAAATTTATCTAAAGTCTCATAAATTGTCACGATACTTCAATATTCATAGCTCGAAGAGCCATTATTTTTTTGAACCGAAAATTGGTTAGGCAAACCTTTCAAAGCCTTGATTATTCGATCGAAATTATCACTTGTTTCACCATTGCAATCTAATTCCACATCAGCGACTATAAATCCTAATAGTGATTAAGGTTACGTCCAAGATGTCCTTATCCCAAAATGGGTTAAGATACATCAAACCCTACCAAGACCCAACTAACTAGTGTCAAATGTTTATGCGGATGGTGGTCGCTAATTTGGAGCTCCAAATTCCAGATTCACTCGGCGAGATACTCAATGAGAACATGAATCTTTTCTCAATGAGAGACTGTGGAGGAGGTAATGTATTCCATTTAGCAGCCTTCTGGAATGTGCCCCAAGTATTCAAACTCTTAAAACCAAAAACCGAATATTTGGCTCGACAACAGGACAACAATGGGGATCTTCCCATTCATATTGCGAGCAAGAGGGGTCATGTTGCACTAATCAAGAAGCTACATCCGGTGTCACAGTGGGTAAATGGGCAAGGACAAACCATTCTTCACATAGCAGCAAAATACGGGAAAGAAAATGTGGTGAGATATATACTCGGACATCCTGATCTGGGGGAGATGATAAATGAAAGAGATCATGATGGAAATACACCTTCACACTTGGCAGCGAAGTATTTACAACCTGCCGCTTTGCTTCATCTTGTGGTGGATAAAAGAATGAAACCCTCCCTTCTCGACCGCGAATGCTTGTCTGTTGTCGACAGTGCTCCAGATCACCCACTAAAAGGGCCACGGCCGGTAAGTAACATGAACAGTCACTATTTTATTTATCAACTTACCGGAAATTTCCATAGACTTATATCTTAGTTAAGCGCAGATCTCGTGTTCAAATCGTTAGTCTCGTAGTCAACGGGATTGTTAAAGTATCAATCAATTTTCTAGAATAGCCAAGACTCCTCTAGGATTAATATTGCACAAGTCTCTAATTTAGCCTTAATAGGAAGTACTTAAATTTTGCCCATGAACACGTCCGCGGCTAGAAGCAAGTGAATATCTCTGGTAAATGCTGAGATGAATTGCTATATGTCTCGATTAATTGAGCTTATAAATAAGATCAGGGGTTGTCGATGTTGCAATCTTTTTTTCTTAAAAGGCCAGAAGCCAAGGCGGCAAATTTGACCCCTCTAAACATGGCATAATCTCATTACATTATCAGTAAGTCAACCTATGACAAAGGTGAACCATATACATTTCATTTGTACCTCTTTTCTCATTTGAAGTGAACTTGTTACTCTAGTGTTAATTCTTCAAACTGAGCAGACCCTGCATCTTTAGAAGTTAAAGTTTCCCTTTGAATGAGTACTCTAGAGTTCTTTCCCGTTATCGATTCGCTAACAATTTGTTCTCTCTTTCCTTTTATATATTATTCCGATCTCAGCTTTGGGCACGCATTCTGTTATTAAGCTTGTCAGCTAAGAGACCAGATCTATTCATACTTAAGCCGGAAGCTCGAGACAAAGCAGAGGTGACCTTAGCAAGTGTGGTAGACACTCGCGGACTGAGGGAAAACATCAATACCTTGTTGTTGGTGGCAACGCTTGTGACCACTGTGACTTTCGCAGCTGGTTTTGCAGTTCCTGGAGGATTGAATAGCTCAGACACGGCATCCAAAGATGACAGGGGCATGGCTACGATGCTGGACAATCGAATGTTCCAGCGCTTCGTGATTTACAACACCATCGCGATGTTTTGCTCAATGACCTCGGTCGTTTGCTTCTTGTTTGCATACCTGACCGACGTCCACTTTTCAATATATGGAAGCCTGATTGCAAGTTCGCTACTAGCATGTTCACTCCCGGCAATGTCTGCCGCTTTCTTAATTGGTGTCACCTTGACCGTTGGCAAACTCCCTTGGCTTGCGAGAGAGATCTCAGATTTGGGACAAATTTTCATCCTCATCATCACAGCTGCTTTATTTTCGCCGGTGGTTATGGCATTACTAGTCTCACTCTTCATTAACAAGCGCTGTCGTCTTATCCGTCCTCTGATATCCTGGTTTATTCTCGCTTACCTTCAATTTTTTAAAGTTGAGACGACGATCATTTCGGATGACTCAAAAGAAGACAGAACGGGGAGCAAGACCTCTGCTGGTCCACCTCTGGGTGGTGGTGGTGAAGATTGATTTGCAGAAACAAATATATATATATATATATATATATATATATATATATATAAATAATATATATATTTGCCTTGGTGGATTTGGCTCATTCTATAGTTGCTTTACTGTTGCATTACATTAATGATGATTGCTAAAGTATCTAATTTCAACCATCTCTTCCTTCAATAGCTCATATTATTAGAATAGTCAAATGCGATTTTACAATATTTCACATGATATCAAAGTTAGAGGTTCTAAATTCAAACATCTCAGACCTCCTGCGTTATATATTCTCATATTTTAGGCTTGACGTAAAGTCTGGCCTACTCACAAAGAGAAGTATTAAAATATTCAAATTAAATTATGCTTTGGACTAAATAGTTTAAGCTTTTAAAACGGCTGCATTGCAATTTAACAAAAGATTACAGCGATACATGCGTTATGCGATATGTTGTGTCAACTAAATGGATGAGTGGGTCATTTCATCCGTTTCACCACATGGAAATCAAATCTTTAGTTTTGAACATATAGAAGCTCGCCTCTTATGAAATCACTTGTCTAGATTGCCCGCCGTCGTCCTTGTATAGTATGCTCCATTTTCCCATGCGTCCCGGTTGAGCCCAGCCACCATGCCTTTCCTTTCATTTCTTGTTTTCTGAGATGGCGACCGTTGGCCGTTCCGACGACTCATCCATGGCAGTCGGGATATCGGCCTCACCATTGAGGGTCGCGGTGATGGACCGGCTGTGCCCTCAAATCTGTAGGCGTGGCTCTCGTTTTGGAAGGTTGAAGCTCTCCATGGCAGCACTAGTGTTTCTTCCTCTCTTCGGTTTTGCTTTTCAAAAATATTCAATTTCCTTTTCTCCAAAACAAATATAAGATTTTATAGAATTATCTTTCGTTTTTCCACTTATCTTTTAAGCTTCAAAATGTATTTTGGTTATTTTATATTTCAAAATCAACCAACTAATGTCTATTTTTTTTAATCTTTTTAGGATATTACTTAATGAAATTCAATTTTAAATGATTTATTTTATCATTCTAAATTTATTTATTATATGAAAATCAAATTTAGGGCAAGAAATTTGAATTCTATGATACTATTGTCACATGATACAATTAGTACCAATTATCTCCATCTCATTTGATATGCATTTCATTATTGTGGGGTAGCGAGAAGATATCAAGCATACATTTTATTTGCCAAACCCCTACTAATTATGCCATTAACGTACATATGAAGTTATAAATTCTAAATATTATTTTGTCAATAGGCTCTTACTTTGGCAGAATTGATTTTTCTCGATGGAATTATTTTTTACTTATTAAATTATTTCATTTTCATCATTAAATCATTGATGAACATTAACTTACATTACAGAATTAGTTCATTTTTTTTTTTATCGACTCATACAAGTTTTTTTTTTTTTATTTTTTTTTTCATTCGAGCATATCTTTCTATCTAATTTCATTCACAACCATTCATCTTTCATTGTAATCAAATCAATATATACATAAATTATCTTGCTTTGTTATTGTCCAATAAAATATGGAAAATAAACACACTATAACTGAAAGTACTTCAATGCTAATATCAAGTGAATTGAAATTGTTATATTTCTTTTATCGCAATAGACAGACTTGAAATTTCAGAATGTGCTATTAGTTCAACTTTTCATGATACATAGTTATACGCTAAATTTTTTTAGAGCACGGTTTTCAGCGAACTTCACATGCTCTAGCTTTAATTAATTTTTTTTAGAGGCTTCCTTTCTCTGCCATGCACCCCTCGCTGATGTACCACGCAACGCTAAAATTTTTATGTTACTAATAGAGCCAATCGTGGTGGACTAGAACATGTAAGTTTGACATTTGGGCCCGCCAATCATGGGCTGTCAAGAAGAAAAATATATGCGTGACCCCTTTCGATATACTCATAAATTTGATTACCAAATACAAAATCTCATATAATTTTTTAAAAAATACAAGATAATTATATATATTTATCGTTTATGGATTAGCTAAATGAATCAAATAACTTGTTGGGCTTGACAGTAACATGATATTCTAATATATCGTGTTATTGATGTCAAATTCAACCTCCAAAATTCCAATATATTCATGAATCTATCTCTTTCGCCCCTTTGCTGAATATAATTTATTGTCCAATCACCGAATTAAGATCCAGCATTATTATACATTGCACATGCATGAATGTAGTTTCAATTTGATAGATCAAATCAACATATTATGTCAATTCAGAGAGACAACTTTTGCTCTTTCACCCTTTCTAGATTAAAAAAAAAAAAAAACCACTTAAAGGCCAAATGTATGTACTCGGTACTTGAGACCCCAAAGTGGAATTGGGCATTAGGCAGACTCAGATAGGATTTTAAGCATTTGACCCTAAATCTGTCCCATTTGCCCAGTGGATTTGGCCATTGGGCAGGGTTGGGCGGGGCGTCCATTGAACTCACACTTCTTTATTTGTCTTTAAAATAATCATAATATATTTGATCAAGTATATATGTCTCTTAAAAATTTCATCAAAATAATCCTAATTTTAATTTCTTCGTAAAGACATATCATTTTAGTATTTGTATATTTATATGATTGTAACAATAAATCAATGTGATATTAAATGAAAATTCATATATAAAATAAAATAATACACGTTTCAATATTAATCGTGAATTTCTAGATTAAGTGAATAATTTTAATATCTTTAGTTTTATCTCATGATAATCTACATTCGAATGCATTACTTGTAGTTGATATATGTTTGGAAAAATCGTAGACCGGGCCTGCATACGTAAATGATTTCACCTAAAAATAACGATTTGATATTTTTAGATTATTCAGATTTATATATTACATAGTACTTCTTCATCTGTGTTGATAACACATCCCAAGTAATGCAAGTTGAAACTAACCTCGCAGTCTCTTTTATTCTATGCACGTAATTTCGTGTCGAATCGCATTTTCATTTTGGACATGCATTAGAAATCCCAAACAAAAAAATAGAAGGTCCTCGGGCATAATCCCCACATAAAATCTTATTACTTCAAAGTAAATAAAACTTAAATGTTAATAGTGACTGTTAGGTGCAGATCATTTTGATAGAATTTGTGCTAATTGCACGTATCCGTACGCAAATAAGAATTTTATATTGTATTTGATTTTTAGGGTCACATATCATACAGACAAGGTTTCATGAACTAAGTAGACCTTGAAATTTGACATAAAATTATATTCGTGTTTAGGAAAAATTCATCCATCTACGCATTTGTCCACATCAATGCGGTGCCTAAAAATTCCTATAAAGCTTTTATGCCTTTTATATCATTTTACGATATTATTTTACCTCGATATAATTTGAATGTGCAAACTTTTAAATCCGCAAAATGCAGAAGTCTTCAACTTATATGTGACGATTATAAAAATATGTGTGTGTGCGTGCGTGCGTGCGTGTGTAATGGTAGGGCCACGTATTCTGAGTTGGGTCAATCGGATCCCACTTGACTCTAAAATAAATGTTACTTAGTTTTTGCTCAAAAGATTTGGTAACTACGCAATTTCTAATTGAGCATAATAGGTGTTGACATTTACAAAGAAGATCACATTTGCTTTATACTTGCCAGAATTTGACGGACATAATAGGAATAGACCATTCTCCTTTTCTTGATCTTGCCCTAGCTATTTAAATGTCGTTTCCTTTTTTTCCTACACATTATATTTGCGTACTCTATAGATACTTCATAACATGGAAATGCCATATAATTTTCCATGTCATTTAGTAAGATTTTTATAGTAAGATCTTAGTACATGTCAATATCGCATTGCTTTGGATGATAATGATATGAGATTTGTTAAAATTATTCTCAAACCATTGACAAGTTCTTACCGGTAGTAAATGCTCAACCCGACTCTTTATGCAACAATAATGTTGTTTTGTAATTCATACTATATATAAACCATAGTATTTTCGGAATATGAGTTTTACAAACTCAGAGAAGAGATAGCACCACTTATTTAGATATACCTCAAACTAAACAACAAGACACACTTGGATCAACGAATTCGCATTGCTATCATATAGGCGAGAAATAGCATCAAAATCAAGTAAAACACTATCTCAACTATGGCTCGGCTAAACTAAGCCTTAAACTATAAAATAACTCTCATGTGACAACAAATTGTTCACTTGAAGTAATTATTCAAACCTAAACGCAACACAGACTCGCACGCTAAATCCCAAAATTTCGCTCTAACCAAAGTGTTGGTTCAAATCAATGACCGTCAAATCCCATGACTTTACAACGCCACAATCCATCGACAACTTAAATATTGGACTTGGCAACTCAAATCTCACATAATTTCGAATTTACGACCTAATTTCGAAATCTATTCCGATTGAAAGAATGAGAAGTATGGGTACTTACTAGGCGTTGCGATACATAATTAATCCAGTTTGGCGAGGTTTTGATGGTGGGAACACGCAAAGCCCTCGTTCCCTTTCCTGTTCTTCTTTCTTTTCTTCCTGCCAGAGCTCTTGGCTAAAGAGTGAGCTGGGTGTGCCCTTTTTCCCCCTTTGTTGACTTGTCAACCTTGCTTTTGTTTTACTTTTTGTTTTACTTTTTTTTTTTTTTTCCTGGTCGACCTTTTCAACACCGCATATTACACATACATTGGCTGAATCATCAGCAATATTAGGTCCTTTTTCTTCTTTTTTTCTGTATCTGTAGTTATCTTGCTTCCTTGTTCTGATTTTTTTCGAAAGAGAGAAGTTTTGGAAATGGTAGTGGAGTTGGCGGAAAAGGGAAAATTACATATTTGTCAAATTTCATGAGTAGACGAATTTTTGAAGTCTCTTGATTTAAATAGATCATTGGCCCTTAGGCAAATAATGTCGGTTGGACTTTGGATGGAGACTTCAATATATTCAATTCAACCTTATTAATAATTTGACATTGTCGTAAGTGTAGCGCTATGTCCTTTGCGGACGACGGTTTTCTTAATTCTTGAAGAAAATAAAAATGTATCCAACGCTGTAAAAGTCTAGGAGATGTGCCTTTAATATGTCACTATCAATGCCTTCTTTGATACAAATACGCCTTTTTATCTTCATTCACTACATTTATCGACACAACTTATAGAAGCTTAACTACGGGCTCATTATCAGGATAATTCAAACTCAGAACAAAAAAGAAGGGAAAAAAAAATATAAATCAGTCTCAATGTTGATCGTCAAAAACATTCTGACTCGAATATGCAGAAACCATAAAATTAAAAAGGAGCACAACCAATCCTGTCTCTTCAACTTAACAGAAACTATTCCGCCGTGAGTAGCGTAGCTCCAAAGAAACCTGCCTTTCCATCTGAAGTCGACGCCGGAAATTCGCAATGAAATTCTCGGCCCTCCCATCGATATCATCCTCTTCGCAATCACATTCATATGGGTTGTTGTGACCGCTGCCATCGCAATGGAAAGATACCATCTTTGCACGTTCTAGTGCTCCATCTGATTCTGAACTACTCTCTTTCCAATCTGCCTCTTCAATGTGGTGTCGCCTGCCTGGTGAAGTTCGACTACGCCACAACCAACGCCTTCTATGAGCACTGCTGGCAACTGAATTGGTTATTCTTCGCCATCTGCAAATTAGCATGTCCTTTATCTTCTTGACTGCACTCTTCAAGTTCCTTCGTAGAACCCACCACTTGTATGATGATGTGCCCATTGTTATACGTTCCTTCCTCCTTCAAGTAAAGCTTTTCCTTTCAATAGGCCCTGGGAATGAGTCGAAGTTTATGCAGCGAAAGAAGAGAATGAATTGTATGGGATAGCAGGCGTCACAATAAGGGTATTTATAGGGCTTGAAAATAACTTCGCACGAAACGAGAATTGCCCGACAAGACACTCGCTTCTTTACTTGGTTGCGTCTCAGAAAGCAACAACCGACCGCAGTGGCAATTGCCTTGAAAGTCTCAGTCAAGTTCTAGAAAAAACCACGAATGCTACTAGTTCAGGCCCATGACGTACAATCTCATGAATGACATTGACGTCACGCTTCTGGTTATGTTTGAAACGCGTGTGACTTGAGGCCTCTTCCTTGGGAGCTAAGTCTCGACTCCTAATGTATTGGTTAAGCCACACAGTGTGAACTGAGCTGCATGTCCAAGTTCGTTCGAATCTCATTTACTTGGCCTTGAACGCGGCTGGTGAATCTCATCATTTTATATTCGCATACCACTTCTTTTTAGGACAGACTTATATGAAGTTGAAACTTATTGACGTTAATCAGAAAAGAACCCTTCTATTTGACCTGGTTGATAGATCAACCAAATACTCTTTTTGCATTCTCAATTGAAAAGCCATAAATGAAAAAAAGAAAAACACTAAATTATTCGGGGCGGTACAACATATTTTTGGGTAGATCTCTTTAGGAGAAGAAATGTGCCTGAGATGAAATATCCGTCCATTGTGTGAAATACACAATTACTACACAAATACAACCAGTGCAGAAAGGCCCCAACATGCTAATGCCTCCAGTCCCCGTACTGCCATCCTCTAAGTTGAACCTTCTCATCCATACAAAAAGAAGTCAAAATAGGGAACTGACTGGCAAGAACTTGACAGTGTTATGAGATCAGAATTAAGAACGCGTGAGCACATGCTCATGAGGTCGCTGGTGATCATCTGCATGCGAATGTCCATCACCAATCATGGCCGATTATATTCATGATCTGCAAAGTTAACATCAGAGAGAGTTATCCTTCAGTAACTTGTTTACTATGTCCACTACTTTTTATTTCTGTTGATACTGTTATGTTGAAGCTCCAGATGACTCCTGCATGGTTCTGTTGATCTTGGTTTTGTCGTGGATATATGCCATAGTTGAGCTCAATTGGGATATTCCAACAATTCTTACATATATCATATAAGTGACATCGAGTGTAGCCTAGTAATAGTTCATTGTTATAGAGATTTGAGAAGTCTTTGACTATCTATCCAAAGAAAAGGGGATGGCTTGAAAGCAAGACGAAGTCCTTGCTCTACAGAAATTGTAGAAAGTCTCGTGTAGCGTGTCCTCATGCCTACTGAAATAAAATCCTGCATAACAAAATAAGGGTGGGAAGAAAGCAGCTGAGTGCACCGCAACACCATCGGATCCAGGGACTCTCGAAGACAATTTAAGTGTAAATTAGAAAGGCTAATGCCTGGGAAGTGCAAGTGTGAAGAGTTGAGATGGAATTTCATTCTCATGTCATGATATGATATTGCTTCTTTGAATGGGTGAACAACAGGATCTATAAGAACAATGGAGCGAGGGAAATGCAACATTCTATAGTCAATTTAATTATGCTGATTATGTAAATGATGCCCATTGTGTCACCACCTTCGTGCATTGGAAAAGAATTCTTCTTCTGCTGCTGCTTCATGTTCTCCTCCTCCTCCTCCTCCTCCTCCTCCTTCTTCTTCTTTGCCTCTAGATCTTGAATCCGACAGTGCAGTGGAGTACGACTGTTCTTGGTAGACCAAGACAACCTACCCCATACACCGGTGCGAGCACCAGTAAAGGTGACCCTCCTCAAGTGGATTTTTAGTTCCAACCATTTTGATCTGCCCATAAAACTTTTCATCATTGAGTGAAGTGTTTTCTTGTAGGTTTAGAGCATCGAATCTGCATAAAGTCAATTTTATAGGGCCAGAAATCAACTGATCCCTTGACTTGCAATTAGAAATCCCTCAATGAAGTCAAGTGGGAATGCGTTAGGAAATAGTAACAGCACCAGCTAATAGATGTTCATCTCTGATGTCTCAGTTGGAACTGGACAACGAAGTAGCTGATGAATCCACGCCTGGTGGATACATTAATAATGCTGTGGACTATGGGATGAACCTTCTTTTGGCACTTTTTATCCTTCAATGTACATTAATAGTGCCATAGAGCACCAGTTGAGATGATTACACCAAAGCACCATACGGCACCTCAAAAAGCATGGTAATAGTTTTGAATCATGACAAAGCCACACTTTTTGGGGCCACGCTCAAGGGTCTCGATCCCTGACAATTATTCCACTGCGGTGTGCGAGGGGAGATTATGACTTCTGAAGCATATCTCTATCACTCAGGTGGACACCCATTTAGAGAAGTTTCCAGGAATGCACTTGACTTGGAGCATTGCTCTTGATGACTAGAGTTTTGATATTGGTCAAGCTTTTGTTGTTGTCTTTTCCTTTTCTGTGTTAGAATATAGGTGTTTAAGCTGCTAACAGACAAATAGTATGCACTATTTTTTATTGTGAACGATAGTTTTTTATAGGAGATGCCCTGAATATCCCTTGGAGAGAATTTCTCTACGATGAGTTATCAATCAAACATGACGCATTTCCGCCGTATCAACTCATGAGCCCCTTTTACTACCATTCCATGTTATCCTCGCATTTGATTGACAATGACAACGTTTCTTAAACTTCTCATCTAAAATTAAGAGACACACACACTCAGAAACACTCCCAAGTAGTCTGCTTATTGATTAGCACTTCGAGCAGATCATGGTTAAAACATCGCAAGGGTTGAATTGATAAAGCGACCACGCTGAATACAATTCTGGACGTGAAATAGCCCCAAAGGAGCATATCTTTCCATCGACCCCGAAATTTTAGTCTCAGCCTTCCATGGAAATCACATAACCACCATCATCATCATCTCCATATTCATTGCTGGGGCAGTCAGTATAATAGAAAGCTAACATATTTGTAAGTCGTTCATTCAAGTGCTTGATGTGATTCTGAACTTCTCAGGTTCCAGTCGGCAGTCTTCAATACAGCCTTGCAAGCCCGGGGAAGTGAAGCACGCTCTCTTTTTAAAATCAGTAAGACATGAATTTGGATATGCCTGTGAAAAACATTCGCTCGTTCTTCGTTCTTTTTGCTTTGCTTTTGATAGGCCAAAGAATGAACTGAAATTTATGGAAAAGAATGAGTGGCAGTTGAGAGCATCTTAATCGTGTGTTTATTCATAGGGCGGGTACAGCACCTGAGATTACTGAAGAATAAAGGGAAAATTACTAAAAAAAGTCATAAACCAATTATAATTGTGTCAATTTAATTCTAAATTTATTTATTTAGTTAATTAAATCATAAACATTTTGAAATTGTGTCAGTTCAGTCCCTCCGGCCAAAATTGGCAGATTGGCGTTGACCGGCAACCAACGACAATTTTTTTTAATAATATTTTATTTTTTTGATTTTTTTATTAATTTTTTTTAATAATATTTTATCAATGTTGATTGTCAAAAACATCAAGATTCGAATATGCAGAAGCCATAAAATTAAAGAGAAGCACAACCAATCCTGTCTTTTCAACTTAACAGAATATTCCATCGTGAGTAGTGTAGCTCCAAAGAAACCTGCCTTTCCATCTGAAGTCGACGCCGGAAATTTGCAATGAAATTCTCCGCCCTCCCATCGACATCATCCTCTTCGCAATCATGTCCATATGCATCACTGTGACCGATACCATCACGAGGGAAAGATACCATTGTCACACGCTCTCGTGCTCCATCTGATTCTGAACTACTCTCATTTCGATTTGCCCCTTTAATGGAGTGTCGCAAGCCCAGTGAAGTACGACAACGCCACAACCATCGCCTTTTATGGGTTCCGCTAACAACTGAAGTGGTTACTCTTCGCCATCTGCGAATTACCATGTCCTTTATCGTCTTCACTGCACTCGTCAAGTTCCTTCGTAGAACCCACCACTTGGATGATGATGATTTGCCCATCATATGTTCCTTCCTCTTTCAAGTAAAGGTTTTGCAATTTGATAGGCCCCTTGAAATGAATCAAAGTTTATGCAGCGAAAGAAGAGAATGAATAGTAGGGGAGAGCAGGTGTCATGTGGGCCTTTATATGGCTTGGAGATCACTTCACATGAAACGAAAATTGCCCAACAAGACACTCGCTTCTTTACTTGGTTTATCAGCAACAGTAACAGCGTTTAGACTTTCCAGCGATACCCATGTGATGGCAAT
This sequence comes from Eucalyptus marginata, assembly GCA_014182565.1. Lineage (NCBI taxonomy): Eukaryota > Viridiplantae > Streptophyta > Magnoliopsida > Myrtales > Myrtaceae > Eucalyptus > Eucalyptus marginata. Next base: position 53,268,124 of record CM024587.1, on the reverse strand, counting down.
TGCCTTGCAGTCTCAGTGAAATTCTGGACAAACCACGAATGCTACAAGTTCGGGCCCATTAGTTAATTCTTTAAAAAGAAACTGCCAAAGAACCTTACCATTTGGTATACCCATGACACGATACATTCAAACTTGACCAGATTATCATTATTATTCAGCTGCTTTATGTGCTCAAATTGAGCTGTCAATCTCACGAATGACAATGACGTCACGCTCCTGGTTTTGTTATACATGCATGCACTTGCCTTGAGGCCTCTTCCTTGGGATCTAAGTCTTGATGTCTTGGTTAAGCCAAACAATCAGGGTGAGCTGAGCTGCATATCCGACTAAGTTCGAATCTCATTTACTTGGCCTTTTATATTCGCATACCACTTCTTTTTAGGACAGACTTTTTTTCTTTTCTTTTTTTGGACTTGTTTGAAGTTGAAACTTATGGGAAAAGAATCCTTCTATATGACCTGGTTGATAGATCAACCAAATACTACTCTTTTCTTATTTCGATTTATATTAAAAGTCTGCAATCCCGATTAAAATCTGTGTTTTCAAGGAGATACCAAATTATTCGGAGCAGTACAACGTATTTTCAAGTAGATCTCTTTGGGGGAGATACATCTGAGATGATATATCCATCAACTGCGTGAATTGCAAAAAAATGTACACAAATACAACCAGTGCACAAAGGCTCCGACATGCTAAAGCCCCCACTCCCTGTCTTGCCATCAACTAAGTTGAAACCTCATCATCCATGCAAAAAAAAAAAGCAAAAAGGGAAACTGACTAGCAAGATCATGACAGTGTTACTATTAAAATTAAGTGTGAGCAACCACATGCTCATGAGGTTGCTGGTGATCATCCAAATGCAAATGTCCGTCACCAATTATGGCGGAGTATTTTTATATGATCTGCAAAATGAAACATTGGAGAGAGTTATCCTCTGGTAATCTTATACTATGTTTATTACTTTCCACTTCTATTGATATTGTTAAGTTGAAGCTCCAAATGTTTTCTGCATGGTTCTGTTGATCTTTGGTTTGTTGTGGATGCGTGCCATAATTGTACGCATACTCAATTGGGGTGGATTCAAACAATTCTTGGATAGATCATAAAAATTGACAGAATTGTTCACCGTTATCAAGACTAGAGAACTCTTTGACTATCTATCTAAAGAAAAGAGAATGGCGTGGAACCACCATGAAGTCCTCACGCTACAGAAGATGCAGAAAGTCTCTTGTAGGGCATGTCCTCATGTCTACTGAAATCAGATCACGCATGTCAGAAGAAGGGTGGAAAGAAGGAGCTGAATAAACCGCAACACCGTTGCATCTTGAGATTCTTAAAGACAAGTCAAATGAAAATTAGAATTAGAGGGGCAAATGCCTATGATGTGTAAGTGTGGAAAATCAAGATAAAACTTCACTCGCGTGTCATGGTATGACATCGTTTCTTTGGACGAGGTGGAGATAAATAATGTAGTTATTCACATGAACAATTTCAAAGTGAAGAACAGGCTCTGTTACAACACCAAGGTGAGGAAAACACAGCATTCCACAATCACTTCAATTGTGCCGATTGTGGGAATAATGGCTATCAATCACGTCATCTCCTTCTCCTTCTTCTTTGCTTTTAGATCTTGAATCAAGCAGTGCAGTGGAGATTGACCGTTCTTATTAGACCAAAACTGCCAACGCCTTTCATTGTTGCAAGCACCAGTAAGAGTGACCTTTCTCAAGGGCCTTGTTAGCCACAACCATTTTAATCCGCTCTTAAATTTTTCCTTCATCGAGTCAAGCATTTTCTCTTAGGTTAGAGCATCAAATCTACATAAGTCTAATTTTATAGGTCCAAAAGTCTACTGATCTGTTGACTCCGAATGAAAAATTTCCCCACGGGGACAAGCAAGGGACAGTGAACAGCAGCAGCTAAGTTTTCTTTTCACCTCTAATGTCTCAGTTGGAAGGGGACAAAGGAACAAGCTTAGTAATCCACGCCCTGTGGAAACGTCAAAACTGCTGTGGACAATGGGATGACCTTCTTTCGGCGCTTTACATCCGTCTAGCTTTTTTGTTTGTTAACAAGTGCCATCGACCACTAGTTAAGCTGCTCTCCGGTCAATTCAGACGCTTAAACCAAAACACCATAGTGCACCATGAAAAAGCTCAGTCTTGGCTTCGAATCCTGACAAACATAATCATTTTGAGGCCACGCTCAGTGGTCTCATTCCCCGTGATGAGGGGATATTATGACTTCCAAAGCATACTCCTATCACTCATGTAGACAAACATCTGGAGAAATTTCCGGTTATGCACTCGACCTAGAGCATTGCTCTTTTGATGACCAAAGTTTTGATATGGGTCAACCTCTTTTCTTCATTTTTTGTTAGAATATAGGTGTTGAGCTGCTGCTGACAAGACATATGAATGCGTTGTCTTTTACTGGGAACAATAGTTTTTGATGGGGATGGCCTGAATATCCCTCCATAGAATTTCTCCATGATATATTATCAATCATAACGGTGCATTTCCACCTTACCCACTTATGAGCTCCCTTTACTATTATTCTATGGTATCGTCACATTTGATTGACGACGACAACCGTTCTTTTAACTACTCATCTAAAGTTACGACACACAAACAAACACCCCAACGTATGTGCTTATGCATTAGCATGTCGGGCTGGACGTGGTCAAAATATTGAAAGGTTGAAATTAAAAAGAGAGCTCGCTAAATGTGATTCCTTGGAGGGTACTTAAAACGGCTCCAAAGAATCCTATCTTTCCATGCCAGGTCGACCTCAAAATTTTGCCATAAAATATCTGACCTACCCTGGATATCAGAGCCGCCAGCCAGCGCAATCAGTATAATAGAAAGCTTACATATTTGTAAGTTTCCTTTCCCTTCAAAGTGAAGCTTTTGTGTTTTTTTTCTTTTCCTTAACTTTTGATGGGACTTAGGATGAGAAGAAGTTTATGGAAAAGAATGAGTGGCAGCAGAGAGCATCTTAATGGTATAGAACCTGAGATAACTGAAAAACGAAAACTGTAAACAAATGAACAAGTAACGCAAGGCCGAATTGTCAGCAACAGTGAGTTTTTTCTTCATCTGTAGTCATCTTGCTTCCTTGTTATGATTCCTTTGAAAGAAAGAAGTTTCGGAAATGGTGGCGAAAACAGAAAACATATGCGTCCTAGTTTTATGTTTAGATCAATCTTTTGGAGTCGATCATTAACACAGCCTTGGCCCTTAGGCAAATAAGTCAGTTGGGCTATGGATGCAGACTTCAGTGAATTTGATTTGACCTTATTAACAATTTGACACTGTTGGTGAGATGTCGTTTTTCCCGTAATAGCGCATTATGGAATGAAGACTTTCCTAATCCTTGAGGAAAATGAAAGCGTTTTAACACCATAAAAATCTAGGAGATGCATTTCACTATCAACAGCTTCTTTGACATGAATATTCCTCTGTATCTTCATTCAATACATACATCAACGCAACTATAGTAGCTTCATTATGGCCTCTCCACATGATGCTTTGAACTCGAAACCTGATGCAAATTGTCAAAACATTTAAGTGTCGAATATGGGTAGAAGTACAGCGCAAGTGCCAAAACTTGACACGAGAGAATACAAAAGTTACAAAAGATACACATAAGTGCTACTTCTTTTGAAAATTGGGACATTTCAGTGCCAACTTTGGCGAAGGATCCCAGAAATCCTACATTACTTTTTTTTAATAATTTAGCTCACCTACGTGGCTCGCTAGAAAGCTGAGTAGAAAAAAAAAGAGCCAAAACGACATCATTTTGCTTCTTATTTGAATTTTTAATATAAATATTAATTTAATTAAATTGAAAACTCAAAAAAAAAAAAAAAAAGATTTAGAAGATTGCAGAAGGCTTCGATGAGAACTATGCAGGCTCTTGTCGCCTGCCTCCCCACCGTCATCAACCCTTCCCGACAACGGTGGGGGAGGGTCGGCCGAGTTCGTCAACCTTGTCGAGCTCTAGCCAAGGGCCGACAACCCAAACCAACCGGTGATGAGAACTTGCAAGCCCCCACCCAGATTCGACAGGGGTCGCTAGCCCTCGCCTAGTCAAGCCAAGGGCTATTGCGCACTAGGGCAACCACTTGGCTAGGGGCTGCCCTTGGCCTAGCTAGGTGAGGGTCAGCAACTTTAGCTGGATATGGGAGAGTGCCACGAGCCTCATTGAAGAGTTATGCAATCTTTGTTTTTTTTTTTTTTTAAATTAGTTTTAAATTTAATTTAATTAATATTTATATGAATATTCAAAATCAGAGGCAAAACAACATTATTTCAGCTTATCTAGCCACGTCAATATCTTGCCTCGCCGGAAAAGTAGCATGTTGACATTTTGGCTAGAATTTCTCACCATTAGTACTTAAATGATTTTTTTTTTTTTTTTTTTGACACTTAAGTGTATCTTTTTGAATTTTGGTGAATATCTCTCATGCCAAGTTTTGATACTCTAGGTGTTCACACCTTCTTAAATATGCTAAAATCATAAAATTAAAGAGGAGAATAACCGGTCCTGTCTTTCCAACTCAACGGAGAAAAAATTTCCATTAGTCAATTCTGACTAACGTAGCTCCAAACAAACTTGCCTTTTCATTTGAAGTCGACGCCGGAAATTCGCGATAAAATTCTCCGCCCTCCCATTGATATCATCCTCTTCGCAATCATATTCATATGCATCATACTGACTGATACCATCATTATGGAAAGATAACATCGTAATACGTTCCAGCGCTCCATCTGATTCTGAACTCCTCTCAGTACCATCTGCCTCTTCAATAGGGTGCCGCAAGCCAAGTGCAGTACAGCTACGCCGCCACCAACGCCTTTTATGAGCACCAGTAACAACTGAATTGGTGATTCTTCGCCATCTGCGCATAAGCATGTCCCTTATCTTCTTCACTGCACTCCCACCACTTGGATGACGATGATGTGTCCATTATATGTCCTTCAAATAAAGCTTTTGCCATTCAATTGGCCCTTGAAATGAATCAAAATTTATGCAGCAAAAGGAGAATGAATCGTAGGGAAGGGGCAGGTGTCATTTAGGTAATTTACAGGGCCGAGAGATCACTTCACACGAAACGAGAATTGCCCAACAAGACTCGCTTTTTTTACTTGGTTGCGTGTCAGCAGCAGTAACAGCGTTCGGACTTGAAAAGCTAGGCAGCAATTGCCTTGAAGTCTAAGTGAAACAACGCCGGACAATACCGCGAGCACGGGCCGGCCGCATTAGTTAACTTTCAAAAAATAAAAAGGAGAAAAACCGTCCAAAAAACCAAAACATTTCATATACCCACGACGTGTGGTGCGTTCGAACTTGACCAGAGATGATCATTGTCATTCACCTGCTTTATGTGCTCCAATGGAGCTGTCAACCTCACGAACGACATTGATGCCGCGCTCCTGGTTTCGTCAGAAACGCACGTGAGTCGAGGCCTTTTCCTAGGGGGCTTAGTCTTGATGCATTGGTTAAGCTAGACAGACGGTATGAGCTGAGCTGCATGTCCAAGTAGGTTTGAATCTCATCTACTTGGCCTTAAATGGCCGGTGAATCTCGTCATCGTGCATTTGCATACCACGCCATGTTAGGACAGACTTGTATGAAGCTAAACTTAATGAAGTTTATCAGAAAATGACCCTTACTATTTGACCGCGGTTGATAGATCAACCACGCACACGTTCTCAACAAAGACGCAAAATTCTTTGGGGAAGTACAACTAACTTTTGGGTATATCTCTTTGGGGGAGATACCAAACCAAATTGCTTATGAGGTTGTCGGTGATCATCATCCACGTGTGAATATCCATCACCAAAAGACTTGTTAAACCATAAACAAGTTTACAATTTATTTAAATTCAACCTATTTTTGTCATATTCATGAATCTCTCTTCATTCGCTCTCGCTTGCTTGCTCCGCATTCTCTCCTCGTCAAGATATAAATTTTTGTAGATTAGGTTCGGTATGGAATTGTTTTAACAACAAGGATCAAATCGAGTGTGTATCACTAGATTTATATTACATAAAAATGGATCAAGAGCGAATCAAATGGATCTATTTGAATTTGAACATTTTGTATTCAAACCCAAACCCGATTCGACCAAATCGTTTGATAGGTCTAATCACAATACGTTTGCCCTTTGAATTCCCTACAAAGCTTTACACAACACTCCACTCGATCACACTAGAGCCCGATTGATAACCCGCATGATCCCGTTGTCCCGGAACAGAAAAGACAAACCTTTCATTCCGACAAGGGACGGCCTGCAGCGTTTCATCTGAGGCCCATGTTTCACCAATCACCATGGTCACAAAAATTGCCCCTCCGTATGAGCTTTTGTCCCTACAAAGAATATTTGATAACTGGAATCGAAATGACCACAAATTACTCAACAACTTGACATTGGGGGGGCTTAATGATGTCCGATGGATAAATTTTCACATGGTGGGTCCAGTGCGTCATTGAAGTTACGCCCTTGATTGACTAGTGTTTTTGCTGTCGTTGGTCCGCCCCCCATCCCTGAAAAGACAACACCAAGAGCCCCTTTCACATGAAATGGAGGGGCCCTCCCCTCCCCTCCTCCTCCTACTTTCAATTATTAAAGGTCGGAAAAGCAAGTGCGTCTCCAGATCGAATTAACCTTTCCATCCCCACACGCACTCCCTCAAGATCAGATCTCTTCCCTAGTTCCTATCGCCTCCCTTCTGCTTTTCTGGGTTCGGCGTGGGGTTGTCTCGTTTGGTGTCTTCTGCGCGAGTCTTTGTGGCTTCGCATCGTCGCTTTGCTCGACGGCTCCTCGAATTTCCTTGGATCGCAACCTGCTCTGCTCTGCTTCCTTTCTCCAGCAAATCAGATCAATCCCTTCCCCTCTTCACCCAAAATTCCGGCTTTTAGATTCACATACCCCACAACCCCGCAACCCCAAACGCCTATTAAACAATTCCCACCCCTTTTTGACTACCTACCCGATCATCCCGAGCTATATAAAATCCTTCGCCGCCTGCTCGGCTCGGCTCATTATTCTCACCCGCTCTCTCTGCTTTCGTCTTGAAGAATGCCGATCCTGACGCCCCATCAACCGGCTGCGAATTCCCCAGATCCCAAGGCTCTCATCCCGGGGCTCCCCGACGACGTGGCGGAGCTCTGCCTCGTTCACCTACCCTACCCATATCAGGCTCTGGCCCGCTCCGTGTCGTCTTCCTGGAACAGAGTCCTCCGAGACCCCGGCTTCCTCCTCTCCAGGACGTCCCTCTCCCTCTCCCTCCCTTTCCTCTTCGTCTTCGCCTTCCACAAGACCACCTCCAGGATCCAGTGGCAAGCCCTCGACCCCCGTTCGGGTCGCTGGTTCGTCCTGCCCCCCATGCCCTGCTCCAAGTCCGCCTGCCCGCCCGCCTTCGCCTGCGCCGCCATGCCCCGCCAGGGCAAGCTGTTCGTCCTCGGCGGCATGCGCTCCGACACCGAGTCCCCCATGCGGACCGCCGTCGTCTACCAGGCCTCCACCAACCAGTGGTCCACCCTGCCCCCGATGCGGAACCCGCGGGCGTTCTTCGCGGCCGGGGTCGTCGGCGGGGGCGGCGGCGGCGGGGGGAGGATCGTGGTCGCCGGCGGGAGCGGCCCGGACCTGTCCAGCTCGACGGCGGCCGTGGAGTGCTACGACCCGAGGGAGGACGCGTGGCGGGAGGCGGCGGGGATGGGGGCGAAGGGGATGGTGAGGTACGACTCGGCGGTGGTGGCGGGGAGGATGTACGTGACGGAGGGGTGGACGTGGCCGTTCATGTTCACGCCGAGGGGGTCGGCGTACGACGCGGAGGGGGACAGGTGGCGGGACATGGGGGTGGGGATGAGGGACGGGTGGACGGGGATGAGCGTGGTGGTCGGAGAGCGGCTGTTCGTGATATCGGAGCACGGGGACCACCAGCTGAAGGTGTACGACCCCGACGAGGACGCGTGGAGGTACGTGGGAGGGGACAGGTTCCCCTGCGAGGAGGTGCACAAGCCCTTCGCTGCGAGCGCCGTGGAGGACAAAGAGGAGGCACTGGAAGGGGTGATCTACGTGGTGGGGAGCGGGCTCCACGTGGGGGTCGGCCGGGTTCGGGTCGGCGAGGACGGCGGGTTCTGGGTGGAGTGGCGAGTGCTGGCTGCTCCCGAAGCTTTTCAGGATCTGGCTCCTTGTAATTGTCAGGTGCTCTACGCCTGAACCCCGAGATTCTAAAATGAATAAAAGTTGGTTTAAATTATATTATGTTGCGTGTCGCTACTCTGTGATCAATAATTTAAAGCCAGGTGGATACCTCCTCTCTGTTTTCCTACTTCTTTTTCTAGTTTATAGAAGTAGAGCGATGCACACGGCTCCTCCTCCTACTAAAGCACAAGGGCCCAGAATCCCACAAGCAAACAAAAGAGAAGATGACTCGATGTGTATATGTGTTCTCCGCCGACTGCTTGAATGTATAGAGCAACAATAGTAGATAAAATAAATTCATGCACAGATCTGACATGAAATCCTTCAAATACAAGGAAGAGCTACGATAGATCCTGGTTCTCTGCTGACAACTTTCCAACACATGTATCATTAGTAATCATCAAATCAATGTACTGCTTTCGTACTGTCCTCATGGCTCATCAGAAAATCTGGCTATCGGCATCCATAGAGGTAAAACATAACTACAAATGCAAGCAGAGGGAATGATGTGCTCTAGGGGTATGATGTGCATTGCGCTCGGTGATGTTAAGAAAGCTAGAACACACCAATGTACCATCTATAAAGCAAAGACAATGCAGGTTGTGCTTTCCGCTCAGTTGGTCTAGAACCAAGAAGATGAGGAGGCACACCTGCAGCAGGTGCTCCAGATCTCTTGGGCATTAAACGACCGAAAACCATGAGGACTATAGATCTCCAAGGTAGAAGTAGCCAGCTTGTAGCAGCACAAATAGACAGAGCGACAGAGTGAACGAATATGACAGTTTTTCTGGTAATAAATTGCATGACACAAGGGAAGGGACATAAACATCCCACCATGACGCCGACAAGATGTTACAAGTTACAAATCTTTGGCACGTAGTTATCAGATCAATGCCTACATATCCCAGCTAAAGTTCAAACACTAATCTTAAGGGGGACAAGTAACAAGATTCCCAGCGGTCCTTTACAGTAGTGCGCCTTTATGTCCCCCAAAAATTTGCTTAATAAGGGGAACAAGAAAGAATCTGTCAGGCATTGAGAAAATGTAACTCCCACTCACTTGCAAAGCTTCAACTTCTTAAAGTACGAAGATATGACAGATTTGGGGTAAGGCTTTGTGGCAAGGCAGGTAGGGATGTTCTCAGGTTGTTCTATCCAAAGCTTATGTGCAATGTCACCAGCTTTGAGCTTCTCTACCAAATTCAAGATCTGGGGTTCTCCCTTCACCTCAAGAGTTACCTACAAGTAAAAGCAATTACACAACTTAGGGGAAAATAATTGAAGGAGCGCAAAGGACATTTTGCTTGAATGCCATTCCTTGTATTGCAGAATCCTATAAGACAACTAGGTGGCAGCTAAAAGTGAAAACGGGCATAGCGGAGAAGCATTTCATCAAGCAGTTGGTGCTTCTTCCTGTCATCAGTAACACCTAACTCGACAGGCAACAACAGATCGAGCTTCAAAAACAAACGACGAGAAAAGCAGATCGCGTAATTCCTCGAACAGGACAGCTCCTATCTTAGTAAGACAAATGAATTTAATCGGCATCATCATAGATGAGAGGATCAGCATCACATTGGTCTGGGCAGTCACGATGAGAGAAAAGAATTATCGTTGGTTAAATTCAGGCATGGGGACCAAACAAAATACCAACTTGGGATCGATTATTGCCTTTGATTCCTGAAAATTCGTCAGCTTTGCATTCATTCTCGAAACTCATGATCACCCATCAATCAATAAGTTGCATTTTTTGTGCGAAGACGGAGTGAATCATTACGGAAAACACGAAAGGCGAAGGGAGAGGAGAGATCGAAGACCTTGTGCATGGAATCAAGATTATCGGGGCTGCAGTACTGCAGAGTGATGGGGTCGTCCCGGTGAGACCAGATGGCGGCGACGGAGGCATGGCAGCCCTGGGTCACCACGCTCCCCAGCGGCCACGCGTCGATGAGGTCCCTCCTGAGCACCACGTACTGCACCGTCACATCCTCGGCGGCGGCGACGGAATCCAACGGCGCCTGACTCATGGAGCACCGACGGAGTCGACTCCCGGTAGCGACGGCGAATCCGATGCGGCGAGGCGTGGGGAGGAAGCTGAAACGACAGGGAGAAAGAAGAGCGACGGCAGGGGATGCCATCTCTCGGCTCGACCACCCCTGGGAAGTGAATTCGGCCTTCCATTTTTGGGCCATGATGCAGCTTTGAACTGAAGGTGTTTAGATGGGCCTTGGACTTGGGATGGGGTGCGACTGTAGCTGAAGCACATCATCATTCCTCCTCCTCGATCTTCTTTCTTCCAAACAAGCCAAGAAACCCAATGACCCAAGCCCTCTCTTCTCTTCAACTCCTCCAAAGCAAAAAGGCAAGGAACATCATTCCTCTCTAAGTTGTCCTGCGCCATCCTCGAAGATGATCCCCACCAACGCCACCACCATTTCCCTGTAACAACGAAATGAGCGCTACCCATGCATACATACATTGTGTTTGTGTAACCTTCATTTTCACTTGCAATGAGAACAGGGAGATTGGATCATGGGCTAAGAGCCTTGTGTCACTAGTCTATAGTTCCTTGGCCATGGAATAATCCGTGTAGCACCTAGCGAGCAGAATTCACTAAGCCAGCCTTTGTTCAATTATTGTTCTAGATAGCAATACGACGAACAGCTTCCTAATATGGGGTCATATCATGCCCAGCATAACTTGAGCATGAGTCCATCGAGCAAGACAATAAATTATTTAAGCTCTATAACTAATTTCGGCCTACCATGGTCTTATCAAGAAAGCGGCATCAGTTCCTAACCAATTTGTGTACAGAAGGCCAACCCTACCTTCAGAATTCCTACGTAATATAATCTTTGTATCCTAAAACTCCTAACACCAATCGTCTTGATGCCTAGGGGTGTTGAGAGCCGAACAAAAAACCGAATCGAAAAGTTTGGTTTTTTCGATTTGATTCGGTTCTTATTCAGCTCGATTTTCATTAAAAATTGAAAATTTTTAACTTATTTGACTTTTATTGATTTGGTTAATTGAACCAAACCGATAAAATTTTTTTAAAAAAAATCATTTTATTTTTAAAAAATATTTTTGTGATTTTTTCTTTCTTTTTTCTTCTTCTTCTTCTTCGTTGGCTAGTCGTTGACCGCGGTGGTGGCCGACGACAGGCCAAAGGCAAGCTAGAGCCTCGCCACATGTTGACGAGGCTCCAACTCACCTGATTCTAATGAAGTCAAGCCTCGCTAGCCTATGGCAAGGCCAAGCTCACCCGACTCTAGCAAGTTCGAGCACCACTAGATCTAGCCACCTAGGTGAGGCTTGAGCCTCGCTAGAGGTCACTAGACTTTAGCGAGGCTCTGGCGACCTCCGGCAAGGCTCAAACCTCGCCCAACTCATCGATCAAGTGAGCTTGAGCTCGCCGACGTTAGGCAAGCTCAACCTTGCCTGACCAGGTGAGGCTCCAACTCACCTCTGGCTGGTCGTCGGCCGCCACTGTGCCGGCGATCGGCCAATGAAGAAGAAGAAAAAGAAAAAGAATAAAAAAAATAACTAAAAAATCGATTTTAAAAAAAAAAAAAAAAAATTATTGAAAAGGATGCATGTAGAGAAAAGAAAACAAAAAGAAAAGCAAAAGTAAAAACCGAATGAGGATTTCAATTCGGTTCGGTTTCGGTGTAGATTGAATTTTGGTTTAATTTAATAAATTTCCTTATTGCTTCGGTTCGGTTCGGTTTTCCAAAAAAACCAAACTTGACCGAACCATTTACACCCCTATTGATGCCACTCTCATAGACTAATTGTGCTCATCATTTTTATATCCTCACTTTTCACTCGATAACTCTATGCTCCACTCACAAGTATCACAAGTACAGGAAGATTCATGAACTGTGGCACTTGTCTGTCATTTCTGATTGAACCCTTCTAGATTTAGGATTTTACGAGATTTAAGCTTCCGGAGTTGGTATTTTTCTGACTTTGATTATTGACTCGGACACCACGTTGGTCATCGGAGGGAGATAGCACGCTTCTTTCTTGTCTTGAAACTAATTTAAGTACATGTGATTGACAAATCTCTCTGACTTTTCTCCCCCTCTGTTGTTAATTATTTTTTATTTCTCCCTAATTTGTTAGCGAACGCATTTCATGACTCGCATTAAAAGTCTTACGGATACAAATCCATGACTGTGCTATGTTGGCAACTAGACCGGTCGATCGCCAAACTTCCAAGGGATGAATTGGTAATCTTTTAGGAGTGTTTTATACCCAGAGGGTCAGCCGATCATCAGCTCATCTAGACTCAAAACAAATTTATACTAATTGGCTCCCACGAGATGCTGCGGACAAAATAAGTAAATTACTCTAAATCAATTGATGGAAACATAGGAATTTTACAGATTATATATTGGTTCTCGAGTTGCTGAAATGACTCAGCTTTGTGGATTTTAGATGGGAAGTTTGCCTGTAGAGTATGTGGACTTCAAATAGTACCTGGGGAACTTTCTGAGAAAGGCCGCAAGCCTCCGAATCTGACAGAGAGAATGTTAGTAAGGTGAGGAATAGAAGTGCCAGACATCCTGTCTGTTGCTAGCAGACTTCAGCTTATCAACTCTGTGCTTTATCATGTTATTTCATGCTGGTGCGGTGTTTTTGTTTTGTCGAAGTAGGCTATAAAGAAGATAGGGAGATGATGCGATGCCTTCTTGTGGACTAGTTCCGATGGCAAGGCCAAGGGAGTAAAGGCTTAAATGGATCGATGCGGCTAAAAAGAAAAGAAGGTGATTTGGGTTTAAAGCTAGTCTACCAGTGGAACAAGACTGCAATCGTGACGCTTATTTGGCTTTTGCTTGTTAACTCTGGCTCTTGGTGGATAGCTTAGTTCAGGACTCATTTGATAAAGCAGCAATTTTTTCGGCAGTTAACTTCTTCTTCGAACTTTTCTTAAATTCTGCGAAACTTCTAAAGTTGAGGAGTGAATTCAAGCCCTTAGTTCAGTATGTTATTGGGGACGGCAGGAAAATTTTACTAATAGATCCCTAGCATCCATTGGGACCTTTGGTGGATATATTTTCCTTTCGAGTGGTTTATGATATTGGCCTCCCTCTTGATGCTAAGGTGGCTGATGTAATAGAGAATGGCCCATGGCATCGGTCGGATGCTAGATCAGAGGCATTGATTCAAATTCAAGCTGCATCTTGTGGAGTTGTTACTCCTAATATAGAGCAGGCAGATAAGATCCTATGGACTGCTTCTTCAGGGCAATTCACTAAACATAGTTTATAGAGTAAGATTTGAACCTCAGCTGGAAAAGTTTCTTTGGCACAAGATGTTTTGGTTTTATTCTAAGATCCCCAACCACAGTTTCATCAGTTGGTTGACCATCTTGAACAAACTTCCAACTAGGGAAAGATTAAAGAAGTGTAATCCTGGTTTGGCCGATGCCTGTCTCCTTTCTGGTTCATTCACTGAATCTAGGAACCATTTTATTTGTTAATTGGGCAATCTCATAGGAGGTACAGAGAATGATTGACAGTATATGTGGACTAAATAGAGCGCTGCAGAGCACGGATGATGAGTTGCTTTGAGTTTGCGCCACTCAAAAAGGAAGAGCTATTGCTAGTGAAGTCTTTAAGACTAGCCTGGTGTGCTGCCATTCATCATATTTTGCTTGCGAGGAATGAGCAACTGCATGTGGAAGACCTCATGGTTTCTACCAGTTCCATTTTTCCTAGAACTCAGGGTGAGGTATTGTGCAGAAATGGTAGCTTGCGAACTTGCAATTCCATTCCAGGATCAATGTAGAGAAACTTGTAGGAGGTGGAGAATGGTAGGCTAATGTGGTGTTCAGTTGCTATCTGGGTTGTTGTTTGGGGCAATTGTTCCGCGAAGTCTTTGTCAATGAATCCACGGCTTGTTTTATTAATATAACTCGCTTGTTTTATAAGAGAGGTTTGCTGGGGGAAAATGAAATCAAATAAAAGGAAGAATAGAGGAGAAGTAAAAGGAAAACATGGTCAATACCTAAGTTGATCAGAAACGAAATCTTGGGTTTTGAGAGAAAGTCACTGGATCGCTTAGGTTGACACGAAAGTTACTTGTATATAGGCATGTAGACCTAGATCTAGGTTGCACGAAAGTTACTTGTATTATTGCATGAAGACCTAGATCTAGATTCAGATGGCCGATATATTTGTGAGGAAGGGTCAATATTCTCTTGATAACTTGTATAACTACTTTTATATTGATTAAGTTATAAATTAATGCGTTATATAACTTTCTAAGTGCGAATTAGCATGAGATTGCATTTTTATTTTGTACAAACGCTTCAAAATTTTAAGAAATTAACAATTGTTAATATCTAAAGTCACTTTGAAATCCTTACAATACATTTCAATTTTTAAGTATAATTTTGCTTGTGGTAGTAATTTTTTGGTTTGATCCACAGCGAAGCAGGATGCAAATTATTTTATGCAATAAACTTAAGGAGACATGCTTAAAGAGAATCACAAAAACGACATGGATTATGAAATTATGAAATAGCAGCAAACATTTTTCTTTTAGAAAACTCTATTTTAAGGAAAAGAAAAGTGAACATTTCAAATCGAAGATGAAAATAAGTATAGACAAAAAAAAAAAAAAAAAATACAAAGTGTTGTAACTTTACAATTTTGTTGATAAAAGTAACTAAACAATGCATTTGTTTCAGAAAATGTTCATGAGAGAGGAAAATGTTTTTCGAGGAACCATTTTGAACAAATTATTTTCTCCCGTTTCAAGTTAAAAGAATTCATTTTCCTTAGTTTAGATATGCATATTTTTATTGACCATAAATGGTTTCCGTTGACTAATAATCTGTGGTAAACCAAACTCATAAAAACTCAAGAAACCATTTTACAAAAACCATTTTTACTCAAACTAACACACCATAGTTGTTCTACATAAAAGATGGCAAGAAAATAATAAAATGAATTGTGAATACAAACAGAAGAAAGTAACGAAAGCAGGGCATTTAGCGAGACAGACGTGCGCAACCCAAAACCCTCCTTTCATCCTTTTTGTTTATACATTTCCTGACAGCCATGTGACCGTTGGGCGATACAAGTCGTGTTCCAGCTCTTTGTCAAATCCCATCCGGTCGAGTAGGTATGTCGGCAAGAGGAGGAAGAAGCCCCCACACGATCGGGATTGATCAACGGAACCCTTAAAGAAAACTGTGTCCGACGCCAATCTCCTCTTCCTCTTTTCTAATCCTCTGAGAACCCGAAAGGGGGATCGGGAAAGGTTGTGATATCCATCTGTTCCATGGAAAGTGATAGGGTTACCACGTGGAATCGCGATCTTCGGATCTTTAAGACTTTTCCTGGATCGGAAGATATGGAGCAGACGACATAACGTAGCTCAGACCTACTGAAACCTAATGCTTCGAGCCGCGCAAACTCATCACCTCCATCTCGCTCTGAATTGCTTTTCCACCGCACGCTTCATCTCGCTCCCGAGACAAACGCCAGAGGAGGAAAGCGACAGCAATCCACGTTAGACTAGAATTGTCAGTTCCCCAATTTCCATCGTGCATTCCAGAGTAGACCCCGTTTGTCAAAATTGGTTTTACCAATTTTGCTTGGCTGGAGCAAAGAGTCCGATCCAAGGTTCCAACTCCCTCCTCGGTTTCGTGACGTCGACAGCTACCCAACTTCGATATATAGAATATACGTAGAATGCCATTATGAGCTTAGTTTAATGGCATTAGATTGATGCCCTTCATTATAATTGTTCTATTGATAATACAAAGACTAAAGCTCCCCCACTAACCACACCTTTGACTAAACATCCTAGAGATTATCGCCCCTTGTCTCGTCCTAATCATCCCGCATTAAAAATCAAACACGGAAGTGGGAGACAACGACAAATCTCTCTCGGACCCTTGAAAGTAAACGAATTTAAGATTAAATTAAATATCGGGAACCCAGCTAGCTAGTCAAGTTTGAAAATGTTGTCCAATTTCTGTTTCTTTAATACAAAGTTGGGGAAAAACAAAATTTACATCCGCTCAAATTTGAGGTTAAAAAGACCCTATCTCCTCCGGCTTTGACTTGTCATCCGCCCTCAGGTTGACTTGAATACCAGGTTCATCGCACCGGCGGGCACAATCTCCTGCGACGCGGACTGGGAGTGGCGATGCTCCCCCTCGTACGTCACGATCAGCATCGTCGGATCGTCGGGGGCCCTCTCCACGTGTTTCCTCGCGGGGCACCCTCTCATTGAACTGCACTTGTAGTAACCTCTGCACCCGCACAAAAAAAAAAAAAAGTCAAAATAGGTAAAAGACGTGGCTGCGTAAAATCCTGGACCGCGCGATCGGTCAAAAATCAACGGCAGGCAGAGGACGGAGGAGTTACCGTGGGAAGGGAGACCCTTTGATCGGCTTCTGTCCGTACTTCCTCCACGAGAACTCGTCGCCCGGGATGTCCGCGATCTTGTTGCTGATCGCCGGCACTCTCGTCACCTTCTTCACTCTGTTTTTCCTGTGGAGAACAAAAGAATCGCCACGTTTATCATCCGGATAAGGACAAACAAAAAAGCAAAGCAGAAACCTGCGGTTGCAGGAGCAAATTCCACTTTTTCCCTCGCTGTTGCATAATTAATGCCCACTGCACAACGCGACAGATTACACTGCTTGGCAAAGCGTGAACCTTGGATGCCCAAATTTGACTAAAACTGCACCGACTGGTGGAAAAAACTTTGACGTTTTTTTTTTAAAAAATTTAATGTTATTTGTCCTTGTCACGCGTGCTGGCTGGGCTTGGGCTGTGTGAGGGGTAAGGCGACCAGCTCCATTAATGGCCAACTGTTCCTCCCCCAAGTCGCCTCGTTGACCCTTTAGAAACCATGAACAGTGCATTCATTGAACCGGGTCAACTCGGACGAATCGGCATCATCTTCCTCAGATGAGCGTGCGAGATGAATAGTTTGCAGGCATACCCAAATGCCCGTTTTCAACCAGATCGGTTTCGACTCGTGTTATTAACTTAATAAGGGCTAGAAATCGGCCAGCTAACGCAGAACTCGGGGCTTAATTGCGATAGAACCGCCTCGTACCTTCTTTTGGAGCAGTGGCACTTGCCGCTGCCGGAGCCGGAGTGCTTGCCGGAGATGTTGTCGGAGGGGTCGTGCTCGTGGCACCGCTTCTTGTACGGCACGCTCGAGATCGGGGGCTTTCCGGCGGACGAAGCCGGGCCGGACGCCGGAGCTATGAACATCGACGTCCCCAGCTTCCCGTTCGAGACGCTTCCGTCGCCGGTGATCGCCGACGACATGAAGGAAGAGTTGGACGACACGCTGAAGCTGTCCTTCGCGAACTCGATCTCGGAAACGCCCTTGGAGTTGGGGCCCAGGATGCTCGGCCGCGTGAAGTCGAGGAAGCTCTGCTTGGGCTGCGCGTGGAGGAAGCTGGCCGGAGACGGCTGCGAGCTCGTCGGGGCTTGGACGGGCGTCGGCGCTAGAGGCTGGCTCCGAGACTGAACCGCCGGGGGGACAGGGGAAGCGACGGGGACAGACTTGGAGGAGGAAGAGGAGGAGGAGGGGAGCGGGCCGCGCCGGAACCGGGCGTGGCCGGTGCGTTCCAGGAGGGAGATGACCTTCCTGAACTTGGAGACGGTCCGGTCGGTGAGGTCGGTGCAGTCGACGACGCCGGGGCGGTGGAGGTTCTGGCAGGAGAGGACGCCGATCAGGTGCTCCATGGTCTTCAGCCCCTGCGACGCGGCCTCCTGTATCGCCGTGTGATCCTCCATCTTGGGGAAGCCAAGATGCAGCTCGATCGCCATCGGACGGCCCGAGGGAGAGGAGGCGGCCGGGGAGGAGGAGGGGTGAGATGGGTTCTGCGGCGGCGGCGGAGACGGCGAGCTCTCTCGATCTCAAGCTTTCATGGAGGACACCAGAAAAAATTTGTGTGGATGAAGGGTAGAGGAATGGCAGAGAAGAGGGTGAGGCGCCGGGGGTTGATATAGGGGGAACGAGTGACCGGTTTACCCGGTAACGGCTCAAGGAGAAAAACAGCGTGGTCAAAGGAGGTTACTCTGATGGACGGTCGAGATGGACCGTGAGGTTTCTGGAGGGATGACGAGGGGGGGTGTGCAGTGCCAGTAACGAGGTAAAAGAAAATTGGCGGGCCCCGGGGGTTGAGGAAGTGGAACAGCTCGGAGGGTGGGGGGGAAAGCTGGTCAAAGTCAAAACTGTGGAGTTCTCGCTCTTTGAATTTTCGAGGAGAGTGGAATATTAGGACAATTTTTGGGGGTTGGTTGACCGGTCCACATCTTGCCCAAAAAAAGAGTGATGCAAAATGGAACCCGATGTCGCATTTCGGTTCCTCCTGCCATGACCCGCAATTCCATATATTCGGTTGCTCATTTCCCTATTTTGCAAATTATCTGCGGATATTTTCGGTCACTCCATTATTACATAAACAGGGCTTTATTAACATAATAATTTTTAAGGTATTAAGAGAATAACAACTTGTTATAAGTCATAAATTATTGAAAAAGTGAATTCCATAGTAATTTATAATTATTTATTATTTGATTTTTTATGATTTGAAACGGATTATTATTTTCACACTAGATCAAAGACTGTCATATAATCATTTCCCATAAAGAGTGATGATAGGAATATTAATTCCAATGCATAAAAATCGAAGCGAAAAATGAAGTAATCGAAATTTAAAGAGTCCATTCAAATGACGAATGCACATTAGTGTTCCTGAATCATTTCAAACAATAAAATTACATGAGGGTTTTGATGCATTACCTTGAGATAAAATAAATAAATAAAAGGCGCCCAACTTAGATTACATTCCTAAAGTTTGTGCACACACCATTTGTTACGAAAAAAGAGCATAAATTTCTTTTATCATATCGCCATCAATGTGTCTATTCTAAACAAACCCAAAACACAATTCCGGCACGTTCGGGGCTGTGCTTAAATTACCTTTCCAAAGCCATGCATCTGGGTCATCAAATCACACACGCATTCTCATGGACATTAAAGGACATTTACTTGAAACCCCAAGGCCGGCATGCTCGGGGCATGCCTGAAATGCCCTTCTCACGCCATGCATTTGAGTCATCAAATCACACGAACATTCTTGCAAACGTTAAAAAAAAAGACATTTACTCGAAAGGCGAGACGATCCCCACAATTACGAATGGTTCGTTCGCTTACTTCAGCCGAGAGTCATTCCCTCCATCATCTCTATAAACTAAGATTTGACATTCGAAACGCTCGCTTTCGCTAGTGGAGATAATAAAATCGCGAAAATCCGCCCCACCGTTAGGTGCTCCAAACCAATTTCTATGAATCCCCACGATCCCAAGGCCGTTGACTTTCACCCGGTTGACTTTTTGCAAATGAGCACTGCCCAAGCCAGCACGCCAACCTCCTCCCCGGCAATGGAACTTCGTATTCAAAGCATCCATTTCCTTAGAAACACATCCGTTCTAGAAACCCCACCTCGCCAAATTAGATTAAAAAAGATAATCGATTCCACTTCCAGCAGAAACATTATAAAAAGAAAGGAGATAAATTAAGGGGAGACGTCAGAATTCATCGCCAGTGAACGCGAACCCGAGAATTATTTTAAGGAACATTGCTGAGGATGCGACAGCAGACACGTACTCCAATCGAAAGCTGACTTCCGGGAGGGCATCACATGGGAGTTCCCTTTTTTAAAAGCTTTGCGACTGTTGACCCACTTCTCAATGGATTCCCCGCTGGCCCTCCCTCCGACCGTTGGATCGGTCTCGGTCAATCCGAGGGCTGGTATGCTCCCGAGGGAGGCCGAGGGAGGGGTTGACTAATGCATTTACTTTTTTTTTTTAATATAAAGTTTTGTTTATCTCGAAATACTCTCAGACAAGCAATGACAGCCTTGGTTGTTGTCGACGTATACGATGAGCATACGATTATGATGGCGGCAGATGTTCCCAGGAGAGAAGAGCCGGGGATGGTTTGGCGCTATTCCACCTTTTCGGTGATACCTTTAGCCATGGAATTAAGTGGATGTAACTCGGCTTTAGCTTAATGATTTGTCCTTCCATGGAAAGGAGTGCCTTGATTGGCATTTGGAATGTTAAGCTTTTCATGCTACAAATGTCGACATACCATTTATTTTTTAATCTTCAGAATAACGTCTCTTCTTACGTCAATGGTTAGATATTTTGCCAACAAGTGAAAAATCAATGCATCATCTTAATTACTAAAAAATGCTTATATGACCGTCTTTAATCAATTGTGCGAGTAACAACTTGTTTTGATTTATGAAAAATAATAACAAATAATTAGAAATCGTTATAGGATGCACTCCTCCAATAATTTGGGGCTTATAATATGTTGTTATTCTAATAATTGCTCAAAGATCGTTATCCTAGTAAAGCCATTGATTTATATACCATATTTGGAGAACTCACCCATTTTTTTTTTTTAAATCTATTGCAATTATGGTAATTCATTCCTAATTTTTTTTATTTAGCCAATTTAATCTTAAACATTTTGATGATTTGCTATTTTAATTGTTCTAATCAATTTTGATCGAAAATCGCTAACATGAATGAGAGTCGTCTTACATGATATGGCCTATACTAATGTTAACAATTTTCATAATTTATATTAAAATCTAAATGTATTATAATTCTTTATTTTATTTTTCTTCTCTATTTTCTTTTTTTTTTTTTTTCTTTTAAGCCCACAAGGGTCAACTAGCCCTTGTCAGTCACAAACAAGGGCCAAGTGTTGTCGGTCACAATTAGGCAATGACCCTCACCTAGACCTAGTGAGGGTCGTGAATCCCTATTGGCTATAGGTGAGGGTTGCAGTCGTCATCGAGTAGCCATCTAGGCAAAGGTTGCAACCAATGCCCACTACCGGTGAGGATTGGGACCTTCGCCTAATGGCCGTTGAGGGTTGCTGGCTCTCGCCCGTGATTGATGAGGATTGGTTGGCAACCCTTCCTGGACTTCATAGAAAAAAAAAGGAAAAGAAAGAAAAATAAAAATTTCTAAAAAATTGTTCATGTTGGCGGCCGACTGTTCTACATGGCATTACTAGCATTTACGTTAGTGATTTCTAACTAATTATTTTAAATGAACATGACACTCATTAATTTAAAGTTTGTCCGTTTGCTGCCCTGATTTTAGAGGATAGTTAATGGCATACTAAAATTGTCTTTCATACCAAATTAGGGGGGAAAATCACGAAACATCTATTTTCTTTTCTTCTTAACTTTGTAATTATCCATTGTTATTGCTATTACAAAATTAAGATTGACTTTGTGGCAGGAAGCATATCGCTCATAAAAAAAGAGCCTTTGGTGATGACACGAGCTACAGTTATTAGTTACACGGTGAGAAAAAAATTATATACTCCTATATATTTGTTGATTTTAGAAAAGCCCGATAGAAAGTATTATGTAAGAAAAAAGCAATTTAGATATGATTTATTAACAATTATATTAATGAACTTAGAATCTTTTTTAAAATTTGGTTTGTACAAGTCTGTCGCACAAAATTATGCAAAGCAAACTCAAGCACTCTTGTTAAAAATACGGAAAATGACATAAATTGTTGAACTTTGATCCAATGTGTAATGTCATCCATAAAATTTTAATATGCTCAATTTAGTCATTGAACTTTTGGTATATATTAAATTTAGCAAATAAATTATATCAAAGTATTCAATGTAATCTTTTTTATTAATAATTGAAATTGTTAAAAATATGACCCAATAGGCCAACTTTATAGAATGAGAGTGGTTTGGCCCTAAGTACAATTTTGAACTGCTTCGTCCAAGACTTCGTGCAAACCTCAGCATTCTTTAGATGTTAAATGAGCAGTGGGTACAGTAGGGTACATGGCTCAAAAACGATATTGTACCAATGAGGGGGGTAAAGCGTGTATATTGAAAACGACCAATATTGATTGAAAGGTTTAAAAGTAAACCGTGAGGTTCATGACAGGCATAAAAGTCGTGTCGAGATTGTTTTGTTGAAATGGAAGATCTCCGGTTGGAATAAATCAAAGAAATTGAAAAAAGTATGTGACGAGAGGAACTGATTCATCTGTCTCACAAGGGATGAATGGCTGTTTAGAATTCTAACCCTTGTTTACTCTGGGGGTTAAGAGGATTCGTGACATTTGTTTTACTTAGAGCATATCTTTCGAATGGCAAGAACAAGGAAAATGTCCATTCCGTACAAAAAATATAAAACGAAGAAAGACAGAAGCTGGTCTTAACGTGTCGACCGGGGCCTGCGAATTCAAAAACTTCCAACAGCCAACGTACGAGCTTCGAGCTGAAGACCGTGTGGTCCGACGCTCTCGATGGGTTTGATCCAGAGTGGTGGACTAGGACTGGAACGACATTCAAGGGCGACACGAAGGAATCAACGGTTTGACTCGGTCGTTCCGGGTCTCGATGCCGTTTCAATTCCTCAAGGACTTGGTAAAAGGTCGCGCGTTTGTGATAATGGGGGAAACGCTCTCTTGGCGACTTTGAGGGATTTCACCAACACAAGGCTCACCGAGATGAGAGCATGCACGTTGAAAAGGTCTCTGGACGCGTGGCGGTCTTTCTTCTTGCTTTGAAACGCGTATTAGCGGGGAGACTGTGTTAAGTTGATTTCTACCTTTCTCAAACTAGTAAGACTTCCATACAAATTAGGAAGGTGCAACACAAAACTGTTCGAACAAGATCAAATTGGCTGGTTTCGTCCGGTTCTCCAGAGTGTCGATCCGGTTCCCAATTTTTTAAAAGTGAAACTGGTGTTTAGGCAGTTCAGTTCCCGAAACACAAATTTAGTCCGATTTTAAGTAATGGGAAAAAATAAGTAACTGGTTCCATTGGAGTAGACTAAACCGATGGTACGATTTGGTTTTGAATCCCAGGACAAACTGGTCCAATCCATGATTCCGATTTTTGAGAACCGGATCGGACTAGGAACCGATCACCCCTATTACAAATGTAAAGATAAGATTTTTTTTCTTTTTAGTTGTAAAAATAAGATTACTAGCACAACTATTAACTGTTCTAAAAATTTGAGATTTTGTATGAAGGTGGGGTGTTTCAAGTCTCGGATTATTCTCTCTATGCTAATGAGTGAAATACTCCCCTAAGCTTAAGCTTTTATACGAAGGTGAGGGTGTTTCAAGTCTCAGGTTGCTCTCTTTATGCTATTGAGTGATTTATTATTACAATACTCCCCTAAGTTTAAGCTTTCATATTAAGTTCTAATACTCCCCTCATGCGTAGGCTAGATGAAGGTGTGATATCATGTAAGATTGTGAGATTACTACCAACTATTCTAAAGACTTAAATGGTTAGATGTAGTGTGGTTTAAAATTTTAAAAATATTTTATCACTCCATCAGGTGAGAGCACCGATCTCTTGAAAAAATGCCTATTTATATGCCAAGGGGTTGTGAGGTTCGATATGAGACGGGTCAAAGTAGACAACATAATCTAAGGGTGCACAACACGATATTAGAGCAGGACCCCTTCCAAAAGGTGTGTGATGCGGTGATGAACCATGCGGACTCCTGGCACAGTTCTAAAAAGGTGAAGGGGGCATGAATAAATCTAATTGCACACCAAATAAGGGTGGAGCATATATATATAATTGGTATTGACTTACCAGAGACAAGGGACAAAGCCTAAAAACAAAACCGTGATACTCAATATGAGATGACTAAAATCGATAATATTTCAAGTGAGTTAATCTAGGAGTATTACGGTCGAGCTTTCAAATTTCAGCGAGCTCGACAACTCCTCTTCTACATATGCAATAGTGATTGCAAGTGAAGCTTTATCGTTTAAATGTGCCAAAAGAATATGAAGATAATGCTTAGATCTGGAAACATAAAGGTAGTGTTCATCCGAAAAAGATGAAGATGAAAATGCTATTTTAAATACAATAATTAAACCATGTTTGATCTTGCTCGAGCGTATGTAATAATTAGATCTACATCTGGAAACATTGGTCATCTGAAGTTGATGAAGATGAACAGTACTAAGGAAAGAAAAAAAGACAGAAAAAAAAGCATCCATGTTAGATAGCTAGCTATACCATGAGGATTACTGGCAATGACTGTATGCTACGTTGGCAATTTCTTTTAGGTCAAACTTATTGACCAAATTGAAAAATTTAGGATTCCACTGGTGGTCATACATTAGATTTATGACTTTTTAGGTCATTTCTCCCTTACATTTACTAGTTGTTGTATGATTTACCAAAAATTATTTGCATAACTTACTAACTTCTTTCTAGTTAAATTATCAACTAATTTTTTATTACCAACTCTAATTCAAGTTATTTTCCAATAGTATTTACCTATTTTTATCTATCTTTACAATTCCCTTAAATTTATCAATTCTGATATGAATTATTAATTCTTATTTGTGTGATTTACAAGCTTTTTTTTTTTTTTTTTGACAGTAGGTTACCAGCTATTTTTGATTTACAAAGTCTCATTTAGTTGTCTATATGATGCTTATATGTTTTTCTTTTTTCCCTAAACTTTTATATTCAACTCCTATATGAAAGTACCAACCTTCATTGAGGGACTTACAAACTTTTCTCCAATTAAGTTACTAATTGATTTTGTGGCACCAACTATCATTTGAATTGCTTATGAACATTACCTATTTTAATTCACCAACTTTTCTATAGACTTATCAGTTTTATTTGCCTTACTTTTAGACTCATAAAATTTAGTAACTGTTTTTAGAATTTACCAACCTCAATTATAGTGATTACTAACCCTTCTTCAATTAAATAACCAACAGTTTTGCATTATCATTAACAATATATATATATTACAAACTCTCTTATTTCCAATGAAAAAGAATTTTTCTTTTCGTCTACCAACTTTTGTGTATTGTCAAATAAAAGCTTGTAAATCAAATAAACGTCCATAAGTAACTCAAATAAAATTGAGAACCAAAAATGTGGTAATTTGATGGGAGAAAAATTTGAGAGTTTCACTAATTTAGATTGATAATCTTTAAAAGTAATTAGTTAATAAAAGGGAATACTAATAAGAAAAAGTCAAAGTTACTAATTCCATAAGAAAGTTGATAAAATAGAAAAACAATTCCATGTTGGTAAGTAAATTAAACAAGAATCGGTAACTCAAAAATAGTTGGTGATCTAATATAATAAAAAATGGTAAGTCACTCTAATTTAGATTTGGTAATTCACGTAAAAGTTAGTAAATTCGAAATGGTGCTAAGTTATGCAAATGAAAGTTGGTAAATTAGCACAAACATGTTCATTTGCCAACTATAAAAAAAAAGTTGGTAATTATACAAAAGCGTTGATAAATTACCAATAAATTACTTGAAAATAAAGTCCCCAACCATGGTCTTCCTCAAATTTCTAACACTTATCAAAATTGATTGAAATATACCAGCACCGAAAAAAAAAATCCGCATCTTTGGTGCAAAGCAATTGATACAAAGCAATAGAATAATGCTCGGTAAAGATTCCACCTAAAACGCATCAAATCCATATGCAAAACATGCACCGACTGCTATCTCAAGGTTGACCACCTGCACACACCCCCGAAAGAGAGCAAATACAAAAAGACCAAACGATAGAGAGATGGCCGATCTCCATTATTCTACTCGGTCATATCTCAAAAATCAATATCTAAATCGGCAAGTATCTCAACTCAATAATGGCCAAAATCCTTAGTTCACACGAAAAGACATAGCTCTAGGTTAACACGTACACCCCCTTTGTCTTGCCCAAATCATGAAAAAACCTCGTCATTAACAATTTGTCATATTAGTTGACTTTCATTTGATGGTCTATACGCGGAGTAGTTTATTGCCCGGGAGGAGATATGGGCAGAGATTTGATTCCATCGCTCCTTTAAAAAAATACCCTGAAAGATAAGGGGAGAGGGAGAAGAAGATACGACTCGAATTCTCAAAATCATTCGGCCACCTTATCAGCATCACTTTTATTAGGATTTCTGGTAGCCCGATGGAACTTTAATTAACAGCAAAACACGGTTGACCAAGAAAAGGCTTGTGGAATGGAGCTGTGGCACGCACTCTCGGAACTTGGGGTCGATTTTCGTTCACTAAATTATTGAAAAAGACAGCGACTATGCCGATTTTTTTTTTTATTTCTGGGGCGAGGACGAAAGGTCATGTCACATGTTTGGCAGCTTTGGAGAAGATAATGTAGCGTTTTGGGTCCTCGTGCACGCGGAATCTTACATCGTCAGCAGCTTCAATATGCGCGCTTGGGGAGGAGGAATTTCATCTCGGTTCCGGATGAAAGCCGGATCGAATCGGGAATGGCACTGGAAAAATCCCATTTCTCCCTATTTAGCTTTACTTAATATCTTGTATTCTTGTTATTACCCTCTCTGCATCTCCACTTTACTGTAATTATTATTTATCTTGATGGTAAATAAGAGAATATTTTACTAATGTTTATCTTTTTGAGCCATAAAAATAAAAAAGAATTGAGTGAATAAACTTTGGAATCAGACCGGATCAGCAAAGCATGGATTTCAAGATTTAAAAACTGAAAAACGACCTCGACAAAGTCTACCCATTTTAAATTATGAAATTGATCATTCCCTAACTATGGTAAAGGAAAACAATATTTTTGTTGGGTTGAAAGTGGCCAGCTAATGGACCACTTGGGGGATAGTGGTAACTTTTCTCTTTTTGACCGCCTCGAGGATAGCGATGATTTATCCTTTTCCTTATTCTATACAAAAAAAAGAAAAGAAGAAGATAAATTCAGTTATTGGGCAAAAGTCGATCCTCTGTTAGTGGAGTTCCTAACAGGACAATTTACGATGCTAGCTTTCGTGTACTGTAAAGATGGCCATGTCCTCCAATCATGAATTATATCATTTGTAGCTGGTCTTTCAATCTTCCTTAACTGAGTTAACTCTCCCCCTTTCTCTCTCCCCCTTTCCAAAGTAGACTTCTTTCAGTCTAAAATACAACTAGTCAACATTTTTCGGTATCTCTTTTTGGAGCTGCAGCCCTTCGAGAAGTTTTTAAACCTTCCCTCTATTTGAACGAAGTGTACAAAACAGAATACCCAAATCGGGAACTACCCCAACTGGCCGGTTTGATCTAGTTCCCCATACCGTTGGTCCGAATCAGACTAGACTGATTATATATACTTTTTATCATTATTTCTTAAAAAATAAATGTAACCACCTTTTATTAAGTTTCCAGTTTGGTCCCGATTCTCGATTTCACTTTGGAACTAGAAACCAATCACTACTAACCATATATATTTCACTTTTCTGTTTTGTTTGTGCACAATTTTAATCCTTGTTTGAAAACTAGCAAAATCAAGGAGAAAGAAAGGAAAATTATAGCACACACAATCAATACACAATTTTTTTTTTCCATAAATAGCCTTAGTTACTATTGATATGAGAGGTCCCACTCAGAACCATCAAATATATGGCAAAATTAAGGCCTTTTATGAAAATTTTCTTCACACCAGCGATGTTGATCATAAAAAGAAACCCTCGAGGAAATTAATGGGGCAATTCACTTCATTCGGGGTTCTATCAATTTAGGGGTATATTGAGAGAGTTAATTCGCTCGAGATTAAGCTCCATTAGACCGCAATTATCCCATATTTTGGTGTGATAAATCATAATATGTGACCAAAAAAAGCGAACCAACTTCAATCCCACCTCAACTATAGGGGCGATAAGAAGGGTTCCAAGATCATTAAATTTGAGAGGCAATCAGTAAACGTCACAGCCCATTATATGTCCACTAGATGAAATCGAATTTGGTTTTGAGGCCTGGCCCAAGACATGCGCAAGCGCTGCCTCTTCGGGTCTTCGTCCTCGGCCTCTCTCGTCTGGAGAAACGAGACGGCTTCATATCAAGCATCGCGATTCGTTCGTGGGAACTGAAACTGCGAGTCAGCACGTGAGCGTGAAGACAACATCGGACCGACCGACCGACTGGGTTCGAAGGTACAAACGTCCACTGCGTTTCCGTTCGGTTACTTGGGTCGTTTTCGTTGCTCTGTTTCGCGCCTCAGTGGGTCCTCAGCGATCGGTCCGCGGCATGCCAAAAGATGAATTTGGCTCAGTTAACGTGCTTGTTCGTCTTCAAGTTGGAGAGACTGCACCGGACAGGAAGCAGCCTCTCACCTCCCTCTAGTTTTCTGGCTGATCGGGTTAGACAAAACCCTTTTGCTGTAGAGTTTTCTTGGCGGATAGATGATTTTCCACGTGGGTTGTTCGAGTTATCTTGTTAATAGCTTAATGGAAAATAGTA
The DNA here is from genome assembly GCA_014182565.1 of Eucalyptus marginata. Taxonomy (NCBI): domain Eukaryota; kingdom Viridiplantae; phylum Streptophyta; class Magnoliopsida; order Myrtales; family Myrtaceae; genus Eucalyptus; species Eucalyptus marginata. The sequence continues at coordinate 53,239,591 of CM024587.1, read as the reverse complement.
GGTGGCTTCGTTTTGCCTCAGTTTTGGTCTACTGTTTGGTTTGACACTGCAAATTCCTCACCTAGTAGCGGAAAACTGAACTGGACATGTTCTAGGGATGATGAGGTTTGCTGGGGTCCATATCCTCTTCTTTCTCTGAGTGTGGATTTAATTGCCTGTTGACATGATACCTGGTGTAGTTCGGGGGGAGACACTTGACATTAAAACACACAATCTTTTCATCACTTAACCGAAGGCACTGCTAGAAGCGGGCAGCGCTCAAAATCAAAAGATGGAGGCATGTTTTAGTTGGACAAGGACGTCGTTGATGATCCCATGACTACGTTCTAATGCCTAAATGAACGCCAACATCTCAAAGTGCGGTGATGCAACATGTGCTGCGTTAGTTTTTTGAGTTATAACTGCATTTGTTACTCTGTGTCGAAGAGAGTCCTTGTCGCATATGACAGGATAGCAGTCTTTTACTGTTGCCTCATGCATCTAGCATATTTCAAGTGTATATGCTCTTGAAAAGCACTGAGTGATCCTACACATTTAAACTCACTCTGTCGAAGCCTACCCTGAAGAAAGACATGCTACACAAGTACATCCTGCATTCTTATTGTGGAATTATATAGTAGGGCACAACAATCCGGAACATAGTTAACCGTGGTGTCAACATCTGAGCGTTCTTGGAGGAGGTCTAACTGTTGACTGCTAGTTATGGCTTCATGCTGTCACTTCATTTATTCTGCACATGCTTTAGTCTTTTGTCATAGTTAAAAAGCAGAGTTCAAATCAGGGAGAGAGTCTTCCATCCAGAAGTCGTCCTAATTAGTTCTTTATAACAGGTTTCCATACTGAAAGGGTTTGATTCTTCTCCAATTCTTCTCCTGATGCTTATGCTTTTATCAATCAGCTGTAAAGAGTACGGTGGCTTCACGTGCAAATTTGGATTTTGCAGTAAGTCCTCATATGGTACTCAATGGAGGACATGCAGGAATCTGATGGTTGAAACAATTTAGAAACTTCTGAATGGTTTTGTTGCATAATGGAGCTTATACCTGTTTTTTTAATAAAATGAAACCGAGAGGAGATATTTTGGATACTAAACTTCGGGAATATCCATTGGAAGATTTGTCTGGTTGTGATAAGCAATATTTTGATTACACTGCCCGGAATTTGCTTTCTGGAAACCTAAAGCTATTGAAGATGGTCAAAAGGAGTTTAAGCGCAGAGTTGAGCAAACATCCCAAGTAATATGAGACAGCTTGCAGCTTAAAGTAACAAGCTGCAGTTGCTGCATTCAAAGACTCAAGGTTGTTTATATCCTGAATTTTCAATTTTCTGGCTATGAATTATAAAAGCAAGCTAAAGTGATAAAGGAGAGAAACTGGAGCAGATATCTGTGGATCAGCGACAGAATTAGAAGTTGGGCTGAGGTTTCTGACTGATAATCTAGGTGCTAATCTAGGTGCTAAGCGTTTATTTATTGATTCTATGGATTTGCATCTTCCCTTTTATTTATTCCGTGGTTGTTACTGACGTCAAGATATGTGATTGACACTTGTGAATTTTGTACTACCTGTTGATGCCGGAAACTGGGCTCTTATTCAGCACTTGTTTGGAGCAGGAGCACATATGACTCTTAAAAAAAAGCAGAAGAATGATGTTAATTTCAAGAGGCGGTGCGGCAGGCAGTAATTCACCTCAATTTTCTATCACCGTAAGTGCAATGTGCTCCGCCATTTCGGCACATCTGCGTGCATATCTCAATATCGACTTATTCTTTCATACAATCATACATCAGTGATGAAGATATGTGTGAGATGCTTGACTTGCATGAGCCATTGACTTAGTTGGAAGCCAAGTCTTCGTTGGTGGTTGACTTTACAGATCAGGTTGGTTTCAATGAAAGTCCCTACTGGATGAGCACAAATAATTGTGTCCTTTCTGTGCGTTGTCCGGCGGAGGTATGCTAATGCGTGTCTATTTAGCTAGACCGTCATTTTCTTTGTACATGATGGGTGTAATGTGACAGATTACTGACAGCTCAAATGATTCCTCTCTTCAAAAGAACAAAGCATGCAGAAGAGATTTTTCTTTCATGTTCAAAACACATAATAGATCACACATAATAGAGGATGAATTGCTACTGAATTGACACACAACTTATTCTTCTGCCAATCGAAGAGCAAATGAAATTACAACGAAGTTCCTTGTACAGATATGCAAAGAAAAAAAAAAGATCTAAGCTAAAGGATACGAATCAGCATACCTACCTCACCAGGACAGCGCCCGAAAGTGCTCACTCAGTAGGGACTTTCAATAAAACCAACCTGATCTGCAAATTCTTTTACATTCCCTTTTGGATTCTCGTCAAATCTTCCTATTCTGAAATGCTTGAGCTCCACTCCATCCGCACTCCCCGTGAGCACAAGGTCTGCCAGTATCCTCCCTATAACCGGGGACATCTTGAATCCATGACCGGAAAACCCACTGCCTATCACTACGTCTTCCCCGAACTCCCCGCCCAAGAAATCCAACACAAAATCCTCGTCTGGTGTCATTGAATACATGCAGGACTGTGTGGCCGCAGGTGCGCTACAATCCAGCAATCCTAGGAACCTTCCTTCAATCCATTCTTTTAATGAATCTAGGTCCTTTCCGGGCATCCATGGCCTTTTGTCCGGGTCGCACAGGCATCCGCCGTGCACCGCAATCTTGATCAGACCCGGGAACTCCAGGGATGGGGTCCCGTATATGTAAGGCCGGCCATAACTCGCGAACGTTGGGAAATCACCTCCAATGGCGAACTTCTCCTCGTGCCCCTCCTTGATTCTCCAATACCAAACTGCAGTTTCCAGGGGCTGTATCGGCAATTCTTGGCCAGTGACTGAATGGACCAACTTTTTCGTCCAAGCCCCAGTGGTCACCACACATTTCCTACCCCAAAACTTGTCGCCCGTGGCTGTGTAGACCACTATGCCTCCTCTGACTTCATCTCTCTTAATGTCTTTCACCTCCATGTTGTCCTTCAATGCTGCGCCCCTTCGAAATGCCAGCGCTTGGAACATGGACACTGCCTTAGTGGGCTTAATGACACCCCCGAGCTCAGTAAGCACCGCTATCCAATCCTCCGGTATGCTGAGCCTGCCGGAGAACTTATCAAGGAGTTCACGGTGGTGAAGTATCTGAAATGAGAAGGAATTCTTTTGACAGCTTGCTATGACAGCCTTGAGACTAGCATCATTAGCTGGTCCCATATCGAGTTGGGGCGTGCTGGTGTAGACTTTGTATCCGGCCTCTGACTCGGCCTCTCTCCATAGCTTGGAAGCCTCGAGGACCATGTCCGTGTAGTAGTCCTCAGGGTAAGTTCCGCGTAAGGTGCGAGACTCGCCATGTGAAGAGCCGCGGTGGTGCAAGAGGTCGAATTGCTCGAGTAAGAGTGTCTTGCAACCTCTTTTGGCCGTTTGGTAAGCTGTGGCGCTGCCCATGATGCCTGCACCGATTACTATCACGTCGAACTCGTTTGTGCTTGAACCCATCTCCCCGTGTGTGTGCTTGGGTATGTGCGAAAAGACTTGGCAAGTGTCTGGTGGTTGGTCTTCGGCTAGAGCTGGATGGGCTAGCACTAGATATACAGTGGGAAGTAAGAAAAGTAGCCATAAGATGACTCAGAATTGCATCAGTGCCACCTCAACAACTCAAATTGGCCACGCATCTAACTATTTTTTCACTTTGAGGATTGTCGGAAGCTGAAAGTTCGTTTATTTTTCTCCAACCGTACATTAGATGATGCAGTTCACCACGCATCCGTGCGATAACATGGGTACTATCAGGAAATTTTTACCACCTTTCGCCATGAGTTACGGCGATGCATCTTATACGATTCAACAGTAGTATCGTAGAAGCTCCCTTTGCATTATTTCCTTTTAATGTTCATCCGATTCCATGATGGTTTGAATGAAAGATCTTCACCAGTAATGAATGAATGGACTAGATCCTCAAACCCGACCTTCATTCAAGAAGTTGAACTTTCATCTTAAAAAAAAGGGAGATACGAAACACCAGTGCTGACTCTCTCCATTGATACTCGAGAATTCTGTCAGGACTTTCAACTTGAGCATTTCTTGGGCAATATAGCCGAGGGGGGATTACTTCCAAGTGGCATGTTATTTGACTGTCCTTTGCGTTGTCTCTCTACGCACGTGATTGAGAAGAAAGCACTCTTGAGACTACGCGTCAAGTTTGAATTTGACTTGGTCTAGAAATTGAAATGTTCTTATATGCATCCATAACCATAACATGTGAGTCCATTTCATTTTAGTCATTAAATGCTGTGCCTCATGTGATTTAATGGTTGAATTAGAAATTTAGAATGAACTGACATAAATTAGGTGCCCTAAACACTAAGCCCAACCAAAGTTATTCTCTTTCGTTAATTTCCATACCACTAAAGACCCCATACCACGTTGATTTTATCATATTATCTCTAGTGGGTCCTTTTTTTTTTTTTTGATTTCTTCTTTTTTTTCCCTTCTTCCACTTTCCTCCTCCTTATATTAAGTTTATACAATGCTAGCACCGTGAGGGCTGCAATATCATGAGGAATCAACGTATCATTGCCAGTTACTGACAAAAAAAACGTGTCATTGTCAGTTATTTTTACTCGAAAACATGTCTAGGACAACAATTTATTGGCACTAGCCAAGGACGGAGCTCAACACTCCACATAGGCCAAGGGGGATGATGGGCTTGTAATATTTGTCCAGACATATTTTTATGATTTTTCTCTTCCCTTTTTCATAAAATGCTAAAGAATTCCATTGTCGAGACATACTTTAGGTAAAGCTATTGAAAGAATACTATAGTAAGCTATATATGTCCATGATAGATATTCCTTATAGGTTAAGAGAATCTTTACCTCCCTTTTTCTTAAAATGCTAAAGGTTTCCGTTGAAGTCGAATATTCTCATCCTCTATTTCTATTGCATATTATGGCCAAGACAGAAAGTGATGGGGTGGTAGGTGAAATGAAAACGAAGGCATGATTTTAAGGGGTTCTGGCACAGCCTTTTTCAAATATGAGAAGGAGTCCTTCGGTTTCTAAAGGGTTTTGACAAATTTCTCATAGGCGCAACATCCCGCTACGCTGCCGTCTACGGCTTCTAGAAGATGCTCCTCCAAGTTTCAGAGCACTATAGCTTAGAAAGATGTGTTAACAAACGACCTTGAATAACGATGCGACGGCAGCTGTACGCCCCCGTGTTGATTTGCATAAGCAATGGCTTTAAATAGTCATTCTTGAGTTCTCATTTGGTGGTCTGCAATCAGCAGTGTCGTTGAACCAGAAATTGCACATGGTTCACAAAAGTTCTCTACTAGTACATGTTTCATGTGATGGGATGGTGACCGATGAGAATCGCGCATAACCAATGAAGAGATCCCTCGCCCTCGACTCTCAAGATATTTCCTGCCATCCCAACATCTTGTTGGTATTTGCCAAAAAAAAGAAAGGTACTTGGTAACGTATTCATCATTAACCCGTGAATAACGCTAGAAAATATCGCCCCACAGGGTGGTCATAGGAATCTGTCATGGACCAAAAGTTTCCTGGCCAAGAACGAGGTCATGCGGCTCCCGGCAAGCCTAAACACCAATCCATCCTTCCCTCGGTAGGTCTTTCCTAGTACAGTATAGCAAGTTGCATCCTTAAAATTGATTGTACCACACATTTAAATCGAATTTTCAGTTTCTTGAGCAGGACGGCTACGAGCGCCTATCGGCGAGAACTAGGCTTGGCTTAGTTAGTAGGGGCCGGCAGGCCGGGACGTGCAAATCTCTTCAACACGACAATTAATTTTGGCCAGCTTTGGTTATCATTAGTAGAAAAGCATCAATTCTCGACCAATTTGTGTATGAGATGTCGATTTCGCCTTTAGAAATCTTTTAAGATAATGATCATTACATTCCTTTATTCTTAATAAAGACTCTCTAACACCTGTGAATTAGTCGTATAAATCTTTCCACATTTATTGCACTTTGCTCTGATGCCATAAAGCCCTACTATTCAACCTCATGAATACGGGAGAAATTGGATCATGACAAATCGCTATGGCTATCATGATGTCTAGGATTGGATTCATTGTTGTAATTATTCTTTTGAGCCACCACTTCTATAAACCAGTCGTATAAACCTTTCCACATTTATCATACTTCGATCCAATGCCACAATGCCCCACTTTTGAGCTCCCCATGGGTATGGAAGAAATTGGACTGTGATAAATCGCTATGGCAATCATCATGTCTTCGGTTGGATTCGCCGTTGTAATGATTCTTTTGACTCACCACTCCCATAAATCAGTTGTATAAATCCTTCCGCATCTATCACACTTCAATCCAATGCTATAGTGCCCCACTTTTCAGCCCCCACGGGTATAGAAGAAATTGGACCGTGATATATCGCTCTAGCAATCATCATGTCTACAATTGGATTCGCCGTTGTAATGATTTTTTTGACCCACCAGTCTCATAAATCAATTGTATAAATACTTCCACATTTATCACACTTCGATCCGATGCCACAATGCCTCACTTTCTAGCCCCCATGGAAATGGAAGAAATTGAACCGTGATAAATTGTTGTAGAAATCATCTTGTTGGAGATTGGATTCACAATCATAATGATCATTTGACCTAATGTGGCGTGCGAAAATAAAGATGACCCATTCACAAATGTGATTTTACTTCATTTATGAAAAACATAAAAATGAAAAAGAAATGGAGAGCCTTACTTCTACGATAGCGTGCGTTTCTGCTACATTAACATGCTTAATGAAATCATTCACGTAATCATCCACGCATGAGACTAATGAAATACATCTCAAACCCTTCAAAAGGAATAGTTCATTAGGTTTGATCTACGTAAGACACGTGGGGTTAAGAATCAGACAAGAATGCAGCCACGGGAGTCTCTCGTTCCTTTTGGAAAAAACGAATCTCTTCGATTTAAGGGGTGCGGCCGGCATTAAGAAATGCGTAATGACAATAATTGTTTGTCCTTATGAATAGCCCTCGATTTGACAGCTGCGTCAACCACGTGACTCGTTCAGGCTGCAGCACAGTTTTTGGTGCTTTTTGGAATCCGTGAATGAATATGCCTTTGTTTAGTCGCCCGCCGGTCAATACTTTGCACTTTCCTCGAAGGATCGACTGAAATTTTGAAAACCCTTTTTCTTGCACGGGTTTCCATCGCCGTAAACTTCCTGGAAACAGTCCGGCTCAGTAGAAGACACAAAGTTGATCATTATCTTGATCGTTAACAGGATCCTCAGTTGTCTTACCGACTACAAAGACATATAAGTAAAGCTCATCAAGATTAGATTGATATAGATAGGTAATATTATAATGCAAGAGATCCAATCAGTGTAGAAAAAACAAGTTAAAGAAAAGGATGTACGTAATGTATCACTAGATGTGACATGGCTCGACTATTCAGTTTTCATTTTGATGCATGCGCAGATGCAATCACCCTTAGACACCTTTCTTGACTAATGGAAAAAGCTTCGAATCTTCATGTCAAGTTTCTGTACTTGTAGACGTTCACATCACGTACCTTAAAGAAAAGAGAAAGAAAACTTGAATAGGTCGACCATATTGTTCATCCTCATACAAAACCAGGGGCTCAGATCGGCATGAGAATCACGCGGGGAGACAATTAGTGGGGTTCCAAGATTTCTAAACAAGATAGTGGAGTAATGAGCTAAGTGGAGTAATGAGCTAGCATCACCATCGTTGTGGCTTGTGATAAGGTCCCGTGTTCACACAACCTTTTCAAAATGGGATAGAAAGGTATCTCCATGATGTGCTTTAGTTTCGTGTTATTAAGAGTGGACAAGTGCTCTTGGTGGCTCTATATCAGTTAAAGATGTCACTATTGATATTGCTGCAGACACTTGTGTATGTTAGAGATTATATATGATTTATCAAATAGACCTTTTTGAAGAAGGTTCTGTTACTAATATGTTTACTTCCATTGTGGGTAATGTATTTGGGTTCAAAGCCCTGCGCGCTCTACGTCTGGAGGATCTGCGAATCCCTCCTTCCTATACGAAAACTTTCCAAGGCCCGCCTCATGGCATCCAAGTTGAGAGAGATAGTGGTATTTGCTAGCAACAGCATAATGGAGGTAGTCAATCAATATAGATGGATCCGAAATCTGATTCAAATCCAATATCACCTATGGGTACATTTATTTGTTTCTTTTTTTCAAGAGTGCAAAAGACTAACGTGTATCCATGGATGTGCCAATTGATTGGAGATTCATAATTTGACTAAGAACCTCGCCATTAGTAACAAATAGTTCTCTAAACAATTCCTACATATGTACATCATACCTGGTTTTTTTAGCTGTGCGTGTCAACTGCAATAAGAAAACATTATGTACATATTGATAGAAGTTGGTCATTTGCACTTGTTGATTCAATGAATTATGCTAATTTATGGATTGAGATAGTTTTAGAGTGTATATATACTCGTCATAAAAGAGTTTGAATTGCCACGCTCTCTTTTCTTCTTGTTATCTTGCTTTTGCTTTTCTAAATGTGCCTGCCTTTACATGTAAGGCGTGACTAGGTGAGAGGAAGAAATTAATATGCTTGATATGGTTTCCAAGTTGGTTTGCACAAGCTAATTGAACTTTTGAGAGAGATGATTGTCCAAACACGTGGAATGCTCTTAATAATCTTTCGAGGTGCACCAATCTTCATCACCAGAACCTACATCGACAACGTTTCAATGCTACTCCATTCATCTACTCAAACATGGTGAATGTGCAAACACATTGAAATAATGTCTTGAGTTCGAGCTCGATTGGTGAAGACACGACTTGAATTGTTGCTGGGAATTGCCTAACTTGTGTAGATTGAAAACTTGTAGGACCAAGATGGGCATAGAGAAGATTGGATTGGATGCTTTGAGGCGTCCGGTGGCTAGACAAGTAGGGTTAGGCATTCGGTGATGAGACTAAGCATCTAGCTAGGTCTAGTCAAGTATTTGTGCTAACGCACTATATTTTGAGTTTGAGCCCAATTGATAAAATCGTCTTGAATTGTTGCTGGGGATGGCCCGAATTGTAAATTACAGAGTTTTAGGACCAAGTCTGGCCGCTAGACAAGCAGGGTCAGGCATTTGGTGGTGACTCTAGGCGTCCGGCTAGGTCAAGTCAAGTGCTCGTGCAAAAATATTAAGTTTATGTTTTGAGTTCGAGCCCGATTGGTAAAGACCCAGCTTCAACTGTTACTGGGATGGCCCGAATTGTGATTGACAGAGTTGTAGGAACAAGTCCGGTCAATAGCCGAGTAGGGTTAGGGATTCGAGTCTAGGCATTTAGCTAGGTCTAGTCGAGCGCTCAGGCGGCATATGTTGAGCTCGACCAAAAAAAGAAGAAGAAAAAGGCCCGGAAATAGAGTAGAGAAGAGATATTATATCTATTGAATAAATAAGGCCTAAAGATGCACATACTTCCTTTTCAAGATTCGATATGAAAAGTCTTGATAAGATTCGATCAGCTTATTGAATTTCTTCTCTCATGGATTTCTAGGTCAAACCTACTCGAGGCGTTTGTCCTTTTTTCTTTTTTTTTGGTTGATAAGTATTTCATTAATTCAAACCTAGTTTGTTTACATCCAAACATAACATATCTAACAAAGATTGCGGGGGATAGAGCAACCAATTTGAAGGGAGTTGATTTTTCCTTTTAGCCTTGGCCACCCAATCAGCAGGGTTATTTGCTCCTCTTGGACAGAACTCTAGGCGAACAAAGCTCAATCGGGCCAGCAAAGCCTTATATTCTTCAGCCCAAGGCCTAATATTCCACGGGGATTCATCCATTCCCAGCACAGCGTTGACCACCTCTCTACAATCAGCTGCGACGGGCCTGCTTATCCTCCGTCCAGGCTCTTGGGATTCCTTACGGTCTTGACCTCGTGGCCAGTTTTTAGTGGTTCAACTAGGATCTGCGCAAGCAGAAGTTTTCACATCTCAATCGTTGAGACCGAGAGCAATGTGCTACGAGTTTGTAGGAGCACGGCACAACTTGGACTTCCCTTTGTAATGTATCTGCTGGTATATGGTGAAATTCATTTCACGTGATGCTACAAAACCATCGAAACAGACGGTTGCTCGTCAGGTTCACCACTTTGCTGCAGCATGCATCTTAGCTTCTGATGCAGAAAATCGTCTCTACCGATTGATTGTACCAATGGGACAACGGACAATGCCTCAAAACGGCTTCTTCCAAGTCAAAATCAGGGAAATCCTTCCTCTTTGCCAAAGAGAGGCTTAAGATATGACAGAGACTACTCCCAGAGCCATGAAAATAGAATCCAAAACATGTCTGCAATTACCAGACCACATGATTTTTTCCAGTTCTGGAATTGAATCGCCACGTTGTGGAATGGTTTCAACGTTTTCCTCGCCCATAGCTGATATTTTCGGTTACTTGATTAGTTGAAATTGTGATGTTATCATTCATTTGAAAATCCCAAATCAGAAAATCGTCATGATGTTGTTTTGAACTCCATAATTCATTAGTTTCGGCGCTCCGACAGAGCCTCATTGGAGTTAATCTGATAGTTATACATTGCATTGGTAGCAAATGAAGCTCTGTTATGCTGAGGGATCTGAGAGAGTTTATGCCTCATTGTGAACTCCTTAAGGCCTGCGTGGCCCACTGTCATTGGAAAACTCATAAATTCTACATTGTTATTTGCAAATGCAACATTGTAATCATTTCCAATGATGAGCGCAATCCACGTCGACTATGCGACTTGCTCCATAATTTTCACTTATATATAAGCCCTCCCTCTTTATCACTTGAGATCATCGCTGGAAGTAACAATCAATTGTCTTTCAGTCGCTCAATTTTGCATTTCAGCTAAGACATTCTCGATATCAACCGATAAAGCCAATGGCACCACGAGCCACAGACCTGGTTTTGTCTCTCATGACATTCTTATGGTTCACTATCTTGCTCTTCAGAGCCTCCGCTCAGAGATATGGGATCGCTACCTTTTACGCTTCACCTTACAAGCGTAAGGCATTTCGTTGTGTTTGTTTCTGCCGTTAACAGTATCTACTGTACTGATGGGAGAAGGTGTTTTTTTCTGTGTTGAGATAATGCAGCCTCTGCTTGTTATGGCTTTGAAGATCAGGGGGTGATGATAGCAGCAGCAAGTGAAGCAATTTGGAACGGCGGCGCCACTTGTGCCCAACACTACCAAGTCACGTGCCTCAGCGGGATGAACCTAGGCATCCCAAAGCCATGCCGTGGGAGCACTTTGGTGGTGATGCAGATTGTGGACCGCTGCCCTGCCAATGCGTGCCGAGGAACTATTGATTTTTCACAAGAAGCATCTGCATCTATAGCGGATCCAAATGCCGGAGCTATTAACATAAATTATTAGAAGTATGTGGACCTTGTTCCCTGTAATTTGCGAGGCTATTATACGATTATTGCCGTGACATAAGGCTGAACTGGTTCGATTAAGATCCTGTGCTGGAGTAACTTCTGAAGGAAATGGAACCATTCCCCAAGTAAGGAAAACCCACTGAGGTTTAGCATCAACTCCTTTTGAAGTTCTTTAACTTTTTCAATGCTTTTGGCAAATGTAGTAAATTATGTTTTTGCCTTGTCTTCTCCTTGAGCGAGCTATGTTTGTTAATCTGGTCATATCCTCGACATGACTTACTATCAGTCCGGTCAGGAAAAGCTCAAAAGCATTCGATCTTAACCTTTCGTACTTGGTTCCAGTCATTACGTCCATTGGCAATGTCACTAATGATCTTTCGCTTTTCACACGAAAATCGGACTGAAATACATGATCTTTGAGCGCCAACGACAATACAAAGTCGTTACAGTTGCTCAGCTGAGTAAAAGGAAGCACGATGATCGATTTTCCAGCATTAATTGTATCTGAAATTGAGTCCACTTGGCTCAGAGAAGGTGCTTGGTCATGCAAGAAAAAGAAAAGGCAGAAAGCAATGACAGATGCTGTACGCATACAACTCACGGATACATACAGCTGTTTATGTCGATAAGACATGATCGAGACAATAGATCATTAGAAACCAAAGACCAAATCACAGATTATTAGTCGAGCATAGAGAAGTGGCTTTTGCTGCTTCACTTGGATTCTCTTCAAACCTTCCAATCCTAAAATGCTCGAGCTCCACCCCATCTGCATGCCCAGTGAGTGCGAGGTCCGCCAGTATCTTCCCTACTACTGGAGCCATCTTGAATCCGTGACCCGAAAACCCACCACCTATCACCACATCCTCCCTGAACTCCCCTCCCAAGAAATCGATCACATAATCCTCGTCCGGTGTCAGCGAGTACATACAGGACTGCATGGACACGGGTGCGCAGCCATCCACCAGTCCCAGAAATCTCCCTTTGATCCACTCTTTCAGGGAATCCAAGTCCAGCTCGCGCCTCCACTGCCTTCTATCGGGATCGCACTGGCATCCGTGGTGCAGTGTGATCTTGATCAGCCCCGGGAATTCCAAGGACGGCGTCCCGTATACATGCACGTCATCATAGCTGGAGAACGTTGGGAAATCGCCTCCGATGGCATATTTCTCCTCGTGACCCTCCTTGATCTTCCAATAACACACTGTGGCGTCCACGGGTTGAATCGGCAATTCAAGCCCAGCGATTGAACGAACCAGCTTCCTGGTCCAAGCCCCAGCAGTGACCACACATTTCCTGCACCAGAACTTGTCGCCCCTGGTGGTACAGACCACTATGCCTCCTTTCACTTCATCTCTCCTAATTTCCTTCACTTCCATGTCGTCCCTCAGCACAGCTCCCTTTTGAAATGCGAGCGCTTGGAACATGGACACCGCTTTCGTCGGCTTAATGACACCGCCAAGCTCGGTATACACCGCAATCCAACCCTCTGGTATGCTGAGCTTTCCGGAGAATTTGTTGGCGAATTGGCCATGGTCTAGAATCTGATAAGGGAATGAGTTCTTATCACAGTTCGCTATGACTGCTTTGAGGCTAGCACTCCCCCCTGGCCCTATGTCAAGATGGTTGGTGCCAGTGTAGACGCTGTAGCCCGCCTCTGACTCGGCCTCTCTCCACAGTTTCGAAGACTCCACAGCCATCTTGGTGTAGAAGTCCTTCTTGTATGTGGCACGCATCGCGCGAGACTCGCCGTGCGAAGAGCCACGGTGGTGCAGGAAGTCGAACTGCTCGAGCAAGAGCGTCTTGTGACCTCTTTTGGCAGCTTGGTACGCAGTGGAACTGCCCATGACGCCTCCACCGATCACTATCACGTCGAACTCAATGCTGCAAGAAGAATCCATAGCTCTGTACTGTGTGTGCGTCTCTCTCTCTTTCTCTCTCTCTCCGAAACTGATTAAGCTAAGTTTCGCTGGTTCGGTTTGAACAAATAAACTAAGTTTCTCACAGCACCATAGTCGGACTATTGCGACATGTCCCTTCAGTCACGATCAAACAAAAGCAAAATTACGACATTCGCAATGCTTTAGGCAATGCATAGTAATTTTGAAAATGAATTTGACTCGAATGATTTGTTGCCAAAATGTAATTGACTCTTACAAAATTTAGCACGAATGGATACTTAAATGGTAAAAGTTAGGAAAGTGATACTTAAATGTCACTTCTACTAAAAAGGGACACTTAAGTGCTATCTCTGGTGAACTCCGCCGGAAATTCTACGTGACAATTTTTATTATTTTTCTTGTTTACGTAGCTCGCCGGAGAGTTGACTCATAAATAAATAAATAAATTAATAAATAAATAAAAGGGAGGAAGAAGGCGCCCAAGGGCTAAGCATTCGCCGCTGCCTCCCTGCTGTCACCAGGAAGGGCCGGCAAAGGTGGGGGGAGGAGGGTTAGTCGGGGTCACCGGGCCCTAGCGGCATTTACCTCGCCAGAAAATCGCCATGTCAGCATTTTGATTAGATTTTCTCCCCATTGGCACTTAAGTGATCCATTTTTTTCCCGATTTTGGCACTAAAATATTACTTTACTAACTTTTGGCACTTAAGTGTCCATCTATGTCAAGTTTTGGCACTCCAGATGTTCTGCACTCTAAGTTAATCGTCCTCTTTCATTTTTTTTAAATACTCGTGCTAGTAAGCTTGCTCTTTGGACAATGTCAATAATCCAATCGATTACATCATTAAACAATGACAGAGACTTGGATATGTACATGGATATGCATTTTTAGCCAACCCAAGAGTAGCAAAGAGGGATCTTGCTTCTTCCCCGAAACGCCGGTCTAAATGAAAGTTCAGTGCTCTTTCCAAGGAAAATGTTTTTGATTGGAAGATGATATGATGATTGATTGGCACAGAAAGTGACATGTTTGTTCAGGGAACAACAAAATATTTCCTCCAGCCCACTTGCAATAAGCTTTTTCATTGCAATTATTTTTATGCAAAAGACAACTTCTCTACTTAAAGTCACACCCTTATTATATCTTAGAACTATCCTTGAATAATGATAAAGATGACGCCTTATGTATTTATTGAGATTAATTACTAAATTCAGTGATCACGACCATTCATTTTAAAATTTGCTATCTTTTATAGTGATATTAAAGTTATCTCGAACTTGCTTGCTTTTGGGGGGATTCATCATAACCTTATATAGGTTTACTTCCTCAACCTAGTAATTTTGTATGCTTTTCAATCGAATCCTTTGATGTGATAGCTAATGCTTTTATGTCTCATTATACATCTACTTTTTTAAAAAGAGACCAATGATATTAGGTGTGCTTTGTTGAAAGACATTAGAAGAATGTTAAGCTCTCATTTTAAGTTTGAGCATACCTTTCGAAAAGGAAATTATGTTGCTGATTGGCTTGTCAATCTTGAAATAAAGACACACTTGGACACTATGTTCTATTCACAGCCTCCTAGAGTTTTTTTTTTTTTTTTTTTGGTCAAGTCCTAGAGAGTTGATTCGTGCTTTGTTAGGTGGTGAAGTAGAGACAATAAATTTTAGACATTTTTTTTTGCTTACATTTATTTACCTAAAAAAGAAAAGAAGAAGTTTATTATTGTCTAAAAACAATCAACAAGCGGACTCGGCTTGCTGTACCAAACCTAAAAATCTCTTCCTAGATCAACCCATGATTAATTTTTTTCTTGGTATCGGTGAGTTGAGCCTTAAAAGGAAATTATTTCTTGACGCCTGTCTATTTAACTGTTGAGATCAATCGGGCTAAATCGGGTTGTTGAACGAGCGTATTACTTCCTTTTACCTATTAACTTTAGCTTTGAATTAGTTCATCTAACAAGCAAAAATTCATGATCATAGTTTAGGAAGATTTTGGATCTCTACATTCACTAATTTCTAAGAGTTAGTAACTTTCCCATCTAGAAGTTACCAATTTTAGTAGTTTATACTTAATCAAAGTCTTATCCATCCCGTATCAATACTTATTTAAATTCTGCTCCACAATGAAATTACCAAGATCCGTCCATCTCTTCGAGAGCAATCATGGCATAAATACCGATCTTGACTTTCCTCTGTCATGGCCTTTTTGTGGAAGTCATGAATTGTGATGCTACAATTTCCCCGAAACGCAATTGCTCTCATGTTGTCGGCTTCGCTAGATTCTATCTTGGTTTGCAATGTGACGTTCTTAATTAGCTTAATGCACCTGATTTGTTGGCTTGTAAGCGAATTCTTTGCAAATTGAATAATTCTTTATGAAGTACTCTTAACGAGTGTCTCGAGGCAGCATCTCATGGACACTTGTTAACATAACTTAAAATCCCATTTTGAATTTCATTTGCTTTATATTACAGCCATCGCTTAGAGCAGCGGAATTGGTGCCTTCAACCTTTCTATACATCTGTTTGCTTCTACTTGTTCTTTTAATCTTGTCGATAGCATGTCGAGTGATGTAAGTCAGTCTGCGCATCTCATGCGTGCGGTTCGATTCGAATACAGCAGCCACTACTTGCTGTAGGTATATGATGATGGCGAGAGTGAGTGAAGAACTTTGGGACGACGGTGGAGCTTATGGTCAATACGATCATGTCACTTGTGTCGGCGTGATGAAGTCAGGGGGAAAAGTACCAAAAAAGTCCTAAACCTTTTGCATTGGTACCAATTCAGTCCTAAACTTTTCAATTGGATCAATTTAGTCCTAAACCTTTTGATATTGGTATCAATTCAGTCCTTTCGGCCAATTTTGGCCGGCCCGGTGATGTGGACGTCGGCCGGTGACCGAACGCCGACGTGGAAATTTTTCTGATTTTTTATTATTTTTTCGATTTTTAGATTTTTTTAGATTTTTTTAGATTTTTTTTTTTTTTTTTTTGCCTTTTTCCTTTTCTTTTCCGGCCCGGGCGAGGGCCGCGAAGCCCTCGCCGCCGCTGCGAGGGTCGCGGCCCTCGCCCGGCCTCTCCGGGGCCGCCGGCGAGGCCATGGGGGCCATCGCCGGGCGGAGGCGAGGGCCGCGAAGCCCTCACCAGCCACCGGTGAGGGTCGCGGCCCTCGCTCGACCTCACCGCGGCCCGGGCGAGGCCGAGTGAGGGCCGCGACCCTCGCCGGCGGGCGGCGAGGGCCGAGGCCCTCGCCTCCGCCCCGGCGATGGCCGCCATGGCCTCGCCGGCGGGGGCGAGCCGCCCCGCGGCAAGGCCGGGCGGCGGCCTCGCCCGGATCCGGCGAGCGCGAGGGCGCGAAGCCCTCGCCCGCTCGCCAGCCTCGCGGGGCGAGGGCCTCGCCCGGCCTTGCCGCGGGCGGGCGGCCGCCGCCGCCCGGCGAGGCCATGGCGGCCATCGCCGGGCGGAGGCGAGGGCCGCGACCCTCGCCGGCGGCGGCGAGGGCTTCGCGGCCCTTGCCTCCGCCCGGCGATGGCCGCCATGGTCTCACCGGCGGCCTAGGGAGAGGTCGGGCGAGGGCCGCGACCCTCGCCGGCAGCAGGCGAGGGCTTCGCGGCCACTGCCGGAAAAGAAAAGGAAAAAGGCAAATAAAAAAAATAAAAAAAATCGAAAAAATAATTAAAAAAATCATAAAAATTTCCACGTTAGCGTCCGGCCGACGTCCACGTCGGCGCCGGCCGGCCAAATTGGCCGGAAGGACTGAATTGGTACCAATATCAAAAGGTTTAGGACTAAATTGGTCCAATTGAAAAGTTTATAAGCGGGTGCATGCCGTCAAAAGGTTTAGGACTTTTTTGGTACTTTTCCCTGAAGTCAGGTGATCCGAATCAATGCATCGGAGGCGGGACAGTGGTGGTGAAGATTGCGGATGTTTGCCGGCCCATCTCGTTTTAGAGAACTATTGATATGACGCGAGAAGCATTTCACTAACACAGCAAGTCCTAGCAATCTGCCTCTCAGTATCAACATATAACCGTGGTCCTTGTTCATGCATTGTGTTCATACACTAGCGGCCGTTTTTTTCTTTTTATGTATATCTATACTTAAAATTAAGTCATAGTAATTTCTTGATTGCATTCAAGGCACATCTCTCTCTTGTTGCAATGCTAGAACAGCATTTATCACTTTGTATTGTCAACATATAAAGGCGATATAAAATTGAACCATGGACCCCCACCTTAGCTTTTGCGATTTATTAAAACAAGATGCCTTGTTTATCTAGATGCGATACCACTGTCAATTAATTTTAACTTGCCCACAGACCTAAGTGAGGTAGCAATAATTGACACAGGATGAGTTAATCATTTGAACATGAAATTAATTTATAGAGAAAAAATTGAAATCCGACACTATATGACACAAGTATTCCGTAAGTTTGATACAAATTGGCATGTATCGAAAAGGAAGATGAAAAAAGAGAGGAAATGAGATGTATTGGGACAATCTAGGATGAGAGGAAAGAAAAGGGAAAAACGATATAAATAACTTGTAATGTATAATGTGGTCTATGAACTATAATCCAATGGTAATGTGGTATTAGGACTTTTAATTTATTCAATATAATTCTTGAAATTTTGGTATAAGTACAATTCAGTCCCTGAATTATATAAAAATGTTCAATATTATCATTGAATTCGAATTAATAGAATATCTTTTATACAATTTAAGGATTAAATTGAGTATGAACTTTTTATTGAGGTAAAATTTAACAATCATATCGAATAAATTAAAAATTTGAAAACACGTCGCATATTAAATTAAGAATTTAGGATCGTCACAAAAGAAGCCTTTGAGATCCCAAGTGGGACACAGTCAACCAATAAAGCCAATGGCACCACGAGCCACAGACCTGGTTTTGTCTCTCATGACATTCTTATGGTTCACTATCTTGCTCTTCAGAGCCTCCGCTCAGAGATATGGGATCGCTACCTTTTACACTCCACCTTACAAGCGTAAGGCATTTCGTTGTGTTTGTTTCTGCTGTTAACAGTATCTTGTTCAACTGTACTGATGTGAGAAGGTGTTTTTTTCTATGTGTTGAGATAATGCAGCCTCTGCTTGTTATGGCTTTCAAGATCAGGGGGCGCTTTGGTGGTGATGCAGATTGTGGACCGCTGCCCTGCCAATGCGTGCCGAGGAACTATTGATTTGTCACAAGAAGCATCTGCATCTATAGCGGATCCAAATGCCGGAGCTATTAACATAAATTATTAGAAGTATGTGGACCTTGTTCCCTGTAATTTGCGAGGCTATTATACGATTATTGCCGTGATATGAGGCTGAACTGGTTCGATTAAGGTCCTGTGCTGGAGTAACTTCTGATGGAAATGGAACCATTCCCCAAATAAGGAAAACCCACTGAAGTTTAGCATCAACTCCTTTTGAAGTTCTTTAACTTTTTCAATGCTTTTGGCAAATGTAGTAAATTATGTTTTTGCCTTGTCTTCTCCTTGAGCGAGCTATGTTTGTTAATCTGGTCATATCCTCGACATGACTTACTATCAGTCCGGTCAGGAAAAGCTCAAAAGCATTCGATCTTAACCTTTCGTACTCGGTTCCAGTCATTACGTCCATTGGCACTGTCACTAACGATCTTTCGCTTTTCACCTGAAAATCGGACTGAGATACGTGATCTTTGAGCTCCAACGATAATGCAATGTCGTTACAGTTGTTCAGCTGAGTAAAAGGAAGCACGATGATCGATTTTCCAGCATTAATTGTATCTGAAATTGAGTCCACTTGGCTCAGAGAAGGTGCTTGGTCATGCAAGAAAAAGAAAAGGCAGAAAGCAATGACAGATGCTGTACGCATACAACTCACGGATACATACAGCTGTTTATGTCGATAAGACATGATCGAGACAATAGATCATTAGAAACCAAAGACCAAATCACAGATTATTAGTCGAGCATAGAGAAGTGGCTTTTGCTGCTTCACTTGGGATTCTCTTCAAACCTTCCAATCCTAAAATGCTCGAGCTCCACCCCATCTGCATGCCCAGTGAGTGCGAGGTCCGCCAGTATCTTCCCTACCACTGGAGCCATCTTGAATCCGTGACCCGAAAACCCACCACCTATCACCACATCCTCCCTGAACTCCCCTCCCAAGAAATCGATCACATAATCCTCGTCCGGTGTCATCGAGTACATACAGGACTGCATGGACACGGGTGCGCAGCCATCCACCAGTCCCAGAAATCTGCCTTTGATCCACTCTTTCAGGGAATCCAAGTCCAGCTCGGGCCTCCACTGCCTTCTATCGGGATCGCACTGGCATCCGTGGTCCAGTATGATCTTGATCAGCCCCGGGAATTCCAAGGACGGCGTCCCGTATACATGCACATCTCCATAGCTGGAGAACGTCGGGAAATCCCCTCCGATGGCATATTTCTCCTCGTGACCCTCCTTGATCTTCCAATAACACACTGTGATGTCCACGGGTTGAATCGGCAATTCAAGCCCAGCGATTGAACGAACCAGCTTCCTGGTCCAAGCCCCAGCAGTGACCACACATTTCCTGCACCAGAACTTGTCGCCCCTGGTGGTACAGACCACTATGCCTCCTTTCACTTCATCTCTCCTAATTTCCTTCACTTCCATGTAGTCCCTCAGCACAGCTCCCTTTTGAAATGCGAGCGCTTGGAACATGGACACCGCTTTCGTCGGCTTAATGACACCACCAAGCTCGGTATACACCGCAATCCAATCCTCTGGTATGCTGAGCCTTCCGGAGAATTTGTTGGCGAATTGGCCATGGTCTAGAATCTGATAAGGGAATGAGTTCTTTTCACAGCTCGCTATGACTGCTTTGAGGCTAGCACTCCCCGCCGGGCCCATGTTAAGATGGTCGGTGCCGGTATAGACGCTGTAGCCCACCTCCGACTCGGCCTCCCTCCACAGTTTTGAAGACTCCACAGCCATCTTGGTGTAGAAGTCCTTCTTGTATGTGGCGCGCATGGTGCGAGACTCGCCGTGCGAAGAGCCACGGTGGTGCAAGAAGTCGAACTGCTCGAGCAAGAGCGTCTTGTGACCTCTTTTGGCAGTTTGGTAAGCAGTGGAACTGCCCATGACGCCTCCACCGATCACTATCACGTCGAACTCATTGGTGCAAGAAGAATCCATAGCTCTCTACTGTGTGTGCGTCTCTCTCTCTCTCTCTCCGAAACTGGTTAAGCTAAGTTTCGCTTGCGGTTTGAACATAGAAGCAAAACAAGACTGGCTAGTCCTGGACCTACCACGGCCTAGCCGCCCACGTGGCCTCCAGGCACCAGATTTGATACTTCTACCACCAAGGAAAGCTAGACGAAATTTCTCATTCCATCATTGTCGGACTCTTGCGACATACCAATTAGTCACGATAAAACAAGAGCGAACTTATGACATTCGCGATGCTTTAGGCAATGCATCGTAATTTTAAAATTGAATTTGACTCAGAATGATTTGTTGCCGAGACGTAATTGACTTTTACAAAGCTTGTTTCCATTGAAGGTGAGTTGCGAGGAAAGTTGCTTCTCCACCTAAACATCGGCCCCTCTTGAATTGACATAGTCTTCTTTTTGTTATATTCAGATGCACATAAACTTCACCTAAGTTAATCGCCCTCTGTCATTTTTTTTAATGCACTCGTGCTGGTAAGCTTGCTCTTTGGACAATCTTAATAATGTAATCGATTACATCAGTAAACAATGGCAGATTGCTTCTTCCCCGAAAAGCCGGTCTAAACGAAAGTTTAGTGCCAGCTAATCACGCACTTCATTGTGCTCTTTCCAAGGCAAATGTTTTTGATTGGAAGATGATACGATGATTGATTGGGATGGGATAGATAATGACATGATTGTTTAGGGAACAACAAAATATTTCCTCCAGCCCACTTGCAGCAAGCTTTCACATTGCTATTATTTCTATGCAAAAGATGACTTCTCTACATAAAGTCACACCCTTTCTTATTATATGTTAGTACTACCCTTGGATAATGATAATGATAATGCCTTACGTATTTATTGAGATTAATTTCTGAATCCAGTGATAACGACCATTCATTTTAAAATTTGCTATCTTTTATAGTGATGTTAAAGTTATCTTGAACTTGCTCGCTCGCGGGGAGATTCATCATAACCTTATATAGGTTTACTTCCTCAATCGAGTAATTTTATATGCTTTTCAATCGAATCCTTTAATGCGATAGCTAATGCTTTTATGTCTCATTATACATCTACTTTTGTTAAAAGAGATCACAATGATTAACATTAGATCTGCTTTGTTGAAAGACATTAGAAGAATGTAGAGCTCTCATTTTAAGTTTAAGCATAACTTCTGAGAAGGAAATTGTGCTGTCAATTGGCTTGTCAATCTTGGAATAAAGACGCGCTTGTACACTATGTTCTATTCACAGATCAGCCCGTGATTAATTTTTTTTCTTGGTATCGGTGATGAGCCTTAAAAGGAAATTACTTCTTGACGCCTGTCTATTTAACTCTTTGAATCAATCGGGCTAAGGCTGATTAATTTTTTTCTTGGTTGGGAATTGCCTTCCCTGTCTATTTAACTCTTTGCTGAGCTTTGGAGGGCTAAAGGCCTTTGGGCCAAATATTTAGTGTTTGGCAATGTTTTTTTGACTTGCATTTGCCAAAGACAAAGCCTTCCCAAGGCTGAAAGCCCAAGGCAGGTTGGGGGTTGGCTTGGCATTCGGCCTTCTCGGAAGGCCACGCGACACTGTTCATTTTTTTTTTCCCGAAATTGTCCTCACAAATTTTTTGTTTTTCCGTTTCTTGCCCTTGTATGAGACACTGTTCATCTTCTCCGGGCCGGCAACTCTTAGAGGGACGCCGGCGTGGTCGCGACAACATAGGCGATCGTCGTCGGAGTGTCGGGCGACCTCCGCGAGTCGCGGCGTTGCCGGCGACCGTCGCCTGCCGCACCGCGACCTCCGCATGAAGCTCGTCGGGGCCGCGCGACCCATCTGGTCGCAAGGTCACACGACCCCGCCGCAACCCAGATCCGGGGCAGCAAGGTCCTCCTGCGACCTCGACGCCCCGGATCTAGGTCGCCGGAGGTCGAGGCGGCATCGCGCGACGCGCGCGACCTCGCCACCCCATATCCGAGGTCGCCGGAGGTTGAGGCAGTGTTGCGCGACGCGCGCAACCTCGCCGCCCCAGATCCGAGGTCGCTGGTGGCCGCCTGCCCTTGCCAGTCAAATTTTTTTTATTTTTCTTTTGATAATTTTTTTTTTATCACAAAGGTCCTTTGTCTCCCAAACACCATTTTGTTCAAGGATACTTCACAAAGGGCTTTCAAACTACAATTTACCAAACATAGTTTGCATTTTGGAAAACACCTTTAACTCAAAGGTCTTTGCATTTTCCTAAAGACTTTCCCCAAAAGTCTTCCCAAACGCACCCTAAATCAAGCCACTGGGCGAATGGTCACCTTTATTGGGGTCTTATGTGCGTATTACTTCCTTTTACCTATTAACTTTAGCTTTAAATTAGTCCATCTAACAAGCAAAAATTCATGATCATAGTTTAGGAAGATTTTGGATCTCTACATTTACTAATTTCTAAGAGTTAGTAACTTTCCCACCTCAAAGTTACCAATTTGAGTAGTTTATACTTAATCAAAGTCTTATCCATCCCGTATCAATACTTATTTGAATCCTGCTCCAGGTGAAATTACCAACGAGAGCAATCATGGCATAAATACCAATCTTGACTTTCCCCTGTCATGGCCTTTTTGTGGAAGTCATGAATCGTGATGCTACAATTTCCTCGAAACGCAATTGCTCTCATGTTGTCGGCTTCGCTAGATTCTGTCTTGGTTTGCAATGTGACGTTCTTAATTAGCTCAATGTACCTGATTTGTTGGCTTGTAAGCGAATACTACGCAAATTGAATATTTCTTTACGAAATACTCTTAACGAGTGTCTCGAAACACCATCTCGTGAACACTTGTTAACATAACTCAAAATCCCATTTTGAATTTTATTTGCTTTACATTACAGCCATCGCTTAGAGAAGCAGAATTGGCGCCTTCAACCTTTCTATACATCCGTTTGCTTCTACTTGTTCTTTTAATCTTGTCGATAGCATGTCGAGTGATGTAAGTCAGTCTGCGCACCTCATGCATGCGGTTCGATTCAAATACAGCAGCCACTACTTGTTGCAGGTATATGGTGATAGCGAGAGTGAGTGAAGAACTTTGGGACGACGGTGGAGCTGGTGGCCAATACGACCAAGTCACTTGTGTCGGCGTGATGAAGTCAGGTGATCCAAATCAATGCATCGGAGGCGGGACGGTGGTGATGAAGATTGCGGATGTTTGCCCGCCCAGCTCGTTTCAGAGAACCATTGATATGACGCGAGAAGTATTTCACTAACACAGCAAGTCCTAGCAATCTGCCTCTCAGCATCAACATATAGCCCGTGGTCCTTGTTCATACATTGTGTTCATACACTAGCGGCTGTTTTTTTCTTTTTTATGTAATATCTATACTTAAAATTAAGTCATAGTAATTTCTCGAGTGCATTCAAGGCACATCTCTCTCTTGTAGCATTGCATTTATCACTTTGTATTGTCGACATATAAAGGCAATATCAAATTGAACCATCGACCCCCACCTTAGCTTTTGCGGTTTTTTAAAACAAGAGGCCTTGTTTATCTAGATGTGATACCACTATCAATTAATTTCAACTTGCCCATAGACTTAAGTGAGGCAGCGATAACTGACACGGCACAAGTTAATCGTTCGAACATGAAATTAATTTATAGAGAAAAAATTAGAATCCTACACTATATGACCCAAGTATTTTGTAAGTTTGATACAAGCTGCATGTATCGAAGGTAATAGGAAGAAGAAAAAAGAGAGGAAATGAGGGCAATATGGGATGAGAGAAAAAAAAAGAAGGGAAAAATGACATAAATAATTTGTAATGTATAATTTGGTCTATGAACTATAGTCCAATGGTAATGTGGTATTAGGACTTTTAATTTATACAATATAGTTCTTGAAATTTTGGTATATATTCAATTCAGTTCCTCAATTACATAAAAATATTCAATATCATCACTAAACTCGAATTAATAGAAAAATAACATTAAATATCTTCATACAATTTATGGATTAAATTGAGTATAAATTTTTTATTGAGTTAAAATTTAATAATCATATCGAATAAATTAAAAATTTAGAAATTAAATTAAGAATTTAGGATCGTCACAAAAGAAGCCTTTGAGATCCCAAGGGGGAAACCGACCAAAAAAAATTCCCAAGGGGGACAGAGTCAGAGAGGCCGACTCGCTTTGACAGAAGCGCACTTTTCGCTCGCTGTCGCTCCAGTCGTTTAGACAGTCAGTCCCCTGCCAGTGCCAACTGCCAGCCTCCCCACATCTCTCTCTACTTTCCATCCACTCCCGCACGGAAAGGCCTGAACAGCTCGCGATCCAGGAGAGCCCCAGAAGCTTCTCTCTCCTCTCCTCTCCCCTCCTCTCCCTTGTACTTCACTCCCGCTCCCGCCTGCTTCCGTCGTAAGATTTCCTCCACTGCGATCTCTTCTCCGCTCGACTCGATCCGATCGACCGATCGATCCATCGGATCCTGCATTTTGAATTCGCCGCGGCGGCGCTTCCGCCTCCGCAGTTTCGCGGGAGTCGTCGATCCGCGAATCCGGGCGGTTGCGTGTTCGGCGCGCATTCGCATGGGGAATCGGCGGTGAATCGAGGCGCGCGAAGCTGCCTTTGCTTCGTCCCGAAGATATAAGCGCGTCGCGTGCTCCTCTCGTCTCGGGCCTCGGCCTCCGCCATGGATAACCGCGGCGACTCCGATTCATCTCCATTCTTAAGGTCGGTCTCTCTCTCTCTCTCTCTCTCTCTCTCTCGTGGATCGAATATTGCATTCGGCCGATTGAGCTGCTGCGTTTTTTTTGGAGTGAATCGAGCCATGCCTTTGACCTCCGGATCGCCGTCTTCGCATCTGTTAAGAATTTACTCCATTCGATTCGCCCGATGCTGCTTCTGTCGTGGTGTTGCATTTTCGTGCTGTTGCCTTTTTCGGTTTTTAGAGAATCGAATTGCGTTGGCTTTTCGGCTGTTAGTTTTGTGTTATGATGACGGTCGCGTATTCGATGCGTTGAGCTGATGCTTCCTCCTTCATTGCTTGTTTTTACACTCGGGAGTTTTTAGCTGTGATAGGAATGGTTTGCCGAAATGCCTTTCTGCTTGCGTGTCCTTGTAAATCTTATGATTTAAGTTGGAGCGATCGTCCGGCGTTACCGATCTTCCATGATCCAATATCGTTTCCCGAGTTTGGAAAAAAAAAAAAGAGTAATTTCAGTATTTTTGTCAGCCGTCTTGAGTTTTGGTACCTTTGAGCATTGTCTTACGTTAGCTCCTTGTGAATATGTTGTTGCAGTATTTTTGCTGCATTGTCTTATGGGATCGCTTCGATGGCCATGGTCTTCATTAACAAGGCAGTTCTGATGCAGTATGCAGACTCGATGACCCTTCTTACTTTACAGGTAATTCTCAAAAGGGAAGGAGGTTGAGCACATTTGTAATTTTCTTTTGTGATGGACAATGTTGTAACTTTCTAATTTGTGGTGTGCCTCAGCAATTGGCCACAGCATTGCTTATTCACTTCGGGAGAGTCACAGGGTACATAAAAGCACGAGGAACGAACTGGGAAACTGCAAGAAAGCTCCTCCTGGTTTCACTATTTTACAATGCGAATGTTGCATTCGCTTTAGCAAGTTTGAAAGGAGTTAATATCCCTATGTATATTGCAATAAAGAGGCTCACGCCACTTGCTGTGCTGGTGGCTGGATTTTTTCGGGGAAAGGGAACACCTACTACACAGGTGTGGTTTTTCAGTTTTTGGCTCAAACATTTTCGTATTGGCCTTTTCAACCTATATTTAAGTGCTTTAATGCTTTAACATGACCTCTCGTGTCATAATTCAGGTTACTCTCTCTGTTCTTTTGATTGCTGCTGGATGTCTCATCGCAGCCATCGGAGACTTTTCTTTTGATCTTTATGGATATAGCATGGCCTTTACTTCTGTGTTTTTTCAGGTTTGAGCTTGATTTCCACCTTTATATGGCTATTTCGATACTCTTATTTTGCTTTAAATCTCAGAATCGGCAAAAGGATAATGATCAATTTTATAAAGATGTATTTAAGATTTTGAGCCCATTAATAGCAACTTACATTTAATGCAGACTATGTACCTTGTGTTAGTGGAGAGGTCTGGTGCAGAAGATGGACTTTCATCTGTCGAGATAATGTTTTACAACAGTTTTCTCTCTCTTCCAGTCCTGCTTTTTCTTATCATTGCCACAGGGGAGTTTCCAAATTCCCTATCATTGTTGATTGCAAAGGTTAGGTTCTTCCTCGTTTCTTTCTCTTTGCTTTTTTCTCTTGCCTCGATCTTTTAACTATTTACAATTTGGATTGTCGAATTCACTTTATTTTAGCAGACCATGGCTGTATCCTGAATTGGTTTAGCTAAATTTAGACACTGACAAATTAGAAGCAATCAAGGTCCCAGACACTAATTAGCCTTGTAATGTGCATAATTCACAAATCCTTAAAGTTTACATTCAATCTCCTTCATCATGCAATGTTTTAAATTGATTTCTTAAACTATTCTGAATCTTTATACATTCTCTCTCCACAATTTCTTTTTCACATACACATGCATGTGCTCTTTGGCTAGATGTGAGAAAACAAACGTGTGTAATAAAGACATTATATGAAGCAAGATTCAAAAACATGTGGAAGGAAAATGAGGAACAAGTCTTGGAGACTTCCAACGAAAGTGAAAAGTAAAATCTTTTCCAGTGTATTCTAGATTTTGATAAAACTAGTATTTCTCATTTCCATAATTATCACTAATGAGATGGTTATCATGGTGAGTTCATGGGAACTACCTCTACTGAGGATTGGACAGATATCTTTCAGTATACCTACATGATAGCTTTGACTAATGGATCTATTTGTCTTACAAGCAGAGTAATTCACTATCCTTTTTGATGCTGCTCATTCTTTCACTAATAATGGGGATTGTTCTCAACTTCACCATGTTCTTGTGTACCATTGTCAACTCTGCCCTCACAACAACAATAGTTGGAGTCCTCAAAGGGGTTGGTTCCACGGTATGTAGAATACCTTTAGTTCCAATGCTATTATTTGATGAAAAGATATTCTTCATTTTTACACTTTCTTCCTTCCAATTTAATAGAATGCCTAACCCTGCGATAAGTTCGCTTATGCACGACATAAAAAATTTGCCCTATCATGCAGACTCTTGGTTTTGTCTTGCTGGGTGGCGTGCAAGTACATGCCCTAAATGTGACTGGCTTGATGATTAACACTGCTGGGGGTGTGTGGTACTCCTACGCAAAATATCAGCAAAAGAAGAGCAAGCAACTGAAGACGATGACAGATCTTGAGGCTCACAAAAAATAAAAATGAAGAAAAAGAGATGTCAAGTCTGGAAGTCTGCAGCCAGAGATCGTGTCAACCGACGGATCCTTTTTCATGGTGTGCTGTATCATAAGAAGTCCAACTAGCAATTGAATCTAATTGTCATCATACTGTTCCTTTGCAGAATCGACCCTGGGAGCTTGCACACACAACGCAGTCGGTGGCATCTATTACGGTCCGCCATTCTGCTTAGGTTCAATTCCCAGAGCACCCATGTGAGTCGGTCTAAGTTGCTGATCATTATTTTTTCTTTTTAATCTTGATTTGCAGAGGTCTTGCTTTTGTTGTTCAATATCATTGGTCTTAAAGCATCATTTTCATAGGAAATGGGATAGGGTACCCTAAGTTGAATGGACCCTTTATCTTTAGATAATTAGTTGGCTAGTATCTGGGTATGAAAGCTCTCCTGGAGAAGGTATGCATTACACGGGGCATGTCACGTAGCCTGTTTGTGCTTATTGGGACCGATCGAGTGTAATCCAAAGATCAAGGATTCTGGTCTGAGTCAAACGTTGAAGCTCAGTTCATGCGCAGCTCGTCAGTCAAATTTTCAAGGCAGATAATGAGCTCTGTCATTCGCTTGATGCTTAGCCGTAAGTATGTAAATGCAATGTTTAACTAGACTATGTTTTATTAGGGGTGAAGTTAATGATGCTTATGCGTCGAAAGTGGAGGCCTTAAATTTTGTTTTAGTCAAATGAGTAGAACGTTATAGCTGTTGTGGGGTAGAAGTTGAAAAAACACATTGACAGGACAGCGGAATTATATATTCAAAAAAAAAGAGAAAAAAAGGCACTGTCGTGAGGCGACGCAGAAAAATGGGTGATTTGTGCCCAAATTGCGTCCCGCAGACCCATTAAACAAAGACGCCAGAAAACTAGCTAGCTCGGCCCACCAAGGCGCGAAAGGAGCAATACGGCCGAAATTCGGTCATTTCAGACCCACTAAGAACAAAGGACAAGCAAATTTAGCCGACGCAACCGCCAAAAGTCACTTGGGCCGCAAATGGCCCAAACCATGTCCATTTAGCTCAAAGACTTGCAGTCCAGCTCACCTAAATGTGGGATTGTTGGGCCCAATATGGCTCATGTAAAAATATATGAAGGCCCAGCTTTAGAATGCCCAAAAGCAGCACCTGCCCCAGGAAAGGGGACACGGTATCGAATGAGATTTGGGCCCGAAAATGATCTCAGGAAGGCCCAATAAGCCCCAAAAGAACGCTCCCTCAGACCAATAATCCGAATTTAGCAACTTGAGCCAAAATGGGCCTGCTCAGACCCATTAAGCCAAATGACCCAGGCCACCCAGGCTCAGGCAGTTTGGGCCTCGGTTTGGGCTCATCAAGGCCCAGGATGGAAATGATCTTGGAAATGATCTTGTTCGGCCTGGCCATATAAGGCAACATCTGGGCCTCGATTTGGGCCGACATGGGCCGAAACCTCGGTTTGTTGGGCCCATTTTAAGCCCCAAGTTTCGATCAAAGGTCGAGTTCTCTTTGCCATGGATGGGCTGCGCTCCAGTCTTGGCCCATATTTTGGCTTATCTGGCCCATGTCGGAGCTTTCCTGGCCAAACTTAAGCCTAAAATTTGGGCCCAATGCCACTATTTGGGCTTACTAGGCACATGTTGGCATTGATCTGGGCCCAGCGTGGGGCTTGGGAAACGGGCTGTATATGGGCTTCTATTTGGGCCGAACGTGGCTCGAACTTGGGCCCATTATATCCAGGAACTTGGGCCTAGGGTCGAGTTTCCTGTACCAAGGCTGGGCCTCAAAGGGGCCCTAATATAGGCCGGGTTTTGGCCGAAGTGGGCCAGATATTGGGCCATTTAAAGCCCAAAATGGCAAAAGAGTGAGTATTTTATCCCTCGGCTGGTCGTTAAATGGGCTCTAATATGGGCCTCGGTTTAGGCATATGTGGGCCCCGGTCGGACCTTTCTTAAGCCCAAAAGTATAAGATTAAGTTAAAGGCGATCA
This sequence comes from Eucalyptus marginata, assembly GCA_014182565.1. Taxonomy (NCBI): domain Eukaryota; kingdom Viridiplantae; phylum Streptophyta; class Magnoliopsida; order Myrtales; family Myrtaceae; genus Eucalyptus; species Eucalyptus marginata. Next base: position 53,209,731 of record CM024587.1, on the reverse strand, counting down.
TCTAGGCCCACGAAGACCTAAGACCATCCTCTCCCAGGCCCAAGCACGAGATATTTGGGGCCGAAATGCCCTATTGTGGGCCACTAAGACGGAAAACATGCTAGCCCTCCACCAACTCCGAGAAGCAGCTAGTTGACCAAAACTGAGAACATGTAGGCCCACTAAAACGAGACAATATAGCCCAACCAAAAAGGCCCAATATGCAGCGAGTTGGGATTGAACGGTGCCTCTCCGGCCCATTCTGATGACCAGCCAACCTATGCACTACTATAAGATATCGGGGACCTAAATGGGCTCTGATTCTCCCACAAAACCAAATGAGATGACAACCCAGGTTACCATGGGCCAAAAAGCAGCAGGCGGGCCGATATTTTACTTTACCACCGTGCCCATGGTTGATTCATACCCTGAAGGGTCCATTACAAAACTTCCTCATGGCCTCTTAAAGATGGGGCCCAACGACAGAAAACTAATGCATGACCACCAGACCGATACATGATACACTTAACAGACTCGGTGAATCGCAGCCACTGCTACTATACTACAACCCCAGGGGAGTGAAGAATGAATTGCCTGTGAATTAGCCACTAGACGACATTTCTTACGTAAGTGAACTAAAAATGATAGTAAAAGACCCGAGATTTATGAAAATAATCAAATCCCGGAAAAGAGGGGAAAAAAAAATTAAGAAAACCCAACTTCCCTTTTACCATGACGTTGGAGAGACATTACTAGCTTACAAGAGACAACAAAACCTGATTTTGACGGGAACCATTGGCAATTTATTTTTTCCTTCCAATCCCTTCAGGACTGGACTCAAGCCATTTTGCCATTGCTCGTATGGTCCTCTTGGTATCTACTTATACCGAGAACATTCAGCTGTCAGATTATTGTCAAGATCGGCGGCAGCAGAAACTACTCGTAAATCCTTGTGTCCATTGCAATAAACCGCACCATCCTTTGCAATGGATGACCGTGACTCCAGATTTACCATATCCACGTCTCCATCTTCCCCGGTAGCATTAGAACTGTGTGCAGCAGATGACCCATTTTCAGAACAGGAGACCTTCGGACTGTACAAAGGTATCTTATGGCTGATCTCATCTGACTCCTCAACATTCTCGTGTGTCGCAGCTCTCACCTTCTGGCCAACCAACGAATCTATCTCACCGTTCGGAATTTTCTGTGAAACAGAATTTTTCTCAACATCGATATCCATCAGCTCTGCTCCATCATCTTGAGAACCCTTTCTAATGGATAATGCTTCACAACTAGAATGTCCAGAAACTGAATTGCCATCTACAGACATCAAACCTTCATATTGATCTTGAGTGCAACGTGTTATTTCCCTTCCTACCTTATGATGATTCTCCTCTGCAGAGATTTCAGGAGTCATCAGACATGAGGGTCGGGGAGAAACCCTGCCACACAGACAAGACATGCAGCCCAATTTAGAGTCATACTTAAAAGTCCTGGAAGATAATGTGCCTCAACTTGAATGCATGAACAGGTTCAAACATATAATCAGTTATGAAGGCTGACTAAATAGTTTGTTTCTACATGGATGACTTAATTACTTTATGTAAAAGATAATGTTTGTCTTTGCCACCCATAAAAGAGATCAAAAATGGACATGTGACTAACTTCTGGAAACTACAGAACAAGGAACACAGCAAGGAAATAATCAACATGAGATTATTAGACTCAAGTCAAATCCTTAATCAACATAGGTCCCACCACTCTCACTAACACTTGATAAACAAATGCAAGAAAGATCTCAGTTGCAACTTCCATAATGCTCTCTCTTACAAGGAGCGCTGGCCATTAGCCTATCAAGAGAGGTAGCTATTGAGGAACAAATTATCAGGCCTAAACAAAAGTGTATCTGAATATGCTGCTCAATTAGGGTTACTGCTCAATCTAAAATAATCAACCCCGCCAGATGGCAGGCATCACTCTTATGACCAGAAAATGATTCATAGATGAAGAGAGGCCTACCGACTGTATAAGAGCATGTATGCACCCTGTGAAAGCACCTCGTCAAATCCAATGCTTGTAACCTGCCAATGTTGCAGAGTTAAAACTAAAATAAATTTGAACATATAATCAGGAAGAGGAACTTGCAATAGGTAAATTGGCCCAAAACATGTAGACGATTTCTTTAACACATCCTCTACACAATTATATCAAGAAAGCCCAATTTATTGACCAGTATTTCACCAAGTAAATGTGTAGCAGAAGGTCAACAATTTTAAATCCATCATGTTATCAAGCCTTTAGCCATTTACTACAACCCAAGAAATAAGCAAAATTTGGAACTAATATCATATCTTTGTCTAGAAAAATTTGTTGGCTTTGAATGACGAGAAAATTGAGCAGTAAACATTCCAGTAAAATTTCTTAGCATAACTAAGATAAAGGGGGGGGGGAGGGAGGGAGGGAGGGAGGGAGGGAGGGAGTGGGAGATGTCCCCACCTTACAGTCATCAATTCTATACCAATTTCCAGAAAAATCCTTTGTGTAGCAAATATAGTGACCAAAGAAGGACGCATTCAGCATATCCACATGGACGACAACCGCATAAAGCTTGTAGATATCAGTGCCATCTCCATCTTCACTCATGTAAGGGCTAAGATCTAGAGTCTCAGGGAAGTTTACTTTCTTATTGAGTTTCCCAAACCTACCACTCTGCAAAAGTTAACCAACAACTTTAATACCACAGGTAAAGTTTGCTAATCTAACTAAAGAACTGAAAAGAATAATCAAATTTGAGTCACATAGGTTCTCAACAATCTTCTCAATAAAACTCCTAAAGATAAATATCCAGAAACATCATATCAAGTCCATGTAAAATCTTTAAAAACACTAAAGTGGAGCACCAAGAGAGAAGACCCAGCCTGCATCAGAATTCACCACATGTCTTGCGATTGGTCAGTTTGGTCCTACGTGTGCCATGTTTATAAGATAGAGGCCGCAGGTCTGAATCTTCTTGGCCTCAATGTCATTTTTCTTTCTTTTTTTTTAAAAATATATATATATTGCCAGAGGTGCCTCCAGCCCTTTTTTCATTTTTTTTTTTTTTTTTGCCTTTTCATTTCCTTTTACAATATTGGTCATTTCCTATTTTCCCCAACAAACATAAGATAATGTGACCAAAAAACAGTAATGTAATCCACTACTTCCTTATTTAATTATTTTTGTTCTCCTCTTTATTTATTATTTATATGATCTTTTAAAAACAAATTTATCTTTCCTTTTTTATTATCCCAACTTATCTTTTGGGCTAGGATTGTACTTTTGTTCTTATATATTTCCAAATAAAACTCAAGGATAATAAGATTGTCATACTTTTCTCATAACTTAGGTAAAAAGAGCTCACTACTTCAATGCTTATAACATTATTTTTTTCATAATCAATCATCAATCTTGTTCTAATGATAACTTAAATTTGCATTGCATACATTATTTTCTTATTCTGTTGGCTGAAATAAATTATGATTTAGCCAACCTTGCTTACTATGTACAAGAATGTTAAAACCATTGGAAAATTGAAAATATGACAAGAGACGATATGTCATTTGTCTATTTTCAAGCAATCATTTTGAGAATAGATGAAATATATGTAAAAAAAAAATTTTCCATTAATTGATATATTACTTTGGTTATTTTGTCCCACTGCATAGTGGAGGCAGTTTTTTAGTAAATAAATAAACCCAAGCCCGTGTCATTCTGTAATGAGCAAGCGTGACCAACAAATGTTTTCTGAAAGTTCTTCAAACACTACTTTTTCAACAGCATAAATCCATGAAATTTCTCTATTTTTTAGAAAATATAATGGAGACTGTGGCCATTAAGTGCAATATGTGCTTCACTTAGGTCTTTACTTAAATTTTGTCAATTGCTAAAATGAAGTTACTTGCCTTTAATTTGGGCATTTAGATATCAAATACAAAATTCTTCACTCCCAGTAATTACATTACATAAATGCCCCTCAACTGAACTATTAAAAAAGTGACAATTATCAAAGTCTTGTATTTTCAAATTTCTCAACATATCATTACATAGATTAATAGGTGGATGCAAATTATATGAATTTTCAAAAATTTTCAACAAGTTGCACAATTACCTATTGTATGCCATTGCATATTTTAATTTTGTACTCGGTTGCAATTAGGTTCTTTAAACTCTTTTTTTATTCAGAATCCAAACCATGTAACTTAAAATAGAATTTTGGTTATAGCCGTAATTATTCCATCAGTTAAACTGATGCATACAATTTTACAATAAGAGAACATATGCATTCTCAAACAAGCATGCAAAAAGGATGATGCTTATCTGAAATTTTATACGATCCATTTCCAACATTAGAAGAAATTGATTTATAAAAGAATAAAATCTTTGTTTTGTTTAGCATTAAGGGAAGCAAATATACACGAGCCTACATGAAGCAGGGTTAAGGCAACAAGAGTTTAAATGCTTAAAATGAGAAGTTTCAACAGATAAACCAAGCCAAGAACCATAGCATTAAATGCAAGCTATTTGAAACTAGAAATGTGTTAGTGACATCCCAGACGGCACATTTCTGAGAGACTATTTAATGCTGCATGTAAGTATGACCCTTAAAATTTTGCATTTAGTGCATCATGACATGCAGAAATGTAAACTCTCCCTTCAGCTAGCCAGAAAAGAAACCTTTGGGTGTAAATTATGAGGACCAAAACAATGGCCACCTAAAAATCTGGGGTGAAAAACTATGAGAACCACTTAAAATTTTACCTGGATGTGTAATGCCCAAGGAAATCGTGCAAACAGGTTAGAAATTCAGCCAAGATGTCCATGTTAAACCATGTAAAAATTATATACTCAGCTCTGCATAGTTGAACAAGAAGAAACAATACAGACCTGAAATCTTTTTAAGGCAATTGTTAGAATGTTTGGAGCATGTCGTACAGTTAGACGCTTGCATGCCTTCACATAGTCATTACATCTGCAAAATGGAGAGGCATAATCAACCAAGGAAAAGCCTCAACAGGTTTGGAAAGAATTGGCAGGACATAAAGTATCAGAGAAGACGGAAAACAACCATACCCGTCACATTTATACATATTATCCCCATGGAGCCATTCTTTGGCAGTAAATTGCTCTAGACATTCTTCCAAAGACCCAGCATCACCGTGAATTTCAACGGTTAAATCCATCATATTCTCATACTGGTTCGAGACTTTATTGCAGTTTGCGCAGATAACCTGGAAATAAGCAATGACAACACAAAGTCAAACAATCAAAAGAAAATGAAAATACAAGCCACAACAAAGTATACTAGATAGACAGTAAATGTCCCATTATTCATTCAAAACAAAAGTCTCACAACATATGCAGGTGATGTTGACTCTTACAGTGAACCATTTCCAGAAAACTAACCAGAATAACAATGGTCTCTCGTGATTATTACTAGATATCATCACTTATGCCCTATAAAAAAAAGCATGCACAGAACTGATTCAATCTTTCCAAAGAAACCATAATCGGACCTAAGTTATAAATTAGTAGAAATATAAAGGCTTTAATTCTGTGAAAGACAGGTAGCAGGAATAAAAGCATCAGCATGCTTGGGAAGTGATTAAGATATAAGTCTTTGGTAATTAAATGGCAACATCTTAGCATGAATGAAAATATTAGCTTACTTAGGAACTGGACCAAATCAGAATATACTTACAGTATCAAGCAATAAGAAACAAAATAGCCTGGATTGGATTTAAAGGCATTACCTGAGACTGCAAGTGACCACCAAATATATGCTGAATAATGGTTGTTTCTTGAGCACTTGGGTGGACAGCCCTTTCACCGCCAAATTCATCTAGGCAGACTGACTGCATTGTATCAATGGCATACCTGCATAAAGAGGGTAAACTTTTACCATAGCTAAGAATCAGATGTACCAATGATGCTGAGATGCAATGTGTCTCTCGTGTTCTCATTGGTTCAAACCACAAAATTAAATCAAATTAAAGTGACATTAGCAGGAAACCTCATAAATTCATGAGCATCCTCCTGCCTTCCATAACCAAGATTACCACCAATATTCGGCAAACGTGACAAAATGTTGGTTGGTGAAAAAGCATGAGGACTCTGGGTGGCTCTTTCAATATGGGTCTGCAGTTCGCATAGGAAGCACCAATCATTACGTCGGCCTGACAAGCACCAGCAACCGTGACATCAACAATTGACCTCAGCTAAAATACCGTAAACAGAGAATACATCACCAATCAAATTCAAGAACCTACATTCTTTCTTGTGGCCCTTATTCAAAAGATAGGCAACAAGGGGCCGTGTGGATGCAAGACATTGTAGAACCACATTAGCATAGCAACTGCACAAGGATAGTTTTAGGATAGTTAGTATAACACAGACACAAAATAATTTTTTGTTTTACAGATGCTGGTTGGTGAATTTAATATCTTGGATTAAAAGCTCTAGCAAAATGAAATCGCATCCCATATGTGAACCTGTTTCCACAATTTATCAGTCCACATGGAGGAAATCCTGGTTTTTCGGAGTTGTAAAGATCCACAAATTTCTCATATGGGAAGAGGATCTGAAATTAAAGAGCCAATCAGGACTATTTAGTCAAAAAGGAATAATCTTTATTGCAGAGGCATGAATTAAAAAGAATTTACCAACAATTCACCTTTTTTATCAGTTTAATTGGCTTGGGAGTTCCATTTTGGGTGACCAGGGAAGCTTCTGCAGGAACTACCTTCAATGATGACTGGAAAACTTTGCACTTTAATTTATGCTCACTTTTCCAATGAGCTGCTTGGCATGTTTGGGAGCTGCATGAAGAATGAAATCTAAACTGTTTGAATCATCTCGATGCCATTAGTATCAAAGACCATCCAACAAACCCAGCACTAACAAATTTGGCAATAATCATATATAAATAGTAGGCATCAGAACTAACATCCATTTTAAACCTATATACACAAAGGCCCACCCATAATAATATACAAATATGTTACAAAAGCTTAGAGCACACCAGATATGGGCATGTAATCATTGGCTTCACCATGTACTGACTTAATGTATTTGGCCCACCCACCCATTAATCTCTTTATGATGGCAAAATAGGTTAAGCTCGACATAGTCAACGAGTATCCAAAAATAGGATGACAGTTTGGAGTAAACAAGGCGAGCATCTTGATTAACAATGAGTCCCCAGCATCAAAATACCAACTCCAATAGGATCTTAACGAAGAAATGAGGAAACTATCCTCACGACATGACTAGATTCTGACTACTCTGACTTGCCATATATGCTTCCTAAACCAACAGCATGTATCCCTCGCGAGACTAAAAGTTACGCCGTCTCAGAATTTGTGGGAACAAATAACCCACAATTTATACAACAACTGGCGATCTTACCGTCATTCTACTCTTAATTCGTTGCATTTAGACATTTAAGTATAAGACTGCAGCAAAGAAAGAAAAAAGAAGAAGAAACAAACAAACAAAGACTTTGCTATTAGTATTGCCAATCTACTCCACAAATCCATCAATACCTAAAGAAAGGTACGACCTTTCTACGTATGCTCATTGCAATCTCACAACTGATATAAAAAGAACAAATTGAATCTTTAAGGACAAAAATCCCTACTCAGCAACCTTCGAATCGAATTGCGACCGCCGAAAAAGGTGGACAGTAATTGGAAACGAGCAAGACGCCCATAGCAAAACGCGAAATTTACAACAAGAAGGGCGCAATCGAAACCAAAAATCGGCCGCGGAGGAGGACTCACCAATACCGGACGGCCTTGCAGCGGGAGCACTTCTTGGGGCCGTTGTCGCCGCAGACGACGCAGACGGGGGGTGCGGCGGCGTCGGCGGGGGCGCCGGGCATGATCTTCCCGCGGTGGCGGTGGCGGTCGGTGCTGTGGAAGCTGGAGGGTCCTCCTCCTCCTCCTCCTCCTCCTCCGCCCTCGAAGCTGGCCTCGACCTCGAAGTACTTGGAGGCGGTGCTCTTGAGGAGCTGGATCAGGCCGAAGGAGATGAGGAACACGGTGAACACCAACTGGAGGAGCCAATACAGATCCAGCGTGAATCCCAAAACATGCATGCTATGCCGCGACTCTCGCCCCGTCCTTAGGGTTTTTCATCGATCACCACGGCGGGGGCAGGCCGGAGGCCGAATCCCGCGCGATGGATCGATTGGGGCGGCGGTGCCTCGATCGGAATCGAGCTACACCTTTATGGAGAAGATGGAGATGAAGATGGAGAAGATGGAGATTGGAGGGTTAATGCGGGGGAGGAAAGAGGGGATTAGGGTTAATCGGAGGGGCTGATTTTGATTTGGGCTTTGGGGGAGAGAGGGGTTTTCTTCGCTATTAAAAGCAACCGTCTGGGAAATTTCGATTGCAGCTGCTCTTTAGCTTCCTTCCTCTCGCGTTCGCGTTCGCGTTTCTTGCTTTTCTTTTTTTTTTTTTAAATTTAATTTGGGTTTTTTCTCCGAAACGGGAGTTTTATCATGGCGAGGGCCTGCCTTTTTGCGGCTTTTTTCTCTCCAGAAGAGGAAATAGTGTCGTGCGGGGCGTTGGTTTTTTCGCTTTCTTCTTCTTTTGGGAACTCTTTTCTTGCTTTTAATTAAATTAGGGAATTTCACTCTCTTTTCTTTTTTTAAATGATTCCACGGACGATGTATTAATACTTTTCTTATGTGGTAAGTACTAAAAAGATATTATCATAATGGAAAGTGATATATCATTTATACGTCTTGTGAAAACGGCGAATTATTAAAAGTAATCTTACTTTTCGATCAATAATTATTTATATATGAATATAAAAAATAGTAATCCAAATTTTACCTTCAAAGGAAATTTTGCACATTTGCACTCACGTTGATTTTTGTTGTACCCCAATTTATGAAAACATCAATTTTCTTTTCTAGAAATGCCCGTCCCACAAATCCTAAATTCTCTTGCTTGCCAACACATTCAAAACCGACTAAAAATTAGCAAAATGTTAGAACAAGTGAGGTGTGGGGTAGGGGGATTCGGTTTTTCTCGATGTGAGGTTCTATTTAGATGCTCATGAACTTGCGAAAATCAAGTTATGTGGGTATAAGTAAGAAAATTGGTATGATACATTCTAAAAAGTTTACTATCACGACACAAATATTTGATTGCGCCCGTACATTAGGAGCTTCTTTCATATTAAGCAAGATGGGTGGTGGATCGATCGATGTGCACGAAAGCTGCCCAGATATCACTTTTATAGCGAGATTGATAAAGAAGGATGCCGTAAGAACATGCAAAAGCGATAAAGAAATATGCGTTGCTCATTTTAATATCTTAGTGCCCGCAAGACTTTATCCCTACTCCCAATTCGGTACGATATATTTATCGAGTACATTCTAAGTGTTTTATATTTAGAGATGTCGAGATCTAACTGGTCCGAACGAAATAATTTAAGGGCCTACTCGAGTTCAAAGTTATCACTTTTATAGCTAAAGTGATAAGGAGGGATGCCGTATGGCCGTGCAAAAGTCAAGAGGGACTTATGCCGTGCGTGAGGTCACGAGCGATTTTATCTTCAAGGTAAGTACAATTGGACAATTGAGCAATCTGGAAAGATGGATTTTGCCAAGTTAAAGCATCATATCGCTGGTGACTGCTGGTACCATCGTGTGGTTATGGTGATTTTGCTTCTTCCTCTGATGTCATCATTAACACCACGAAAAGGTTTTAGAGACGTAATTACTTTTTCTTTTTCTTCTTTTTTTTTTTTTTTTTATTTTTACCTTTTCGACGTTAACCTGTCGAGCTCATGATTACCTGGGAGAATCGAGAGCTTCGCGTTGCGGAGGAGCATGTCCGGAATCGTGCGGAATGGAGCAAGCATCGGATAGCAATTTTAAGGTGAGGAGGGAGCCGTGGGAGGTGGCGGTGGGGTATGGGGAACAACGAAGGGCATATTATTTGCTTCTGAACTGGTCGCTCTAGAAACTGCGGCTTCCCCCACTCTCCTTTTTCCTACCGAAAGTTTGCGCATTGATGGTGCGATCTATTGATTTGACGGGTAGGCTTTTACCAATGGAAGGAACGAGCGACCAGAAGAATCGCACGAGGGATTTTTATTTTATTTTTGTATGTAACATTCCCTTCATATTGAACATATTAAAATATGCTCTATGACTAATTTTCATCGGGAAAAATTACTAGAAAAGTCCTGAATATATATTGTATTTGTATTAATACAGTCTTGATCTTTCGACTATTTATCAATTTAGTTATAAATTTTTTTATTGTACTAATTTGATTTTAAATATTTTGATAATTTGTCAATTTAATCATTTCAATAATTTTGATTGGAAATGTTGACATGATGGTTTATAGTCAACACTAACCATTGTAGGTGGCAAGGTCTTCATTGATGTGAACATTTTTTCAAATTTTAACTATTTTTCTAAATTTTTTATTCTTTTTATTCTTTTTTTTTTATTAACCCAAGACTGGCGACCCTTGCCTGGTCGACGTCGTGATGCTTGCCCAAACTTGGCGAGTGGTTTAAAAAAGGAAACAAAAAAAAAAAAATTCAAAGAAAATCTTTGAAAAAATTTTAAAAAAATGTCCACGTTAGCTCAGACATACCGCATATGACGCTAGGCATTGACTAAAGTACCGTGTGTATAATTTCTGATTAGAATTGTCTAGAATGACCAAATTAACAAATTATCAAAATATTTAGAACAAAAATGACAAATCGTTAAAAGTTTTAGGATTAAATTAGCATAATTGAAATGTTCATGACTAAATTAACAAATTGTCAAAATGTTGAAAACTAATTTATCATGATGAAAAGATTCATATCTAAATTGGTGTAAGTATAATATGTTCCAGACTTTGTAGTAATTTTCTCAATTTTTGCGAGATCATGTCATTGAATTCAATCACAACAATAAGACTTTTCTCTTGCGTGTTTTAGGTGGGTCTCCTTGTCGGAAACCAAACGAACCGAAATGGGAAAGTCGAATGCCGTGTATTTTAGTCAAGTCTTTTGCCGTTTATGTTTCGAGCGGCTTCGGTTTCATTTTCATTATCTGATTTCATCGAAACTTCCATCGTGTTTTTGTCGTGAAAGACTGAAAGTAGTACTCTTCGCCAGCTCTTACGAGTTTGTTCTGGTTATGAGTTCAAGAAATTAGCAAGAAAAAGGTGAGGAAAGAATAAAAAGGGGAAAACTGTCTTAGGTTGAATTGGAATTTAATAAATTAGACAAGAATGAGTATACTTCGATTTAGTTTGATTTCACTGAAATTGTGTGTCCAGGTGTTTTCCATTCACTTTGAGCTGCGTTTGGTAGTCGGGATAAAATTTGAAATAGGATATGATTTATCCTATCCTACGTTTGGTGCTCACTCAAAATAAGATAAAGTCGAATATAAAGGGGATATAAACATGATAAAATTATTCCATGAGGGAGGTGAGATAAATGTGGATATGATTTATAATGTCCATAATAGGAAAGTTATTTTTCTCGAATAACAAACTTATTAAATTAACAAAATTGAAATTATATTTCAATATAAATAATATTTGAATTATAATTTAAGAAATAAAAATACAAAATTTAGTTTTAATTAATCTTATTTTAATTTATATATTCAACTTTAATTCTATGTTATAATAAACATTCAATCTATAAATTAAATATTTATATTTATTATATATTTTAGGTATTTTTGTATTTTAGGTATGTTAGTATAGTTTACTATTTGATAAAATTTTATTAAAGAATGATGAAAGAGGAAAAAAAATAATATAAAAAGAGGAAAAATAAAATAAAAATAAGATAAAAATAAATTAAGGAATAATGTTACGAGAGATTTTTACCATATTTGTTTATGAACATTTATGTTCATTTACAATGATATACCGTTTATATTAAAAAAATGTACATGATGTGATGTGAACATATCCGACTTTAATACTGCAATTCACCAAACAATGGACAAGATATAAAAAGATTACATGATTTTATATTATATCCTATCCAGTCCTATCCCGATTAGAAATTCGGACGACCAATTATTCAGACAAATCGGTTCGATTAATTTGGTTTTTACATTCTTGTGGAATAACACATGGTTTGCCCATTAAAATATCCAAATTCTTAACTGGGCTAGGCCCATGAACTATTTCCTTGGATCTTTGTCCCCACTAAAATCAGAGGAGAAAGAAAACAATGGGGAGAGCGTTAATACGGTGATGTGTGAAATTGACAATAAGACATCGGCCTTTGTGGCCCAACATTAACATTAGCACAAGCCCGAGGGCCATTGTTAAGAAGCTCTTTCTGTTAGCCCAAGCCAAGATGTTAGAATCTGGAGACCGGTCCTTTCTATGGACATCATGGGCCGACATGACCGCCACTATTCGTCCAAGTTCCTTCGAGAAAGTTGTCTCGTGCGCCCGTCTCCTTCTCACATCCCGTGGCGTGCCATGGATAGCTGGGACGTCTCTCAACTTGGACGCCATAAGGCGGGCCTTGTAAATTTGTTGTGAGCTAAAGTCCTTGCCTATGATTGGTCCATTGTGATTCTTTGACGGCTCTAATTGTGAGTATGAACCTTGTGATTCGAGTTATTTTTTTGGTAGGTCCCATATGGAACCGCACAACTTATGATTCAAATCACTCAATTTATCGTAGATTGAGTCTAGGCAAAAACACGCCATTTAGTAAGGCAAAGAAAGGAAACTTTACATATTTTTCTTACTATCGATTGACTTCAAATTTATAGAGATGTGCTATAAACTTGTTAATACACTCGCTATGAATTTGAATAAGTGAGGCACAACCATTAGAACTGCTTAGAAATGATTGAATTTCATTCACATGATGAATGCCTTTGAAATAAACTTTCAATACAAACTTTTTCTCATTGCCATGATCATTAAGCACTATTCTTAACTTACATGTGTCTTATTGTGGAAAAAAGTATGCCATGGTGCCCAAGTTTGTTGCATCTTTTCAAGTTCATTATTATTTGGTACTCTTTACCTAATTCTTTCTTTTAGAGGAAAATGCCACAACTTTATTTCGAGTCCCCCCAATCTTTTGTATGTTCAAAGCACTTGGAAAGGCAAAAGCGCATCCCACTCTCACTTCTTTCTTCACATGCTCAGCCCTTATACTATAAGTTCAGACATCATGTCTGTACTGCTCATCAAAAGCAGCTAACCCACAAAGCTAACTGTCCATACCCATCTGTAAAGCGAATTGCAGAGCAATCAGCTTTTCCTCGAGTGGATTCATATGACTTACTAATGTGGGTGTCGACTGTTCATTCGCAACATCATTGCCTCACCTTTTTAAGGATCATTATTTGTCCCAGGTAAGGAAGAATCTATCGGACCGAACGGCACATGCTCTCTCCCCATAGGCTTTTTCCCCTTCCTCTTCCCCACCCAAGTTCCTTTCTAAACAAATCAATGGGTGCATCTTCCCTTGCTCTATGCTTCTCCTCTCTGTCCTGCCCTAATTTGACAAGCAGTTGCCCACTCTCTTTAAGCAAACTTTAGTCCTATTCATCTAGCTGTGTATCGGACAACCTGAATATAGAAGGCACGGCCAGTTTTCCTTTTCGAGGAGGAAGAAAAGGCTGCCATCAGTCATGATTGCTTGCGATTAGATTATGCAACAGCGGCATGCTGATAATTAAGATGGCACTGCTGAATAATAGCGACAATGAATCACCCAATCTCTCAGTGGGATGAGCTTTTGAAGTTTCTGTTATACCTAGGGAAACTCGCGTTACCGCCCTTTGCGTGTTACTAGGAAACGAAAGCGACCCGTGGAGTGATTGAAAGTGACTTGCATCCTATTTGTCCGGATCAATAATTAGCGTACCTTGTATTATATTGACACTAACGAGTTTCCAAAATAGAGGAGGCCGAGGTGGCCAAAAGAGGTAGATGGGAATGAGCAAGAAAACACGGAGTGATGTTACCCACTTCCCTCTTTGTATATCTTTTCTTTCTCGTCCCTTTCCGAAACAAGAACCGGCCGACGATTTTACTGTTGATGGGATGCGCACCTCAAGCCAGAGAAACAAATCTGTGGACTGGTTTTGGGCAATGAATAAATCTCGTCAAACCATCTTCGACATAGGGGAGTGTCAAGGAGAATTGATCAGCGAACCCTTATCTTATCCTAGGCTATGAAACAGAATGCTGTTCGTATTTATGTAAGACTACAGCAAATGAGATTTTGATTTACAGAATACATGAGGCCGCACCTGCATTCATTTTACTACTGTCGTGTACATGGTCGCGAAAGTAGGTATCGAACTCTAAAGTTCAAAACACTAGTCCTCCTGTCATGTGGTTGATTTGGAAGCTCACGATGAAATTTCATGAACATGCAAACCGGATGATCGAAGAAGGCAAAGAGAGATCATACTGCTTGGCATATAGAACGTTGCAAGAAGGTAAGAGCGAGGTTAGCGAGGTTCTAGTAGACCAAGCAAGATCAAGAAGGATGTTCAACCCTAGGGAAGTGGAGGTGCACACTACGCGAACGAGTAAGTGCAGAAGGCGGCCAATCACCGATTCATCGTGAGTCGGCGAGAAGCTGACATTAGAATGCACAGTCGAAGGCACTAATTAAAATCTACGTCGAGAAGAGAGATGGAGAGGACTCAAGTGGGGGCGATGTTGGGTCCATTCGCATTTTGTCACCAAGCTGTCCCTTTGGTGCTTCCGGTGTTTCTGGCAGTGATGTTGGGTCTTTGATTTATGTGGGTTAAATCAAATCCTCCGCCCTAAGTGTCTCTCTTCAGTGCATCTATGCGTGTACGGAACGTTTCCTTGGTTCCACTATAGCAACAGTATTGTCCAACTATGGCGAATCAATAGTATATTAAAGGAACTTTTGGCTATTTTCCCCTCAATCAGCACTTGGTACATGGTGGCTATATGTACAAAACCTAACTTAAAGGAAAGCTCTAAAGAGCATAAGTATTATTGATGAACCCCGTTTTCCAATTTGTACCGTCTGGGGAAATTGCAATAAGGGTTCTTGTATAAATTGTGATGTATAGATGAAGCTAAGACATAGCTATTCTTTCTAAATATGGATTGTGGTCTACATGCTAGATGGAGATCTTGATCCATCTTATCTAGTATGGGAAGATGTAAGCAGAAACATACATTTGGTCTCCCTTTATTATGGTACCTTGCGAAAATGCACTTATTACGACAAAGAGTAGCTAATCACGTAAAAGGGTAATCTAACATATGTCAAATACTGTGCTGATCCCTTTCCACCTACCTACTGCTTTTGAGAAAGCTATCCCAGATGAGAGGAAACTCATCCAACCATGTTATTATCTTCCTTTTCACATTTTGAGAAGTCAAGGGATTAATTGCCGACGCACACCTGCTTATAAATCAGTATTTACTTCTTAACAAAAGAAAAAAAATAATTAGTATTTATAAAATTAGCTTATGAATGCATAAAACTGGTATTTGAACACCCAAGAATTAGAATTTCCCATGTCAGTTGTGGCCAGTTAACCACGAAGAAAAAAAAACAGGAATAAATCGTACCATGTGCAGTCCACTTCCATATCTCGTAAAAATGGCCACAGGGGCAGGTCAAAAAAAGAGTTCAAAAAAGCCCTGAGACTCAGGAAGAAAAAGAGAAAAGAGAGCCAATGAAAAGATCAATCATAATAATTCTGGACCTGGTCACGCTTTATTACTCTCTCATCATGAAAGCACGTAGTCCTTTTGTTGACCACATGAGAAATGATGAATAATATACCTCATTACAAATACACTGATTTGTTTCGTTGACCTCCATATATTATAATAAATGTGGATATATATAGGTTGTCCATTGAAATAAGAAGATTTCTTTTTCTTTTTCTTTTTCTTTTTTTAAATTTGTAATGCATAGTTTTTCTTGTTTTATAGTAGCAACTAAGGGTTTATTTGATATAAGTGAATTTTAATTGTTCAAAAATCGAGCATTGAGTTTTCAACTTAGAAAATAGAGGAATCAAATTATTTGATGATAATTGAATAGTAACAGCTAAATTTCATTGATTTCGTACCAAAGATATTAACGATAATCATCGTTAGGTTTTAGTGGCTTTGAAAATCGAAATAATTCTTCACGAGACATTTTTATATTCTTGAAAAGTGAAAGGGGAAAAAGGAAGTAATTACAACATTCCCATGCATTGAGTTTGGGTTTTGATGATTGAAGGATGATGATTGGAATGAGCTGTCCGAGGAAAGGCGCCAAGCGATGGTGGCGCAATCTGGACCCACCATCGAATTCTGCCCCCGCCGACCCGGAAATCTCTTTCCTATTCGTGTCATATAGCCAGCGTCTTTGGACGCTCCCCCACCCAATTTCTTACATCAATCTAAAGGAGAATCCAATATCATTAGCAAAACAAGTTAGATTTTAACATATTTAGAATTAATTTTTGAGATGAGAAAAGCCTAATATCACTCAATATATAATATAAGAGTTGAAAACTTTGAATTTAAATCTTATCGAACTCCATTTGCCTTCTTACTTAAATATATCAATACTTAGTACTGGACAAAAAATCAAATTAAATGTGAATGGGAGTATTAGAATAATAATAAATCACGTTTTCATCTATCAGTTTATACTTTTAGAATAGTTAGTACTGATTTTAAAAAATCTTACATTTAACTTGACTTAGACAATATTTCTTTATCGAAATCACGCTTGAGGATTTAGTCATTGTCGTTTCCATTGGTTGTTTAGGCAAAATGCTACTCTTGGATGCTGCAAATTTAGCCCATAGATTATTCACCAGCGCATCACGTCATCTCGACGAATCATTTGATGCCAAGTGCTGGGAATTGCATCGGAAATAGGAAATAGGGTCGCTTGGTTGATAGTGAACCGCGTACCCTCTTGGAAAAAGGGACTTAAATGCACACCCATATACAAACATATGATATTATATTATATAGTTTTGGGCAATTATATGGAGTACATGTGTAGGCATAGAATAATGGGCAATAGGGTTTGGAGACGCAGCTGTGCTCGATAAATTCCCGCCACTTAAACTTTCATGTCCTATTCCAACGGAAGTAAGGAGGAGATCCCGATTCCTATTTAAGCCATTTGACGCACTGTAAAGCTCAATTTGGGGCTAATTTCTTATGATGCGGTCAATTTCCTAGATCATATAGAGGGAGTCCATTGAAGCTGTCCCTATCGAAAAGCTAGCGAAAAGGGGGGGCTGCATCACACTCACCGATGATACTTAAGCCCTACAAAACCGAGGATTAGGGAAAGCTGTCTGCCTAATCAGATCCACCTCTCGCCAATCGCCATCGCTGAAATTAATTAAAAGTTACCCAAGAATAAAAATTCATTTTTCTATCTGCCCATCTTTCTGTCTCTTCGATCCAAGCCATTGTTTATGCGAGGTAAGGAGGAGAGGCTTTTACTATAAAGTGGTCACTCGAGGGTTTGCTTCATCCACCATGTGTTGGATGCGCAACGTGGGGGATAATCGAATATTAAATAAGAGTGTGATTAAAAGTAAGGAGCTTTCTGGTCATGAGGAATCCCAAATGCGAAGCCCGACGAAAGCGTTGCCCTTAAAATATTGCGTCTTTCTACACGATAATCTATTGTATTAAAGTTAGAGAAGTTGGTTATCATTAGGAAACCTCTTCTCGGCTCTTTTAATATTTGTGTACTCGCCACAACTTATGTCCGCCTAATTAGCTATCTGAATTTGAAGTTATGAGCTTTTCCTAGTCTGCATCTAGAGGAAAATTGTCTAAAAATATCGTAAACCATTGTACCGTGACTTAGTTAATCCCAAGTCTGTTGACGATTTACCAATCTAGTTATTCCGATCAAGTATGGCTAGAAATCGCCGATGTGGATGTTGGCCATCCTACGTGGCACAATTAGTATTGATATGGATAATTTTTGTAAAATTTTTAAAATTATCTGAATTTTTTTCCTTTCAATTTTCATTTTGCCCTATTTCCCTCCACCGGTTGCCAAAATGTCCTCATTAGCCTTTGGTGAAGGCTAATGAGGGCTAGCAAGGGTCGCCCTCACCAGATCAAGCAAGGGCAAGCCTCACCTTGGCGAAGGTGTTCTTGTCCTTGCCGAGGGTCAGTGACCAATGGAGGGAAATAAGGAAAAAAAAAAAGAAAAAATTATATATAGGATGTCGATGTCGACAGGGCTATCATATTAATAATTCCGGCCAAAATTAGTCAGAAGAGCTACATTAGTAAATTATTAATAGGTTCAGGACTACATTAACAAATCGTGAAAAAAGTTTAGGATTATATTGGCACAATTAAAAATTTAGGATTGAATTGACCACTCATATAATATATTTAATGATTTTTTGTATGATTATCCCCGGTATTTGTACAAATGGATGCCAAATATAGGGAAGACAATATGAAAAACAAGAGTTCGGATTACAAGTCAATTTTTGGCGAGTTGTACGGTCTACCTTCGCATGACATAATTGCATAATTGTGATCGGTTGTAGCATTGAAAGAGCATCGGGTTTAGGCCCCTGTTTGGTAATTAGCCAAATAATACCTAATTTTATTTTTTTATTCATTGAAAAAAAAAAAAACAGAAATCCGTTGGGTAACTTTTTTGTTCTCGGGAGTAGATTTGGAACATGATTAAGAAGTTAAAAAAAAAAGAAGTTACTTCTTTATTCTTGAGAACAACTTTAGAATTAAGTCTATTTTTTTCCCTCTTTTCTTTTCTTCTTTTCCAAAGGAAGAAAGAGAAGAAGAAAAGGAAAAAGAAGAAGAAAACAATAAAATTATTAAAAAACTAAAATTAATTCTAAATTGTAAAAGAATTTGAGATCTTACCAAACGCATTTCTATCATGGAAATATAAATTTTAGACAATTACCAAATGCCTTCAAATACTTAGAGACTCCTCTAGGAAATAGAATAAAAAAATCATTTCTAAATAGAAATTGTTCTTGAAAACAAAATAATTACCAAATAATCTCTTAGTCTCAAACTAAAGGCAAGCCTCATTGATGTGAGTCGTCACGTTTGACCTCTCGTCAACTCGCTTCTGGTGTACAAAAGACGGCCTTGCTTGCTATGAGATGACATCGTCTAGTCGGCCTTTCCTTCGTTTGGCAACATTGATGTATACACCATTAGCATCAATGCAACATATGCAGTCCCCATCTCTTTCATTAAACAAAATGGTTACGATACCCTTATCCTTGATTTGCGTTTATTTTGTCAATTTAGTCTCTTTCCTTAGAGTTGACCCCATTCATGTCGATTGTTGAAGCATCAGAAAAATAACATTGTCTGAGCCAAACGTACTTCCTATTATTTTCCATGTTTTTTTAAATCTTATTTATGCACGATGAATACGTTTACGAGGACAATTAGAAGCGTGGTACATACATACAGAAGTTGTTTGAACATATGTCATTTAAAAAACAGTAGAATTTCATCGAGAACGGCTGATCGGGACCTGTCCAACTCGTGCTGCTTTGCCACATCAATTCTCGAGTGTTTAGTGCGTCTCTATCATAAGGGCGGGTCTTCTAAAAAAATCCATACGTACGTGTGAGCTCAATTCACATGCACTATCGGATCTGGTGAATTTCATATGAAGTCCACTTGTTATAATGGGACGTGTGAATTAGATTCACATGCACGGAGAGCAATCAAGAATTTATCTTCCTCTATTGCATTGCCTTACAAGTTCTTTCCTTGCAGTGTGCTGTTCAGCCAACCTACTTCAATTGGTCAAATATGTAAATGTAGCAATTAAATATACCACAGAGTACTTTCTTCACAGGTTTAAATGCCATTGAATATATAATTCATTCACCGCAACTTATTTGACTTGTAATATCTCTAATCCCATTCAGTTGGGTTTAGTATGCTAAATCAATGAGGGTCATGCGACACACAGACATTCGGCTAACTTTGGACATAAATTGACAATTAGACACATTTATAATAGTAAGTATTGACGATTGAGAAATGACACAAATTGAAAGGACATTATTAGGTTGCATCTCACATCATTAAATTGACATCTTTTAAGAAGATGATTTTTTTAGGCCTTTCATTTGAAATTTTTCCCTTAATAATATTGGGTCACATCTCTTATCATTAAATTGGCATTATCATTTTTAATTTAATTTTCTTTTTGAATCATTATACTTATGGAATCTCTTTGTGGCTTATTATTCCTTTTCTTAAGGACATACCGCCAATAACTTAATCACAAGAGAACTCTGTATAATCATATTGTAAATTATGTTTGCACCTTTTATTGGTGTATACATAGATGGTTGACTCGTGATACATTCGTGATATATATTAAGTTCACATCTCTAGCTTTCAAGCTACTTGCCCACTAAACTAGTTCAACTTGTGTACTAGTCAACTTCCTAGCTTCAATGCCAAGTTAGAGCTTGATTGAGTTGTTTAACCTCACGTTTGCAAAGTAGATTTAAATAATCCACTATAGTTCGATTTAAGTAAATGCATGTACAAGCTACATATGGTCGGTGGAAAACTATAAAT
The DNA here is from genome assembly GCA_014182565.1 of Eucalyptus marginata. Lineage (NCBI taxonomy): Eukaryota > Viridiplantae > Streptophyta > Magnoliopsida > Myrtales > Myrtaceae > Eucalyptus > Eucalyptus marginata. Next base: position 53,189,119 of record CM024587.1, on the reverse strand, counting down.
TTGAAGCGTGAGACAACACTTTCAATTCTATTATTATAATTATTTCAAGCATATAAATTTGTTCAAAAAAATTCTAGAGAATGCCGAAGAAAACTTTGGAACTTAAGGTAGGCGGTATGTTAAATAGTTTGTGAGATTGTGGAACTTAAGCATATAATAATCTGCGCTTTGATCTAATGGTTTAAATTTCTAGGACAATTAACAGCAATCTCACAAATTATACATAGGATTAAATTTAGAGGTTTAGAGTTCAAATCTTCTTTGTACCTTTTGTTTGCCTCCTTATAATTTTTTTTTTTTTTATGTGTTAGTCTTAGGTCAAAATCCAGTTTACATGTAAGGGAAAGCGTTAAAATATTTACATATTAAACAACACTTTAATCCAATAGATTAAATTCCGAGAATAGTTAATTGTGGTCCAACATAATTTTACTCGAGATCATGGGGAGTCCCTGGGTCATGTATTGCGCATATACATAAATGTATGCATAAATATATTCAAGTCTATTATTGGGTGGAACTTAAGTTAATTATTGATCGTTGATAAGTTGTCCCGTCAGGTTGAGTTTTGAATTGTCATTAAATAATGGTCCTAGTACGAATTCAAACAAAGATAAGCTTCCAATGATTACTTGGAATGGTTTAGTTAGCATTAAATAATGAAAACGTACGAACTTCCACGACTTAAGTCAACTAACCCATATAATCTTATTAAGCAAAGGAATATGACACATATCATTCTCTCGATTTTTCTCATCCATTGCAATTGCATCTTCTTAAATATTATTTCGGTCCTCTTAATTTTGGAATCGGCTACTTTTCCTCTTAACCTTCACTATTAAACTCTATCTACCCTCAGTTCTGTCACTATCAAAAAATTTCACCTCGTTTAAACATCTGCCTTTGTAAAAATAAATGTATTTTGAATTCTATTTTCGAGTTTGTTATGCTGTAAAGTGTCTTTAAAATACTCATTAAACCTTATTTATGGGGTTCATATTTTTCTCGTAACAAACACAGCTTAGCTAATTCTATTGAAAGTCATTGTTCTAAGAATTACAATATTATATATATATATATATATATATATATATATATATATTAATTATATGAACTTATTTCATGTCAATAGGCTACAAGTAACCAATTCCGCTAGATTTTGGCATGTCTTTGATCCCACATCACCCGAATTTGAATTTTGCATTGGTAGATAAGTATAGCACAGCTTCAAGTAGCATCATGTGTTTGCAAATCGAGCACTAATGAACTGCGACCAAAGAGAATAATATCATAGTCATAGCAAGCCCAATCTTGATTGCATGCTCTCAGCGCTAAGTAGCATTGATATCGACACGCAACACGATACGACACGACACATCAACACGTCGTTTCTCAAAAAATAGAAAATTATGATATGTTGGGACATGTTATATATTAAATGTATATTTTTATATATACATAATAAATTATCATTTTAATGATTATTTTAATCAAATTAATTTAATTCAAATTCATAAATAAATAATAAAAAGAATCTAGAATGAATTTACATTAAAAAATTAATCCATCATTTGTTAATATCATCCATTATTTCAATTTGACAAATTCAGCTTCATTCCAATAATCCATAAAACTTTGAAAAAAAAAAAAAACAAGCAATTTACATTCGAACTTGCGTGTCAAAGCGTGTCGAACAAGAAGAAAAAAATAAACTTGAGGGTCAATTGTGTGTCATGGAAAGTGAGAGTTAGCAGAGAAGAGTAAGTTAGGTTTTTTTTTTTTTTCCTTTTCTTTCTCCATTTATTATTTTTAATTTTCTTACATATTTACATTTTGACCCTTTATTTATTGATTTTTTTTTTTTTTAAATTGACGCCGTGCATGTCAATTTCACATGTCAGAATTATGAACCCGCATGTCAAAATTCCCAAATTGTATATTGGAGAGTGTTGAGAGAGTTGACTATGTGTCAAATTTTCTAATACGTGTTGATCGAGTATCAAAGAGTATCGAACAATATTAGAGAGTGTCAGACATATATTGGAGTGTCTGACATGACATAAAAGCTCTTGAAGAGTGTCAGTACAGAGTAGACCTGTCAAAAGGGTAAGATGGGTCGGATCGAAAATGGTTTGACCAAAATAGATCTATTTTACTCACTTTGATCTGTTTTTTCACACAATTCAAATTTAGTGACTTGACTTGACTTGTACTCATTCCATACCTTATCCGATTCATATTATTAAAATACTTTCATTTCTAACCCAATCTAGCATAACTCATGCTGAAAATTGTGGTGAGAGTGTGAAATGAGTAAGTGTGAGATCAAACAAAGGCAAGAGAAAACGGAGAGAGAATCATAGAGGTAGATTAGGCTTAAATAACTAGTAAACTTATTTATAACCATTTAACACACATATTATATTTGAACCCACTTATCACCTATTTTTTGAATATAACTAACTCATGTATTAACTCAGTTCATCATATATAAGTTACAAAATGGTTCTGTGACCCATTTTGATAAATCTACCTCAACAATATTACGGGTAAAGTGGGGAGGTTGGGTTTTAGATATATTACTAATGGCACATTGTCCGAATCTAAACAACCGCCACCGGTAGTTTACCAACTGTCATACCACGTCATTCATCATTGTCCCCAATTACATCTTGCTCAACCATGGTCCATGATTGACTCAATCTCAACCAGCAGTTAAACTAATTACCTTTTTTTTTTTTTTTTTTTTGGCTAAGGTCACCTAAAATTTAATTCATATTCACTCTAGTCGCCTATAAATAAGATCCTTTCACCACCTTTCCGCTGCTTTCCTCAAATGTAGGATTCACTCCCCCCACGAAACTCTCTCCAAAAAGCAAAAACAAAAGAAAACAAGGTGCAGAGAATCAGCACAGCAGCAGCAGTGTCAACCTCACTCGTCCGCCCCCGCGCCGTTCGCGTACGCGCCGCCCCAACACGTCCGCCTTGGTAACGGCGGAGGGGCTTCTTTAAATAACACTCCTCAATAACTCTCTCTCTCTCTCTCTCTCTCTCTCTGCGTCTCTGCCGCTCTCTGTCTCTCTCTGCATCATCAAGAAGCAAAGAAAGAAAAATGAGGAAAAATCTGAGTGACCGGGGCGGTTGAATCCTGTTCTCGTTAGAGCTGAAATCAAGAAAACAGAGTGTTTGCGAATGAAGGAACATGGGGGAGGCTACGTCAATCTGTGTGGGTGGAGATTTTGAAGTCGCCCCTCGATTTTTTTTTTTTTATTTTGTTTCTTTAATTGCTGGTTACAGAAGAAAAGCTGAGACGAAACGAACGAAGAGACGCCAAAGAGGTGTAGCGAAGGAACGTGATTTAAAATAAAGCTTGACCCTGTTTTTATTATGGAAGCTTGGTAACAAGAACCGTCCAAGAATTCTCTAATATTTTTGACCTCCCAGCGCACATGGCTTCTTGGGCTTCCCCTCCCTCTGCTTTCATTGTTTTTTCCCCTCCTCTTCTGGTTTTCTTTTTTCCCCTCACATGCTCTCCTCCTCCTTCCATCTCTCTCTCTCTCTCTCTAAAAGTTCATTGCTCCGCTCATACTTTTAGTTATTCATTTTCAAGGCATTTGATTATTCTTGAACTGGGCACGTTTCAGATCTAAGGTGCAAGGCTTTTTCGCTGATTCCCATCTCAATTCTCACTCGGGAGGCGGTTTCTTTGGCGGAAGGCTCAAACTCCATTGCGGAAAGGTCCGCTTCTTGATACGCTCTCCTGCTGCATTCTGTCATTTTCTCATTTCTGAATTTTGGGGGGCAAGTCATGATGCTGAATCAAGCAATGATGGAGCCGGTTGGTGAGTAGTGACCCATTTGACTTTTGCCCATCTTTTCAGTCGTTTGGCAGATCAATGTCAGCTTGATTTCGCCCTCTGTTTGTCAATTTGCATGATCTGGTTTAAGTTCGTTACTTGTCAATGAATTTGCTCAGCATATTGCTCCTGTCGGTATCTTCCTTTAGTCAGCATAAGGGATGGGATCAAAAGATGAATTCCTTTTCAAGCCGTGTCTAAACAAGATTACTCTTCTGTTGGTGTAAAAATTACAGAACGTGCTTCCTCGTTTATTTTCCCTGGCACAAGTCTGATTTTGCTCGAACAGGCCATATTTGATAATCTGTTTGTGTCATTACTGAAATCCAAATAACATCTGTAGCTCAGTCATGGTAATAACAGACAAGGCATCTGGTGTTGGTGCCGGTATCCTTCATCACTGTAGTTCCGGGAAACTTTTTAGATATAACCAATATATATTCCTTGCCTCATCTGCTGCCATGAAGAGAACAGAAGAAAATTATGAACAGGGTTTGCCTTCAAAAAAATTGTGGATTGGGTCTTATTTGATTTTACAGATTCCTACTGTGCATCATGTGAAGCAGTCCTACGGCACTGCTTTTCTCAAGGAAATTTGGCTGTGTATCCGGAGCTTCAGTACTGGATAATTCTATCTATTCATCCAGGGGTTCTCAATGAGAATGTTCAGACAGAAGAGACTATGTCGGGCTCTAAGCTTTTCTAAGTAGGATAAAATGACATGCTTTTTATCCCACAATGAGGAAACAGAAGCTTTTATAGTGTTCACCACCTTGTCACGCATGGATTTGTCTTGGACCTCGGAGTAGATATGTCAAGGTTGATATTAGGACCGGGAGAGCTATTGTCAAATATAAGATACCAGTTTTGAACTAAGATTAGTTCTGCATAATGTTCTCTTTTTGTATTTCCCTATCAGAATATAACATAGTTTCCTTTAGTTTTTTGCTATTCTAGAGCCAAATTCGTACCTTATATTTTTCAACTCATGCTTGTCTTGCAGGTCAATTGACCCTTCTTTGCCCCTTACCCTGGTTTTAAATTTATTCAACAATATTGCTCATCATTGACCTAGTTAAATGTAAGAGCTGCATTGAACTGGATGCATAGACTGAAGCAAGGTATTCAAGCTCAAATGTCGGTGACATTTTGAACTCACACGTGAAGAGCCATGATGGTGTGTGAGATGGAAAAAGATCCTATTGAAGATATGGACATCGAAGCTCTGCCTTCGATGTGGCCTGAAGATATTGATAATGATGCTGGAAAGCAGTTCAACATCGAAAATCCTGGAGTGGATGAAGATATGTTGAAGGAGGTCACGATTCCAGAGGAGCCGAACATAGTTGATATTAAGCGGCTTTTAGAGCTAACCAACTATACAGACCAGGGCGCTTCTCAGTTGGCGTACCTTGTAAAGCACTGGGAGTACAGGCAAGCCAATGCAGTACGCCTTCTAAAAGAGGAACTTGACATCCTGAGCAGACAGAGGCAGGAGGTTGAGCTGAAGAAATTGGAGATACTTGAGGAGCATCGTTTTGAGGCAGAACGATATGGTGGTGACAAGCGCCCGATATCTATATTTGATGATGCCTTCGATATTTGGCAAGATGTTCCTCGAAGGAAAAATGATGTAGTTATCCAAAATAAGAGGGTTGAGATTGATGCTGAGTACGATACTGTCATTTACTGGAAGCAGCGCGCCATGCACTTAGAGAAATTGTTGGAGGCGAGTATCCACAGAGAGCAGGCGCTCATGGAAAAATTGCAGGAAAGCATAAACAATCTGGAAAAGCAGTCCTCTCCGGTGGAAGAGCTGTCTCAGATCCTAAAAAGAGCTGACAACTTTTTGCATTTTATACTTCAGAATGCACCTGTTGTGATTGGACACCAGGTGAGAAAAGAATTGCTTCTGCTTCATGACTCACAAAGATGCCTTTGCGCTGGAATTGTGCTACATCCTCAGGCTAGAGTTTGTTTCTTGTTTTGCTAGGCAAAGAATACAAGCACCAAGAGCGCATGGGTTATATTTGAATTATATTACATCCTCAAGTAGATTGTTCACAGAAGCTAGTAGTGTTAGCCATGAACACTTACAGCTAGAGTAGTAGCTGTGTAGTTTTGTATCCCCATTCTTTAACCAAGCTGGCATATTTCTTCAGTGCATTTTAGGAATGGACTGGTGCTTGTTTAACTAAATGTAGCATGAAAATATGCACAAGTGATGAAGAGATATCTTACACCCACATATATGCAAGGAGAAAGAATATCAAGATCTCACATTCCACAAAAAGCTGAGACTGTCTTATCTTTTTAAGATGGGTCAATTTGTAAAGAAGTTTAGTGTATTCTGCTTGTTTTGCTTCCATTTTTTTTCCATTAACTTCAGTCGGTTACTCAGGAAGGATGTTCCAGGATACTTAGCCTCTTTCTCTGCTTTGCCTTTCTTTCCAGGATCAAGAGCTGCGATATCGCTTCATCTACAATCCTTATCCTACTTTGAATGAGGAGGTGAGATCATTTCAATGAAGTTACTTATTTCATTAAATTGCAGCAAATTTCTCTCTTTGCAAGTATCTGGTATCAGTTACTCTATATGACTGACTAGTCAAGAATTTAGTACTTGCAATCTATTTTTCTGTACTTCTTATCATTTCATTGATTTCCAAAGAGCAAACAAGAAGTCTCAAGTTGTCAGATGTATTTCAGGACGTTATAGGGAAAACAGATGTCGATATCTTCACTGGTGCTGGTGTGAAGGAGTCTCAAGAATTTAAGAGGGAAGTGCTGGAGAAAGGTTTACCTGCAAAGAGAGAAATCACATTCGATACAGAATTATTTGGTGCAAAGACGTTTCTGATACACGTTCGCACCTGTCTTTAGCAAGACTGGGGAAACAATTGGAATTAACTACATGGGAATGGATGTCACTGATCAGGTGAGTTAGGTAGGGTTTTCTCATTGATTTATAGGTCTTTTTACAATCAATAGGAAATGGTGAGAGTGCTTCTGATTTTTTGTTAGGTAAGAATAAGAGAGAAAATGGCAAAACTTCGAGAAGAGATGGCGGTACGGAATGCCAAGGAAACCGAGATGAATAAAACCATGTATATAACAGGTTAACTTACTTTATTCACTTCTGATTGTTTCAGGTGGTTTTAAATAGCTTCGGCATTATCCATGTTCCAATACTTATGAACCCTTTAATCTTGCAGAGGAGACGATGCGAGCGAAACAAATGCTAGCAACAATGTCACATGAGATAAGGTCTCCCCTCACTGGGGTTGTTAGCATGGCCGAGATTCTTGCACAAACTAGACTTGATCATGAGCAGCGGCAATTGTTAGATGTCATGCTTTCTTCGGGAGATTTGGTCATTCAACTAATAAATGACATTCTTGACCTTTCGAAGGTTGAGTCAGGTATGGCATCAATCTTGTATATGTAAAGGAATAGTAGTGTTTCATTCTCACCATCGTCAGACTTTCCTCCTCATAGCTGAAAGAAGCCATACAAACATGTTCCGTTCATTCTTGTATAGGGGTAATGAAGCTGGAAGCTACAAAATTCCGGCCGAGGGAGGTAGTAAAGCACGTGCTGCAGACTGCTGCGGCATCATTACGGAAGATATTAACATTGGAAGGACATGTAGCAGATGATGTTCCTATTGAGGTCAGTCTGTTAAAATCATAATATATTGTCTTCCTCCATTCTGTTTCTCTCTCGCTTATGTTTGGATGCTACATCTCTCCCGACACTTCACATAATTTGTTTATTTCTGCTTGACCATAATCTAAGTTCTTTGGTCCTATTTAACTTGTTCGATAGGTGAAATCTGTCATTTGATTCTTTTCATACCGTATCAATGTGGGTTATCATTTCTGGATGCTAGATGAGCTGTTTGTCAAAGTCATTGTGATGGTTCAGTTGATGGAAAGATTTGCATTTTTTTTCTTAAACTAATGTTGCTGAAGAATGGGGTCATCACTAATTCATACTGGCTGTCAAATTGATTAATCCAAGTATTCTCCAAATTTTTCAGGTCATTGGAGATGTTCTAAGAATTAGACAAATTCTCACCAACTTGATCAGGTACCAGTTGTACTGTCTTGATACTGTTATTCTAGTTAGGTAGCTCTATTTTTCTGGTAAAAGCAATATTATGTAAATAGTGTGAAGGCCTAGAGTAAATGTAGGTTAGAGAGGTGGATTACCAATCATTCTAGCGTACTGTCAAGGCATTCTTTCTTGTTAAGCATTTTCCTGAAGTTCCATCTCCCATGACTGCATATCTAAAGAAACTTCTCTAAGGCAGTGAGCAATTTCAGCTTAATTTTTGTGCTCGGCATGTTGTATCCCTATTATATTTCAGCACTCATGATAGATTTGATGATTAGGAGACAAGTTCCAGAGAGTCACATACCAAGCAGCACATGTTGATATGATTCATTAAATATTCAGAGCTCAATCCTGTACATTGTATCTGAAGAAGATTTCGCTTAGCACGCATTCAAAGAAATGACTTGGTTAGAAGGGAGGTGCGACTGCCATTGTGAAAAATGGGATGATCCCAGTAAACTTGGAGATGATGTCAAAGACTTTGATTTTAATATGTGCTGCATAGATGCTTAAAATAAATATAGTTTATGCAATTTATAGCAGCCTTACACTTTCCATTATCTGCTACAGCAATGCCATCAAATTTACACATGAAGGGAAGGTTGGCATAAATCTATATGTGGTTCCAGAACCATCTGTCGAGAAAACAGAAGAATGTCCTCAGAAGTCGCAAGCAGATCAGTCAACCCCACGGGAGAACAGGGGGAAGGAAGAGAAAAGTTCTTTAGTGTGTCAAGCAAGTTGTGACCAACAACCTGTTCAAGTGAAGAGTCAGAATGGCCATTTATGCCAAAATCATGCTCTGCATGATAAAACTCGAATCATGTGCGAAAGCGAAGCATCTGCAGATAGAGATAAGGTGGAAGAGCACACCCCCGAGACAACAGTATGGATCTGCTGTGATGTGTATGACACAGGAATTGGAATCCCAGGTTCCTGTTGAGCTGATTTATTTTTCTAGCTTCTGTTATTATCAAATGCTTCAGGAATATCACTGATGTTCCATTTTATTCCTCTAACAAGTAATGCTGATCATAGCCTCTATTATCATCTAACAGAGAATGCTTTGCCTACTTTATTTAAAAAGTACATGCAAGTCAGTGCTGATCATGCTCGAAAGTATGGTGGGACGGGACTTGGCCTAGCCATATGCAAACAACTGGTGAGTCCCTGAGCTATGCTTTTTTTTTTTTTTTTTTTTATAAATTAACTTTTGTGAAGATCCACAACTTGCTACAGAACAAAGAAAAACAGCTATCCCTGGTTTCTGCTTTTAGAAAATATAAAACGTTTACCTTTCTGTCTGATGGAGAACCTCTAAAGGTATTTCAATCACTCCTTTTCATGAATTGCAACCAGTTACTGAGTAATATCTTCTAGCTAAATACCAGATTTCACTCAAATCTTGAGTTCAATCCCTCTTGCTACTGCTAGCTCCATAAGACCTCTCTCACAGGTTTCTTTGCATTTGCACAGGTTGAGTTAATGGGAGGCCGTCTCACTGTGTCTAGTCGGGAGCATGTCGGATCTACATTCACATTTGTGCTACCTTACAAGGTCTCACCAATATGTGATAACTCCGATGATTCCGACGATCTTGCAATTATGGCTAATCATGATTCTGCAGTTGACGACATCACCGATGGCTTTTTCCAATTCCAGCCACGCACTCTGGGTTCTCTCTTCTCCTCAAATGGTTCCAGCAGGACACAGAAACTATCATCACATAATGTTGGATACACTAGTATAAATAAGCTCAATCGGGTTGCAGAGGATTCTTATGCATTTCCAACTAACAACCTCCGACTTAAAGAGTTAGCTTCACCCGAGGATGCCTGTTCTGCAGTTGATACTGCTGAGACCTCGTCAGAAACAGCATGCTCGGTAAGTCCCAGTGTACATTATGAGTGCAAGGTTGATGTGAAGAACGGCAAAGTGAATCAACAGGGTACAGAATGTAGATCACAAATTTCAAGCTCAAATGTGTCTTGTCTTGAAGTGCAAAAAGGACAAGTAGATAACCTTACCGTAAGTGAACTCCCAAGGTCATGTCCCGAGTTGGAGAAATCTTGTGCAAGTTCAGAGAGCACGTCCAGCAGCATTGTGGAAGAACCAAAACCCAAACCAAAGCCTAAGATCCTTCTGGTGGAAGATAATAAGATCAATGTCATGGTGACCCAATCCATGATGAAGCAACTAGGTCATAGTATGGATGTTGTGAACAATGGAGTCGAAGCTGTGCATGCTGTTCAGCGAAGTACTTATGATCTCATTCTGATGGTAATACACAGATACTTGAACCTACCTTTTGTTTTGTGGCCTTAGCTTTCTAATGATGTTCATAACTTCTACTCATTTTCATTTCTGTGCTAAGACAAAAACATGCTCAGCTGATCACTTGGCATTCTGTATTTTGTCTACATGCAATCTACATTAACTTTCTATTGCATCTCAACTTTTCCTGCTTATCCATAAAATGAGTCCATAACATGTCACTTGGTACTTGTTTTGTGATTTTGATCATGTCCTGGAAAATTCATACTTCTTTTTCAGGATGTCTGCATGCCTGTCATGAATGGCCTTCAAGCAACCAGAATAATCCGATCCTTTGAGGAGATGGGAAACTGGGATGCTGCAGTAAATGCTGGGATAGAGCTAGTCTCTTCAGACTTATCATGCAATGGTCACAGTTCTACAGAATCAAAAGAACGAGTTCCCATTATTGCGGTTAGCACTTGCATCAGAGTTGCACTCGAGCATTTTATTAGTGTCCTCCTGCTTTCCCTTTATATGATGCTTAATAATAATGATATCAAAGCTCATCTAGTTAATACTCTTTTAATGGTTCCAGTCAGAGGCATCGACTTGACTTAACTGCTAAAATGAGAGTTGATGAGCTCGCGAAAATCCTTTAATGATTTCTTGTGAAAAACTAGCTGAAAGTCTGCTGTCTAAAGTGACAGATTGTATAAGTTACGAGAACATAACCAGTTCAGTACCAGATAACAGTATATCAAAGATATAGTGCAATTTGGGTTGATTTTGCTTGCTTTGCTGATTATGCAACTTTTTTTACATTGGCAGATGACAGCGAATGCATTGTCAGAGAGCGCAGATGAGTGTTTTGCAAATGGTATGGACTCATTTGTGTCAAAACCTGTCACTTTTCAGAAACTAAAACAGTGTCTCGAGCAGTACTTGATGTAATTCCCCTGTATAGTATCCCTCTTAATGTATGACTCACATGTAGGAAAGTTTTGTAATCAATGTAAATTATTCCTCGGCCAATTGTAGAGTAGAATCATTCCTTCCTTCTTTTTTTCCCATCCCAAGAAAGATTGGACAAGGGAACACATAGAACCATAGGTCCCATACTAGTCCATAATGAAGCCGGAGCATAGTGATTTCGCAGTACACCTGAGAGAGAGAGAGAGAGAGAGAGAGAGAGAGAGAGAGAGAGAGAGAGAGAGAGAGAGAGAGAGAGAGAGAGGACAAAAATCTTTATTGATCATGGTGAACCAATATACTTTGTTGATCATGGTGAGCCAATATAATCTCTAGGAGCAGCATCGATAAACTTTCCTAGAAAAGGGTTTTGTATCCATCTTCCTCGAAGAACAGATAAGCATGCATTTTCTCCACTGGTTCATCAAATTGCATTTGCACTGTGCAGCCCACTAGAGGATATTCCCACTATAAATGCCAAAACCAAAACATGCATATGTTTGAGGAAGAAGATAGAGGGTTCTCATGTAAATCGGAAGTGAAATATACCTGTTTCAACCTTCAAGTTACTGGAATTGATTCAAGGATATTAGCACTGAACAAAGAGAATATCAAAATTTCTACATAAGACGAGATTTTGACAATATGATGAGACAAAGATGGCCTCTTCTAATTAACTATAGTGGGAAAACTGCTATTTAAGCAGGAGTTACTACGAGAAACACTAGCCATCTCCACAATACTCTACAACGCTACACACTCGGGGAAGGCTTTCAAGTAAAATTTCTTTCCTTCTCTTGATCAAGATATTTTTCTCCCACATGATTATCCTTCATTCATCTCTCAAGGCAGTGTCCTATCCACATCCAATGAAGCATTCCTAGTGCTCCACATTGCAACCATAAAGCTCAACAATCAATACTGTCATCCAGTCCTTCGTTCCTCATTACTTGAAAGGTATAAAAAAGACAAAATAAGAGAGAAGTGATGCTGGAAAAATCACAAGGGTGGTGCATTGTAAGTATTTATCCATATTCATATTGGTGAGAAGCACAGGCATTTCCAGACACTTGAAGTGAAAATTGTTCGATTTTTTAGCCAATTGGTACTTCAACCCTTGAAAAGCTTAACACCCTCATGCACAACTTTTGACAAATCCTCCATCATGACAGTTAGCTGTTTATCCTAAAGTAAGACGAGACTATAATCAAATTGAAAGAGTTAGATGCTGCAGACGCAAGGATACGTTAGAACCTGCTGCTTCTTAACACATTCATCTTTAACTACTGTAGCCTGAGTTGCCTCGCACAGCCTGTTTTAGGATAGGATGTCTGATTAGTCAGAGTAGGTGCACTATTAATTTCTATATGTTGTATAGACACATTTTTTTTTTCTCCATGTTCGTGAAGTCTTGTCCCTTCAAAGCTTCTTAGGCCAAAAGGATCTATGAACTGCATCAAAGGCTAACGGGAAATGCGAGAAACACGACAACTGCACTAAAGGCCTTCTACAGCTTATGTATTCATCTCTATTTCTGGCCAATGACGTAAAACGTCAAATACTAAACATATAAGGACATTTTCTTTTGCATATGCAAAGAGTTACTACTTACGTCGATGGCGCCTAAGATAAATGCATTATCCAAATATTCAAATGATGAAGGGATCTTCGTGGCTACATATGCATCGGGAAAAGTGCCAAAAAAAATCCTAAACATTTTGTTTTTGTGCCGATTTAATCTTAAACCTTTTTATGTTGTGCTAATTTAGTCATTTCTGGCCAATTTTGATCGGATTTTGCTGACTGGACGTCGGCCGGCTAACGTGGCCTGATCGGCGTTGACGTGGACAACTTTTAATAATATTTTAATATTTTAGATTTTTTTTTCTTTTGATTTTCTTTTTTTCTTCCAGCCGATCGCCCGCCCGGCGCGAGGCCACCCTCGAGGCTTGGGCGGCGAGGCTCACCCTCGCCGGATCTGGCGAGGGTCGAGCCTTGCCCATGGCCGGCGAGGGCGAGCCTCGCCAGCTCGGCGTGAGGAGGTGGCCTCGAGCTGGCCTCGCGCCGGGTCACCGGAAGCTTCCAACCAGATGGACCGGAAGCGTCTCGCATCGTCAAAGACGCGAGGGACGCGAGAGAACGAGAGGATCGCGAAGCGGAGGGAATCTCGACGGTCGCTCCAGAGAGAGAGAGAGAGAGAGAGAGAGAGAGAGAGAGAGAGAGATCTTTGATGGCATGCGAAGCTCGTTGTCTGGTCGGAAGCTTCTCGCCCTCGCCGGCCATGAGCGAGGCTCGACACTCGCCGATCGGCGAGAGCGAGCCTCGCCGCCCAGGCCTCGAGGGTGGGCTCGCGCCGGGCGGCGAGGCTCGCCTTCATCGAATCTGGCGAGGTGAGGCTCGACCCTCGCCAAATCTGGCGAGGTGGCCGGTGAGGTTGACCTCAACCTTGCCGGCCGTCGCCCGGCTAGTCGGTGAGGTCCAGTGATCGGCTAGAGGAAGAAGAGGAGAAGAAAAATAAAAATAAAAATAAAAATAAAGAAAAATATTCAAAAATATTAAAATATTATTAAAAGTTGTCCACATCGGCGCCGATTAGGCCACGTCAGCCGGCTGGTGTCTAGTCAGCAAAATCTGGCCAATTTTGACCGGAAATGATTGAATTGGCACAACGTAAAAATGTTTAAGACTAAATCGGCACAAATACAAAAGGTTTAGGACTTTTTTGGCACTTTACCCCATATGCATCAGTAGCAACTACGGGTTAGTGCAGTTCTCGGTTCTTAAAGGACCGGTTCAGATCCGGTTCGGAACCGGAATCGGAACCGATTACGGGAACCGGTTAGGGCTCCTTTTTGGAGCCCTAAAGACAATTTCCTTTGCTTAAAGAGCTATACATTTATTAAAAATAGTGCATCTTATATAATTACATGCAAATTAAGGTGAGATGTGGAGCATTTAGACCTTATAGAAGACTTGATATAGAATTTGGCGCAATGGTCTAAAAGAATTCATATAGCCGGACCTGGCTAGTGGCATGAGGCTTAATTTATTGTTGTGTATATTGCTTTGAACCTTCCATGTCTAATTCATTGTTGAGAAGTCGATTGAGTCTAATGCAATGCTCAAGCACTTGCACAACTTCAACACTTTGTTTTAGGTCATCAAAAAGCCTAATAATTTACATTTGCCATTGAATGCTGGACCAGTCATATCTTTTGCTGACCTATAGTTTGTATCATGATGAAATCTTGCAAACCTAGACTGTTCTTTATGTGATTTAATCCGAGTTTTGGGTTGCTAAGAAACCCACATGCTGTTCTTGGGCTTGGAAAAAAATCCTATCTCTCAGAAGCGAGGTCCGCAATGCCTTCTATTGGAGGATTGGAGACGGCCTATCTACCTCCTTATGGTTTGACAACTGGCACCCTAGGGGCCCCTTGAACTTAATTTTTTTGGACTCGTTCATATTAGTTCAGGGCTTTCTAGGCAGGCAACAGTGGCTGATCTCTTCTCTGATGTTGGGCAACCTCTCAAGGTGGTGCTTGAGTCTTGGGATAATCCCCTCCCGAGTCTCTCTCAGAATTTGGATTGTTTTGGCTGGAGGGAGAATTCTTTAGGACGCTTCACTGTTGCGACGGCTTGAGAGACCTTCAGGCGAAAGAGGATTAAGATTTTTTTGCATAAGTTTGTCTGGAACAACGAAATTATACATCGGTATCAAGTAAACCTTTGGCTTATAACTAAACGCAGGCTACCCACCCGGACACTCTTATTGTCGCAAGGTAGAATAGATAGTGGTGCTTGTACCTTCTGCAACGATGTACCAGATTCTATTGACCATCTGTTTTTTGGGTGTCGAGTCACAGCTAGGATTGCCTTCTTTTGGGCGACCAAATGCAATCTACCTTGGCGTAACAGGGTGTGGGAGGATAATCTCCGGTGGGCCATCATCATGCTTATGGGAAATGAGTTTTATAAGTGCATAGCTCGCTTCTCCTTTGGAGCATTGTGTCACATTATCTGGAACAACATGAACAGTATTCTCTTCCGAGAACAAGCTCTTTCTGTTCCGGCCATGAAGAATCATCTTTTTAAAGTGGTCAGAGATAAGGCGATCACTGTTAGGAATGTGGATGATAACTTCAGGAATGTTAAGATGGGGCATTGACTCGATCTTCTTTGACAGGGAGCGTCAGATGCGGCTTGATTAAGGCAGTTGGTGCAGTTGATGCAGTTGGTGCTGGTCCAGCTGGTGCAGCAATTCTCACTGAATCCGGACGATGGTTCATTCCCTACCTGTAGGCGATTTGTTTCTATTTATGGTTGCTGGTTGTTCATGCCGTGCTTCTTTTCTTAGTTGGTAGTGGGCTGCCACGTTTGTGGCTTGTTCGGCTCCCCTTCACTCATTATGATCCGTCGTTTTGAGTGTGGGTTATGAAGCCGTGTTCTTTTTTATTTTCTTCTTTTCTTTTCTTTGTTCACTCGTTCCTTTTCAATATATTAATTACCTTTCACAAAAAAAAATAAAAAAAATGAAAGGACAATGCAATCAAGTGAGCCAACACTTCTCTCAATTAGTCATTTTATCAAATGTTTATTTTGTTTGAATGATAGTGTCCGGATGTTCAGCAATGAGAACGTCACAATTGGTGCATGGATGCTTGCAATGAATGTCCACCATGAGAATAACAAAGAGCTATGTCAACCAGAGTGTACGTCCTCATCCATAGCTATGTGGGATATACCGAAATGTTCAGGTTGGTCTTAGTACTAAAAAAAGATCTGTTTTTGATAGACAAGACTCTATAAAGACCCAATCATCATTACGCACAAAAAATTGGTAACGGCATGATTGAATTTTTCAATGGTTTGGCATAGTTATTTGTCAAAAGTAGTTGATCTTTCTGTTTTGTGCTCATCAAAGTATCTGGTTGGTCTAGAATGACATTCTAAAGCTTCATCAAACTTCTTATTGGTTTTGATTATGTATGTCAAGATTCTTGGCATTGGTATGTTTGTTAAGATGTGGGAAGTTACCGTAAAGTATGCGCGTACGTTATAGTTCAAATCTGAAAATGAAAAAAAAGAAAAAAAAGAAAAAAAAACCTGTTGGAACCTGGAACCAACCCTGGAACCTGTGACAAGGTAGGTTCTAGGTTCTTGATTCTGACGGGTAGGTTCCAGGTTCCAAAAAATGAGGAAACCTATACCCGAGGGTAGGTTCCAAGTTCCAGATGGAATCAAACCGGAACCTGGAACCGCTCACCCCTATAGCAACATCAGCAACAAGCTTCCAAGTAGCAACGGCAACCAATCTTAGTCTCAAGTCTAGGGGAGAAAAAGAATCTATTTGTCATGTTCTAGACGAAAAACTTGGGATTACCTACTCGGATTCGGAGGTAATCAATATCCAAAGATTCAAAACCAAAAACTTCCAAAAGGAAAATGTTAATAGGTTCCTGAAAATTAGAGTGCGGTGGACAGTGTGGACTTGATTAACAAAATTGACTTCTCCATTCTGTGGAATCGTAGTCTCTCTCTTCATTATCCAACATTAGAACTCAAAGCCATCACCATGAACCCTTCTTTCTTTATGTTTCTTTTATTGACAGGACCACCATGAACCTTCTTTATCTTCACAATTCTTGTGGTAAAATAATCATCATCGGGACTCGAACTTAGCTCTCTTGCCAGGACGAGGAGACTTGTGTTGTCTCCATTACGACCGGAACGTCTTCTAACTTCTTTTGCAGTGAGAAAAGTTTCCCAAGTTCTCTTTGTTGAGCTTCATTAACTCCTGACTTTGGTAATCTGTCGCAGCTCTGCTAGTTCACGATCCCGAACATTTGGATCTCTAATCACCCCAGTAACTTCTTGTGAAAAGCTACGGTTGCATCTGTAACATCATAGTGCTTCTCAAATCTCAAACCTTCCCCAGAGAACAACACTTCCACAGATTTCCCTGATTCTCCTATCTTTAACAAGTCCTATCACCAATAAAAGAAACCATCAACTAGATCTCTCAATTGCAACCGATTGATTAGTGGGGTCTGCGGGTGTCCCAACTTATAAACCTATGGCGATTCCGCGAAGTAGACCTCTTTTCTAGGATTTGGGTTATCTGGCTTTTGTACGACCCTCTACTGATCGAGAAATTTAATACACGCACACTCAACTAAACTAGTTAATTGTGATTGTGCGTGCCTCAAGTGCTACAATAGTGGAAGAGCTTATACAAGAATAGGAAAAGGGGCGAGGGAACAGAAGCTCTCTCTTTATATCATGCATTGTGACACGAGATTCCAGCACCCATCTGATTGTTTATTAGAAATGGATTTGGCCAGGCCTGAGTGCTATATCCACTATTGGTTCTTTTTTCACGTCTCTTCCATAATTTACCTTCTCTGTGATTGAAATGCGTGATTTTGCCATCAGATTAAACAATCCCCATAGTGACGCAACTAAGATATTATTCCCTTTTTTTTTTCCCATGAACAAAGTGGCTTTTTCTTTAATTTATCTTTCTCCTCCCTTTGTGGCCGCCCCTCCCCCCTCAAAGAAGCACAGTGGATTCTTGCCATAAAATTATAAAGGGTCAAGCATATAAGTGAGAGGATGATTTACAAAGTTCCATTTATCTATATTTCTTTTTTTTTTATAAAAGAAATGATAAATTTTAGGCGGGGTATCTATTTAATTATAGTAGAAACGCACCTAACTTTCGATGTTAAAATCCGCGGGACGACGCCGCGAATTGTGAGGACCATCTCATCAACCAGGCATCTAGTTCTTTGTTTTTGTTTTTGTGTTTTTTGTTTTTTTTTTTTTTGCGGATAAGAAACAGAAAACCTCAACTTAGGTGAACTTCTTTTGCATAATCTCTTAGAAAATTAGCATTCTATAGTCTTATAATGACTTGACAATGATGAGAGGGCCATTACCCGGAAAACAATTTGCACAAATTGGATTGGATATATGGGGCAAAACCACCCTGATAAAAAATCTAATTGAAAGAAGATTGATGGGACCTATGTAAAATCAAAGAGGCGAGGAAGAATTTTAGCTCCAAGTGGCTCCAAGGGCCTACGCAAAGCGAAGGAGAACAGTGTTGACACTAGCAAACTTCAATTAGCATCTAAATCTTAATGGACGTAAAGGTCCAGCACAGCACAGTTCTCTTCATGATTGAAGCAACCTTTGGGTGCTCATATATATAAAGCGACAAGCAACAGCATCACGCCCTTTAAGAAAAAAAAAAAGAAAAACAAAGATTAGATGAGGGGAAAAAAGATTTGTTTTCTTTTTTGAGAGAAAGGATCGATTTTGGGCGCAAATCAGCTCGTGAATAGAAGCACAAAGTGTGAACCGATGCGTTGAGGAGTAAAATAACAAAAGAAAAGAGATGGAAGGAACCGGAACCGTAAGTGCAAATGGTCTCAGCTCGAGGGACATCTGTGACAAACCAATGTTAGATCACGTAGGCAGCACGAAAGGTATCGAATAATGACGTTGGGCGCAACATAGGAAGGATATAGCGCATTAACGTTAGTGTTTTTCTTAGTCACGACCCACCACTGCTTGTTGCCAAAAGATCTCTCTCTCTCTCCCTCCCTCCCTCTCTCTCTCTCTCTCTCTCTCTCTCTCTCTCCCCCCTTCTCTCTCATGTGGATGTGTGTGTGTGTATGCATAATATAAAAGATCTCTCTCTCTCTCTCTCCCACCCCCTTCTCTCTCATGTGGATGTGTGTGTGTGTATGCATAATATAAAAGATCTCTCTCTCTCTCCCCCCCTCTCTCTCATGTGGATGTGTGTGTATGCATAATATAAAAGATCTCTCTCTCTCCTCCCTCCCTCTCTCTCTCTCTCTCTCTCTCTCTCTCTCCGCCCCCTCTCTCTCATGTGGATGTGTGTGAGTGTGTGCATAATATAAAGCTTGCTAGAGAGCTCATTGGTAGTACAATCGTCCGTGATGGACGATATCTGGATGGAGGGTGATGAAATATTTTGGAACTCGCTATGTGGAAGCGCTCTCTAAGAAGAGAGAATATTATATTGTTTGGATGCAAAGAGCACTTATTTGAAAGTTATGTATCAAGTAAAAGAAAAATATATATAAAATGGATAATTGGGTGTAGTTGGTCGAGTTAAGGTATCAAATGATTTTGGGTCTTGTAGAGGTAGCAATTGGCGATTGCCACTGATTGGTGATTTTGGGTCTTCTAGACTCATTGTGTCGGGTTAAAAGAAAATTCTACAGGACCTACTATATTGGAAGGCCTTTGACAACGCGATTTCTCGTGTGATGGGATTTGATAGTTCTATTTACTGCATCAATATTGGAATTCGTACTCATGTTTTGGTGCGCGCTTTCATTTTCAGTGACGTGAGTTTCCAAGAATGGGAGGGGGGACCCAAGCAGCCTGTATTGCCGCATGCAATGGTGCAAATACGGTGGCAAAAAGGTGGCGGCAAACCGATGATGCAGAACCCAATTTGTTCACTTGACCCACCACGAGCCATTGTCGAAATGTGATTGATCTATATGTTCAGACATGTAAAATATTTGTAGATTAAGACAGCACATTAGGATAAATGGTCGATTTTTAAATATCCACAATGTGAATACGTGCGAATCTGCAATCCCCTAGATTCGCACGAGTTGCGGAAAGCTCCTAACGTCTTGGCATCTAACCCAATATTCATCAACCCCTATTTTATGTACAGTAAAGGTATTAAATATGTACATCTTCCGATCATGTATACACCGCACTTTCCTTCGAAAGTTTGTTAGAAGGGAGAGGATAATGAGAATACATCCAGAACAAGGAATGTAAGAGTCTTTCTTAGCAAGCTCGACCAAAGTCAACATCAGATTCTTCGTCCATTTGGACGATTTGGCTCGGAATAATAATACGGCTCTTGACATCGCTCAAGAGATACCGCGAATACATGCGCCTTGAAAACGACAAGACGAGCAGGCTGAGAATCCAAGCTTCACCAGAAGGATTTTCGCAAGCGAGTTGTTGCGTCGATTTAAAGGCGTAAGTGAAAAAAACCCTAATTCCAACTCTGGTCTTGTTCGGTTCTTGACTCTTGCATGGTTGGGTATTTAATCAATCAAGAATCTATATCAACCAAACTGGGGTTCCTCGTTCACATCAAATTAGACACATTACGAAAAACTGAGGTGAGAAAAGCATAAATCCGCATATTCCTGAGGTTATTATGGGAAGACGCAGGAAGGGAACACCTTGAGGGTTAAAATCAAAAGGACTAATGATGAAGTTGCAACGAAAGATGGAACGCGTTGTTCCCCCCTTTACTGGAAATGCTGTTCCTTCCGTTTTCAGGCTTCACTTGCGAGTGGCGATGGTGTCATTCTCCTTGCGGGTGCTAGTGCGCCATAGTTGATAAGCCAAGTGCTACCTCCCCCCAGAATATTTTTGCTCTTTTTGATAGAGCTTTTAACGTCTGAAGAGAGAGAATCGCCGTAGATCTTGAAATTCCCTGCTTAGATGGATACACATATTGGTGCAATGGATCACGAAGCACCAAATCCTCGTTTGGTTGATTTGATCCCACCATTGTCTGTGCATCTCAACTGGGCTAGGCATCAACTCTCTGTTGCTTTTACATCCGTAGGTCCACATCATCTCAAGCTTGTTCTAGTATGAGAATATCTCACAAATATCTTAATCAACAAGCTATGCCCACAATCTAATCTAAATGAGGTCCAAGGAATGCAGCTATATTTAGTAACTGACCGTGTCTCAATTGCCTATTTAGTTTATATTAGGATATTCTTGATTACTTTGTCTATTTGTCATGTCAACGTGTCGCCATAGAGTAGTTATTTGTAAATATCATCACAGTCACTCATCTATTTTGCAAAGGGGATGTTTAGGGGCGTAATGATCCGATGGCCCTCTTCGACCTGCTAAGAGATTTTGGATGGACTTGAATTCAATGATAGCGAAGATCAGCTAGGCGAGACGTGGGGTCGGAAGGAAATTTTTGTAAGTTTGGATAACCTATTAAAATATCACGAAACTGTTTACGCATGTTCATATTTATTGTTCATGATCTAGTTTGTAAAATATATAGTTTGTGGGTTTTTTGCGGATTCACCCTCCAGAACTTGACGCGTGCACTCTAATTTTTCTGTATTGCGCATGAGATAGGAGACTACCACATCTATTTGGAATATAGTTCGATGCCTTCATCGTTATGAGAAGGGAAAAGACTTGCATCTCTTGATTGTCAACGATGGATCATGATTTGAGGGTAAATTCCAAAGCCTTCGAGGATTCACATGTCCATATACCACCGGGGCAAGCAGTGCAAAAAGGATCAAAGCAAAGGGGCTATCTGAAAAACACAAGGGAAGCTTCTCAGTGCCGATGTCGTCACCATGTTGTTCACCTCGCAACCTCTCCATTAAGGAGCCGCAACCAAACCTGTGACCCCACTCACGTTAAAGCATATACAATTTCAGTACACTCTCTCTCTCTCTCTCTCTCTCTCTCTCTCTCTCTCTTCCTCCTCCGCTATATATACAAGGGGCACACAGTTGGCACTCTGCATTCCTCAAAGTTCACGTTCCTTACCTCTTCTCCTCCTACCTCACACCCACCACCGCAAGATCACAAACTTCAAACCTGAAAAAGGACCGAAAACGCAAGAGACATGAGAATCCTCGCAGACACAACGTACGCGCCCCTATCGGTGGCGACGGTCTCGACACCGCCTGCAGTGCCGATGGCGATGCAGCGGTCACCGTGGCACTCCCCTGTGCCGTACCTGTTCGGGGGCCTGGCGGCGATGCTGGGGCTCATAGGGTTCGCTCTCTTGATCCTGGCCTGCTCCTACTGGAGGCTCTCGGGCAGTTCGAGCAGCGCCCAGGGAGACGAAGAGAACGGGGGCGAAGCAAAGACGGTCGACGGGGAAGGGTACAGCAAGGCCGTGAAGGTGTACGAGGAGAAGATAGTGGTGATCATGGCCGGCGACGAGAAGCCCAGATTCCTCGCCACGCCCGTGTGCAGCAGAGGCCCTTCGTTTGGCGATTCCCAAGGGAAGAGTAAAGGCGATGGCGAGAGCTTCGATGCGAAGAAGGACAAGGATGAGAACATCGACAAGACCAAGGAGGTTAACAACGCTAATAATGATGACGTTGGTGGCCATGTTGTTCATGGTCATAACTCTGCAGCCGATGAAGAAAACAGAGGAGCAGCAACAGAAGATCAAACCCAGCAACAGAATTAGCGAGAAGTCTCTGATGGCTTCTGAGGAGAGCGAGAAAAACCAAGTTTTGTTTCCATTTTGGCTTTGAAGCTTCTTTTTTTTTTTTTTTTTTTTTTCCGCTTTTCTTCCCTTTTCATGGCTAGTCGAGAAATGTAAATCATTTTTGGAGAGGAATTGAGATGAGAATGAGTTCTCTTCATTTCCAGATAATCGATTAAATTACCACCGAGCCTTGAACCACCATCAGACCTAAGCAATTTGTCAGCTAAAAACCATGTGGGCATCGAATGGCCAGTTGATCAAAATGCAAATCAAAGTGGAGGGAGGAATCGTTTTCGTTGCTCGTAGATTGAAAAAAAGAAAAGAAAAAGGAAAGAGCAGAACCGAAGCAGGAAAGAAGCCACATTAGTGCCAGCGACCTTTTTTGCGCAACAAGACATTGTTAATTCAGTTTTGAGTGGAGAATAAAGCAGAAAGGTTGATGGATGGATGGATGGATCACATATTCGCCCACCCACATTCTCCACCGGCGGCGGCGGCCGGGGAGATCTCGCCGCCGCCGGAGACTGTGTTGTCGTGGGGCCTCTTTATCCGGAGCTAATCGGATTTCGACAGGTTGTTCAGAGCCACGTGGAAAACATCTGCAGTAGGGTTGTCCGCCTCGCGCGGCGACTCGAAGCGGCCTTTGTTCTGTTTTTTAATTTTTTGTTTTTTGTTTAATCTTTGAAAAACAGAGAGAACAAAGTGGGGTCACAACTCACGATGGGGGCAGCTTTGTAATTGACGTTGGAACAGGAACAGCTTTCGCTTGCCACTCTAGTACAATGTCGTACACACGTAGTACCACAGTGCCTACCAGAACTGTCGACTCGATTGATGAGCTAACGTAAGCCGAACTACTTAATTCATATTAGCAATAGTCGTTTTCACTTCTCAATACTACTGAGTATAATAGTAAATATAGACACAAATATTCTTAAACCATAACAAGTTCGTTTTTTTTTTTTTTTTTATTGTTCATAAGTACAAAAAACCAAACCGTTGTGAACCCCCGTAAGAAAAAAGTTTCAATTTCTATGTTATGTTGTTCTTGGTACGTTGGATTGTCAAAAAACTTTATGGTAATTTAATTTATATGTTAGCAAAAATAATTCGATTCCAAGATATTTTGTTTTAGGTTACGAGGGACTAACATAAATGCTTTTGAATAGTCACAAAAGATAAAACTTTAATTTTATGATGACTTAATCATAGTAAAAACATATCGTCGCAAATCTTTTTAAATCATTACAAGAAAAAAGAAACAATATTATGACATTTTATTATTAGTTACCGTTTCACTAGTTTTGACTCTCGTGAATAATCTTTCACCAAATGTTACGTTTTGGTTTTATTATAAGAGATTCGGGTTCTGTGTCGAGTTTGGACAAAGAATGTCAAATGCAAAAGATAATTTTATTCTCAACTTGTATATACAACCTTAACAATTGATATTTGGATGGCTTAAAGGTTAATTGCTTTTGAGTACAAATTACACCAGAATCTAATCGATGATGTAATCTAGACACAAGTAGCTATATATCCTATGTTTCAAACTCAAATTATGCAGGAATTTAATCTACAACACAGCTTGTTTTGAGCGTGAAGCTATAATCTAATCAACAGTGATACTCCTGGATAGAAAACACAACGTCGGAATTTAATCGACAACATTGGACTTTGTGGAACAACACTGAAATTTAATCGACGATGCTAGACTGGATAGAGATACATGCCATAATTTAATTGACGACAGAAATCTTGAAAACTCAGCTAAAATGCAATAAAGTAAAGATAAAGTAAAGATAATTGATGTGTTGTGTGGGGGGCTTCTTCATTGGATGGGATGTGGTATTTATAGAGACAGGGAGCCATCAGTCAGTTACCTCTCTTTGGGTGCTATTCTTCACATTTCCCAAGTTTTTCATTTCTCCTTAACGCTCTTATCCATAAACAACCGTTTCCTGACTTGTCGACTTCGCTTGCGCAGCTTGCTTATCAAGTAAACAACGGCTCCCTATTTTTATGTACATTTTGCGCAACGGGTTCTCTTCCCTAGATTCCAATGCTAATTTAACTTGAACTCTAAATCTGATGCGATATTCTTGTAGCTTGACACGTGGTAATCAATTTCCCTACCATCGACTCCTGAACTTATGTTTAGAATTTCATTGAGGCTCAGCTCAAGTCCCCTTCGTGAATGTGGCTGTCCTTGACTTTATAAGCAAAATGGGGGGTGTTTCGCTTTTATCATTCCCTCGTGGCCAGCACATGACACCAGGGGTAATTTTGAGTGTCAACAGTGGGGACCCATGACTGTTACCCTACTGGACATGCGTATTATAGCAGGTTTTCAACTATTTGGTTGTTCTATCGAGTAGTTGCCTATGATTGAGATCTCTTTTCTCATCTTAAATGGAATTCTTGCATATAGTAAGTTCCTTGAATGATTTGGTAGAGCGATTGGTCCTGTCAATGAAATGGAACACAACACTTTCTTGCTATATTGGTTCTCAAGACACATATTCTTCTGTCCCACGCTTAAAGTTCACAAAGATTATCTTCAGATAGCTGCAAATCTTGCGCACGATAGACGCATTGCTCTGGCCCCAATAGTTCTTGCTTCTCTGTATAAAGGGTTAGCACATGCCTCATTGGTAATGAAGGTTGAAAAGAGTGGCACCATCGACGATGCATGGATGTCATTATATCTTGAATTTCTTTTCGATTTGAGTTCTTGTGACTTGCTTTATTACCCCCTGCCAAGCGCAGCATCTGGGAGGCCTCTTATGGGCTATCGACTCTTAATTGCCTTCCCAAGAGGGTTCCTTTGGACGTCCCTCATTTCCTTCATTATTTTCAGGCAATTTTGGAGGTTGATCATAGGGATATTTATTTTTTCCCTAGTGAAAATGAGGATCATTACTATCTTTTTATCCTGATAGCTTAAACCCTTTTCAAGACTTCTAGGTCCGTGTATTATCGCCGGTAGATCTTCCATTATGGTTGTCTACGAAAGGTCGATTCTACCCAGGCTTTGAAGTATATTCTCCTCATTACTGTGCAAGACAATTTGGCTTCTTTCAAGCCATTCCCATGCCTATCCTTTACTCGATGAATTTCTCTCGAGCAAAGAAGAAGCAATATGACTTGGAAGATCGTAGTCCTTTACCTTGTTGTTCTGAAATAACTAAGACTATGTATACCAGATATTCTCAAGACCTAAATAGAGACTTTCAACCTTGCCCTGGGCACTTTCCTGAGTGGATGACATGATGGGTCAACTTTACTCATGAGAGTCCTTGTGAAGAGGGTATCATAACTGTAGTTGATCGGATTAAATGCAAGAAAAAATCAAAGCAAAGCAATGAAGTCACCAATCTTAGCTCTCCTTCTACTTTGGCCGCACTTGATGACAACATTTTGCCCAGTATTCTCCTTCCTGAACCAAGTAGCCCTTTACCTAAATTTCTACCTGAATCTGATGATCTTGAGAGATCCAACAATGACACCATCAACCTTCCTAATGACTTGGATGAAGGTACTTTGTCTTTATTCACAAACTCTTCATACTCTTTGTTTTATGTATACCCTTTGCTTACAAGAGACTGTATACTTTATGTTCAAATAAAGAACCACTGGCATAGCCGTTGAGGAAAAGGAAGAGAACTTCCCCTATTTCTCCAAAGAAGTAACTTAAAGCTCTTCCTGAGGTCTCTGTTTCAACTCCTCTTGCTTCTTTAAGGAGATCTTTAGCAATTAACACTCCAATAATATCTGTCTCTTTGGAAAAGACTCCTGTAGATGATGTCCCAGCTAGTTCCATTCTTTTGATAGAGCTTCCTGGCGCCATCGACGATGCTCCTCCAGATAATGTCCTATTTCTGTTGGATATTTCAGCAGTTTTGAAATATTTACAATAATAGCTTCGATAAAAGTTATTATCGCATTGAAAACCATCATTATTTTTTCACATAACGGAGTCATATCTTTTAATCGTTTTGTAACGTTTAATTTATTTCTCAAATAAATCCTCCATTATTTTCGGCTCTTTTAACGGCTCTATTTTGTATGAATATAAAAATAAGATCTCATAAGATACAATGTGTTCTCACAGTTATACACAAAAATGATGCCTGTTGTATCTTGGGAGGATAGCTGAAGTCTTCCACCTCCGAAGGGCGGAATTATCAACAGTGCTTGCAGCTCAGACACTTTTATTTTCTAATCTTTTGTAATGCATTTCCAATTATTATTATTATTTTTGTATTCTAATACTTTTTCCAACAATTTGTTGTCATCGATGATGCTCCTACAGATGATGCCCCAGCTATTTCCACCTCTTTGACGGAGCGACCTAGTGCCATCGACGATGCTGTCTCTTTTAGTCCCATCATTTGCTCTCCATCTCAGTCGAAACATGACGGTTCCAACCCTCTTGCACTAGTTGTTTACTAAAAGTCTTGTTTAAGTACTTTGGTTGTCAGCAAATTTGGCCCGAACTTTATTTTGTCTAAAAAAAATGCACAAACTTTCAATTGTGTCCCAAATTTAGCTTTATAAATTCCATAGTCATTCGAACCCATCAGTCCAACTATGATGACAGTGTTTGAACATGTCTGCAGCTTCAAAGGTAAACTTTATCATGGGAAAAATACAACTAGTGACATTGAATATAACAATGCAGCTCTTGTTACTTCAACACCTGATTTTGCGTGTGCATTTTTATAAATAGAGATGTGAAGCCCTGGTATTTATCTCAAATAAACAGATTTGTTCTGTTTTTTTTTATTGATCCTAAACTCTTTTTTTTTTTTTTTTGGAATTGGCCCTGTTTAAGTATGGTTCAGCTATAGATATGCCATGTACTCTATAATAACCTTTAGTTTATAAATGATAGCCGAACCCATCAGTGCAACTAGTGACATTGAACATGTTGCCGCTAAATCTATCATTACAACTAGTGACATTGAATATGATGCAGCTCTTGTTACTTCAACACCTATTTCTGCATGCTTTATCTCCGAGCCCTGGTATTTATCTCACTTAGTTCTTATTATTGATCCTACTCCTATCAGATCTCAAGACTCATTTTATTATAGCTTCTCAGATTGACTTGGTGCAGTGACCAACCTTCTTTTGCCAGCTTGCGCTACACCTACTGTCTTTGCCACTGAGACCCCTCCATTGACTCCTCGGACCAAGACTCAAGTGGATAGGGCCATGATTGTTTTGGGTGCGAACCCCTACGACTTGACTTCTGGTCGTATCCCTGATTCTATAAACAGAGATAAGATAAGGATCAAACTATCAAAGTTCCTAGACCTTTCGACGGGAGGAATCTATAGAATTCTACTCAACCAAGAAACTTTTCGTCAACTTAAAGCTCTGTCGAGTCAACTTGATGATAGTAGTAACGAGATGAGTGCAAACCTTCCTCGAGAGCTTAGAGAGAAATTTCAAAAGTTCTCTGAGAACTAGCACGATATCTTTAACAAATATCGTTACCATTTGGACAAAGTGGAGAAACTGATTTTTCCTGAGGATAGTGATGCGGAGTCTAATGATACCTTGGCAGAGCTCAGTCAGAGTGTGTTGGAGTGCAGTAAATCTCTTGAGGCAAAAATGGGCAAGATAACTGAACTTAATGAAGAAGAAGCTTGGCTTATGAAAGCACTTCAAAACATCCGTCAGAAAAGGGAGATCAAGCTTAAAGAACAAACAGAGATGGAGACCAAGTTGAACTCCCGGGTGTTGATGCTCCAAGACTTAAAGAAGAGGGAACATTTCCGAGTGATGGACCGGGAAATGGAGCATAGAAATCACAAGAATGAGCATCTTTTGCGGATGAACGGTCTTGATTCCAGAATATTCTGCCTTCAAAATGATGTGAAATATTTCTTGTATCTCAAGAAACAAACCAATAAATAAATGAGTTTTTCCTTTTTACTTCCCCACTTCTGCATGAAACTCGCGCCATTCGTGTTGAACGGGTTCCTATTTCCATACTCCCACGTTCGCATGACTTTCCTTAAAACAAGGCAGATGGTTATTTGGGGAAAATTGTCCAAAAAGTCCTAAACCTATTGCACTTTTGCCAATTCAGTCATAAACCTTTTAACTTTGTCTATTGAGTCCTAAACCTTTTCACTTTTTGCCGATTCAGTCCATCCGGCCAATTTTGGCCGGAAAATGTTGACGTGGACACCGATGGTGCCATGGGATTGCCGCCGGGCGACGTGGACAATTTTTAATAATATTTTAATATTTTTTGAATTTAAAAAAAAATTGATTTTTTTTTTTTTAATGTTTTTTTTTTTTTTTTTTTTTTTTTTTGGCTTTTTCCTTGAACTTTTCTGGTGGCCGGCCGGTGGCCACGGCCCGGCCGGCTGGCCTCGCTTGCCACGGGCGAGGCTCGGCCCGAGCGAGGAGGAGCACTGGCGAGGGGAGCCCTCGCCTAGGTGCGTGGCCCGGCAAGGGTCTCCCGGGTGAGGCCGACCCTCCCTAGGCCGGGCGGCCTCGCTAGGCGTCGGCCGGGTGAGGGCCGCCCGGTGAGGGCCAGCCCACCAGATCCGGCGAGGGAGCCCTGCCAAGGCTCCCTCGCCTAGGCGAGTGTCGGCCTCGCCGAGACCAGATCTGGCGAGGTTGGCCCTGCCTCTAGTTGGGTGGGTGTCGGCTTGTGGTCGGTTGTGTCGCTCGCCCGGCCGGGGGCAAGGCCGACCCGCCCGGGCGAGGGCGAGCCGCCCTTGCCGGGCTAGGGTGGCCTTGCACGGCGTCGCCGTCGCCCGGCCCGGCGCGAGGCCGCCTTGGCCTGGGGGAGGGTCGGCCTCGCCCAGGCGACCCTTGCCGGGCCGTGCCTGGGCGAGGGCTCCCCTTGCCGGTGCTCCTCCTCGCCCGGCCGGGCCTCGCTTGTGGCGGGTGAGGCCAACTAGTCGGCCGTGGCCGGTGGCCGGCTATCGCCCGTGGCTAGTGGTGGCCGTCGCCCTGTGGCCGGTGGCCGGCCATCGGAAAAGGCCAAGGAAAAAGTCAAAAAAAAAAAAAAAAAAAGGGAAAAAGGGAAAAAATTCAAAAAATTCAATTTTTTTTAAAAAAATATTTAAAAATATTAAAAATTGTCCACGTCGCCCTCGGCGTAGTCCTACGTGGCACCGCGAGGCGTCCATGTTAGCATTTTCCGGCCAAAATTAGCCGAATGGACTGAATCGCAAGAAGTGAAAAGGTTTATGATTCAATTGGCAAAGTTAAAAGGTTTAGGATTAAATTGACAAAAGTATAATAGGTTTAAGACTTTTGGACAATTTTCCCGGTTATTTGGCTAGGCATATTTATACCTGGCCACTGTACGCTGATGCTCACAGCACTACTATTCATTATGGCTAATGCTTGTTCCTCCAAAATCAGTGGCCATGCTGCTCTTCATATACACCGCTTCGAGAATCTTCAACCATATGAGGCTCAAAGGCGAGTTTTTCTTTTGTTCATGGATTATCACCCATACACTCAACGCGTTACCCTGGGTCCACACTTTAAATCGACATCTCCACCATATACCTTTACCGAGTACTTTTCTTGTCACTATAAAGAGGTTCTTCCCATCAACCAAACACAGATTTGTATGCATGCTTGGTCGTCGCCCAACTCTCATTTCAATTCATATCCCTCCTTTGATCTCCAAGTGGTACAAGAGATTGAAGTAGGAGATGTCAGGCATATAAAAAGCAGCAAAAATTGGAGAGGCATTTTCCTTCAGTTGTATGTCAATTGACCCAATTGAGTATGGGCTGATAGGTGGCCTTTGCCGATTTTGGTCACTTTCGACCAACTGTTTCTTCTTACCCACCGGTTCGGTAACAATGACTCTACTTGTTATTCGGTCATTGACTTCAAAAAACATATAGGATTTGAATAGATAATCTGGTTAGGGTTGTAAATATAGTATTCATTTAAATAGTAGCACCGCATTTTCCTTAGTGTGTCATTTGCTTCCTTGCATTTCCTACATGGTTGGGTAGTATCTCTTCAAGAATTTTTCATTAATTGTCCGTGGCAATTCTGTGCCATTGACTTCCATCAAATCATAAGCATTTCCGCCAAAAATTTTAGTAATAACATATGATCCTTCCCAAGTTGGCGACCATTTGCTAAATTTCTCATTATCCATACTCGTTGGCAAAATAGTCTTCCATACTATGTCGCCAATGTCAAATCTTTTCTCTTTACATGCTTCTTATAAGCTTTTGCAACTCTATTCTTTTGAAGGACCAACTTTTCCAAGGCAATAGCCCTACTTTCGCCCAATTCATCAATATTGCTATACATGCGTTCATCATATTCTTCTTTGGCTAATTCTCTCTGGAGTCTTACCCTTAATGATTGGACTGGCCATACGTCAACACTTATGAGCTAACCCCAGTCGTAGATCTTTTAGACGTTCGATATGCCCATAATACCGACGATAACAAAGAATCTCATTCCTTTGGGTTGTCCTCCAAATGCTTCTTAATTAAATTAATAATTACCTTATTGGAAGCTTCTGCCTGACCATTGGCCTGAGTGTAAGAAGGCGTCGAATGGACCATCTTAATCCCTCTTGAGTTAGTAAAATCCAACACTTCACCGCTAGTGAATACTCTCCCTTGATTTGCGGTTATTGACTCTGGAATGCCAAATCTATGAATAATATGTTGCCTCAACCTATTTTGTGAAATAATCCGTAGCCACTAATATAAAACTATGCTTTTTAGATGAGAGTGGATATATTTTCCCAATTATATCCATCGCCCATTCTCTAAATGACCAAAGTTTAATTATGGGCTTCATTACTGAGGTTGGCACATGTTGAATAGGGCCATGCTTTTGACATGTTTCACATCCTTTAGTAGAGTCGATGTAATCATAGGTCATGGTTGGCCAAGAGTAACCGTGTCAACGTAATAGCCATTTTATTTTGACCCCAGCTTGATGTGCACCACATATGTCTTCATGTACCTCTGCCATTACGAGCATAGACTCGTGCTTCCCTAAACATTTCAATAACCGACTGTCTATAGCCTTTCGGTACAGATCGTAGCTAATTAACAAATATTTAATTACTTTTCTTTTAGAATTTTTATTATTGGCAATTTGATTTTTCAAATACTCAATAAATGGAGTTCTCCAATCTTGGCTCGTTGTATCATTGCCTGGAACCTCTGTATCTTGAATCAGCATGATCCTTTCGTCAATCGAAGGCAATGTCCTCACCTGGGTAATAATAAGGTTCGCCAATTCTTTAGACATTTTGAAACCAGATGCCATTTAAGCCAACTCATTGGCTTCCGCATTTTGATTTCTTTTGACATGAACCAACTCGTAACTGACAAAGTGGTCCAAGAGGCGCTTGGCTAACACATGACGGGAAATAACATTTTCATTGAGGTACCGGTATTCTCTAGACCACTATTTTATAACCAACTGGGAGTTGCTGATTACCTTGATAAATCGTACCTTCATGTCAGCCAAAATCTTTAGGCCAACGATTAATGCTTCTTTTTTTTTGGTCGAAACTACCAATATATTAGATTAAACAGGAACACAACCAGATGCTAAAGCATCACTATATACAATATCCTGCAAAATGAAAGGAGGGAATATATTCCAGTTGCGGGCCGAGCCTTGATTCCGGTGGGCTTTTGCAGCCCAATCAGCAGCTGCATTTGCTTCTCTGCGACAATGCTAAAGTGAGAGATTAGGGCATCGAGTGAGCAAATCTTCAAGTTCAGCGAAGAGGTGGCGCTCTATCCATGGCGGTGTCT
Organism: Eucalyptus marginata; assembly: GCA_014182565.1. Taxonomy (NCBI): domain Eukaryota; kingdom Viridiplantae; phylum Streptophyta; class Magnoliopsida; order Myrtales; family Myrtaceae; genus Eucalyptus; species Eucalyptus marginata. The sequence continues at coordinate 53,156,843 of CM024587.1, read as the reverse complement.
TCTTCTCCGCGACAATCTCCACCAACAGCAGGCAGTCCAACTCCACAACCAGGCGCTCCAGATTAAGCCCCTGCTGGATCAGATGTTGGATCGACAAAATGAGGGCGTAAATCTTTGCCTGGAAGGCCGATTGTGCTGGAGAGCTTCGAGTAAAAACATCAGTAAGTATTCCTTTAAAATTCCTGGAAATACACGCCATTGATCCTTCCGCACTCCCTGACTGAAAAGCCCAATCAATATTACATTTGATGCTACCTTTTGCAGGAGGTGTCCATCGTTGATCTGGGCTCAAAGCTGATTTTTGATGACATTGTGCAGATGGGTCGACGATCATCAAGATCCGACTCTGAGCTAGGGCGTTCTCGACAGCTTGGATTGGGTCTGGATTTTGCTGCTTGAAGATTGCATTATTTCGCTGGCACCAGATCTCCCACAGCAAACCGACGAGCACCTCAAAAACAAGGGAAGCCCTGGAATCAGTGGCCTTGGCTGCAACCCACGCATCAAAACGTTGCACAGTGTTAAGTGAGATTCGAACCCTAATTCAGTATGAGTCCAGATGTCGCTAGTCCATGTGCAATAGAAAAAGAGGTGTTCAATAGTCTCGGGCACGTTTTGGTTGCAAAGGCTACAGATAGGGGTAGGGGAAATATGTCTGTGAAAAAGGTTTGCTTTTGTGGCAAGGGCGTTTTGACAAGCTAACCACATAAAAACACGTATTTTAGGAGCAGTGTTCATATGCCATATTTTCCTCCATAACTTAACAGGATTCTGATAAGAGGTTGAGCCTACAATGTGTTGGGTATGTTGGGTCGAAGACACATAATGGTAACAACTTTTTATTGAGTAAACGCTGATGAAGTAGCAGTCCAAACCAATTGGTCATTAAGAAGTGAAGGATTAATAGGGAGTTTTAAAATCACTTCACTGACTTGGACATCAAAGAGGTTATAAATAAGATTGGAATTCCATGCGATATGAGATGAATCAATTAGATTAGCGACTACAACTGGTTCACCCTGAGCTGCTGTTCCTCCTAATTTACCAATTGGAAGCCAAATGTCTTCTCTGATTTTAATCTTGGAGCCATCCCCAACTAACCATCGAAGTCTAGGAAGAATAGTTTCTCTTCCTTTTAATAGACTCTACCAACCCCATGAAGGACGATAGCCTAATTGCGCACTTTGAAAAGAAGAATTCCTGAAATACAAGCCTTTGAAAAGCTGACTCCAAATAGTAATAGGTTGTTGAAAAAGACGCCAAGCTTGCTTACCAAGCATTGCCTTATTGAAATTGACAAGATCTCGGAATCCCATTCCCCTGGAGTCTTTTGATAGTTTTAAATCTGTCCAGTTTCGCCAATGAATCCCTTGCTTACTATTGTTATTGCTCCACTAGAATGCTGATATCTTCCTTTCTATTAATCTGCAGAGTGACAGGGGCAGCTTGAAGATGGACATGGCATACTGAGGTAATGCCTAAATTACTGACTTCAGCAGAATCTCCTTGCCACTTTTTGATAAGAGTTTTTCCTTCCAGCCAGCTAATTTAGCATTTACTTTGGCTAGAATCCAGGAAAACATCTCCCGTTTCGAGCGGCCCCAGTCTGAGGGGATTCCCAAGTACTTCCCATAATGACTCACCACAGGTATTCTAAGTTCTCTTGCTAAATTGTTTTGTAAAGTCAGCGGGCAATTTTTGCTGAAAAAGCACTGACCCAGATTTGTCCTATTGATGAGCTGACCCGTAGCTAGACAATACTAGTTTAGAATATTTGCAAGATTTTGGCATTCAGAAACTGTGGCTTTTAGGAAGAAAACGGAGTCATCAACGAAGAACAGATGGGATAAAGTAGGACAGGCTCTATTGAATTTAATCCCCTGTAGTTGACCCATATCCACAGCTTGAGTAATGAGAATTGATAGAACGTTGGCAATAAGAATGAAAATATATGGAGAGAGGGGGTCACCTTGTCTAATGCCTCTAGTAGGTTAAAAATAAGAGAGCTGTTCTCCATTAAAACGAACACTGAAAGAGGTCGTTGTGATGCAAGCCATGACCAAAATAACCCATCTGTCATTAAAACCCAACTGCTGCAAGTAAGCTTTGAGGAAATCCCACTCGACCTTGTCATACGCTTTCTACATATAAGTTTTTAGAAGAAGATTGAATCGTTTCTTGCATGTTCTCACTTTAAACTGATGTAGCACTTCTTGCACCACCATTATGTTATCTTGGATCTGCCTGTCACTAACAAAAGCTACTTGTTCTTTAGATATCAAGCTAGGAAGCCAAGGTTTAAGTCTGTTAGCCATAACTTTTGAAATGATCTTATAAGCAAAATTACAAAGACTTATGGGATGGTACTAATCAATGCTTTCTGGATGATGAAACTTCGGAACCAGTGCAATTATCATTCTGTTCAAACTAGGAGGCATACTACCTAAAGTGAAGAAATCTTGAACTGTTTTAATGACATTTGCTTTGATGATATTCCAGTGATGCTGAAAGAAAAGGCCGTTAAGGCCATCTGGCCCTAGAGCCTTGGAAGCACCCAGCTGAAAAGTAGCCTGGTATACCTCCTCTTATGTTATCACTTTCAGCAATTGTTCATTCATTTATGTTGTTACCACTTCAGAACATTGTTGTAAAAAGGGGCCAAAGTCACGGTATCCCCCTAACTGATATAATTGAGAAAAGAAACCTAAAGTCATCACCTTTAGTTGTTCTGGCTCCCTTATCCAGTTCTGGTTTTCATCCTTAAGCATACATATTCTGTTTCGTTGTCTTCTTTGCCTTTACCGGCATGAAAAATTTTTGAATTTTTATCTCCCCACTTCAGCCGGTTAATACGTGAACGCATAGCCTTAACGGCTGCTCCTCTTGATGCCAAAGTTTTTGAATTTCCTCTCGAATGGAATTGGCCAACTCCTTATCGTTATTCTGATAGAATTTTCTGTTGGTGATTGTCTGTAGTTGGTGCTGTAAATGAAGCATGCACAGATGGCCATTGCTGAACCGAGATTTACTCCAGCTTGCTAACTTGTGAGAAATTGCCTGCAATTTAGAGACCAGAGAGGTATTATTGCTTTGCTAGGAATTTTGAATTACTGCTTTGCACTCTTGATCTTGACTCCAGAAAGCTTCATAATTGAAAGTCTTTGTTCGCTTGACAGGCTGAAAAGAAGTGTTCAGTAGAACAGGACAGTGATCCGAGCCTATAGGTGGAAGGGCTAGCACTTCTGCAGAAGGATACGACAACCGCCACTCCAAAGAGCAGAAAACTCGATCTAATTTCTCCTTTACCAGGTCGTCCCCTGTTCTATTATTAGACCAGGTAAATTCACACCCTTTACTTTCCAACTCTAGTAAAGAACAATCACTAATCATAGCTCGAAAGGATGCCATACGAGAGTAAATAGCTAGTCTTTTTCCTATTTTCTCCCAGGGGAAAAGAAAGTCATTGAAATCCCCCATGCACAACCAAGGTAAGGAATTTGCTGCACAGATGTCTCCGATAGTATCCCAAAACTCCTGCCTAGCCTGATAAGTTGAAAGGGCATGCATACATGTTAAATGCATAGAAGCAGCAGCATCAGTATCAAAGCAGATGAGATCTAAATAATTCTCCTCCGAATGCAACAGAGTTATATAAAAAAGGTCAGTCCAAAATACAGCAAGTCCACCAGCCAAGCCTACTGGATCCCTTAAAAAGGAGTGAGGGAAATTAAACCAACACTATAATCTCTTTACAACTGACTCTACATTCTTAGTTTCCATTAAGAACACTATATCGGGCTTTTCAGAGACTAAAACAGCCTTAAGGGCTTGAATTGTCAGGGGATTGCCCAACCCCTGACAATTCCAGCTTAGTAGTTTCATTTGAGATGCGGTGGCTGTTGAGGGCCAGCCGCCAATGCCCAATGTGCAGGTTCTTCTGCCGCAAACACAGGAGTATCCAAGAGCTGAGTCTCATCCAAATCTGAAGAGTAGCCCGCTCGAGTTTCATACGGGGAGTATCTCTTATGTTTCTTACCTGATTCCATAGCAGTGATCGTTCGAGGGAGTTTTTGTTTCTTTTGTTTAAGGATCTCCAATGAAGGATGTTGAATACTCTTCAACTTGGCTCTTGCAAGTACCAGGTCAGTAGTTCGCATAATTGGATTGACTGGGTCCATCCGAGAGGAGGAACCTGAGGGGATAACAGGGGTCGAAGCAGGAGCCTCTGAGACAGGAACTATGGGAGGCAGAGTTGGAATAGGCAATTGCATGGTGGGGGTTTTGTGTACGGCATCATCCATCTCGCTCTATATGATCCGGAGGGTTATAAAAAGTATCCCAATATGGGCTAAGTTGTCTGACCTCAGCTCGCAACCACGGGCCATAAGCCATTTTCGATAAACCTTCAAATTGAGCTTCCTCGTAAGGATATTCTTTACATGTTGCTGCATAATGGCCTAGCTTTCCACAGGAATAGCAGAAATGGGATAGACATTCATAGCGAAAATCCAGCCACAAAGTCTTTCATTCTATACGAATGAGCTTTCCTGACCGTAAAGGTTCTTTTAGGTCCAATTCAATCCGAACCCTCCCAGAAGTATCGGGTTTCACTTCAAGAACTCGACCCACCTGCTGAACAGCCTTACGGAGAAGCTGTTATGTATTCCACTCCAGAGGTAAGCCTATCACATGTACCCAGAATGCACACTTGGAGAAATCATAACAGTGTAAGGGTGTATTGGGTTGCCAAGGACGCAGATGGACCAAATGGCCTGAGAACAACCAAGGACTCCTAGCTAAGATTCTCTGTTTTTCCATTTCTGATCGAAATTTAACTATATACAGACCATCGACACTAGAAGAGATCTCAACTTGATCAACACGCCACACTCGCTTCATAGTAATTTGAAATGCAGGAAGATTTACAGCAGGATTAGTGAATATGTTACCCACTAGGATGAGGCGACACTCCTTGAGCTTGTCAGAGGAAGGTACGTCATCCCAAACCTCCAGTTCTTGTTCCGAGCATAAACGTCCCAGACGTTGACATAGCGCAGTAATGCGCGAGGGGCTATCACTCTCATTGGTAGCCATAGTAAACCTTCAAGTCACAGAAAACCTACAACTGACCGAAGCCCATGGCAGAAAACGTTCGCCTTTGGGTTGCATGTCAAAGATTGAAGACGTACTTCATTGTACCATCAAAATCAGAACAATTGGAGAAGACCAGAACCAAGCGGACATAGGAAAAGTGAAGAAAAAAGCTTTGATGAAACCAGATAGGGCTGGAACCTTCACATGCAAGTCAAGCGGAAGAAACAGGTGAATATGATGAAGAAAAAACAGGTGAAAGCTGAGACTCTACGGAGAAGTGGGATGGGAATTCAACCAAAAAATGAAGTTCAGAGAGAGGACGGAGGAGAAGAAGGAAAGGTAGAGGATGACAGTGAAGAACTCGAGCATTTCGCGAGAGAGAGCTCTAACATAGACAAGAGAACTTCTGGGATGCTACTCTTCTTTGATTAATGCTTCTTATTCAGCTTGATTATTCGAAAATAAAAGTTGAGCCTAAATATCATTTTGGACCTATATGCGTGGAGAGAAACTATCAAAATTCCAGCTCCTGCTGACCCAGCTACACCCGACCATCAAATTACAAGGTCTAAAAGACTACCTAGACACACCCCTCTAAATGATCCTCAACCTGAATGCCCAGATACTCTGTGATAAAATCTGCCACTGCTTGTCCCTTCACGCCTTAAGTGGGACGTAGACTAGGTTAATTTCTAAGAGCGTGAATGCCCATTTGGCAATTCGATCCCTTATTATTGGTCGAGTTAGCCTGTACTTGATTAAGTCTGTCTTATATATTATATGTACCATAATGGGTCGTCTATAATGACGCAATTTAGTACAAGCATAATACAATGACAAGCATAGTTTCGCAATAGCTATGTATCTTGTCTCTACATTGTTCAGCATTCGACTCAAATAATAAATTGCTTGCTCTTTTCCCTCGTCATTTTCCTTTACCAGCATGCATCCGATTGTAGTATCGGTGGCCAACAAATGTAGTTTAAACGGCTTATTCGCCTTGGGTGGCATTAAAACTGGACGGTTACTAAGATACTCTTTTATTCGGTCGAACGCCTGTTGATACTTGTCTTCCCATACGAACTCCTCTTGATTTTTAAGCTTTAATAATGGGGAAAATACTTTGATCTTTCCTAACAAGGCAATAAATCGACGCAAGAAATTTATCTTCCCCAGTATTATTTGAAGCTGCTTTTTGGTAGTTGGTGGTGTTAATTCCAGAATTGCCTTAGCTTTATTTTTATCTATTTCGATTCCCCTTTGATTAACTAGAAATCCTAAGAAATTATCAGCTTTAACTCCAAAAGCAAATTTCAAAGTATTCATCTTTAGTTTATACTTTTGCATCCTAAGAAAAGCCCGTTCTAAGTAAATTAGATGACTTACCCAGTTTGATTTGACGATGATGTTATCAATGTAAACCTCCATGAAGTCACCAATCATGTCATGTAAAATGAAATTCATTGTCCTCTGGTATGTCGGGCCTGCATTCTTTAGCCCAAAAGGCATGAATAACTACTCGAAGGTTCCAATTGCTCATGGACATCGAAATGTAGTCTTATGGACACCCTCTTCCACTATGAATATTTGATTACAGCCTGAATAACCGTCCATAAGTGACATAATTTTGTTGCCAGAAGTTGAGTCGACGAGCATATCAGCTATTGGCATCTAGTATTCGTCCTTGGATATTGTTGCATTTAAATCGTGGAAGTCTATGCACACCCTAAGCTTCCCATTCTTCTATTTCACTGGGACAATATTTGACAACCACTCAATACACCATGTCATTCTTATAAAGCCTGCCGTGAGTAACCCTTTGATCTCTTCTTTGACCTTTTGCATAACTTCTAGCGTGAATCGTCTTGAAGGCTATTTATGCGGTCTGAAACCCTTTTTTATTGGTAGTGGATGCTCAACTATATCTCTACCCAATCCAAGTATTTCATGATAATCCCAAGAAAATCAGTTTTTATACTTCCTTAACAAGTCTACTAATTGAACTTTGAAGTCATTATCAAGTAAGACACTTATATAGATGGGGCATCGATTAGTTTCTATGCCAAGATTAACTTCTTCCAGTGAGTCTTGAGCCTCGATTACCTTGTCATCATCCTTGATAGGTGAATCTTCGAACTCTAGAATTCCTTCAATAGCTTCAACGTCCTGCTTTGCTAGTTTGGCCTTGTAAGCCGAATACCTCTTAATGAGATCTTTTGATAATGTAAGGTCCTCCATATACAACCTTATCAAATTGTTCCGCCAATTAATTCTTTGGACCCACTCAACTATCCCTTTATCGAAATGGCAGAACGCAATACTGTTGGGATCTATCAGTGGGGTCTACATGCACAAGTATTGTCCTCTGATGCCCCTAGGCATCCCATTATCGCAAGTGACCAATCTACTCGCGGCTTTGTATTTGCTTAAACCTATTCAACCTTGTCGCCATTCCAAAATGCCAGCATATAATGAAGAGTTGATGCTACACATTGGTTGTCATGGATCTGTCCCTTCCATGTAATAAATTATACGATCCATCAGCATCGACAACACAGAAAGAAGTCCTAAAAGTCTTTGACCCTACAGTTAGATAAGCCCAAATATTCATTTAACGTTCGAGACATCCCTTGTAAAATTTGACAATTGAATGTTCAATGAGATAATTTCATTGTTCGATCTTCTTGTAGAAGCGATAGGGGATAAAATTCAAAGTAGAGCCCCCATCAACTAACACTCGAGATATATGACTATCGTTGATCCTGACATTAATATTTAATGCTCTCAAGTGATTCAAACTCTGTGCTGGAGGTTTCTCAAATTCCATAACTTCTTCACCATCGAAATAAAAATCTACCCCCTCCTTCTCATTTGCGAGGACTTCCTTGCATAATTTTGTAGCTGGTGGAAACATGCGAAATTCGTTAGGAAGTTTTGTCTGTACCATGCATGAACTTAATGATGATACTGATCTTGATATGGGACTCCCCTTTCGCTCTGATGGCTGAACAACTACTTTTGTGGCCAATCTCCCAATAGGAGAAAAAAGAAGAAATTGCATAATTTTGTAGCTGGTGGAAACATGCGAAATTCGTTAGGAAGTTTTGTCTGTACCATGCATGAACTTAATGATGATATTGATCTTGATATGGGACTCCCCTTTCGCTCTGATGGCTGAACAACTACTTTTGTGGCCAATCTCCCAATAGGAGAAAAAATAAGAAAAAAATTAATAAATAAATTCAAAATAAATAAATAAATTTCTTTAAAAATTGTCACGTCATTGTCCGACCACCGGCCTACGTCCACCTCAATGCCGGCAGGCCAAAATTGACTGGATGGACTGAATTGGTCTCAATGTAAAAATATTTAGGATTAAATTGGTCAATTGAAAAGTTTATGATTGAATTAGTACAAATATAATAGATTTATGACTTTTTTGTTACTTTTTCCAGGAAAAGACGTGTTGACACATGCCTGAGCATATAACGAGCTCAGCAACCAGCAGTAGAGCCTCAAACTCTCTGCACAATCAAATTGTCAACGCATCACGATCACAGACACAAACATCATCGACAGGGACCGCCGGTTGACAACGCGAAGCGTTTGTCTGAATTGTGGGAAGGGGGGATGTTGCAGCGTAATCGTACTTCTTGTGCGGACGTTGGTGAACTCCGATTGGTCTCTTGGAGTGAGTGGTAGTCAACCTGCATATCTTATTACCGAAGGATTGCGCTCTTAGTTAAATCTTTAAAACAGAAGATGAAACCGACGGGTAATCCTGGACGAGAGAGAGAGAGAGAGAGAGAGAGAGAGAGAGAGAGAGAGAGAGAGAGAGAGAGAACGAGGCAAGCGCGACGAATCTTGGTGGCGTTAAAATAAGATGAACGATATACATGTTCGGGGCTCTTAGAATGGAGAAAAGAAAACAACTAGATGGTCCTTTTCATGGGTATTCAAATCACAGGCGTGAGGTCCCAAGCAACCAATGACATCTTCCGGAACAAGACATCCCCCCATATCGTTTTCTTCTTCTTATTTTTCATCTTCTTTTCAATATACTTTTGTCTTGCGCATGGAAGGGAAACACTGAATGTGATGTCTATCCAGGGTTAGCCCTCGGTCTAGACTAAAGAAAAAGGAAAAAGAGGCTTAGGTCCCGTAACATCAAAGCGGGGTAACATAGTCGGCGGACGGACTCAATCGGATCGGCAAACACGAGGAGGTCGTTCTCTTGTGGCAGTCGATCGCAATTCTAAAGAGAGAACGCCATCTCTTCAGGATAGGGATGAAAAGAGAACTATGGTTTTCGCGTGAGACGAACGTAGCCAAGACTTTGGTTATAAGTTCTTCTTTATCGGACCAAGTGGGCAGTTCATGCAAGATATTTGATTACTTGGGGGTGGTGCGTGGCGATGACGTAGGGCGGGGCGGAACGTTGATTAGGGCAAGTCTGGCCGTGCACGAGAGGCTACTGTTTGTCTCCACTTGGACCAAGTCCTCCTCCTTACTTATATAAAACCTCTGTGTTTTTAAACTATATTGCTTAGCTTCATTGGAGAATCGCTCTGATGCCTCCAAGTGGCGCCTCCTCGCGCCCTCACGACTTTCTTCTTCAATGTTTGACCCGTTCTCGGAGAAAAGTCGAGAGAGATTATAATACTTGATAAAAAGTATAAATGGTATTAGTATCAATTCAATTATAAACCTTTCAATTGAATCAAGTTAGTGTTAAACTTTTTCACATTGATACCAATTTAGTTCATGACAAATGCTGAAGTGGCAAATTTTAAATAATATTTTATTTTTTTCGATTTTTTTATTAAGTTTTTCCTTTTCTTCTTTTTCCTTTTTCCTTTTCTTTTTCCTCTTCTTGCTCTTGGCCTTCTTCTCCGGTAGTGGCCGGCAAGCCTCTGGCGGCTCGTCGACCACCAACGAGGCTTGCGGCCCTTGCCCCTGTGGCCGATGAGGGCACGTAGTTTCACCCAGATTTAGGCGAGGCTAGCCTCGCCCTAGCCTCATCGCAGGCGAAGGTGGCCTTGCTTGCGGCCAGCGAGGCCATGGTGGCCTTTGCTCGCCTTCGCCCGTGGCGAGGTTAAGGTGAGGCTGGCCTTGCCTAGATCTGAGCCAAGCTGCCTCACCCACGGCCTTGGGCGAGGGCCACGACCCTCGCCGATGGCCAACAAAGCCCTCGCCAGCCACTACAAGGAATCCAAGGAGGTAGGAGAGAAAAAAGAAAAGGAAAAAGAGAAAGAAAAAAATTAATAAAAATATTTAAAATGGCCATGTCCGCGTTGGCCGGACGGCTGGCGTCAACGTCGGTGCCGTCCGGCCAAAATTAATCGAATGGACTGAATTGGTATCAATATTATATGTTTATGACTTTTTTGGTTAGTTGAATGGACTGAATTTGTATCAATATTATATGTTTATGACTTTTTTGGTACTTTTCCCAAAGTTTATGAATTCATGGGATGTTAACAACATTCCAAAAGGGAATGCATCATGTAGCATTGGATTGCAATGGATACTAAGGGCGCGCATGATAAAATTTATACTTCTCTGTTTCTCTGTTCCCCGAAATAAGTTTGGAACAAAAATCCATTTGGTAACGCAATTTGATTTTTCTTTTTCCGGAATAGATTTTTATTCCAGAAATAGATTTGAAGAAGAAATCAGAAGTTAAATTTTTAACTTCTCAATTTCTGAAATAGAAATTGAGAAATCAATTTGAAATAAAAAGTGAGAAATCAATTTTTCAAAAATCAATTTGTTCAGAAATTTTGTCATGCGCACCCCTAAGATAGCACGACAACACTCAACTAGTTAAATATGTGGAATACACCAATCATCATTTCTAAGTGAAAAACTCGATAAAATTCATTGGTGATACGGTACGGTGTTATAAAAAAAGGAAAATCCTTCAGCAAGATAAAATGGAACTCCGCATTGACCTAACTCTAATGCAAATGCCTCCCCACTTGATGTGTTGACTATAAAATATCAACTAAAAATTTAAGACTCGAAGCCTACATTTCATTTTGTGGAAGATTGTTGGCTCAAACTTGCCTAATCCCTGTGGAGATCCGTAGCAAAGCATGCCTGAATCTCGATGCCCCTCAACTAAAGGGTCAAGTGGCCAGAAATAGGGGTGAGTATATTGGACCGACTGAATTAGGAACTGTCTGGACCGGACCGACTATTTTTTTAAAATATTTTTTAAATTTCTTAAAAATTGCAATAAACCCTAAAATAGTAATAACTCTAGTATTTTTAAAATTGTTTTTTTTTTTTTGCTAATGATTAGTCCCATTAGACCGGACCGGACTAGTTGGTTTGATTCCCGGTTCAGGATCGGATTAGACTGGAAACCGATCAACTTTAGCCAAAAGATATGTTTTCATTGAGGAAAAGAATATTGATGATAAAGGAAGAAATTATAATTATGATCAGTTAGAAATGCGTCCAAGTCAGTTCTAATCATGACGAGCCCTTAGTTTCGAACAAATGCATACTATTTTTAAGTGCAACTCTGTCCTTAAGCTAGTCAGGCTTCTCTTCCTTCGGTTGGATGGCCAAATAAAAAAAGAAATTTTCTATTTCTCTATTTCTAGAACAGAAATGAGAAATAAAAATTTTTCTCATCGTTCGTCAACCGGTCATTCATCCGTTACCGCCGACCATCATCCGAAAGGAAGAAATTTTGTGTCGTTATCAAACGAATTTCTATTTTTAGAGTAAAAATTTTGTGTCGTTATCAAACTTATATTTTTGCTTAGAAACTCTTCTAGAAATAGAAATAGAAAAATCTATTTCTGTTCCAGAAACTATTTCTGAAACAGAATGGTTGTCATGCGTGCCCAACCTCATCCCGGCTTTCATACAAGTCGTGCGTGGTTTTCAAATCGTTCTCTTTTTATATACATAATGCAGCGGTTGGTCGAAACAAATGCAGTGGAAACCTAATGCCCGCATCATCTAACTCTCAGATGGAATATTCGAAAGCCTTGGAGAGCAAGGCAGAAAGTATGCAGACCACCTTAGCAATCTTTTCGTGAATATAAGGTTGAGAATATAACCATTCTGTTTTAGAAATCAATTTCTGGTCAAAATTAGTTTTTTCTAATTTCTATTTCTTAGACAAGTTTCTGAACAAAAATACGTATTTGAAAAAAAACACAAAATTTTTGTTGTCGGAATGAGAATCCTCACAGACACGATGTGCAGGCCCCTATCGGTGGCGACAGTACCGACCCCATCTGCAGTATCGACGGCGTCGCAGCAGTCGCCGTGGCACTCCCCCGTGCTGTACCTGTTTGGGGGCCTGGCGGCAATGCTAGTGCTCATAGGGTTCGCTCTCTTGATCCTGGCCTGTTCCTACCGGAGGCTTTCGGGCAGTTCAAGCAGCGCCCAAGTAGACGAAGAGAACGGGGCGAAGCAAGGACCGTCGACGGGGAAGGGTATAGCAAGGCCGTGAAGGTGTACGAGGAGAAGATAGTGGTGATCATGGCCGGCGACGAGAAGCCCACATTCCTCGCCACGCCCGTGTGCAGCAGAGGCCGTTCGTTTGGCGATTCCAAAGGAAAGAGTAAAGGCGATGGCGAGAGCTCCGATGCGAAGAAGGACAAGGATGAAAATATGGACAATACCAAGGAGGTTAACAACGTTAACAATGATGACGTTGGTGGCCATGTTGTTCACGGTCACAAGACTCACAACTCAGCAGCCGATGAAAAAAACAGAGGAGAAGCAGCAGAAGATCAAACCCAGCTACAGAATTAGCGAGCAGTCTCTGATGGCTTTCTGACGAGAGCGAGAAAAACCAAGTTTTATTTCGATTTTGGCTTTGAACCTTCTTCTTCTTTTTTGTCTTCCCTTTTCATGGCTAGTCGGGAAATGTTGTTCATTTCCAGAAAATCGATTAATCACCGTTACCACCAAGCCTTGAACCACCTTATCAATTTCTCATCAGCTAAAACCTTGTGGGCATCGAATGGCCGGTTCATCAAAAATGCAAATTAAAGATGAGGAATCGTTTTCGTTGCTTGTAGATTGAAAAAGGAAGAAAAGGAAAGAGCAGAACCAAAGCAGGAGAAAGAAGCTACATTAGTGCGAGTGACCTTTTTTGCGCAACAAGACATTGTTAATTCAGTTTTGAGTGGAGAATAAAGCAGAAAAGTTAATGGACAGATGAATCACATATCCGCCCACCCCCATTCTCCACCGGCGGCGGCGGCAGCCGGCGAGACCTCGCCCACCGCCGGAGACTGTGTGGTGGTGGGGCCTCTTTATCCGGAGCTAATCGGATTTCGACAGATTGTCCCGAGCCACGTGGAAAACATTTGCAGTAGGGTTGTCCGCCTCGCGCGGCGAGTCGAAACCGCCTTTGTTTTTTTTTTTTTGGTTCTCTTTCTTTATCTTTGGAAAAGAGAGAGAACAAAGTGGCGTCACAAGTCAACAACTCACGATGGGGGCAGCTTTGTAATTGACGTTGGAACAGGAACAGCTTTCGCTCGCCACTCTAGTACAATGTCGTACACACGTAGTACCACAATACCTAGTAAAACTGTCGACCCGATTAATGAGCTAACCTAAGTCGAACTACTTAATTTATATTAGCTATTTTCTTTTTCACTTCTCATTACTACTGGCCATAATAAAAGTAAATATAGACACAAATATTGTTAAACCATAACAAGTTCGTGATTTTATTTTTTTCTATTGTTCATGAGTACAAAAAACCAAACCGTTGTGAACCCTTATAAGAAAAAAGTTTCAATTTCTATGTTATGTTGTTCTTGGTACGTCAAATCGTCAAAAAACTTCACGGTAGTTTAATTTATATGTTAGCAAAAAGAATTCAATTTCAAGATGCTTTGTTTAAGGTTACAAGGGACTAACATAAATGCTTTTGAACAGTCACAAGAAATAAAACTTTTATTTTACGATTACTTAATCATAGTAATAATATATATCCACAAATCTTTGTAAATCATTACAAGAAAAAAGATACAATGTTTTATTATTAGTTACAACATATCGTCATTTACTTTTGTAAATCATTGTAAGAAAAACAATTTGGTTTTACGATGTTCTGTTCTTGATTAGGATTGACCTCCATAAGCCTTTTAGCTAATCGTAAGCTAAATAGTACCGACACCAATATCGACACATGACATGCGACACGACACGACATGTCGACATATCGTTTTTAAAAAAATAGAGAATTCCGACACGTCGGGATACGTTATATATTAAATGTATATTTTTATATATAATCAAATTAATTTTATTCAAATTCACAAATAAATGAATAATAAAAAAGAGTCTAGAATGAATTTATGCTGAAAACATTAATCCACCATTTGTTAATATAATTCATTATTTCAATTTGACAAATTCAACTCCATTCTAATATATATATATATATATATATATATATATATATATATATATATTGGTGAAGGGTAATTAATATATTGAAAAATATCGAGTGAACAAAAAGAACACGGCATCAAAACCCACGCTCAAAACAACGGATCATAATGAGTGGAGGGATGTCGGAAAAAAGCCATAGCTGTGGCAACCCACTACCAATTAGAAAGGAAAAGCACGGCATGAACAATCGGCAAACAGATACAAAACGCCCTCAGGTAGGGAAGGAACCATCCTCAGGATTCAGTGAGAATCGCTACACCAACTGCACCATCCATTTTAATAATTCATAAAACTTGGAGGAAAAAAACAAGCAATCCATATTTTAGACTTGCGTGTCAAAGCGTGTTGGAAGAGCAGAAAAATACAAAATTGAGAAATGAATTGTGTATCACGAGAAGTGAAAGTTGGAAGAAAAGAGAAGACTACGATTTTCTTCTTACATTCTTACCCAATTTATTATTTTATTATTTATTTTATTTTTCTTACATATTTACATTTTGATCTCTCATTTATTGAAAATTTTTATAATTAACCTCATGCATGTAGGAATTACATATTGGAATTCCGAACTTGCATGTCAGAATTCCAAACTCAAGGAGTTGACCAAGTGTCGGATTTTCTGACACATGTTAACTGAGTGTCGAAGAGTGTTAGAGAGTGTCAGATACATGTTGAAGCATCGGGCATGACGCGAAAACTCCCGAAAAGTGTTGGTGCTTCATAAATCATAAGACAAAAAATTCAATTTTTCTTTTTGCTTTTGCTGCATGCCTCCCTCACCAAGAACTAAATAGTGGGGATTGAGTGTCTACCAAAAGAGGACTGATTATACATGCAAACAGGGTGTCACTTATCCAAGAAAGGAAAAAAGGCATAAGAAACAAAACGCTACGCTTGGTGCTCTCCTCCTCCTTCGTAAAGACGCAATATGAACTCCCTGTAACTTTCATTTCCGCCTAATGACACCTGACGAGTTCGTGATCATGGTTGTACTTTTCTTTACTTAGTCTTTTGCCAGAAGTCTTTCTAGAAAATGTGTATGGAACATGCATAACGAGTGCACGGCACGTATGCATGTACGACGTCTACACAGCAAAGCACGAAAAATTGTCATCATTGACATCTCCAATTCCATCCAAAGAACACACTTCAGCAAGAAGATCTCTGAGGGAGATCACCTTGCACATCAATAAGTATGTCTTGGATTGCAGTATACTCACCACCTGTTTCACGTGACATATTTGCGCATCCAGCCTCAGCAGAAAGATCTTCAAGCTGTACAATGACATGATTGGCTCCATCTCAATGGAAAGAAGACCACATAGGAAAACACTGAGGCCATCGCCCACAGAGCTTTGTGTGGCCGTGGCCGATGATGATGAGGCACAATTCAAGAGAGGTGAGCGAGAAGATAATCTCGCCGATGTTGCTAAGTAGCAACGGTCGGCACCATTCGGGTCAAACAAAAAGGTGGCGACAAAGTTCATGAGGGGTTTTTTGTTGGAGGGGAGATGCCAGCCTTCTCAAAAATGCGATAGCTGTAGAATAGTATGATGTCGATTCTAGAGGCTTGTTGGATGAAATGGAATCCAACGGTGTAGATGAACATATGGTAGACAGATGGGGCCGGGTGGAGGAGGAGATCTTGCTACACACCTTCCGCGGTACTTTGCTTGGTGTTCATCTCCTCCTTTTTTGTATAGACGCAACAGGAACTCTTGTAACTTTCATTTTCGACAAACAGCACTTGACGATGGTTATTTTGGTTCTGTGGCGGTCGTTGTACTATTTTTCATTTATTCAATTGCTAGATGTATTTCTAAAAGTGTTTACGGAACATACACAACACATACATCGTGTACACACGTGCACGGTATGTGCAAATCGCATGCACGGCTTCTGCACGGCAAATCATCAGGACCGGCGACCCTAAATCCACCTACGGACATGCCGTTCCAAAAGTGATGCCTTGTACATCAATTAGTATGTCATCGATAACAAGTTTTAAGTTAATTAGTTTAGGAAAGAGTTCTTAGACATAAGAAAGTAATTATTTAAGTCATCGAGAGGACTACATATGGGGCCATGATAACATAGATTAAGATGGAGCCCCTATAATATGGCAGCAACAGTTGTCCATGTCGATGCATCCGCCGTCAATGCTTTGCCCATACTTCTGGACACAGGTTTGCACACACGTCAGCTTCGAGCAGTTCGGGAGCGGAATGATGGGGTACTCACAATTCTGTGCCTCCCCTACCCTCAAACCTGCAATTTTTGTTCACATAGAATGAAATTTGACAAAAAGAGCATTGGTACATCAATGAAGTGATGTGCTTCAAAATGGTAGTAAGCAAAAGCGCAAGGAAAGTTCCCAAAAAGAAATGGTTAATGATGATTGGATACCCACATGAGAATACCAGCAAAGCAATGGTGAGGCTAGAGAGGAGAGTAGAACAAGGCACGGTCTTCACCTTCATCTTCAAGGATTGGTTTGTGAGAGTGCCAAGTCTTGATGCATTTTTATACTTACGAGGTATCCTTGCAAGACTGTAACTACACATTCCCTATATGTCATGAAATCTGTGACTCCTCTTTAAATATCAGAAGGGCATTTAGTGGCAGATTTGTGTGATTTGGAAATTCATTATGAGCTTTGCTAATATAACAGATTTTGGGTTAATGTGACAATAATAACTTCTTATGAGCCACAAACTCTTGAAGGAATGGATTCCATAATAATTTATAATTATTTGTTATTTGATTTTCTATGGTTCCAAACAAACATAGTAGATTAAAGATTGCTACATAATCATTTCTCAATCATTATCATATCACATTTGGGAAAAGCTCCGATAAAGTTATAAATTTATTACATTGGTACCAATTCAGTTCTAAATTTTTCAATTTGACAAATTTAGTCATAAACCTTTTCATATAAATAGCAATTCGGTCCATCCAACTAATTTATGCCAAAATTGATGATGTGGATACCGGTGAACCTACATGGCATAACTAGTGTTGACGTGGACATTTTTACAATTTTTTTAATAATATTTTTGAATTTTTGAATTTTTTCCATTTTCTTTCCCTTTCCTTATTATTGGTGGCCAGTCACCGACGAGGGCTAGCCTCTAGGGCAAGGGTCGCTCTCCCTAGCCATTGGCTAGGGTGAGCACAATGAGGCCCCCCTCGACATATATGAAGAGGCCAATCCTCGCCCTACTTGGCAAGCCCTGCCCGGGCATCATTGGTAAGGGCGGAAGGGAGGGTTAGGGTTCGGGTAATGGGACAGGTACGTCAAAATAGATGTGACAACATACCTGTTGGAGGTGACCTCCAAGTAAGATGGCCTCAGAGGTGGACAATGGCTGTGCTAGCCCCCGTGCCTCCGGCGGCCATTGGTGTCAGTGCTTCATTGTTGCCCATGGAATTCCTTCGAGCAAAAATAAAAAAATAAAAAAAAAAATTGGGGTTTTGGTTTGATCGAAATCAAGCAACTGGCAAAGGAGCATTGGACTGTTCAGGCATAAAAAAAGCGAACTTCACCATCACAATCATCACAAATCGCAAGAGTGTAGAAGAGAAACTCCGACAAAGAGAAAATGGAAATTTTTTTATAAAAATAAAAATTCAAAAAATTATAAAATAATATAAAACATGTCAACATCAATGTCAATTGTGCCATGTAGAACGGCCGATGTCAATGTCGGCGATTTCTGGTCTAAATTGACCGGATGGATTGAATTGGTATCAATATGAAAATGTTTAGGACTAAATTGGTATAATTGAAAAGTTTATGACTAAATTAGTATCGATACAATAAGTTTATGACTTTTTTTTTATTACTTTTCCCCATCACATTATGTAACAATACAAGGACTGTTAAGTTCATTCAAGCTGAATCACGAAAATTGTTGGCTATCGATGACATACTTATTAATGTGTAAGGCAATCAATCTTGGAGATCTTCTTGCTAAGCCGTGTTCTTTGGGTGGATCTTGGTTGTCGGCGAAGACGATTTTTTGTGCATTGCTGTGCAAAAGCCATGCATGCGCATGTTTCCATAAACATTTTGCAGAATGACTTTTGTTGGTAACATTTATATTCTTGGGAATAATTTCTTTTCAGAAATAGTTCTTTTCTATTTTTATTCCTTAGAACAGTTTTTGAATTAAACAACGTGCTTGGTAATTATAGAAATTACACAAAATTTTTATTCCAAGAATAGAAAAAGAACGGGAGCGTGTTTGGTGTGACCCACAAATTTTTTTTGTGACATGGAGTTTGTTGACACCTAAATTTTGGCGATTTAGTTTATTTATTTATTGCATAGAAAATTAGGGATTAATTTTATCCCTAAAACAAAAATAATATTAATTGCATAGCATATAGATTTAGGTGCATTTATTTTTAGTTTGCATGTCTCGCATTTATTTATTGGACTGGCCGTGGATAGGTTCAAATTGGTGATTTTGAGCTGCAAATTGAAAGGCCGGACTAAGCCCGCGAAGCGAACAAATTGGCCCAAGCTCGATTTTTAATGATCGGAAATTATCTCGTGAGAAAATAGAAATTCGAATTTTTTGTTCGAGATATGATGAATTGTTTTCGGATAGGGCAAGTGATATTGCACTCAACAAAACAAATATTGCGGATATCGATTCGAAAAAATTGAAAACCTAATCGGTGGCCTATAAATAGGTTTGTTCGCTTAGGGTTTCAGGGGGGCCACATAATAGAGATACACAGCCATATTGAAAGGTTTTTTTTGGAGTTTTTCACCGGGGAAAGGGTTCCTCTCTTTTTTTTAGGTCAGAAATTCAGCATAAGAAGAGGGGAGACTTCTCTTTTTGTGGGGAGTTCCTTCGTGGGGGTCTCTTCGAAGGAAGAGAAAAACAAAGTAAAAAAAAAAAAAGAAAAGCTGCTGTGGAAAGGAGACGTGCAGCAGGTTGCTGCAGAGAGAAGAAAAAGTAAAAAGGAAAAGAACAATTACTGTTCTTCTTCTTCACAGCAAAAACCCCCTGCACAGCTTTGCCCAGCCCTTGCCGAACACCGTTGCTCCGCTACCGCGCACCACTGCCGCCCGAGGACTGACGCCGATTCGCCACACCGCTGATCTGCTCGACGCCGCCTCAGGTCCCGAGCCGCACCTCCTGGTTCGAGCTGCTGCCGCTCCTGCGTCCCGGTCCAATCTCCTGCGCTCGCAACAGCCGCGACGCCTCGCACCGATCCGCCCGTCGCCCAGCAGCTGGACCCAAGCCGAATCACTGTTAGAGCCTTCCGCCCGAAGCACCAGTAGCCCGAGCCCTTGCTCCGCCTCTGCTTCGCTTCTGCTCCACCTCTAATCACCGCCCGAGTCTCCGATTCCTCCATCTGTCCGAGCCCGACCGACGCTCACGCCAGGAGTTTTCTGCCCGCTCGTCGGTCCGAGTGTCGCCCTTCCCTGCTTAACCTCGCCGGAGCCTTCCTTTGCCGGACTGATCAACCGGCTGCCTTGGAGACCCACGAGAACAAGCCGTGTGTGGGTGGTAAAAAAAACAAAAGAAAAACAAAAAAAAAAAAAAAAGGAAAAAGAAAATCAATTTAGGTAGTTTTCTTTTATTGTTTACCTTATTTGATTTCTTTTATTTATTCTTTTTATTATTTGATGTTTTTTTTTAGAATTAGTCTCTAAGGTATGATTGAGATTCCAACATGAAAGTGCCCCTCAAATTAGGGATCGATAGTCCGATTTTCATGCCCGAAATCCGACTCGCAATCCCTTGCAAAAATCGACAACCTGATCTCATGCCCGAGATTCGATTCGCGATTTAATGTTAAAATTGGACAACCCGATCTCATGCGCGAGATATGGTTCGCCAATTTTTGGATATCAATTTTATCTTGTTTGATTTGATGTCGTGGTGTTTAAGTCAATTTTATTTTTGTAAAAGAAAAATCCAAAAAAAAATTTGAATTAGGATTAGGTTTGTTTTTTTATCTTGCATGATTAGATAGGAATTTTATTTTGAGTCATGAAAAAGAAAAAGAAAAAGTGCACTCATTTAGGATGTTAGTTTTTTTTATTATCTGAATTGCATTTTCCTTAATTTCGAATTTCATAAAATTTGTCTTAGGATAAATTAGTTTCAATTTCTAGAATATATTGCATTTTTAGAATAGAAAATTCATGTGCATGTCATATAGAATCAAACCCACTAAATGCACGTCATTTAGGGTTTATTATTAGGTTCATTTAATTAGAAATTGCCCGTCATTAGAATTAGGTCATTTTGGTTAATTTGGATTGCATATTTAATTATTGCACGTTCATTAAAAAATTCACAAAAACTTTTAATCATTCATATAGTTTAGGACATTTTGTCATGCCATATCATTTCATATTAGATTACAAGCATTGCATTGCATGTGGACTATATTCTCATTTAAAAGTGAAGGCAAAATTGAGTGATTGCTTGTTAATTTGAAATCATATCTAAGATTGTTGATGTGAATTATGATCTAACAACGCAGATGCTTTCGTTGCTTTGAGGTAAGTCATGTATTATTTTATTTGCTTTCTTGAGTGTTAAATTGGTGGTTTGCGCACTCGTATGATCACCTCACATGTTAGAAAAGTGAAATTAATTCAAGTTGCTTGCCAAACATTTTTTCAAAAAATAAAAGAAAAGAAAAGGTACCGAAAGGGCGTTAGAGAAATCTAACGTAATCAAATCCCCGTACCCAAAATCTCTGGTTCGTAGGAGTAAGATGATTCTCCCATTATTTTACTTAGGTGTCTAATCGACCTACCATAAACTGATTAGTGGCGACTCCCTTTTTGCATGCTAGATATTTGAATTTAAATCGCGAGTTGGTATGGGCTTGGGAGAGCCCGAGCTAAGTCTAGGCTTAACAATCCATTAGCCTAAATCCTAGGTGGATCACCCGAAAAAGCGGTCGCGACAGCTTGGCGACTCCGCTGGGGACTTGAGTTAAAACTCTTAGTGGACTTAGGCCAATTTTCTTTTTTTGAAAAATGTTTTTGTTTGGCAGCGAGGATTCCATGTATGTCCCTAACACTTAGGTGTTAAATGTTTTTGCAGATTGGGAGGTATAAGGGGAAGTGTTTGCTAACCTCTGTTTTGTAGGGAGGTGAAGGAATGTATGGTTTATTTTCATGTTGAAGTGTTGCTTGATATAAACTGTTGTGCATGCTTTGCATTTACACTATACTTTTGCACACACAACCTGCCGCCGGACCTGGGCCGCATAGGATCATTTAGGATGGTATTGAGATGGATACCACTCCGACCGCATGCTCGCGGTATGAGTCGCCCATCTCAATCCCGAAGTTTCTTTCATGGTGTCAAGAGTACCCACCTCGGTCCGCATGCCCGCGACCCGGGTCGGCTCTTTGACCAAGCCGGAGTCATGAGGACCCGACATAGTCCACAAGCCCGTGGCTAGTCCGATCATCCTTGTGGCTTCACCTTGCTAAGCCTTATAGATTAGAAATCGAGCCACTTACCATGCGCATGTCTATGTGATTGCCCTTTATTGGTAAAGTAAGTTCTCTAAATTTTTGCCTTTGCAATTTACTTACGTTATTGCATTATTTTGTCGGTCCATGGCGTTAGGATTGTCTTGAGTCTTGATCAATATACAATGGGGACATCGGACATTCGAATTATTCTCCCTCCAAAGGAAGAGCTTAGCACTTGGTGGGACAAGTTAGACCAAGCTGGCCGCCAATTTGTAGAGTCGCATATAGCTCGACTACTTCCACCATTGCGTATCAACATCCATGGCGGTATCATCCAAGCACTTGCCCACCTTGTTGGTGCCCCGAGACTTCCACCTTTATCTTTGGCGGTAAGCATGAGCTCACTCCCACCTTGGAAGAATATAGCATTGCCCTGGGAAAATCTTTGAAAGCTGAATTGATTAGTCCACCTATTGGAATTGATCCCGTTGTGGCTTTATCTGATTTTTTTAAGAATCAAAGAGGACAACATAAGAAAAGTTTTGAAGGCTCACCGCCATACTTGCCCATTATCTTTTCTAAAAGAATGTTTTGAAAATGGTACTTCATTTCAAATGTGTAGGGTTTTCCTTTTAGCTTTCTTTGGGTTCATAATCTTTCCTTACTGAAAGAATGCTATTAACCCTTTGATGGCTCATTTACTTAAGCAAGTGTTGGAAGGGAAAAATTTTGTAAACACCATTCTAGCCGAAACCTTTCTTTCTCTCACTCGATTTAAAGGAGGCGGTGATAAAACCTTCCGTTCCTCTCCCGAGCTTTTGCAAGTTTGGTTTCTTTCTCATATAAAGGGATTTGGTGGTTTAATGAATATACATGATATTAGTGATTCTAATCACCCTATTATAAAATTCGAGAACAACCAAAAACATGCACCGGATTACCATTATTCTAGATGGCTAGCTTTCATGAAAAACCAACTTCCAAAGGTTTCCTATGGCATGCTAAATGGTTCCAAGTTCGTGTGGCGAGACTCACATGTGGAGGTGTTGGCCCAATCCCTCTATTGGGATTCACTGGAGCATTGGAGTACTATCCGACTAGAGTGACTCGTTAGTATCAAGTCGTGCAAGAGCTTCCCCCGGCATTACAAGCAGATCCACTCAAAGTCAGCTTCGTTGATGGAAACCGAGACCATGAAGACTCTATTCTCACTATCAAATCAATGTGGGACATGTGCCATCCACGAAAACTCAAATGGCCCGAGGAAGAGCTGAAGGGTAAAGAAAGAAAGTACTATGCCTCGACTAAGTACATTCAACAACACAAGATTCAAGAGGAGCTGCTTCCAAAGATACCGAGAGGTGCCGCGAAGATCACCAATCGTGCCGAGAATAAACGCCTCAAAAGAGTTGCTGAAAAAGCTAGGAGGAGAACAAGCGATTGCGCCGAATGGCGTCTCGAGTGTATATTGATCAAGCTAGATGAAGTGCTTGAATCAATCTTACTATTTCTAGATTAATGTTTAGGAAGTTGAGTCATTTATTTTCCTAGTTCATTTGTTTAGGACACTTCAAAGTTTTTACATTGTCAATTTCAGAAAAATCTCATTAATGAATAAAAGCGTTAGACCTTTGTCATGGACCGGCGTACTTCATATGGGTTACTTACTTTTGTTCATTTCTCAATTTAGGTTATAACGGATCCCTCACGTTCGCCCATAATCACGCGATTGAGAGCTAGAATGGCCGACCAAACTGAAATGCGTGATCGTATGTCCGTTGTGGAGACTCAACTCCAACAAGTGCTTGCTTCTATACAACTTATGACGGATCAATTCCAATCCCTCCGAGCAAATCCGACTCCTCCACCTGCTCTCCCCGAGATAATAATTTCGAAGCCGACAAACAAGGGCCAAATGATTGATGATGACATGCCCGGGCTGGATGATGACCCACCATTGATCACCGCTGAAAAGGCTAAGATTGACAACGTCCCTAAGACGGAGCAAGATGAACGCGTTGCGAAACTCGAGGAGAAAGTGAAGCAATTGCAAGAGTCACAAAGTTCACTGCCGTTCGACTTGTCCGTGTATGAAAAGGTCAAGATGCCGAAGAAGTTCAAGATGCCGGAGTTCGAGAAGTACGATGGTACTTCCGCCCAAAAGCCCATTTGCGGATGTACCACGTACGCATGGCCCAATATGTCAAGAATGAGCCCCTCATGATTCAATCTTTCCATGCGAGTTTGACTGGCCCCCGCACCGAGCTGGTACATAATGAAGAATGTAAACCTCCTTGACACTGGAATGAGGTGACCGACGCATTCCTCAAGCAATATAAGTTCAACATGGACATTGCACCTTCCCGAGAGGATCTTGAGCGGATGGAGAAGAAGAAGAGTGAGTCATTCAAGGAGTATGCTGTGAGGTGGCGAAATCTAGCCGCTCAAGTCACTCCGGAGCCTGCCAACAAGGAGCTGATGAAATTGTTCGTGAGGACCCTCCCTTCTGAGTTCCGTAACCGAATAGCTAGTACGTACGTCGAAAGTTTCAATCAGCTTATTCCTGTAGGAGAACAAATTGAGGTAGGGATAAGGGAAGGATGGTTTACTGAATCATCTAAGAGATTCACTGCCAAGAAGGAGAAGGAAGCGGCTGTAGATGTGAATGTGGCTTATGGCCAAGAAAATGTCAAACATGCTCCGGTTATCCAAATGAATCCGAGACAGCCACAAACCGCTGGCCGTCAACCATTTATCCGAAGGGAATTCTCTCCTCTCCCTGGGTCTCCATCCCAAGTGCTGATTATCCTCCGAAAGAATGGTTTGCTTACTAGCGAACCAAAGCGTCCTAATGTTGAAAGAAATCGCAGTTACGACCCGTCGAAGAAGTGTGATTACCATAGCGGTGAACTGGGGCATTCAAGCGATGAATGTTTCACCCTCAAGCATAAGGTCCAAAATTTATTGGACACCAAGGCATTTGCCTTCGGCACCGCTCAACCAAATGTCAAGAAGAATCCTCTACCCGAGCATGAGGATATGGTGAATGCCATTGATGAAGGATCTCGGAAGAAATGGGTCTTGGCCCGCAAGAATAACTTATTACTGTTGCACATTCCCATGCACGGGAATTTTTATTGCTTTCTAGGAATTGTTTTCAATTTCTTCTTTTTCACTTTCTTTTTAGGGCTTGAATCGCATTTTTCATTTCAATAAATTGTAATTGATTGATGAATTTCAATAAAATTACAAGTTTTATTTTGAGGGCATGATGAGGTACACCAAACTAGCCCGGTGATGATATCCAGCCGATAAACAAAAAGAAAAATCCAAGGAGAATTCTGAGGCCTGGGCTTCATCATGTTTTCTCGTGTCAAAATGTTTTTTTTTTTAAAAAAATGCTTTTCCAATTGCTTTTCAAAAAAATTCAAAAAAAATCTTCCAAAAAAAATGATTTACCCCGTTTGCCTTTTTGATCCATCTACATTCTGTTTCAGGGATGGTTTTATGGCATGCAAAGGTGTGAAAATGATCCAATCCAATTCCAGATTTTGGGGGGCAAGTTTGCTCCAAATTACGGTGGTCCATATATAGTGAGGAAGGTGCTTCTTGGAGGTACCTTAATCCTAGCAGAGATGGATGGTCGTGAATTCTTCACTCTGTTAGTTCTAATGCTGTCAAGAGAAATTACTCATGATTGAATTTGCCATGCTGTGTTTTGAACTACAAGCATTTTTATAATGAATAAATTGCTTTAATGAGTTGCAAGTTCAATTGTTCATATTTGTTGCAAATCTTGCATGTTTTCCGTGATGAATTGCGTAAGATAGATTGAATGTGTCAAATGGGATACTTTGGAATGATGAAAGGCAACCTAACTCCATACACTGTCCCATACACTAATCTTCAGTGAGTTGTATGAAAATTTCCATGCCTGCAAGGAAAAAGGTGATCTTGCAAAGGGTACGGTAACCAAAGTGATGAGAGGCAGTTCTTTCCTCTACCCAAAACACTACAGGTACACCAATTGTTTAGCCCTTTGAACCCATACACGTGAAGAGTTTTTAAATCATCCCTGTCAAGAATCATCCCACATTGGGACAAAATTTGAGATGAGTGATAGGAATTTTCTTACTCACACTTGCATCAATCTTCGAGTATTGCTTTTGCATCGTAACTCGTATGATAATTCAGAGTGCCCTAAGATGATGAAGAGCAGTCATTTCTCTATCCTATACACTTTTATCCATTGTTTAGCCCACTTGAGTTTATAAATTCATTTCATAGTAAACCCAGTTGGTGATCATCCCCCATGCTGGGGCAAGACAAAAAAACATTCGAGTAGCATGAACTAGAATGCTGACCAAATGGAGCTTCGGTTAAAAGAAAATAAGTGCTAAAATGAGGCATGAAAAAGCAGTGTGCCTGGTAAAAGCAAAGCCGATGCCCATAAAAAGAAGTAAAAATAATGCATAAGAACTAAGGGGCATGAAAAAGCAGTGTGCCTGGTAAAAGCAAGGCCAATGCCCAGAAAAAAAAAAAGAGAAAAATCAAACTCTTGATATAATGAGTCGTATCCCCAAAAGGCGGTACTAAACTCAAATGCTGTTGCAATCAATGGAGATTTGATGAAGGAAAAAATCTTCGACAGTGGAAAGGAAAATGTTGGAAATGTCAAGATGATCACCAACTTTAATCCCTTAAACACTTTTTTGAGCCTAATGATCCATTCATTTCTCAACCCATGAACCAAGCCTACGTTACGTCTCTTGCAAAGTCTCTTCAGATTATGGCACTTGAATTAACGTAAGAGTTTATATGTTTGAAAGCATCGCTTGAAGAAGTGCGAGTAAGATAACTTCTGCCTCATTTCGCGTGTCTCTTGACTTGTAAATCCCAAGATAATGTGAAATATCGTTCTAAATAGCCTCGACTCAAGGAGTTGTCTTTGTTAAGCCATTGACCAAGCTCACATTACAGTCCCTATTAAAGACCTCTCAGATTGGTAAAGTCGTACCACTTGCGAGATTGCCCAGACTTTTGTTTGGCGTGATGACAGTGAGATAAAGTGATTGTCAAAATCCTGCATCAAAGGTTAGGATAAAACAGCCCATTTTAATGAGGATGAGTGGAAAGTCCTTTCAGACTAAATGATCCCTCATTTGACACATCCATGACACTTATGTGTTCAGATTGGAATTTTCTCTTGAAATCCTTTCCATTGGAATAAGGTGATGCATGGTTGATAAAAATCATTTTGCGTAAACCTTGCTTGAATTAATGCATGTTTATTTGTAATCACAAATACATGTTGCCTCTCCTACAATCATGTTTTATAGGAGACATATCCCTAATGAGCAGAGATGTCACCAGATAAGTATATCTTTACCTATGCCTTAAATACTTGTCGTTGTACAGGTATTTTCCCTTTTGAGTACTTTGACACTTGATGGAGTTGTCCTTAAAGATTTTTCCCCAGATTGCGACGTTGGGCGACCGAAGAATGGTTCGGGTCCTAGCCAAGCAAAACCCCGTTTAGGCGACCGTAGAATGGTACGGGTCCTAGACAAAACTTTATTTCCCTATTCAGGCGACCGTAGAGTAATGGTACGGGTCCTGGAAGGTAAATCCCCGTTTAGGCGACCGTAGAATGGTACGGGTCCTAGACAAAACTTTATTTCCCTATTCAGGTGACCGTAGAATAATGGTACGGGTCTGGAAGGTAAATCCCGTTTAGGCGACCGTAGAATGGTACGGGTCCTAGACAAAACTTTATTTCCCTATTCGGGCGACCGTAGAGTAATGGTACGGGTCTGGAAGGTAAACCCCGTTTAGGCGACTGTAGAATGGTACGGGTCCTAGACACAACCAAATACTGTCATATTGGGCGACCGTAGAATGGTATGGGTCCTGGGAAAGCAGTTTTCTTTATAAAGTCATGTTACTATTCTGGGCGACCGTAGAATGATACGGGTCCTGGACGTGTAACACCAATCTATCTTGAATCATTTTACCCTCCTTGAAGGTAAGATATTTCGGGTAGGTTCTTTTGACATCTCAGTCTGGATCTGGATGTCTTAATTCTTGTCATTGAACATTTCACTTTGGATGTGAATGTTCTTCTCGATCTCAATGTTTCGATTTATTACTTGTTTGACTCTTCAAAGAGCCTGAGTGAGAGTTGGGTACTTGTGGAGTGAATAGGGATTTATCAGGTATCTCAAAATGCTTTACCGCACTGACTGGTAAGTAATTGCAGGTACGTTCTTTCCTTTTTCATCATGCATTTGCATTAGCATTTCCATGCATCATATAAATTGCATTTTAAAATGGGATTTAATTTCCGCAAAAAAAAAAAAATCAAAAATCAAAAAAAAAAAAAAATCAAAAATCAAATCATTCAGTGCATGTGCATGGTCAAAATTTAGGTTTCAATTTGTCTTTGAAAGCAACCTCTATGAGCTCACCTTCAAAGAGGGGCAGCTGTTGACACCTAAATTTTGGCGATTTAGTTTATTTATTTATTGCATAGAAAATTAGGGATTAATTTTATCCCTAAAACAAAAATAATATTAATTGCATAGCATATAGATTTAGGTGCATTTATTTTTAGTTTGCATGTCTCGCATTTATTTATTGACTGGCCGTGGATAGGTTCAAATTGGTGATTTTGAGCTGCAAATTGAAAGGCCGGACTAAGCCCGCGAAGCGAACAAATTGGCCCAAGCTCGATTTTTAATGATCGGAAATTATCTCGTGAGAAAATAGAAATTCGAATTTTTTGTTCGAGATATGATGAATTGTTTTCGGATAGGGCAAGTGATATTGCGTTCAACAAAACAAATATTGCGGATATCGATTCGAAAAAATTGAAAACCTAATCGGTGGCCTATAAATAGGTTTGTTCGCTTAGGGTTTCAGGGGGGCCACATAATAGAGATACACAGCCATATTGAAAGGTTTTTTTGGAGTTTTTCACCGGGGAAAGGGTTCCTCTCTTTTTTTTAGGTCAGAAATTCAGCATAAGAAGAGGGGAGACTTCTCTTTTTGTGGGGAGTTCCTTCGTGGGGGTCTCTTTAGAGGAAGAGAAAAACAAAGTAAAAAAAAAAAAAAAAAGCATGCTTTGTGGAAAGGAGACGTGCGTGAGAGTTGACAGAGAGAGAAGAAAAAGTAAAAAGGAAAAGAACAATTACTGTTCTTCTTCTTCAAAAAACCCTTTAGCCGCTTTGCCCTGCCCTTGCCGAACACCGTTGCTCCGCTACCGCGCACCACCGCCGCCCGAGGCGCCGCGCCGATTCGCCACACCGCCGGGCGACTCACGACCTCGACGCCGCCTCGGGTCCCGAGCCGCACCTCCGGGTTCGAGCTGCTTTGCCGCTCCACTGCGTCCCGGTCCAATCTCACCTGCGCCGCGAAGCCTTGCCGCACCGATCCGCCCGCCGTCGCCCCGCCGCTGGACCTAAGCCGAATCACTATTAGAGCCTTCCGCCCCGCCTCCGCCCGCAGTTCCGAGCCCTTGCTCCGCCTCCCGCTCAGATCCGCTCCACCTCTAATCACCGCCCGAGTCTCCGATTCCTCCATCGTCCGAGCTCGACCGATGCTCACGCCGGGAGTTTTTCGCCCGCTCGTCGGTCCGAGTGTCGCCCTTCCCGCTTAACCTCGCTGGAGCCTTCCTTTGCCGGGGTGGATCAACCGATCTGCCTTGGAGACCCACGAGAACAAGCCGTGTGTGGGTGGTAAAAAAGCAAAAGAAAAACAAAAAAAAGAAAAAAGAAAATCAATTTAGGTAGTTTTCTTTTATTGTTACTTTATTTGATTTCTTTTATTTATTCATTTTTTTATTTGATTTTTTTTAGAATTAGTCTCTAAGGTATGATTGAGATTCCAACATGAAAGTGCCCCTCAGATTAGGGATTGACAGTCCGATTTTCATGCCCGAAATCCGACTCGCAATCCCTTGCAAAAATCGACAATCCGATCTCATGCCCGAGATTCGATTCGCGATTTAATGTTAAAATTGGACAACCCGATCTCATGCGCGAGATATGGTTCGCCAATTTTGGATATCAATTTTATCTTGTTTGATTTGATGTCGTGGTGTTTAAGTCAATTTTATTTTTGTAAAAGAAAAATCCAAAAAAATTTGAATTAGGATTAGGTTTTTTTTTTTTATCTTGCATGATTAGATAGGAATTTTATTTTGAGTCATGAAAAAGAAAAAGAAAAAGTGCACTCATTTAGGATGTTAGTTTTTTTTATTATCTGAATTGCATTTTCCTTAATTTCGAATTTCATAAAATTTGTCTTAGGATAAATTAGTTTCAATTTCTAGAATATATTGCATTTTTAGAATAGAAAATTCATGTGCATGTCATATAGAATCAAACCCACTAAATGCACGTCATTTAGGGTTTATTATTAGGTTCATTTAATTAGAAATTGCCCGTCATTAGAATTAGGTCATTTTGGTTAATTTGGATTGCATATTTAATTATTGCACGTTCATTAAAAAATTCACAAAAACTTTTAATCATTCATATAGTTTAGGACATTTTGTCATGCCATATCATTTCATATTAGATTACAAGCATTGCATTGCATGTGGACTATATTCTCATTTAAAAGTGAAGGCAAAATTGAGTGATTGCTTGTTAATTTGAAATCATATCTAAGATTGTTGATGTGAATTATGATCTAACAACGCAGATGCTTTCGTTGCTTTGAGGTAAGTCTGTATTATTTTATTTGCTTTCTTGAGTGTTAAATGGTGGTTTGCGCACTCGTATGATCACCTCACATGTTAGAAAAGTGAAATTAATTCAAGATGCTTGCCAAACATTTTTTCAAAAAATAAAAGAAAAGAAAAGGTACCGAAAGGGCGTTAGAGAAATCTAACGTAATCAAATCCCCGTACCCAAAATCTCTGGTTCGTAGGAGTAAGATGATTCTCCCATTATTTTACTTAGGTGTCTAATCGACCTACCATAAACTGATTAGTGGCGACTCCCTTTTTGCATGCTAGATATTTGAATTTAAATCGCGAGTTGGTATGGGCTTGGGAGAGCCCGAGCTAAGTCTAGGCTTAGCAATCCATTAGCCTAAATCCTAGGTGGATCACCCGAAAAAGCGGTCGCGACAGAGTTTCTTTCAATTTTTTAATAAATTTTTTTTTGAGATTTTTGTTTTTTTTTTTTCTCTCTTCTTCTTCCTTCTCTAGCTGGTCGTCGCGGTGGCGGGGGGCGACAACGATCAGCGGGGGGTGGTAGTGGTGGTGGCGGGCGGCAAGTCTCCAGAGATTGGTTAGAAGAGGAAGAAGAAGAAATGAACAAAAATAAACAAAAGAATGACTTAATTCTAGAAATTATTCCTAAGAACAAGAAGTTACGTTTTTTCTACTTCTCGTTACTATTCCAAATCCATTCCTTGGCCAATAGTCTGTCCTGGGGAATAGAAAAACTAACTCACGTTATCAAAAGGATTTCTATTCTTTTTCTATCCCAGGGAATAAAATAAAAGAAAAAATACAAAAAAGAAAAATGCTACCATGTAGACCTAAAGAGTACAGTGATAACCATGAAACGAAAATGACCATCGTCAAGTGTCGTTTGGCGAACATGAAAAGTTACAAAGAATTTTTGCTGCGTCTATACGAAGAAAGGGGAGGAGAACACCAAGCAAAGCATTGGGGAGGGCGTGACAGGATCTCCTCCTCCACTTGCTGCATGCTCAACTACGTCATTGGGATCCACTTTGTCCGGTAGGCCGCTGGCATGAACATCATAATACTCTACAGTGCTTGCATTTTTTAAAAAGCCGGCATCACCTCCTCTGACAAAAAACTCCTTACGGTCATCATAGTTGACTTCGTAAAGACAATGCTCGTACTTGTTGCCATCTTCTTCCTTGACCGGGACGGACGGCGAACATCACTACTGAGCAACATCGGTGGGATGATCTTCTCGCTCACCAGATCATGGTTAGGCCCTAATCTGGCCATGGCCTAGATGTGATCAAGCCATGCCCTCGTCATGAATGGGTGGCCTCATTGTGCCCTCGTAGTGGCCTAAACATGGCCGGTTCGTTGGCTTGTCGGCAAGCCCAAGCATCGGATGCGGCCAGGTAGGTCCCCAGCCGAGGCTGGGGTTGGTTGGGACCACCTAATATGCCCTGCTAGACTTGAGATAATGACAGAATTACCCCTTAAATCTAACTTTGTGCATGCGGAATATTGAATCCTGAAGTGAGATACACGACTAAAAAAATATTTATAGGAAATAGATTCCGATTTCTCAGACTGCACAAGCAAAATATTTAGGTGTCAACGCTTGGTTTCGACAACCTATTATAAACCTTCCTAAATTGTCATAACAAAAAGGTATCAATTTTACTACTTTGTTCAAGTTCACGACGAACAATCGTAAACTGTTGTGAATAATCATAAATAAAAAGATGT
Source organism: Eucalyptus marginata (assembly GCA_014182565.1). Taxonomy (NCBI): domain Eukaryota; kingdom Viridiplantae; phylum Streptophyta; class Magnoliopsida; order Myrtales; family Myrtaceae; genus Eucalyptus; species Eucalyptus marginata. The sequence continues at coordinate 53,124,390 of CM024587.1, read as the reverse complement.
CAACTTTATCGTCTCAGGCGTCCGTTTTGGAGGGGCATAGGATGCATCGCATACAACAATGTTTAGCCAAAGGTCGGTGATCTATCACGAGTACTCTGCAATGTGCTCTGGTCTGGGTTTATCTAATGCAAAAACGAATCTTTTCACGCCATTCCTCAAACAAACAAGTAACGTTGCCTCGGAACGAGGATCAAGCAGCGTGTACTTTGAAGGTCTCCTCCTTTATTGGCCTGAGATCATGCTGAATGCTCAAGCCCAACTCTTTTCGGTTACAAACGAGGATATCATCAAGAATGAAATTATCGGGCGTGAAGCAGCAGCGGCTTCTGTCAAAAGCATCTTTGGCGGTTTAATCGGCCTAGCCAACAGTTCTCATGATTCAGCCCGAAAGAACTTGGCAATTCTCGTGCCATTACAGATTGTGACGTGATAATAAATTCTCAAATCACACAAATCTGACACTAAATGCGCTTCCGTTATTCATATAGGGTTCACGGATTTCATGACATATAGAGAATCCAGAATTACAGTGTGAGTCTGAAAATGCATTAAGAGTTAGTACTCTCACGAACCAATCCTTCAAGATGAAGATGAAGACCATGCCTTGTTCTACTCTCCTCTCTGTCCTCCCCATTGCTTTCCTGGTATTCTCATGTGGGCATCTACTCATCATCAACCATTTCTTTCTAGGAACTTTCCTTGCGCTTTTGCTTACTACTAATGCTCTTTCTGTCGAATGTTATCATTCCGTGTAAAAAATAAAATAAAATTGCAGGGGTGAGGGTAGGGGAGGCACAAAAATGTGAGTACCCCTTCCTTTGTCTCCCGGACTGCTCGAAGCTAACATGTGTGGAAGCCTGCGTCGAGAAGTATAGGGGATGGACTAATGGCGGATGCTTCGACACAACAAGCTGTTGCTGCCATGTCATAGGGGCTCCATCTTGATTTATGTTACCATTGCCCCATATGTACTCCTCTCGATGACTCAAATAATACTTTCTTATGCTTAAGTATTCTTTGCTAAACTAATTAACTTAAGAATTCTGCACTTTTCGTTTTAGAGTTCCTCAAGAAAATGAGCAAGTATATGTTTACATTGGGTTTCAGTACATATTATGTTTACTTGTTACCGTTGTGACTAAAAATGTTGCGAATTACACGCGAGAATCAGGAAAATTGTCCAAAAAGTCCTAAACCTATTATACTTTTGCCAATTCAGTCATAAACATTTCAACTTTGTCAATTGAGTCAATCCGGCCAATTTTGGCCGGAATTTGCTGACCTGAACGTTAGCGTTGATCTGGACAAATTTTTTTAATATTTTTTTCGAATTTTAAAATGATTTTTTTATGTTTTTAATTTCTTTTTTCTCTTCTATTTATTTATTTCTTTCCCCTTTTCTTTTTCCTTTGGCCGGTTGCCCAACCTTTGGCGAATGGCCAGAGGCCACGACGGGTGAGGGTAGGCCTCATGGGCCTCAAGCGAGGTCGCTTTCGCTAGGATCTAGCGAGGGGCAACCTCGCCGGCCTCAAGTAAGGTTCGCCTGGTGAGGTCAAGCCTCACTAGAGGCCGCAAGGCTGACCGTCACTGGTCGTGGCCTCTAGCTGATCACCGGAGGCTGGGCGATTGGCCAGAGGAAGAAAAGGAAAAAAATAGAAAAAAGAAAAAAATGAGAAAAAGGAAAAAAGAAATTAAAAATACAAAAAAAAAATAATTCTAAAAAATAATAAATTTTGTCCACGTCTTTGGCGGTGCCATGTAAGACTGTCGGTATCCACATTTGCAAGTTCCAGCCAAAATTTATCAGATGGACTAAAATTGGCAAAATGTTGAAAGATTTATGACTTAGTTGGTAAAGTTGAAAGGTTTATGATTGAATTAGCAAAAGTGCAATAGGTTTAGGACTTTTTGTACAATTTTCCCCCCGAGAATCTGATGTAATGCCTTGGCATGTTAAGTAGTTCTCGAGGTAGTTGCTTTAATGAGATTGAGTATACAAATAAGCGTATGCATTCTTGCTATTTTACAGAAGCTCATGAGTTCATGGGATGTTAACAACATTCCAATGCATTTTGCAGCATCGCATTGCAATGGATACTAAGATAGCACGACAGCACTCAGCAAGTTAAATATGTGGAATACGCCAATCGTCATTTCTAAGCGAAAAAACCCAATATGATTCGTTGGTGATACGGTATAGTTTTATAAAAAATGGAAAATCCTTCAGCAAGATAAAAAGGAACTCCGCATTGACCTAACTCTAGTGCAAATGCCTCTCCTCTTGATGTGTTGACTATAAAATATCAACTAAAAACGTAAGACTTGAAGCCTACATTTCATTTTGTGGAAGATTGTTGGCTCAAACTTGCCTAATCCTTGTGGAGATCCGTAGCAAAGCATGCCTGAATCTTGATGCCCCTCAACTAAAGTGTCAAGTGGCCAGAATTATTGATGAGAATATTGGACTGACCGACCGACCTGACCAAATCGGGAATTGTTCGGACCGAATCGGACTAACTCTTTTTTTAAATATTTTTTAATTTCTTAAAAATAGTAATAAATCCTAAAATAGTAACAACTCTAGTATTTTTTTAAAATTATTATATATATATATTTTTTTTTTTTTGCTAAGTGATCACTCCCATTAGACTAGACTAGCCGGTCGATCCGAATCCTGGTTCCTAGGTAAGATCGGACCAGACTAGGCTGGAAAATATGTTTTCATTGAGGAAGAGAATATCGATGATAAAGGAATATATTTATTATCGGTTAGAAAAGCGTCCAAGTCAGTCCTAATCACGACGAACCCTTAAACTAATGCATAATATTTTTAAGTGCAACTCTGTCCTTAAGCTGGTCAGACTTCTCTTCCTTTGGTTGGATGGTCAAATAAGCAACCTCATCCCGGCTTTCATGCAAGTCGTCCGTAGTTTTCAAATTGTTCTCTTTACATATATATGGTTGGTCGAAACAAATACAGTGGAAACCTAATGCCTGCGTCATCTAACTCTCAGATAGAATATTCGAAAGCCTTGGAGAGCAAGGCAGAAAGTATGCAGACCACCTTGGCAATATTCTCGTAAATATAAAGACGCAAATGATAATCATTTTACTCTAAAAATCAATTTCTAATTAGAAATATAGTTTTCTAATTTCTATTCCTTAGACGGGTTTCTGAACAAAAATACGCGTTTGACAACGATATAAATTTTTGCTTCCGGAATGAGAATCCTCGCGGACACAACATATGCGCCCCTATCAGTTGTGATGGAATCAACTCCGCCTGCAGTACCGACGGCATCGCAGCAGTCACCGTGGCACTCCCCTATGCCATACCTGTTTGTGAGCCTGGCGGCGATGCTTGGGCTCATAGGGTTCACTCTCTTCATCCTGGCCTGTTCCTATCGGAGGTTCTCGGGCAGTTCGAGCAGCGCCCAGGGAGACGAAGAGAACGGGGGCGAAGCAAGGACGGTCGACAAGGAAGGGTACAGCAAGGCCGTGAAGGTGCACGAGGAGAAGATAGCGGTGATCATGGCCGGCGAGCAGAGGCCCACATTCCTCGCCACGCCCGTGTGCATCAGAGGCCCTTCGTTTGGCGATTTCCAAGGGAAGAGTAAAGGCGATAGGGAGAGCTTCGACGCGAAGAAGGACAAGGATGAGAACATCGACAAGACCAAGGAGGTTGACAACGTTAACAATGATGATGCCGTTGGTGGCCACGTTCTTCACGGTCATAACACAGCAGCCGATGAAGAAAACAGAGGAGAGGCAGCAGAAGATCAAACGCAGCTACAGAATTAGCGAGCAGTCTCTGATGACTTCCTGTTGGCGTGATTGGTGCTGGCCTCCTCTTTGGGAAGAAATTATGTAGATTTGTTTGATTGGGAAGAAATTATGTAGATTTATTTGATTTCTATAATTTTGGGAATTGCCTATTTTGGCTCTAGGTTCTTTTCTCATTGTCTTATTTTCCTATACTTCATCAATAAAACAGTAGTCCCTCTCTCAAATACGATTAAAAAAAAAAAAAAAAAAACTTTGAGAGAGGATTACCTGAGATGAGGTCATTGCCTTTCGATTTGCAAGTAATTTTATCAGACTCCATATATTTTTTTTGGCTAGTGAGTCCATCCCATCTTTCTTGGCTTTCTCCCCCTATTTGACATTCTCCTCACTTCTTGCTTCCTTGACAATACTTGTATCATCACTTGTAACGGTCAGAGCACATTTTTCATTACCAACAAATGAGGTATACCTCTCAACTTCTCAATTGTGTGGACCTTCTTAAATTTTGATAAGAAAAAAGGTATCAATTTCATGACTTTGTTCAAGGTCAGAATGAACAGTCATAAACCGTTGTGAATAATCGTAAATAAAAAGATTTCAAATTTATCGTCTCGGGCGTCCCTCATAAACCGTTGTGAATATTCGTAAATAAAAAAATTTCAAATTTATTATCTCGGGCGTCCGTTTTGTAGTGGCATAGGGATGTCCGAAGTTTTCCAAACGTGGGTAACCAGGCGAAACTTTGGCTTTGATTAACTGAAGGATACATGATGGGATGCATTGCATGCAACAATATTTGATCACGAGTACTCTACAATGTGCTCTTCTGGTCTGGGTTTATCTCATGCAAAAACGAATCTTTTCACGCCATTCCTCAAACAAACAAGTAACGTTGCCTTGGAATGAGGATCAAGTGGCGTGCACTTTGAAGTCTCCTCCTTTATTGGCCTAAGATCATACTGAATGCTCAAGCGCAACTCTGTTCGGTTACAAACGAGGATATCGTCAAGAATGAAATTATCGTGTGCGAAGCAGAAGCATCTTTGGCAGTTTCATAGGCCTAGCCAACAGTTCTCATGATGTTGCCCGAAAAGAACTTGACAGTTCTTGTGCCATTACTGATTCTGAGGTGATAATGAATTCTCAAATCAAACAAATCAGCCACTAATAAATGCGCTTCCGTTATTCATAGAGGGGTCACAGATTTCATGACATAGAAAATCCAGAGTTACAGTCTTGTGAGGATGGCTCATGAGTATGAAAATGCATCAAGACTTAAGTACTCTCTCAAACCAATCCTTGAAGATGAAGATGAAGACTGGGCCTTGTTCTCCTCTCCTCTCTGTCCTCACCATTGCTTTGGTGGTATTCTCATGTGGGTATCTAATCAACGTCAACCATTTCTTTTTGGGAACTTTCCTTGTGCTTTTGCTTACTATGTTTAAGCACATCAATGAACCAATGCTCTTTCTGTCAAATGTTTTCATCCTGTGTAAACAAAAATTGCAGGGGTGTGGGTAGGGGAGGCACAGAAATGTGAGTACCCTTACATTCGTGTCCAGAACTGCTCAAAGCTGACGTGCGTGGAAACTTGCATCAAGAAGTATGGGCAAAGCATTAATGGTGGATGCGTTGACACAAACAGTTGTTGCTGCCATATTATAGGGGCTCCATCTTGATTTATGTTACCATTGCCCCATATGTAGTCCTCTCGATGACTCAAATAATAACTTTCTTATGTTTGAGTATTCTTTCCTAAACTAATTAACTCAAGAATTCTGCACTTTTCGTTTTAAAGTTGTTTTTTTTTTTTTTTTGATGACCAAGGACTCCACCACGGGCCCCCCGTGCTCGGACGGCACCGAAGGGCCGGGCCCCTATACCTCGGGGGAGACTAGTACAGGACTCTAACACCATGCCCCCCCACTTACAACGCTAGCAACTGCCTGGATTCGAACTCTTGACCTCATTTTAAAGTTGTTAATACCCAAAAAAAGGAAAAATCTCAAATAGGAACATAAAGTGTCATCTTTTTTTCTCAAAAGAAAACTTAAAGTTGAGTCTCTCTTAAAGAATGACCCAAAATGGTCATTAAGTCTTGAAAAAGGACTTGACTTGTTGGCCGGTGAACAGAAGCATCTCCGATGCATATTCCGATGGCCGGATCAGAGTATTTTTGTCCAAAAAAAATCTTTTTTTATTTTGATTGTCCTTTTTTTTTTTTGGGTCAATGGTTGTCCCGTTCATCATCTTCTTTGTCCCCTGTTTATTTTCTTCTTGCCCAAATCAAGAACACCGGACTTGGGGAAGGGCCAGCAATGGCTCAACGCCCATCACCAGTAGCAGGAGAGGGCCATCAAGCACTCGTTGGCCGTGGGCGAGGGCATGTAGACCGACTGGCGAGGGTGGCCTTGGTCGCAATCAATGAGGGCCGTCCAAATCGAGGCTCTACAAGGAGGTGCTCGAGGGCAAAGGTGTAGTTGGAGAAGCCGTTGATCCGGAGAGGTGGTGAGTGGAAGGGACAAAGAAGGCGACATGGGCGTCCCAGTTGTAGTCCTAGTTAAATTGCATATAATTTTTAGGAGCATTAATTGCATTTGGCATATAAATCGAACCGGCGGCAGGTGGATTTAGGTAGATGGACTTGAGAAAATAGTTTTGAGCTTATTGAAATAATTAGACTGATGCATGTATTGTTTTGAGCTCAATTAGCACATTTGGGTCCATGAAATAGGATTAATTGAACTAAGTCCACAACTGAAAATAACATTGTGCTCAATTTAGAAATTAATGTTACTGAAATCAGAAGAATATTTCAATATGGGCATAATTTTTCGAATATTTGCGGCGGCTGATTCTCTTTTCCGCGGGAAAGAAAAGAAATGAAGGTGATAAAAGGACACATATTCAAGGAAAGAAAAAGATGCGGTTGGGTTATATGTGGCCCAAGCGCATAAGGCCGAGAGGGAGGTTTAATTTTTGTGCTGGAGCCCAATCTTATCATAAATATAAATATGTGAATGACAACCATTCTATTCTCGAGATCAATTTCTAGTCAAAAATAGATTATTCTATTTATATTTCTTGAATGAGTTTCCGAGCAAAAATAGATGAGACTGAAGAAGTAATCAACAACGACAGCCCTAAATCAATGCCCATACCAAGGATAGCTTCAAATTGGATAGTTGCCGAATTGGTTCGCACTGCTTCCGAACCTTTACCTATAACTCTAGCTCATGTTTGGAGATCTACTCGTGTGTCTAGACCCTCAACACGACTTTAGGACTTCACCACTTATCACATGGTACAGTATCCCATGTAGAATCACATTGGTTATGACAAGTTATCTTCTAGTTTTGTTGGTTTTTTTTATCTGCTCTTGAAGAGAACACAGAACCTAATAGTTTTGAGGAAGCTAGCAAGCAGCCCGTATGGGTTGAAGTCATGAAAGATGAGCTATAGGCACTTGACGGGGATAATACTTGGGATGTAGTTCGCTTGCCTGATGGAAAGCACACTATTGGGTGTTGGGTGTCGCTGGATTTATAAAGTGAAATATAATAGTGATGGCTTAGTAGAGATGTATAAAGCTAGGTTTTGTTGCTAAGGGATACACCCAGACTTATGGTATTGACTACACGGAAACTTTTGCTCTTGTTGTAAAAATGAATACTGTCAGGGTTCTTATGTCGGTTGCAATCAATTACAGGTGGCCCTTATTTCAAATGGACATGAGGAATGCATTCCTTCATGGTGATCTCAAAGAGGAAGTTTACATGGATCTTCCGCCTGGGCACTACTTGCAAAGAGAAGAAAGGATGGTGTGTAGACTCAAGAAGTCTATATATGGACTCAAATAGTCCCCTAGGCTTGGTATGGAAAACTTAGCACCTCTCTTCTTAAGTTTGGATATAACTGAGGAGCAACAGATTCCTCTAAGTTTACCAAGGCTAATGAAAACGGTCCTATGGTACTACTTGTATATGTTGACGATATTGTCATCACTAGGAGTAATCGGTCAAGGATTGATGCGCTCAAAAGTCAATTGTGCCGAGAGTTCGATATTAAAGATCTTGGATGGCTAAAATATTTCTTGGGTTTTGAGGTGGCAAATTCTAGTAAATGCTTGTTCCTTCCACAGCGAAAATATGTTTTGGATCTATTGAAGGAGACTGGCAAGATAGGTGCAAAACCAGCTGGTGTTCCCATGGACTACAGCAAGAAAATAGTTTCGGATTACTTTCTTTTGCAAGATGTGGGTCCTTTTCAGCGTCATGTTGGCAAACTAATCTACTTAAGTATTACCGGGCCTAATATTACTTACGCCGTTTGTTTAGTGAGTCAATTCATGCAAAATCCTACACAAGGACATATGTGTTTAGTTGATTATCTACTGAGGTGCTTAAAGGCCACATTAGGGAGAGGTTTATTAATGAAGGACAATGGTCATACAGAAATAGTTGGATATACGGATGCAGACTAGGCTAAAAGCCTTCATGATCGAAAGTCCATCTCTGGATTCTATATGTTGGTAGGAGGTAACGTTGTCACATGGAAAAGTAAGAAACAATCCGTAGTTGCCCAGTCAAGTGCTAAAGCAGAGTATTGGGCAATGGCATTTGCTACTAGTGAAATCGTTTGGCTACGACTGCTACTTTAGGAATTGGGTTGTAGGCCTTTAGATTCACCTATGAAATTATTTTGTGACAACCAGGCTGCTACTCACATTGTCTCGAACCAGTATTTCATGATAGGAGTAGACACATTGAGGTGGATTGCCATTTCGTATGGGAAAAAGGTTCAAGACAAAACCATTGAGGCAATTTATATCTGGAGTGTAGAACAATTGACGGATGTGTTCACCCAAGCTCTTTGTAAGGGGCCATTTCAAGAGATGGTGAGCAAGTTGACCTCCAATGATATATTCGCTCCAACTTGAGGGGGAGTGTTGGCGTGATTGGTGTTGGCCTCCTATTTGGGAAGAAATTATGTAGATTTGTTTGATTAAGAAGAAATTATGTAGATTTGTTTGATTTTTGTAATTTTGGGAATTGCCTCTTTTGGATTTAGGTTTTTTTTTTTCTCATTGTCTTCCTTTCTTGTACTTCATCAACAAATGGGTAGTCCCTCTCTCAAAGACAATACAACAAAAAAAAAAAAAAAAAAAAACTTTGAGAGAGAATTACCCGAAGACGTAGGCATATTGCTGAACCTCGTTAAATCATGTCTTCTTGTTTAATTTCTTCACTTCCTGAGGAGAGCTAGAAGAACCAAGTTTTGTTTCGATTTTGGCTTCGAAGCTTCTTCTTCTTTTTGTTTTCCACTTTTCTTCCCTTTTCATGGCTAGTCGGGAAATGTAAATCATTTTTGGAGAGGAATTGAGATGAGAATGAGTTCTCTTTATTTCCAGATAAACGATTAAATTATCACCGAGCCTTGAACCACCATCAGGCCTAAATCAATTTCTCATCTAAAAACCTTATGGGCATCGAATGGCCGGTTCATAAAAAATGCAAATTAAAGATGAGGAATCGTTTTCGTCGCTCGTAGATTGAAAAAGAAAGAAAAGAAAAGAGAAAGAGGAGAACCAAAGCAGGAGAAAAGCTACATCTGTGTGAGCGACCTTTTTTGCGCAACAAGACATTGTTAATCCAGTTTTGAGTGGAGAATAAAACAGAAAAGTCGATGGATGGATGAATCACATATTCGCCCACCCACATTCTCCACCGCCGGCGGCGGCGGCCGGCGGCCGGCGAGACCTTGCCCACCGCCAGAGACTGTGTTGTGGTGGGGCCTCTTTATCCGGAGCTAATCAGATTCGACAGGTTGTCCAGACCCACGTGGAAAACATCTGCAGTAGGATTGTTCACCTCGCGCGGCGACTCGAAATCGCCTTTTTTTTTTCTCTCTCTTTTTTGTAAAATCGTTGGAAAAGAGAGAGAACAAAGTGGCGTCATAACTCACCATGGGGGCAGCTTTGTAATTGAATTTGGAACAGGAACAACTTTCGCTTGCCACCCTAGTACAATGCCGTACACACGTAGTACCACAATACCTAGTAAAACTGTCGACCCGATTAATGAGCTAACCTAAGTCGAACTACTTAATTTCTATTAGCTATAGTCATTTTCACTTCTCATTACAACTGACTATAATAAAAGTAAATATAGACACAAATATTGTTAAACATAACAAGTTCTTGATTTTATTTTTTTCTATTGTTAGTGAGTACAAAAAGATTTTATTTTTTACTATTGTTCATGAGTACAAAAAACCAAACCATTGTGAACCCTTATAAAAAAAGTTTTAATTTTTATGAGAAAAAGTACCAAAAAAGTCATAAATTTATTGCATTAATACTAATTTAATTTTCAACTTTTTAATTTGACTCATTTAATTTTAAATATTTTCGCATTGGTTACAATTCAATCTGTTCTTCCAATTTAGGCCGAAAATCGCTAATGTGGATGCTAGTTATCCTATATGGCAAGGCTAGTAAGGACAGTCGGAGCTAGGTGGAGAAGGAGATCCTGCTACACACCTTCCGCGGTGCTTTGCTTGGTGTTCATCTCCTCCTTTTTAGTATAGACGCAACAGGAATTCTTGTAAATTTCAATTTTCACCAAACGACACTTGACGACGGTTGTTTTGGTTCCGTGGTCATCATTGTACTCTTTTTTTCTTTTGGTCAGTTGCCAGATGTATTTCTAAAAGTGTTTACGGAACATACACAACACATACATAGTGTACACACGGGCACGATATGTGCAAAGTTCATGCACTGCTTCCGCACTGCAAATCATCAGGGCCGGCAACCCTAAATCCATCTACAAATGTGCCGTTCCGAGAGTGATGCCTTGTACATCAATTAGCATGTCATCGATAACGATTTTTAAGTTAATTAGTTTAGGAAAGAGTTATCAAACATAAGAAAGTAATTATTTGAGTCATCGAGAGGACTACATATGGGGCAATGATAACGTAAATTAAGATGGAGCCCCTATGACATGACAACAACAGTTGTTTGTGTCGATGCATGCGCCGTCAATGCTTTGCCCATACTTCTGGACGCAGGCTTGCACACACGTCAGCTTCGAGCAGTTCGGGAGCGGAATGATGGGGTTCTCACAATTCTGTGCCTCCCCTACCCTCACCCCTGCAATTTTTGTTCACATAGAATGAAATTTGACAAAAACAGCATTGTTACAGCAATGAAGTGATATGCTTAAAAACAGTATTAAGCAAAACCGTGAGGAAAGTTCGCAGAAAGAAATGGTTGATGATGATGATCGGATACCCACATGAGAATACCAGCAAAGCAATGGTGAGGACAAAGAGGAGTGTAGAACAAGGCACGGTCTTCATCTTCATTTTCAAGGATTGGTTTGTGAGAGTGCTGAGTCTTGATGCATTTTTATACTCACGAGGTATCCTTGCAAGACTGTAAAACTATGGATTCCCTATATGTCATGAAATCCGTGACCCCTCTTTGAATATCAGAAGGGCATTTAGTGGCAGATTTTTGTGATTTGGGAATTCATTATGAGCTTTCCTAGTATAACAAATTTTAGGTTAATGTGACAATAATAGCTTGTTGAGCCACAAACTTTTGAAGAAATGAACCCTACAATAATTTATAATTTTTTTTTAAGTTTAAAACGGACACGGTAGATTAAAGATTACCACCCAATCATTTCTCATTTATTATCACATCACAATCGAGAAAAGCACCAAAAAAGTTATAAATCTATTGGATTGGATCCAATTCAGTTCTAAACTTTTTGATTTGACCAATTTAGTCATAAATCTCTTCATATAGGTACCAATTCAATCCATCCAGCTAATTTAGACAGCAATCGATGACATGGATACCGGTGATCCTACGTGACACAGTCGCTGATGTGAATATTTTTATAATTTTTTTCTAATCTTTTTGAATTTATGAATTTTTTTCCATCTTTTTCCTTTCCATTTTCTTTCCCATTTCTTATTATTGATGGCTAGTCACTAGCAAGGGCTAGTCTCACTAGGGCAAGGGTCGCCCCCGTTGGCCACTGGCAAGAGTGAGCACGATGAGGCACCCCTTGACAGATTTCATGAGGCCAACCCTCGCTTCACCTCACCCTACTTGGCAAGCACTGCCCAAGAGTTGCACAAGCATCACTGGCGAGGGCAGAGGGGGATTAGGGTTCGAGTAATGGGACGGGTATGTCGAAGCAGACATGACAACGTCTTATTGGAGGTGACCTCCAACTACGACGACCTCGGGGGCAGACAGTGCTTGCGCCAACCCTTATGACTCCATCGGCCATTGGCGTCAGTGCTTCGTTTTTGCCCATGGCATTCCTTTGATAATAAAAAAAGAAAAGAAAAGAAAAAAAGAAAAAGACTAGGCTTTTGGTTTGATCAAAATCAAACAAGTAGCAAAGGAGCATTGGACTGTTTAGGAAAAAGCGAACTTCACCATCACAATCATACAAATCACAAGAGTGTAGAAGAGGAACTCCGACAAAAAGAAAATAGAAACTTTTTGTAAAAATAAAAAAATTCAAAAAATTATAAAAATAATAAATAAATGATGTCAACGTCAATGGCAATTGTGCCATGTAGGACAGTTGACATCCATGGCAGTGATTTCCGATCTAAATTGGCAAGATGGATTGAATTGGTACCAATGTGAATATGTTTGTGACTAAATTGATATAATTGAAAAGTTTAGAACAAAATTGGTACCGATGCAATAGGTTTATAAGTTTTTTTTTCTTTTTTTTTAATCTTTTCCCCATCATATTCTGTAATGACAGGAGAATTGTTAAGTTCTTTTGAGTTGAATCATGAAAACTGTTGGTTGTCGATGACATAGTTATTGATGTATAAGGCGATCAATCTTGGGTGTTACAACAAAAAAGTATGGGATTTTCACTTATTAAATTGAGTGATTGCGTATTAATTACAAATTATATTTAGGCCGTTGATGTGATTTTTTAACTAACATCACAGATGCTTTTTACGTTCTTAGGTAAGTCTTGTAATTTATTCATTACTTTATTGGGTGTTACATTAGTGGTTTGTGCACCACATAATCACCTCTATTAAGAAGTAATTGTTAGGATTCGTCGCACAATCACAAAGAAAAATGGAGAATAAAAGCTAAAAAGAAAATTTAAGATATAAGATTTTATTCTAATTCACCTTTAAACTATAGCTACATCCAGCTGAGAATTTTGCTATAATTATCCTATTGCCTCAATTACGAAATAAAGAGAATATATACATACAGTTGTACACCATTCAAACTTTTCTACACTCACCACCTTGGTCAAAAGATTTGCATTATTTGTATTTGTATCAATTTTTACCAGCACTATGGTATTCTGTTCCACTTTATCTCACATAAAGTGATATTGAATGTTGATGTGCTTTTTTCTTACATGAAATTCAAGATTCTTAGCCAAGAATATAACATTTTGGCTATCATTCTCGATCTTCCCTTTTTCCTTGTGTAAAATCAAGTTCTTTACATAATCTACACATCTAGATTACTTCCTTAACAGCATGATCAAAGGCCATGTACTTTGCCTTAGTTGTAGATAAAACAATTGTGCTTTGTCTCTTACTTATCCAACTAACTGTTCGCTGAATAAGAAAACAACATATCTACCGATTAACCTCTTGCTATCAATGTCACATCTCCCAATCAGCATTCACAAAATGTCTTAGTTTTAAGGCTCATTGTCCTTTTGAGCTTTTAATGCCTTCGTAACATAGCTCAGGGTCAGATATACTACAAAGATAACCAAGTACTCGCTTTGCTATCGCCTAATACTCTTTTCCCGGATTGGACATATATCTACTCAATACTCCCATTGCTTGGATAATATCTTGATGAGTACATACTATACATACATCAAGCTCCCAATTGCGATGGCATATGAGACTATTGTCATCTCTTCAACTTCCTTTTAAGACTTAGGACACTGGAGTGTAACAACTAGGAATTTGTGGACATGGAGGTCTTCACTGGTTAACAATTTGCCATGTTGAACTTCTTCAACATGCTTTCAACATTTTCAACATATTTCTTCTGACTTAGCTACAACTTCTCATTCTCATACTCCCCTTTAATCTACATGCACAAGATAAAGTTGGTTGGACCTAGATCTTTCGTCTCAAACTGTTTTGCTAACAATTCTTTCACAGTGCTAATCATTCCTAAATTATTCCCAACTAGCAATATATCATCAACATATAAGGTTAAAATAATAAAGTTATCATCTAATATTTTTATGTAAACACAATGATCAACATCACAATGAACAAAGCCAAGCTTCAAGACATATGAATCGAACTTTTAATATCACATCATTGGAGATTGTTTTAGACCATAAAAAGACCTATTCAATTTGCAAACAAACTCTTCTTTTCCTTTGACCACAAACCCTTCGAGTTGCTTCATGCAAATATCATCCTTCAAGTCACTATGGAGGACTGCTGTCTTCACATCGAGCTGCTTTACTTCTAGATTGTATGTAGCTGCTACAGATAAGAAATTTGCAACAAGAGAAAAAATCTTACTATGATCAACTCCCTCTGTCTATGGGCTTTGCATCATTCTATCTCTCCATTTGCTAATAGTTTCTTCTTGAACACCCACTTACAACTGATTGCCTTCCAATTTGCAAGTAGTTTTATCAGACTCCACAATTTGTTTTTGTCTAGTGAGTCCATCTCATCTTTCTTGGCTTTCTCCCCCCGTTTGACATTCTCCTCACTTCTTGCTTCCTTGACAATACTTGGATCATCACTTGTAACAGTCAGGGCACATTTTTCATCACCAACAAATGGGGTATAACTCTCAACTTCTCAATCGTGTGGACCTTCTTAAATTTTGAAAAGAAAAAAGGTTTCAATTTCATGACTTTGTTCGAGGTCAGAATGAACAGTCATAAACCGTTGTGAATAATCGTAAATAAAAAGATTTTAAATTTATCATCTCGGGCGTCCGTTTTGTAGTGGCATAGGGATGTCCGAAGTTTTCCAGACGTGGGTAACCAGGTGAAACTTTGGCTTTGATTAACTGAAGGATACATGATGGGATGCATTGCATGCAACAATATTTGATCATGAGTACTCTAAAATGTGTTCTTCTAGTCTGGGTTTATCTCATGCAAAAACGAATCTTTTCATGCCATTCCTCAAACAAACAAGTAACGTTGCCTTGGAATGAGGATCAAGCGGCGTGCACTTAGAAGTCTCCTCCTTTATTGGCCTAAGATCATACTGAATGCTCAAGCGCAACTCTGTTCGGTTACAAACGAGGATATCGTCAAGAATGAAATTATCGTGTTCGAAGCAGAAGCATCTTTGGCAGTTTCATAGGCCTAGCCAACGGTTCTCATGATGTTGCCCAAAAGAACTTGACAGTTCTCGTGCCATTACAGATTCTGAGGTGATAATGAATTCTCAAATTAAACAAATCAGCCACTAAATGCGCTTCCGTTATTCATAGAGGGGTCACAGATTTCATGACATAGAAAATCCAGAGTTACAGTCTTGTGAGGATGGCTCGTGAGTATGAAAATGCATCAAGACTTAAGTACTCTCTCAAACCAATCCTTGAAGATGAAGATGAAGACTGGGCCTTGTTCTCCTCTCCTTTCTGTACTCACCATTGCTTTGGTGGTATTCTCATGTGGGTATCTAATCAACATCAACCATTTCTTTTTGGGAACTTTCCTTGCGCTTTTGCTTACTACTATGTTTAAGCACATCAATGAACCAATGCTCTTTCTGTCAAATGTTTTCATCCTGTGTAAACAAAAATTGCAGGGGTGTGGGTAGGGGAGGCACAGAAATGTGAGTACCCCTACATTCGTGTCCCGAACTATTCGAAGCTGACGTGCGTGGAAACTTGCATCGAGAAGTATGGGCAAAGCATTAACGGCGGATGCGTTGACACAAACAGTTGTTGCTGCCATATTATAGGGGCTCCATCTTGATTTATGTTACCATTGCCCCATATGTAGTCCTCTCGATGACTCAAATAATAACTTTCTTATGTTTGAGTATTCTTTCATAAACTAATTAACTCAAGAATTCTGCACTTTTCGTTTTAAAGTTGTTTTTTTTTTTTTTTTTTTGATGACCGAGGACTCCACCACGGGCCCCCCGTGCCCGGACGGCACCGAAGGGCCGGGCCCCTATACCTCAGGGGAGACTAGTACATGACCCCAACACCATGGCTCCCCCATTTACAATGCTAGCAACTGTCTAGATTCGAACTCTCGACCTCGTTTTAAAGTTGTTAATACCCAAAAAAAGGAAAAATCTCAAATAGGGACCTAAAGTGTCATCTTTTTTTCTCAAAAGAAAACTTAAAGTTGAGCCTCTCTTAAAGAATGACCCAAACGGTCATCAAGTCTCAAAAAAGGACTTGACTTGCCAGCCGATGAACAGATGCATCTCCGATGCATATTCCGATGGCCGGATCAGAGTATTTTTGTCCAAAAAAAACTTTTTTTTTTTATTTTCGATTGTCCTTTTTTCTTTTTCTTTTTTTGGGTCAATGGTTGTCCCATTCATCATCTTCTTCATCCTCTGTTTATCTTCTTCTTGCCCAGATCAAGAACACCAGACTTGGGGAAGGGCCAACAATGGCTCAATGCCCATCACCGATAGCAGGAGAGGGTCGTCAAACACTCGTTCGCCGTGGGCGAGGGCTTGCAGACCAACTGGCGAGGGTGGCCTTCGTCGCAATCGGTGAGGGCCGTCCAAATCGAGGCTCTACAAGGAGGTGCTCAAGGGCAAAGGTGTAGTTAGAGAAGCCGTTGATCCGGGACCGGTGGTGAGTGGAAGGGACAAAGAAGGCGACATGGGTGTCCCAGTTGTAGTCCTAGTTAAATTGCTTATAATTTTTAGGAGCATTAATTGCATTTCGCATATAAATTGAACCGGCGGCAGGTGGATTTAGGTAGATGGACTTGAGAAAATAGTTTTGAGCTTATTGAAATAATTAGACTGATGCAAGTATTGTTTTGAGCTCAATTAGCACATTTGGGTCCATGAAATAGGATTAATTGAACTAAGTCCACAACCGAAAATAACATTGTGCTCAATTTAGAAATTAATGTTACTGAAATCAGAAGAATATTTCAATATGGGCATAATTTTTCGAATATTTGCGGCGGCTGATTCTCTCTCCCGTGGGAAAGAAAAGAAATGAAGGTGATAAAAGGACACGTATTCAAGGAAAGAAAAAGATGCGGTTGGGTTATATGTGGCCCGAGCGCATAAGGCCGAGAGGGAGGTTTAATTTTTGTGCTGGAGCCTAATCTTATCATAAATATAAATATGCGAATGACAACCATTCTATTCTCGAGATCAATTTCTAGTCAAAAATAGATTATTCTATTTATAATTCTTGAACGAGTTTCCAAGCAAAAATAGATGAGACTGAAGAAGTAATCAGCAACAACAGCCCTAAATCAATGCCCACACCAAGGATAGCTTCAAATTGGATAGTTGCCGAATTGGTTCGCACTACTTCCGAACCTTTACCTATAACTCTAGCTCCTGTTCGGAGATCTACTCGTGTGTCTAGACCCTCAACACGACTTTAGGACTTCACCACTTATCACATGGTACAGTATCCCATTTAGAATCACATTGGTTATGACAAATTATCTTCTAGTTTTGTTGGTTTTTTAATCTGTTCTTGAAGAGAACACAGAACCTAATAGTTTTGAGGAAGCTAGCAAGCAGCTTGTATGGGTTGAAGTCATGAAAGATGAGCTATAGGCACTTGACGGGGATAATACTTGGGATGTTAGTTTGCTTGCCTGATGGAAAGCACACTATTGGGTGTTGGGTGTCCCTGGATTTATAAAGTGAAATATAATAGTGATGGCTCAGTAGAGAGGTATAAAGCTAGGTTTTGTTGCTAAGGGATACACCCAGACTTATGGTATTGACTACACGGAAACTTTTGCTCTTGTTGTAAAAATGAATACTTTTGTCGGGGTTCTTATGTCGGTTGCAATCAATTATAGCTGGCCCTTATTTCAAATGGACATGAGGAATGCATTCCTTCATGGTGATCTCAAAGAGGAAGTTTACATGGATCTTCCGCCTAGGCACTACTTGCAAAGAGAAGAAAGGATGGTGTGTAGACTCAAGAAGTCTATATATGGACTCAAATAGTCCCCTAGGCTTGGTATGGAAAACTTAGCACCTCTCTTCTTAAGTTTGGATATAACCGAGGAGCAGCAGATTCCTCTACGTTTACCAAGGCTAATGAAAATGGTCCTATGGTACTACTTGTATATGTTGACAATATTGTCATCACTAGGAGTAATCGGTCAAGGATTGATGCGCTCAAAAGTCAATTGCGCCGGGAGTTCGATATTAAAGATCTTGGATGGCTAAAATATTTCTTGGGTATTGAGGTGGCAAATTCTAGTAAATGCTTATTCCTTTCAGAGCGAAAATACGTTTTGGATCTATTGAAGGAGACTGGCAAGATAGGTGCAAAACCAGCTGGTGTTCCCATGGACTATAGCAAGAAAATAGTTTCAGATTACTTTCTTTTGCAGGATGTGGGTCCTTTTCAGTGTCATGTTGGCAAACTAATCTACTTAAGTATTATCAGGCCTAATATTACTTACGCCATTAGTTTAGTGAGTCAATTCATGCAAAATCCTACACAAGGACATATGTGTTTAGTTGATTATCTACTGAGGTGCTTAAAGGCCACATTAGGGAGAGGTTTATTAATGAAGGACAATGGTCATACAGAAATAGTTGGATATACGGATGCAGACCGGGCTAAAAGCCTTCATGACCGAAAGTCCACCTCTGGATTCTGTATGTTCGTAGGAGGTAACGTTGTCACATGCAAAAGTAAGAAACAATCCGTAGTTGCCCAGTCAAGTGCTAAAGCAGAGTATCGGGCAATGGCATTTGCTACTAGTGATCGTTTGGCTACGACTGCTACTTTAGAAATTGAAATGTAGGCCTTTAGATTCACCTATGAAATTATTTTGTGACAACTAGGCTGCTACTCACATTGTCTCGAACCTAGTGTTTCATGATAGGAGTAGACACATTGAGGTGGATTGCCATTTCGTATGGGAAAAAGGTTCAAGACAAAACCATTGAGGCAACTTATATCTGGAGTGTAGAACAATTGCGGATGTGTTCACCAAAGCTCTTCCTAAGGGGCCATTTCAAGAGATGGTGAGCAAGTTGACCTCCAATGATATATTCGCTCCAACTTGAGGGGGAGTGTTGGTGTGATTGGTGTTGGCCTCCTATTTGGGAAGAAATTATGTAGATTTGTTTGATTAAGAAGAAATTATGTAGATTTGTTTGATTTTTGTAATTTTGGGAATTGCCTCTTTTGGCTTTAGGTTTTTTTTCTCATTGTCTTCCTTTTTTGTACTTCATCAACAAATCGGTACTCCCTCTCTCAAAGACGATACAACAAAATAAAAAAGAAAAAAAAAAACTTTGAGAGAGAATTACCCGAAGACGTAGGCATATTGCTGAATCTCGTTAAATCATGTCTTCTTGTTTAATTTCTTCACTTCCTGAGGAGAGCTAAAAGAACCAAGTTTTGTTTCGATTTTGGCTTCGAAGCTTCTTCTTCTTTTTGTTTTCCACTTTTCTTCCCTT
Organism: Eucalyptus marginata; assembly: GCA_014182565.1. Lineage (NCBI taxonomy): Eukaryota > Viridiplantae > Streptophyta > Magnoliopsida > Myrtales > Myrtaceae > Eucalyptus > Eucalyptus marginata. The sequence continues at coordinate 53,104,932 of CM024587.1, read as the reverse complement.
TTCATGGCTAGTCGGGATTTGTAATTCATTTTTGGAGAGGAATTGAGATGAGAATGAGTTCTCTTTATTTCCAGATAAACGGTTAAATTATCACCGAGCCTTGAACCACCATCAGGCCTAAATCAATTTCTCATCTAAAAACCTTATGGGCATCGAATGGCCGGTTCATAAAAAATGCAAATTAAAGATGAGGAATCGTTTTCGTCGCTCGTAGATTGAAAAAGAAAGAAAAGAAAAGAGAAAGAGGAGAACCAAAGCAGGAGAAAAGCTACATTTGTGTGAGCGACCTTTTTTGCGCAACAAGACATTGTTAATCCAGTTTTGAGTGGAGAATAAAACAGAAAAGTCGATGGATGGATGAATCACATATTCGCCCGCCCACATTCTCCACCGGCGGCCGGCGGCCGGCGAGACCTCGCCCACCGCCAGAGACTGTGTTGTGGTGGGGCCTCTTTATCCGGAGCTAATCAGATTCGACAGGTTGTCCAGACCCACGTGGAAAACATCTGCAGTAGGGTTGTTCACCTCGCGCGGCGACTCGAAATCGCCTTTTTTTTTTTTTTCTGTCTTTTTTTTTAAATCTTTGGAAAAGAGAGAGAACAAAGTGGCGTCATAACTCACCATGGGGGAAGCTTTGTAATTGAATTTGGAACAGGAACGGGCTTTCGCTTGCCACCCTAGTACAATGTCGTACACACGTAGTACCACAATACCTAGTAAAACTCTCGACCCGATTAATGAGCTAACCTAAGTCGAACTACTTAATTTCTATTATCTATAGTCATTTTCACTTCTCATTACAACTGACTATGATAAAAGTAAATATAGACACAAATATTGTTAAACATAACAAGTTCTTGATTTTATTTTTTTCTATTGTTAGTGAGTACAAAAAGATTTTATTTTTTACTATTGTTCATGAGTACAAAAAACCAAACCATTGTGAACCCTTATAAGAAAAAAAGTTCTAATTTTTATGAGAAAAAGTACCAAAAAAGTCATAAATTTATTGCATTAATACTAATTCAGTTTTCAACTTTTTAATTTGACTCATTTAATTTTAAATATTTTCGCATTGGTTACAATTCAGTATGTTCTTCCAATTTAGGCTGAAAATCGCTAATGTGGATGCTAGTTATCCTATATGGCAAGGCTAGTAAGGACTGTCGGAGCTAGGTGGAGAAGGAGATCCTGCTACACACCTTCCGCAATGCTTTGCTTGGTGTTCATCTCCTCCTTTTTAGTATAGACGCAATAGGAATTCTTGTAAATTTCAATTTTCACCAAACGACACTTGACGACGGTTGTTTTGGTTTTGTGGTCGTCATTGTACTCTTTTTCTTTTGGTCAGTTGCCAGATGTATTTCTAAAAGTGTTTACGGAACATACACAATACATACATGTGCAAAGTTCATGCACTGCTTCCGCACTGCAAATCATCAGGGCCGGCAACCCTAAATCCATCTACGAACGTGCCGTTCCGAGAGTGATGCCTTGTACATCAATTAGCATGTCATCGATAACGATTTTTAAGTTAATTAGTTTAGGAAAGAGTTATCAAACATAAGAAAGTTATTATTTGAGTCATTGAGAGGACTACATATGGGGCAATGATAACGTAGATTAAGGTGGAGCCCCTATGACATGACAACAACAGTTGTTTGTGTCGATGCATGCGCCGTCAATGCTTTGCCCATACTTCTGGACGCAGGCTTGCACACACGTCAGCTTCGAGCAGTTCGGGAGCGGAATGATGGGGTTCTCACAATTCTGTGCCTCCCCTACCCTCACCCCTGCAATTTTTGTTCACATAGAATGAAATTTGACAAAAACAGCATTGTTACAGCAATGGAGTGATGTGCTTAAAAACAGTATTAAGCAAAAGCGCGAGGAAAGTTTGCAGAAAGAAATGGTTGATGATGATCGGATACCCACATGAGAATACCAGCAAAGCAATGGTGAGGACAGAGAGGAGTGTAGAACAAGGCACGGTCTTCATCTTCATCTTCAAGGATTGGTTTGTGAGAGTGCTGAGTCTTGATGCATTTTTATACTCACGAGGTATCCTTGCAAGACTGTAAAACTATGGATTCCCTATATGTCATGAAATCCGTGACCCCTCTTTGAATATCAGAAGGCATTTAGTGGCGGATTTTTGTGATTTGGGAATTCATTAGGAGCTTTCCTAGTATAACAAATTTTAGGTTAATGTGACAATAATAGCTTGTTGAGCCACAAACTTTTGAAGAAATGAACCCTACAATAATTTATAATATATATATATTTATTTATATAAAATATATATATTAGTTTAAAACGGACACGGTAGATTAAAGATTACCACCCAATCATTTCTCATTTATTATCACATCACAATCGAGAAAAGCACCTAAAAAGTTATAAACCTATTGGATTGGATCCAATTCAGTTCTAAACTTTTCGATTTGACCAATTTAGTCATAAATCTCTTCATATAGGTACCAATTCAATCCATCCAGCTAATTTAGACAACAATCAATGACATGGATATAGGTGATCCTACGTGACACAGTCGGCGCTGATGTGAATATTTTTATAATTTTTTTACTAATATTTTTGAATTTTTGAATTTTTTTCCATCTTTTTTCTTTCCATTTTCTTTCCCATTTCTTATTGTTGATGGCTAGTCGCTAGCGAGGGCTAGTCTCACTAGGGCAAGGGTCGCCCCCGCTGGCCACTGGCAAGAGTGAGCACGATGAGGCACCCCTTGACAGATTTCATGAGGCCAACCCTCGCTTCACCTCACCTTGCTTGGCAAGCCCTGCCCTGGGAGCTGCACGGGCATCACTGGCGAGGGCAGAGGGGGACTAGGGTTCGAGTAATGGGACGGGTATGTCGAAGCAGACATGACAACGTACTTGTTGGAGGTGACCTCCAACTACGACGACCTCGGGGGCAGACAGTGCTTGCGCCAACCCTTACGACTCCATCGGCCATTGGCGTCAGTGCTTCGTTGTTGCCCATGGCATTCCTTTGATAATAAAAAAAAGAAAAGAAAAAAAAAACTAGGCTTTTGGTTTGATCAAAATCAAACAAGTAGCAAAGGAGCATTGGATTGTTTAGGCATCAAAAAAGCGAACTTCACCATCACAATCATACAAATCACAAGAGTGTAGAAGAGGAACTCCGACAAAAAGAAAATAGAAACTTTTTGTAAAAATAAAAAATAAATGATGTCAACATCAATGCCAACTGTGCCATGTAGGACAGTTGACATCCATGGCAGCGATTTCTGGTCTAAATTGGCAAGATGGATTGAATTGGTACCAATGTGAAAATGTTTGTGACTAAATTGATATAATTGAAAAGTTTAGAACAAAATTGGTATCGATGCAATAGGTTTATAAGTTTTTTTATACTTTTCCCCATCATATTCTGTAATGACACGAGAATTGTTAAGTTCTTTTGAGTTGAATCATGAAAACTGTTGGCTGTCGATGACATAGTTATCGATGTATAAGGCGATCAATCATGGGTGTTACAACAAAAAAGTATGGGATTTTCACTTATTGAGTGATTGCATATTAATTACAAATTATATTTAGGCTATTGATGTGATTTTTAACTAACATCACAGATGCTTTTACATTCTAAGGTAAGTCTGTAATTTATTCATTACTTTTAGGATTAACAAAATTGGTATCGATGCGAAGAAATAGGTTTATAAGTTTTTTTATACTTTTCCCCATCATATTCTGTAATGACACGAGAATTGTTAAGTTCTTTTGAGTTGAATCATGAAAATTTCTGGAGCTCAAAGGCCGATATATGCCAAAGTGAGAATCATGCCATGTTCATCTCCTTGCATGATCTCAAGATGTTCGATGACATAGTTATCGATGTATAAGGCGATCAATCATGGGTGTTACAACAAAAAAGTATGGGATTTTCACTTATTGAGTGATTGCGTATTAATTACAAATTATATTTAGGCTATTGATGTGATTTTTAACTAACATCACAGATGCTTTTTACATTCTAAGGTAAGTCCTGTAATTTATTCATTACTTTATTGGATGTTACATTAGTGGTTTGTGCACCACATAATCACCTCATCTGTTAAGAAGTAATTGTTAGGATTCGTCGCACAATCACAAAGAAAAATGGAGAATAAAAGCTAAAAAGAAAATTTAAGATATAAGATTTTATTTTAATTCACCTTTAAACTATAGCTACATGCAACTGAGAATTTTGCTATAATTAGCCTATCGCCTCAATTATGAAATAAAGAGAATATATACATACAGTTGTACACCATTCAAACTTTTCTACACTCACCATCTTGGTCAAAAGATTTGCATTATTCGTATTTGTATCAATTTTTACCAGCACTATGGTATTCTGTTCCACTTTATCTCACATAAAGTGATATTGAATGTTGATGTGCTTTTTTCTTACATGAAATTCAAGATTCTTAGCCAAGAATATAACATTTTGGCTATCATTCTCAATCTTCACTTTTCCTTGTGTAAAATCAAGTTCATTACATAATCTACACATCTAGATTACTTCCTTAACAGCATGATCAAAGGCCATGTACTTTGCCTCAGTTGTAGATAAAGCAATTGTGCTTTGTCACTTACTCATCCAACTAACTGTTCCGCTGAATAATAAAACAACATATCTATCAATTAACCTCTTGCTATCAATGTCACCTCTCCCAATCAGCATTCACAAAATGTCTTAATTTTAAGGCTCATTGTCCTTTTGAGCTTTTAATGCCTTCGTAACATAGCTCAAGGTCAAATGTACTACAAAGATAACAAAGTACTCACTTTGCTTCACCTAATGCTCTTTTCCCGGATTGGACATATATCTACTCAATACTCCCATTGCTTGGACAATATCTTGATGAGTGCATACTATACATACATCAAGCTCCCAATTGCGATGGCATATGAGACTATTGTCATCGCTTCAACTTCCTTTTAAGACTTAGGACACTGGAGTGCTAACAACTAGGAATTTGTGGACATGGAGGTCTTCACTAGTTAACAATTTGCCATGTTGAACTTCTTCAACACGCTTTCAACATTTTCAACATATTTCTTCTGACTTAGCTACGACTTCTCATTCTCATACTCCCTTTTAATCTACATGCGCAAGATAAAGTTTGTTGGACCTAGATCTTTCATCTCAAACTGTTTTGCTAACAATTCTTTCACAGTGTTAATCATTCCTAAATTATTCCCAACTAACAATATATCATCAACATATAAGGTTAAAATAATAAAGTTATCATCTAATATTTTCATGTAAACACAATGATCAACATCACAATGAACAAGGCCAAGCTTCACGACATATGAATTGGACTTCTAATATCACATCATTGGAGATTATTTTAGACCATAAAAAGACCTATTCAATTTGCAAACAAACTCTTCTTTTCCTTTGACCACAAACCCTTCGAGTTGCTTCATGCAAATATCATCCTCCAAGTCACTATGGAGGAGTGCTGTCTTCACATCGAGCTGCTTTACTTCTAAGATTGTATGCAGCTGCTATAGATAAGAAATTTGCAACAAGAGAAAAAAATCTTACTATGATCAACTCCCTCTGTCTACGAGCTTTGCATCATTCTATCTCTCCATTTGCTGATAGTTTCTTCTTGAACACCCACTTACAACTGATTGCCTTTCTATTTGCAAGTAGTTTTATCAAACTCCACAATTTGTTTTTGTTTAGTGAGTCCATCTCATCTTTCTTGGCTTTCTCCCCCCATTTGACATTCTCCTCACTTCTTGCTTCCTTAACAATACTTGGATCATCACTTGTAACAGTCAGGGCACATTTTTCATTACCAACAAATGGGGTATAACTCTCAACTTCTCAATCGTGTGGACCTTCTTAAATTTTGAAAAGAAAAAAGGTTTCAATTTCATGACTTTGTTCAAGGTCAGAATGAACAGTCATAAACCGTTGTGAATAATTGTAAATAAAAAGATTTTAAATTTATCGTCTCGGGTGTCCGTTTTGTAGTGGCATAGGGATGTCCGAAGTTTTCCAGACGTGGGTAACCAGGAGAAACTTTGGCTTTGATTAACTGAAGGATACATGATGGGATGCATCGCATGCAACAATATTTGATCACGAGTACTCTAAAATGTGTTCTTTTGGTCTTGGTTTATCTCATGCAAAAACGAATCTTTTTACGCCATTCCTCAAACAAACAAGTAACGTTGCCTTGGAATGAGGATCAAGCGGCGTGCACTTTGAAGTCTCCTCCTTTATTGGCCTAAGATCATACTGAATGCTCAAGCGCAACTCTGTTCGATTACAAATGAGGATATCGTCAAGAATGAAATTATCGTGTGCGAAGCAGAAGCATCTTTGGTAGTTTCATAGGCCTAGCCAACGGTTCTCATGATGTTGCCCGAAAGAACTTGACAGTTCTCGTGCCATTACAGATTCTGAGGTGATAATGAATTCTCGAATTAAACAAATCAGCCACTAAATGCGCTTCCGTTATCCGTAGAGGGGTCACAGATTTCATGACATAGAAAATCCAGAGTTACAATCTTGTAAGGATGGCTCATGAGTATGAAAATGCATCAAGACTTAAGTACTCTCTCAAACCAATCCTTGAAGATGAAGATGAAGACTAGGCCTTGTTCTCCTCTCTCCTCTGTCCTCACCATTGCTTTGGTGGTATTCTCATTTGGGTATCTAATCAACGTCAACCATTTCTTTTTGGGAACTTTCCTTGCGCTTTTGCTTACTATTATGTTTAAGCACATCAATGAACCAATGCTCTTTCTGTCAAATGTTTTCATCCTGTGTAAACAAAAATTGCAGGGTGTGTGGGTAGGGGAGGCACAAAAATGTGAGTACCCCTACATTCGTGTCCCGAACTGCTCGAAGCTGACGTGCGTGGAAACTTGCATCGAGAAGTACGGGCAAAGCATTAACGGCGGATGCATTGACACAAACAGTTGTTGCTGCCATATTATAGGGGCTCCATCTTGATTTATGTTACTATTACCCCATATGTAGTCCTCTCGATGACTCAAATAATAACTTTCTTATGTTTGAGTATTCTTTCCTAAACTAATTAACTCAAGAATTCTACACTCTTCGTTTTAGAGTTGTTAATACCTGAAAAAGGAAAATCTCAAATAGGGACCCAAAGTATTATCTTTTTCTCAAAAGAAAACTTGAAGTTGAGTCCATCTTAAAGAATGACCCAAAGCGGTCATTTAGTCTCAAAAAACTGACTCACCGGCCGATGAATCGATTAATCTCCATGCATATTCCGATGGCCTGATTAGGGTATTTTTATCCAAAAAAAATTCTTTTTTCATTTTCAGTTGTCCTTTTGGGGGGGTCAATGGTTGTCCTGTTCATCATCTTCTTCGTCCTCTGTTTATCTTCTTCTTGCCCGGATCAAGAACACCGGACTTGGGGAAGGGCTGGCGTGGGCTCAACGCCCATAGTCGGCAGCAAGAGAGGGCCGTCAAGCGCTCGCTAGCCGCGGGCGAGGGCTTGTAGGCTAACTGGCGAGGGTGGCCGTGGTTGCGATCGGTGAGGGCCGTCCAAATTGAGGCTCTACAAGGAGGTGCTCAAGGGCAAAGGGGTAGTTGGAGAAGCTGTTGACCCGGGAGTGGTGGTGGGTGGAAGGGACAAAGAAGGCGGCGTGGGCATCCCAGTTGTAGTCCTAGTAGAAGATGAGGTTGTTTGTGGAGTGGCGAGCGGAGGCGGGGGAGGCTGTCCCTTGTGGCCATTAGGGAGGGCTCGACAGCCCTCACATGTCGCGGCCGAGGCCACCCTCCCCAGCGAGGGTCAACCTACAAGCCCTCGCTTGCTACCGACAACGGGCGTCGAGCCCTCACTGGCGCCAAGCATTGCCAACCCTTGCCGACCCTTATCAGTGGTTGGTGCTCACCAGCCCTTCACAAGTCCGGTGTTCTTGATCTGGGCCAGAAGAAGATGATGAACACAAAAAAAACAAAAAAAACAAAGAATAGGATAATTGAAAATGAAAAAAGAATTTTTTGGACGAAACTACCTCGGATCAGGCTACCAAAATATGCATTGGAGATGCATATGTTCATTGGCTGGCGAGTCAGGTACTTTTTTTAGACTAAATGACCACTTTGGATTCTTATTTGAGACATACTTCACATCACTTGGGTCTCCATTTGAGATTTTATCCTCAAATAATTAACTTCATGGGCCGCTGCTAAGCGAGAAGGCCCACCGGCTTATAATTAGCCCACGAGTTCGCAGAAGTTCAAATATGACAACAGCTGCAGTTGTCGACAATTCAGTATCAACCACAATTCGGGAAGTAAGGGGATAAGAAAGAGGCAAGTTACCGAGGTGTTTGGTGTCAACAAGATACAATCGCCTCGTAGATAATGCGATATTATTACTGAAGGAGATGCCGAATGTTCCAGAGATAATTTGATTTCAAAAGGGTAACTACACTCGCTCTATCCGGCTATAAATAGCCGAAGAGAAGTTGTTGTAAAGGAGGCGAAAAACAATGGAAACAACGCACTTGTTATTTTTGAGTTCTTTGAATTTGTTTCTTTTTCAAATAGCTACCGTCAAACAACGCACTCGTTTAATTAGAACTCGTCACTTTTTTTCCTGAGTCGACACAGAACTCAATACACAAAGAAGCCGAAGAGACAAACTTGGTGAAAGATATTTGACCATTCTGGGCAAACACAGTCCTAATCAAGATGAGTTTCCGTAGTTTCAAACAAATGCATTTTATTTTTAACTGCAACTCTGTCCTCGCTGAATGGTCAAATACAGTGGAAACGTAATGTCTGCGTCATCTAACTCTCAGATAGAAAATTCGAAAGCCTTGAAGAGCAAGGCAGAAAGTATGCATACCATCTTGGCAGTTTTTTCTATTATTTTGTTCATGATAAGCACTGACTAAAAAAATAGGGATCGACCCTGATCCTTATACGAAAAAATATTAATTAAATTGCATTCTGGGCAAAATACAGTCCTAATCATGATGAGTTTTCTTAGTTTCAAATAAATGCATACTATTTTTAAGTGCGACTCTGTCGTTAAGCTATTCAAACTTCTCTTCTTTTGACTGGATGGTCAAATACAGTGAAAACGTAATGCCTGCGTCATCTAACTCTTAGATAGAAAATTCAAAAGCCTTCGAGAGCAAGGCAGAAAGTATGCAGACCATCTTGGTAGTTTTTCCTATTCTAACCACGATAAGCACTGACCAGAGAATTAGGGATTGACCTTGATCTTTATACGAAAAAAATATTAGTTAAATTACATTATGGGTAAAACACAGTCCTAATCATGATGAGAATCATGATGAGTTTCCTTAGTTTCAAACAAATGCATACTATTTTTAAGTGCAACCATGTCCTTAAGCTATTCAAACTTCCTTTAGCTGTATGGTCAAATAAAGTGGAAACGTAGTGCCTGCGTCATCTAACTCTTACATAGAAAATTCGAAAGCCTTGGAGAGCAAGGCAGAAAGTATGCAGACCATCTTGGCAGTTTTTCCTATTATTCTAATCATGATAAGCACTGACTAGAAAATTATGGATCAATCTGATCCTTATACGAAAAAAATTAGTTAAATTGCATATAATTTTTAGGAGCATTAATTGCATTTCGCATATAAATTGAACGGGCGGCAGGTGGATTTAGGTAGATGGACTTGAGAAAATAGTTTTGAGCTTATTGAAATAATTAGACTGATGCAGGTATTGTTTTGAGCTCAATTAGCACATTTGGGTCCATGAAATAGGATTAATTGAACTAAGTCCACAACCGAAAATAACATTGTGCTCAATTTAGAAATTAATGTTACTCAAATCAGAAGAATATTTCAATATGGGCATAATTTTTCGAATATTTGCGGTGGCTGATTCTCTTTTCCGCAGGACAGAAAAGAAATGAAGGTGATAAAAGGACACATATTCAAGGAAAGAAAAAGATGCAGTTGGGTTATATGTGGCCCGAGCGCATAAGGCCGAGAGGGAGGTTTAATTTTGTGCTGGAGCACAATCTTATCATAAATATAAAAATGCGAATGACAACTATTCTATTCTCGAGATCAATTTCTAGTCAAAAATAGATTATTCTATTTATATTTCTTGAATGAGTTTTTAAGCAAAAATAGAAGAGACTAAAGAAGTAATCAGCAGTGACAGCCCTAAATCAATGCCCACACCAAGGATAGCTTCAAATTGGATAGTTGCCGAATTGGTTCGCACTGCTTCCGAACCTTTTTTACCTATAACTCTAGCTCCTGTTCAAAGATCTACTCGTGTGTCTAGACCCTCAACACGACATTCAGGACTTCACCACTTATCACATGGTACAGTATCCCATAGAATCACATTGGTTATGACAAGTTATCTTCTAGTTTTATTGGTTTTTTTATTTGTTCTTGAAGAGAACACAGAACCTAATAGTTTTGAGGAAGCTAGCAAGTAGCCTGTATGGGTTGAAGTCATGAAAGATGAGCTATAGGCACTTGACAAGGATAATACTTGGGATGTAGTTCGCTTGCCTGATGGAAAGCACACTGTTGGGTGTTGGGTGTTGTTAGATTTATAAAGTGAAATATAATAGTGATGACTTAGTAGAGAGGTATAAAGCTAGGTTTTGTTGCTAAGGGATACACCCAGACTTATGGTATTGACTACACGGAAACTTTTGCTCTTGTTGTAAAAATGAATACTGTCAAGGTTCTTATGTCGGTTGCAATCAATTACGGGTGGCCCTTATTTCAAATGGACATGAGGAATGCATTCCTTCATGGTGATCTCAAAGAGGAAGTTTACATGGATCTTCCGCCTAGACACCACTTGCAAAGAGAAGAAGGGATGGTGTGTAGACTCAAGAAGTCTATATATGGACTCAAATAGTCCCCTAGGCTTGGTATGGAAAACTTAGCACCTCTCTTCTTAAGTTTGGATATAACCAAGGAGCAGCAGATTCCTCTAAGTTTACCAAGGCTAATGAAAATGGTCTTGTGGTACTACTTGTATATGTTGACGATATTGTCATCACTAGGAGTAATCGGTCAAGGATTGATGCGCTCAAAAGTCAATTGCGCCAGGAGTTCGATATTAAAGATCTTGGACGGCTAAAACATTTCTTGGGTATTGAGGTGACAAATTCTAGTAAATGCTTGTTCCTTTCACAACGAAAATATGTTTTGGATCTATTGAAGGAGACTAGCAAGATAGGTTCAAAACTAGCTGGTGTTCCCATGGACTATAGCAAGAAAATAGTTTCAGATTACTTTCGTTTGCAGGATGTGGGTCCTTTTCAGCGTCATGTTGGCAAACTAATCTACTTAAGTATTACCGGGCCTAATATTACTTACGCCGTTAGTTTAGTGAGTCAATTCATGCAAAATCCTACACAAGGACATATGTGTTTAGTTGACTATCTACTGAGGTGCTTAAAGGCCACATTAGGGAGAGGTTTATTAATGAAGGACAATGGTCATACAGAAATAGTTGGATATACGGATGCAGATTGGGCTAAAAGCCTTCATGACTGAAAGTCCACCTCTGGATTCTGTATGTTCGTAGGAGGTAAAGTTGTCACAAGGAAAAGTAAGAAACAATCCGTAGTTGCCCAGTCAAGCGCTAAAGCAGAGTATCGAGCAATGGCATTTGCTACTAGTGAAATCGTTTGGCTACGATTGCTACTTTAGGAATTGTGTTGTAGGCCTTTAGATTCACCTATGAAATTATTTTGTGACAACCAGGCTGCTACTCACATTGTCTCAAACCCAGTATTTCATGATAGGAGTAGACACATTGAGGTGTACTGCCATTTCGTATGGGAAAAGGTTCAAGACAAAACCATTATGGCAACTTATATCTGGAGTGTAGAACAATTGGCGGATGTGTTCACCAAAGCTCTTCGTAAGGGGCCATTTCAAGAGATAGTGAGCAAGTTGACCTCCAATGATATATTCGCTCCAACTTGAGGGGGAGTGTTGGCGTGATTGGTGTTGGCCTCCTATTTGGGAAGAAATTATGTAGATTTGTTTGACTAAGAAGAAATTATGTAGATTTGTTTGATTTTTGTAATTTTGGGAATTGCCTCTTTTGGCTTTAGGTTTTTCTCATTATCTTCCTTTTCTGTACTTCATTAATAAATTGGTAGTCCCTCTCTCAAAGACAATACAACAAAATAAAAAAGAAAAAAAAAACTTTGAGAGAGAATTACCCGAAGATGTAGGCATATTGCTGAACCTCATTAAATCATGTCTTCTTGTTTAATTTCTTCACTTCTTGAGGAGAGCTAGAAGAACCAAGTTTTGTTTCGATTTTGGCTTCGAAGCTTCTTCTTCTTTTTGTTTTCCACTTTTCTTCCCTTTTCATGGCTAGTCGGGAAATGTACATCATTTTTGGAGAGGAATTGAGATGAGAATGAGTTCTCTTTATTTCCAGATAAACGATTAAATTATCACCGAGCCTTGAACCACCATCAGGCCTAAATCAATTTCTCATCTAAAAACCTTATGGGCATCGAATGGCCGGTTCATAAAAAATGCAAATTAAAGATGAGGAATCGTTTTCGTTGCTCGTAGATTGAAAAAGAAAGAAAAGAAAAGAGAAAGAGGAGAACCAAAGCAGGAGAAAAGCTACATCTGTGTGAGCGACTTTTTTTGCGCAACAAGACATTGTTAATCCAGTTTTGAGTGGAGAATAAAACAGAAAAGTCGATGGATGGATGAATCACATATTCGCCCACCCACATTCTCCACCGCCGCCGGCGGCGGCCGGCGGCCAGCGAGACCTCGCCCACCGCCAGAGACTGTGTTGTGGTGGGGCCTCTTTATGCGGAGCTAATCAGATTCGACAGGTTGTCCAGACCCACGTGGAAAACATCTGCAGTAGGATTGTTCACCTCGCGCGGCGACTCGAAATCGCCTTTTTTTTTCTCTCTCTTTTTTTTTTAAAAAATCGTTGGAAAAGAGAGAGAACAAAGTGGCGCCATAACTCACCATGGGGGCCGCTTTGTAATTGAATTTGGAACAGGAACAACTTTCGCTTGCCACCGTAGTACAATGCCGTACACACGTAGTACCACAATACCTAGTAAAACTCTCGACCCGATTAATGAGCTAACCTAAGTCGAACTACTTAATTTCTATTAGCTATAGTCATTTTCACTTCTCATTACAACTTACTATAATAAAAGTAAATATAGACACAAATATTGTTAAAAATAACAAGTTCTTGATTTTATTTTTTTCTATTGTTAGTGAGTACAAAAAGATTTTATTTTTTACTATTGTTCATGAGTACAAAAAACCAAACCATTGTGAACCCTTATAAGAAAAAAGTTCTAATTTTTATGAGAAAAAGTACCAAAAAAGTCATAAATTTATTGCATTAATACTAATTCAGTTTTCAACTTTTTAATTTGACTCATTTAATTTTAAACATTTTCGCATTGGTTACAATTCAGTCTGTTCTTCCAATTTAGGCCGAAAATCACTAATGTGGATGCTAGTTATCCTATATGGCAAGGCTAGTAAGGACGGTCGGAGCTAGGTGGAGAAAGAGATCTTACTACAAACCTTCCGCGGTGCTTTGCTTGGTGTTCATCTCCTCCATTTTAGTATAGACGCAACAGGAATTCTTGTAAATTTCATTTTCACCAAACGACACTTGACGACAGTTGTTTTGGTTCCGTGGTTGTCATTGTACTATTTTTTTCTTTTGGTTAGTTGCCAGATGTATTTCTAAAAGTGTTTACGGAACATACACAACACATACATAGTGTACACACGGGCACGATATGTGCAAAGTTCATGCACTGCTTCCGCACTGCAAATCATCAGGGCCGGCAACCCTAAATCCATCTACAAACGTGCCGTTCCGAGAGTGATGCCTTGTACATCAATTAGCATGTCATCGATAACGATTTTTAAGTTAATTAGTTTAGGAAAGAGTTATCAAACATAAGAAAGTAATTATTTGAGTCATCGAGAGGACTACATATGGGGCAATGATAACGTAAATTAAGATGGAGCCCCTATGACATGACAACAACAGTTGTTTGTGTCGATGCATGCGCCGTCAATGCTTTGCCCATACTTCTGGACGCAGGCTTGCACACACGTCAGCTTCGAGCAGTTCGGGAGCGGAATGATGGGGTTCTCACAATTCTGTGCCTCCCCTACCCTCACCCCTGCAATTTTTGTTCACATAGAATGAAATTTGACAAAAATAGCATTGTTACAGCAATGAAGTGATGTGCTTAAAAACAGTATTAAGCAAAAGCGCGAGGAAAGTTCGCAGAAAGAAATGGTTGATGATGATCGGATACCCACATGAGAATACCAGCAAAGCAATGGTGAGGACAGAGAGGAGTGTAGAACAAGGCACGGTCTTCATCTTCATCTTCAAGGATTGGTTTGTGAGAGTGCTGAGTCTTGATGCATTTTTATACTCACGAGGTATCCTTGCAAGACTGTAAAACTATGGATTCCCTATATGTCATGAAATCCGTGACCCCTCTTTGAATGTCAGAAGGGCATTTAGTGGCAGATTTTTGTGATTTGGGAATTCATTATGAGCTTTCCTAGTATAACAAATTTTAGGTTAATGTGACAATAATAGCTTGTTGAGCCACAAACTTTTGAAGAAATGAACCCTACAATAATTTATAATGTTTTTTTTTTTTTTGGTTTAAAATGGACACGGTAGTTTAAAACGGAAACGGCTGAGGGCTGAAATTTTTTGTAAATTTTTATAATTTTTTTAAATTTTTATAATTTTTTTTTGTAAATTTTTTGTAAATTTTTTAATTTTTTTCTAAATTTTTAAATATTTTAAATAAATTTATTTTTAAATTAAATTTAATTAGTTTTTATATTATATTAAAATTCAAATTATGTCAAAACGACGTCGTTTTGGCCGATTTAAGAGTTATATTTTGCCCAACACCCGAAACGACGTCGTTTTGGGTGAATTAGAGCTGACTCAATTTTCCGACGAGCCATCTCGGCAAGAAATATTAATATTTAATTATCACGTATGATTTCCAACCAGCTTCGCCGGAGGTGACACTCAAGTGTCCCACTTTTCTTAAAATGTGGCACTTAAGTGTACATTTCGTAAGTTATAGCACTTAAGTGTCCCTTTGTGCCAAGTTATGGTACTTGAAGAGATCTTTTGCCTGTTGGAGGTGACCTCCAACTGCAACGGCCTCGAGGGCTGACAGTGCTTGCGCCAACCCTTATGACTCCATCGGCCATTAGTGCAGTGCATCGTTGTTGCCCATGGCATTCCTTTGATAAAAAAAAAAAAAAAGGACTAGGCTGCTGTCCACACCCTTGCCACGCCACCAGCCGAGCTGCGCCTGATCCGCCCTCGTCGCCGCAGTGGTCAACACAGGATTGGCGGCACTCCATTTGATTGAGAATTTGAATCAAATAGCCAAATACAACTCCAGGAGGGACTCGCGCTTCAACGCACGTGTACATCGGCGACATTCCATTTGATTAGATATGATCATTAGTTTATTTTGTTACATAATTTAAACAGATAAGGTAAGTTTTATGAATTGCATTATTTGATTGAATAGTTATCTTGTCGTTTGATTGTTTCCATGAAAAATCTCAAAAAAAATAGATAGAACTTGATTTGATTTTTTGTTAATAACATGACCTGTTTTAGGTAAGATTGCATTTTAAATTGGGTAATTTCTTTATGCCGAATTTTAAAAAAAAATACAAAAACATTGCTTAATATAAATTAGGCTCCCTTTCCTTAACTCAAATTGCATGTTTAAATATTAATTACGAATTTTAATTAAAAAGAAAAATACAAAAAAAATCATGAACATGTCATGTAGAATTAGCTCATTAATTGCATGTCATTTAGTAAATTGCATGTTTAAGATCATTGAATTAGAATACACGACATGTTAGGATATTTGTATTATTTATTGCCCGTTGTTATGAATCAGGTCATTTAATTTAAAATCACGTGACATATAGCTTGCATGTTAGGCTTATTTAATTACATGTCACATGTCATTTTAGTATGGATATATTTGTGGACGTCATTGCATTTAAAATAATTGCATTGCATTGCAAATAGTTTAGATTTCATTTAAATAAATGAAAATCCCAAAAAATTGTGCTGATTGCATATTAAATAGGAATCATATTTAGAATATTAATGTGATTTTTTAGCTAACATCACAAATGCCTTCATTGCTCTAAGGAAAATCGTACAATTTATTTATTACTTTATTGAGTCTTTCATTAGTGGTTTGCATACCCACATGATCACCTCACATGTTAAGAAATACTCATCAGGATCCGACGCACAATTGCAAAGAAAAATAGAGGATAAAAGCAAGAAAGAAAATTTGAGATATAAGGTTTTATCCTGGTTAACCCTTAATCTAGCACTATGTCCAGTTGAGGATTCTACTATAATTAGCATATTGCGTCTCTTTATTACATCCCTCAAGTTATTCATAAGCTCAATCTAAACTACTAATAAAATATAAGCTTAAACTATAAAAGCCCTCTAACATTGTGGGGCACTACCATACACAATTAATGGGAGTATGAATCACACCCCAAGTGAAGACTCCATATACTTTTTTAAAACCAACACAATTGTACACCATCCAAACTTTTCTACACTCACTGTCTAGGTCAAAAAATCCGCACCGCTCATATTATGTCAATTTTCCCCAGCACTACAATATTCTATTCTACTTTCTAGATGAAGTGATATTAAATGTCGATGTGCTTTATTCTTGCATGAAATCTAGGATTTTCAGTCAAGAATATAGCACTTTGGCTATCACACCTAATCTTCACTTCTCCTTGTGTAAAACCAAACTCTTTACATAATTTGCGCATCCAGATTACTTTCTTAACAGCATAATTAAAGGCTGTGTACTCTACCTCTATAGTAGATAAAGTAATTGTGTTTTGTCTCTTACTCATCCAACTCACAGCTTCGCTGAATAAGGAAACAACATATTCATTGGTTGACATCTTGCTATCAATATCACCTCCCTAATTAGCATCCACAAAACTACAATCATAGGCTGTGAAGTACCGACACTTTCCAAGAGCCTTCGTGTCGTGTCGGACACTTCGACAC
The DNA here is from genome assembly GCA_014182565.1 of Eucalyptus marginata. Lineage (NCBI taxonomy): Eukaryota > Viridiplantae > Streptophyta > Magnoliopsida > Myrtales > Myrtaceae > Eucalyptus > Eucalyptus marginata. The sequence goes on along the minus strand of CM024587.1, from coordinate 53,087,788 downwards.
GTATCCGACACTCTCCAACACTCTCGGACACTCAGTTAACACGTGTCAGAAAATTCGACACCCGGTCAACTTTCTCGACACTCTCCGACACTCAAGTCGGAATTCTGATATACGATTCCAATATCGATGTCAATTTTAAAAATTCAATGAATGAGAGGTCAAAATATATATATGTGAAAAAATAAAACACAATAATAAAAATAATAAATGGAGAAAGAAGAAAAATTTAGTCTTCTCTTCTCTTCTGACTCCCACTTCTCGTGATACACAATTTATCCCTTAAGTTTTTTTTCTCCTCTTCCAACATATCTAACATGTGAGTCCAAAATATGGATCATTTATTTTTCTTCAATTTTTATGAATTATTGAAATAGAGTTGAATTTATTAAATTGAAACAACGAATGATATTAATAAATAGCGGATTAATGTTTTTAGTGTATATTCATTCTAGGCTTTTTAATTATTTATTTATCTATGAATTTGATTCAAATTAATTTGATTGAAATAATCATAAAAATAATAATTTATTAACATATATATTTAATATACAACGTGTCCGAACGTGTCGGAATTCTCTCTTTTTTTTTAGAAACGACGTATGGGCGTGTTGTGTCGTGTCGTGTGTCGCATGTCGATGTTGGTGCTACTTAGATCATAGGTAAGATTTTGTAGGACCACAACCAACTATTCTAAAAATTTAAGCTTTTAGATTAATGCATAATTTGTTAGTTAAATATTATAATACATATAAAAAAACATTGTTATTCTTACGAAAGCTTGTGTTTTCATGGGAATTTTAGCAGCATTCCTATGTGGAACGCATGATTCAATATTGAATGGCAATGGATACTAAGAAAGCACAACGGAACTCCACGAGTTAAGAATTGTCAAATACGGCATCATCACTTCTGAGCGAGAAACCAGTGAATTTCATTAATGACACCTTATCGTGTCTTAAGAGAAAGGGACCATATTGACCTTATTCTAGGACAAATGCCTCTCCTCTTGTCGTGTTGACGACAATATCAACTGAAAACTCTAAGAATCACTTGAAGCAACCTATACATTTCATTTTGTGGAAGATTGTCGGCTCAGTTTGGTAAAAAAAGATGCCTGTGAACTGGTGGGTTAGGAGTCTGTATGGCAATGTTTCAGTTTTTGTTCTTTTATTTTTTTTGTTTCTCAAAATAGAAAAAAAATAATAATCCATTTGGCAACGTTAGTTAATTCTTTTATTCCTTGAAATAAAAAAGTGATCAAGAAATAGATTTAGAATAGAAACAAGAAATAAATAAATCAAAAGTAGTTTTTTTATTCTCGAGAACAATTTCTGGAATAAGTCATTTCTTTTCTTTTCTTCTTCTTCCTCTTCTAACCAGTGATTGGAGTCTCACTGCCCACCAACGTCCGCCGCGTCTGCCTGTCACTGATCGCTGCTACCATTGACTAGAGGAGGAGGAGAAAGAAGAGAGGAAAAAAAGAAAAGAAAAATGTAAAAAAAAAAAATTATTAAAAAATTAAAAGAAATTTTAAGGCACAAAAAAAGAATTGTAGATTATACCAGACGCATTCATGTTCTTTTTAATTCTGGGAAGAGAAATTGTGTGTAGTCATCAAACGTGTTGTTTTATTCATAAACTGTTTCAAGGAATAGAAATAGAAAAAAAAAATTATTTCTAAAATGAAACTATTTTCCGGAACAGAAATATCACCAAATGCATCCAAAGTGACTATGAAACAAGTTTCATCAATGAAGAAAACAGTGATGATAAAGAAAGAAATTGTAATTATTATTGGTTAGAAAAGCGTCCAATCAGTTCTAACCATGACCAGCCCTCACTAAAAACAAATGCTCACTATTCTAAGGGCAGCTCTGTCCTTAAGCAAACTTCCCTTTGGCTGGATAGTCAAATATTTCATCCTCGCATATCTTGCGGGTGTTTCAAATCGTTCTTTTTTGGCTCCCTATATTTTAGTGGTTTGTCTCGAAAGCCTTGGAGAGCAAGGCAGAAAGTATGCGGGACCACCTCGGCAACTTTTTCTATTATTCTGACCATGATAAGCACTGACTTCAGCATTATAAAGAGGCTCAGACTCTAAGCTCAAGAAAAACCATTCAACTTGCTTCTTCCCATTGCAGAGAAGGCAACATGACCCCCCCGTCTTTCTATTCCTTGCTGAAACTCTGCAAGCATTGAGTTGCCAAGGGCAGTCTTGCTTTCTGCACATTACTTCTTCACTCTTCGCATTTTAGTACGCTTCTTTTTCTTTTTTTCTTATTCATATAGAAGGAGGAGGACAATGACGACAGATCTTTTGTTCGCTCGTCGTTCGTAATGGCATGATTGCCTTGCCGATGAAACATCATTATATGTATCTGAGTCCTCCCTCTCTCTCTTCTCTCTTCCGAAATCTGCTTCTATATTATATCATTCATATGAAGGAGGAGGACAATGACGACAAATCTTTTGTTCGCTCGTCGTTCGTAATGGCATGATTGCCTTGCCGACAAAACATCATTGTATATATCCGAGTCCTCTCATTCTTCTCTTTTTTGGAATTTGCATTATATGTATATTATTCATATGAAAGGAGGGTCCTTCTTCTCTCTTTTGAAATTTGCAATATATGCATATTATTCATGCGAACTTCTCTTTTTTGGAATTTGCATTATATGTATATTATTCATATGAAAGGAGGGTCCTTCTCTCTTTTGAAATTTGCATTATATGCATATTATTCATGCGAAAGGAGGATGACGACGACAAATTTTTGTTCGCTCATCGTTGGCGTGATTGCCTTGCCGATGAAACATCATTATATGTATCCAAGTCCTCTCTCTGTTCTCTCTTCCGAAATCTGCTTCTATATTCTCCTGTTTGAACTTGGCTAAGTTTTGCCTTTTCTTCCTTTGATTTTTCTTTTTGGGAAAAGCTTGAACTTGCCTTAGTGGCAGCACGGTCTATCCCCTGCCGCAGCCAATCCAGCTCTCATTACTTGTTTGGGCTTGCGGTAATAACGGGAATTACTTACAATTGCCCTTTCTGCTATTGCATTTGAAACAACTCCTCACAGAACACAGGAAACCAGGCATATGCAGAGACACCTTTAACTGTTTCCTGCAAGAAAATGTGGCCTAGGCAACCAATTAGAGGTTTCTTTCAGGTAATTTATCTACTTAGTCATTGTATGAAAGTAGACCAATGTGGTCCAAGGTCAATAGTTATTGCAGAACTAAATACAACTGTACTCTAGCACAGGAATTAGCTGAATGTCGACTAGTGAGGGAACCAAAAGAACTGGCAGGGAAGAAGCTTTGTTTCAATCTATATCTCAACGAGGGTTGTCAATCAATTTATGAATCAGCCAAGATATACAAATCCAGTAAGTCTCTGGTGCTTTATGACTCAAATGAACAAATAATGTAGATAGGATGTCTAAAATAAATGTACGAAACTCTGGCTTCAATACCATTCGAAGAAACATGGCCGACCACACTTCTGGGGCCATATTCACCGCTTGACCGAGAGATTGGAATCCAAGAGCTACCCTTGCTAGGGTAGCCTGAGCCTGCAAATACATATATCACGAATCAGTAAACCCCTTCTCATGAAGATCATACTCGTTCTCTTTGTCCCAAACACAGATTTTTTTCTTTTGTTTTACAAACCTCCGAGTCTGAATATTGTACAGCTTCGACCTTCTCATACGACAATGAGCAACCTTCTACTTGATTCAGTAGAAAGGTATCTGCTGCTTTAATTATGTCCCGAAGGAGGAAAATGCGCACCCTCAGACCCTTTTCAGAGAGGATAAATAGCCAAAGATCCTCAGTAGCAGCAACAACAGCACGCATGTCGAAAGATTTCCAGCCCAGAGGGTTTGAGCTTTCTCCAGGGCTCTTGGAGTCCTCCACGTACTCAGATGCCTGTTCAGATATTGCTACAATCTGAAACAAGAGAAAGAGGTCATTCATATTTCGAAAGGTTGAACAGTAATTAGCAATTTATGCAAGTGAGGATTCATAAAAGCAATGACACGAGATGATAGAATCAAGGAGTAATAACTGGCCCAAACAGCTTCAAGAATATCTTGTACATGACAGAGACCATATGCAGCATATTATGTCAGAAACTAAATCCGATTCACCAGATTCAGCCATAGATGATATTTCAAATTCCAAATCGATTGTAAATTTGCAAATAGAGGCGCATTTATAAAATAGGCAAATAATGCAACAATTTGCTTCTCACTGTAATAACTCAGAGAATAAGCAACAGCAACCCAGCTAGCACGTAGGTCCAAGGATTCATGTTCCCAATAAAAGATATATCAAGTGATACAAATACCATAGAAAAATCTCACATTCAGATGCAACTGGAGAAAAAGTATACAATTCCAACAATATGCAATCATGTCCTCTATTAAAAATAGATTGATCTCGCAAGGTAAAAAAAAGGGACAAGGCAAAATGGCCCACCAGTCGCTCCAACCGATTCCACCTTATAGATCCATCATTCCGAATGACAAGTTGCCGCAAAATTCTTCTCATATCAGGATTGGGGTCTGCCAGAAGCCTCCCAATAACAAAAGGGTAAGCACTCTCAACAACTTTAAAATCAGGGTCTAGAAGTTTTGCGGTCCCTTCTAGTGATCCTAGGGCTCTTAACACCAAGGCATAGTCTGGTGGGAGTGAAAAGTTAAATTCATACATGACATCATACAGCTGATTCATTATTCCCTGCCATCCAAAACAGCAACAGTAATTCACAGTTTAGTTTCATCCATATTATACAACAAGATTCCACAACATCTATGCAATAGATAAAAGCCAAAGGGATCGATCAGCAGCTTCAACAAATTTGACTCACGTCCCAATCAGAAACTACACTTGACAGTAAACATACACAATTGCATCTTTCATGACTTCTTCTCATTCATAAAACACAAAAATGTGCTTAACATACTTGCTCCTACACCCACAGAAGCATGTACGAGCTTTATGCTCCACTTCTTGACACACAGAGGGATGTCAATATGAACAGGAAAAGCATCGATCAAATTTTGGTTGAGACATGGTGATCATCAAAGAATCACCTGCTTATCAAGTGAATGAACTACCAGGAGCAAATTACATCAGATACTTAGTGGCGCTCATCAATTGTGCGCAATCTATCAGTGCACTATGTTCTGTTCAGAGGAAAACAAGATATTCCTTGCTCACCACTAGACACATGTTTACAAAACTCATGCACAGGTACGCTTTCCATTTCATATCTTATAAAAAGACTGTTTTGCTGCATTTGGTCCTATCCTGCTCTAGGAATATTTTAGTGATAGGATTTATAGAAATAAGATGAACCAATTTGGTCAAGTACCTGTAACAAGCTCCTGTAATTTCTTTCATTGCGGTATTTCTGAGCAAGTTTATGAATAAAAAACCTAGATGCTTTCTCCCAGATGCATAAACAGATCAGATGACTTTGCTATTTGAAGTGAAAATATTCATCTGCAAAAATGGCTGAACTTGTAAAAAGGAAGGTTTGTAGGGGCTTATAAAGTAAACCTGAAAATCTTGAGATAGTCTGCTACCCTCACCACCAAAGGATGCTTTTAGTGCATCTGCAACTGCTTGTACATCAACCCCTTCAGGAATGAATCCCAAAGAAAGAAAGTCATTTGCTAGACCCAAAGAGTCACGATTAACGAAGTGCACAAGCTGAAAAGGAGAGAAACTGATCAAAAAGTTGAATCAGCATAGTACATATGACAACACTAAGGTAAAATGATGCAGGATGGTCACAACTGCTACATGGGAAATTTGTTTACAGGAGAGAGCGTGTGAATATGAAGATCATATGGTGACAGCCATGCAGCCTGGTTGTAATTGGAGTCTAGGCTGACAAATCTTTCTGACACTTTTGAAATAATATAAACTTGCATTACCTTAATACGTAACCAGCAAATATGAAAAGAGCAAATGCTAAATTGCAACTGCAGTAAGGCAATGCTCGTACCACTTGAATTAGTCCAACACGATAATGGCGAGGAATGTCTCCCATCATGCCAAAATCAAAATAGGCGAGAGAACCAGTGGAAGTTGCAACAAGGTTCCCTGGATGCGGGTCGGCATGGAAAAATCCAGCTTCAAGCAATTGTCTTAATGAGCAGTATAATCCCTATAAAGCACAATACAAATTAGGTAACTTTCAGGACACATTCAATGAGCTCAGGTGAAAAATTTGGCATTGTCTTTCCATCCTATGTGAATAACAACAACATCTAGATGATAGCAGCAAATAGACTTGCATAAAAAGTCAGACTATGGCTTCATAAAAAATGACGAGGGATTCTTTTTCCACCTGATCAATGAGTTTCCTTCTGTTCAAAGAAGCTTCCTTCAGGCTAGCTTCGTCTGTGAGTTTAATTCCATCTATCCATTCCATTGTCAGAACAGCTTTGCGAGTAAAATCCCAATATATTTTTGGAACCTTGACCAAGTTAGTATTTTTGTATTTGGAATCCCTCAGTGCAGCATTTGATTGCATGTTCTTGTCATCAACTATCATGAAAAAGTTTTAATCAGTGCACCAACAGAAGATTGTCCATAGCTACAACACCGTTCCACATCAGATACATGCACATAACCATCCATTATCACACACACACACACACACACACACACACACATGTGGAATTGCTTTTCTCAATGGAAAGTTGTATTCATTTTGCAAAAGCCCCAGCTGTTGGGTGAAGGCTACTGCAAAGAATGTTTCCAATATTGATATTGCACACTTGAGAAATAAATGTCCAGAATATGAAAGAATGACCCTATTGTAATAGTCAGATTAGTACTATTTTTTATAAGACACATTACAAAACTATAGAAGAATAACATCATGCGACTATAAACAATGAAGTTATTGAAAGATCCAAACATAATCTTCTGGAAATGAGCCATGACTGAACTACAGACATACATGTATCAGAAAATATTCTGGGGATGCGTCAAAGTACATATCCTACAGCTCCAGGAAATTTCTTGCATACTGAATATATGGTATATAAACTCACATGGGACAGAACCATAGAGAGAAGCAAAACGTTCTGCATTTTTTCCCTCCAGAACATAATCAATTTCGTCAAACATGTGTCTAACCTGTCAATAAGTAGAGAATATATCACATCCTTGATAAAATATAATGCGAACCAGAATCCAAAGGTGGAGAAAAAAATGTACAAAATAGTGCATGCTTCCAAATTTGAATTTGACATCAGTATTTTGGACACTGTAACATGGCCAAGCCACCAATAAAAATTAAACCATATGAGCTGTAAAAGAACCTCACCAGAATAGTAGGCAGTAATGCCTTAAGTATGATGCTCTTGCACTCAGAATACATGATGATAAAAGTAAAAGTTGCACTACTTCTAGAAATGCTGCATAAGATATAAACATAGGCTTGGACTGCCTCTGTAGATACTGAAGAGGCTTCTGATCCTACAAATTGAGAACTCAGTTTGGTTTCATTAAGTCAGAATTCAAATGCTTCCCCCATTAGGCACCACCGTGACAGTTACCCGGTTGTGATGGGGCAGTGGTACAAACATGACCCAATGAATTTGTTGAGAGCTCCATGAAGCCTGGAGACTTAAGAAAAGAAAGTGTTTTCTCCAAGATTACCTATGCCATTTTCAATCAGTATATGCTAATCTTGGAGCATTGATAATTGCCCCAAAGTAGTTGATGCATAATATTTCCCCAAGTCTGAATCTCTCGTAAGGATGACCCAAAAGAAGGCACGGAGTATCCCACCAAGCAGGAAACACCCACATCCACCATGTAAAAGCTTACATATATCCTTATCTCCATGTCTTACCTCGAATGCTATGAGAAATGCTTATCTTTTCATGTCATGGTGTTGTGTTAATTAGAATTGGCACTGAACAAATGAACCGCAAAAAAAAAAAAAAAAAAAAAAAAAAAAAAAGAAGAAGAAGAAGAAAAAGAAGATTTACCCCCAGAATGTCTGAAACAGCTAATGCAATAGCAAGCGCACTCATGAGGAGTCATAGATGTATAACTCAGCCCAAATAAGCCAATATCATAAATTTCATATAATATAACCTTCGCTAGTGTGTCAAGGGGAGAAGGGATTAGCATTCATCAGCATAGTCAAACAGTAAGATTTCCAACTTCAGACATTGACACGAAATTACTAAGAAGATAATGAAGATGCTCAACTACAAGCACTCTATTGGAAATTTAATAATTGTTTCATAGAAAATTTTGAGTCTGTCCAAGGAGAAGACGCACCCAACTGGGTTCACACCTGTCCATGTAGAAAGAAACTGCTCGATGAATATATTTACCCCTGCTTAAAGTTCTACTTGGTGTAGACGAGCTACACCCACCAAACCTCTAAATTAATATATGCCCACCCACTGACCATCGGCACAGAACCTCCTCCCCCCCCCCCCCCAACCGCACAGTTGCCCGCCCGCACGCAGGGCGGGGGTTCCCCAATGAACACTAATAGCAATAGCAAAGAAGTTTGTCCTGGACACTAGATAAAAGAACAGACCACGTTTCAGAGTCAAACAACTGATGGGAAGATCCAGAAAGTCAGATGATTGCATTGCTGCAGAGTTCAATTGTGTATTTCCAGACTAACCTTGAAACTTTATTCTCAAAGATGACCAACTCTCACAATGTTGGACATCCAGCATTAGTATGTCTAGTAAAGAAACAGAAACTAGCAAGAAAGTCAGAAGGCATTTTCAGATGTTTGCATGAAAATGCTCACCATTTCATTGACTGCTACTAAAAGATCTTTGCGTGCCTTTGCAAACCTCTTCAACTGACCACCAATCATATTGAATAGAAGAGCATCAAGAGTCAATGAAAGCGTCATTCCAGGCCTTTGTACTTTAACAGCAACCAGCTCTCCAGATAGAAGGTGAGCTGCAGGACTTGGCACAACAAAAAGAGACGGAAATGTTAAAGTCCAGGTCCAAGAAAGATCACCAAGCAACAGATAAGCAGATAAATAATCCTTCCACTCATAGAAGAGATTCTTTGACCTTTGTACACCTGCCCTAAAGATGCTGCTGCAATTGGCTGTGGACTGATGTCAGCAAAAATCTTTGAAATAGGAGCTCCCAACTGGGTCTCAATAGATTTATAAGCAACAGAAGTTGAAAATGGTGGTATTTGATCCTAGCACAAGAGAAAATTTTAGCTGTAGTTTGATCAGTTTCCAATGAATCATCAAAATCGGGAACAGCTTCCTCAGTTGACAATTTGAAAAAAAAAAAAATTATGGGAAAAAAAAAAAATACTTACCTGTAACTTAGCCAGCTCCTGACAATATATTTTGGGCAAAATATCTGGTCTCGTGCTCAGAGCTTGACCAAGCTGTACAATGTTAAATGTAAGACTTCAGCCAATCACGTGTCTTGAAATTTTGACTTGTGAAAACTAATTCTACCCAGACAAGCACAGAGTTTGGGTGGAAAAGACTTGCCTTGACATAAAATGGACCCAAGCGTATAAGAGTTTCACGAAACTGCAGGAATCACATATAATTTCCATAAAAATCAGATACAATTAGGAAGAGAGCGAAGAACTTCAGACATCATTGTTATTATCATACAGATCCAAAGCTTCATATATTACCATGTAAAAACCCCAGCTCATGAAAAGTGAAGTTACTTTAAGCATGATGGCATCAGAGTAACAAACATGCAGAAATCTTAGTCCACATCAGCCCATCTTAGATTTTAAATTTAATGTGAAAAGGCCATATGAATAACAAAAATGCCCAGTTCGCCATATCGTAGGGCCTAAGCATGGGTATTAAGTGATGATGACAATACCTTAATGGCTCGTTTCTTCGTGTCTTGGACAAAAAACTGCCAAATGGTTAACCGCAACACATGGAATGAAATAATTGCTGCTCTGTACAATGCTAAAAAGGGACCGAAGTGATAAACTGTAGAGAAGTTTCTGGAGCTATACGTTCCAAGAGCAAGGCCAAATTTACTTTCTAATGATTCCTTCCTCAATTTTGCATACTCAGCAGATGGCCCTTCACCATGCACGCTGGTAAATCCTGCAGAGGACCTTCACACACATCGTTGTGATAGGTGTGAGCAATACGTCTTAGAGGGCATATATGATCATTATCGATTTAAAAGCGTAAATGCTAAAGATAAACATTCCACTCACGAATATTGCCGTGAGAACAACGGCAGAAAACAGATTTCTTGTCTTGTTGAAATTCCAATGTCCTTTGTGCTACCAATCATAATAAGGTTTCCCACTGGGCTCTCAGTCCCATTGCAATGGCACAAACCTGCTAGGCAATTGCCAATTTCAAGGGAATAATGTAATTTCCACGGAGGATGAGACGATTGATACAAGCAGTAATATCCATACATACCAAAAATCAATTTCACTAAAAGCACCAGAATGTTTGCACTTTCTCCAAGACAATAGCATGCGGAACACTACCGGTGATAATACAGCCGTCATAACGCAAATCCCATGAAACAAAACCATTTCATGATCTCAATCCCATTAGAATGAAGAACTCCACAGCAAACACCAGCCCTAAAAGACACCACTTTCTCAAGTAACATTCGGTAAGGGGCGAAGTGCGCACTGGAATATCCATAACTACTTATTGTCTAACCGCAAACAAGCGAAACATGGATTCTCTACCGAGCACTGAGTCAGTTCAAACTATCAGCATCCCCCTCCGACGGAATTGGGAGGAAAAAGCGAGCAACGTCGATATAAGATCGCATAAGCAAACTAAGCGAAGTAATTCAAGGACGATCGTACTACATTTTACGAATATACCTACGTCTTTCGACAAACGAAACGCCCCCTACTCATCAGAACCCACAAGACAACAGCGGACGAACGTGATCAAACCACTACGGCGCAATACATAACAGCAAATAACCGTTCCGATGGACAAGCAGGTCAGCTAAAACAACAAAACTCCCCATCCCGAACGTCCACCGCCAGCACGTGAAGGTGAATAATTAAGCACTAATCTAAGAAGCATCGGAGACGCGGATGGAGCGGAGAGCAGGGAGATTACCCCTGGAGAGAAGTGCGACATTGCGGCGGCGGCGGGCGGCGCGGGCGAAGACGGAGCTCATGAGGCTGAGGCCGGGTGAGAAGCCATTGGGAGTGAGTTTCGCGAGTTCGTTGCGTGCTCAGCACTTGTTCGATGAATTGCCGCAGTGAAGAGGAACGTGCGAAACGGCCCCCGCTTTGTAGACAGAGAGAGAGATCTGATTGAGAGTGAGAAAACTGCCACGTCTCACGATCTCCAGTCCACCTGGCACCTCGCGGGGTGACCGAGCCGCCTTCCCTCGCCGGCGTCGTTTTGGTCGGTGCGCAAGAAAGAAATTTTGCGTTTTTTCCTTTTCGATAATTGATGGAGAGTTGCAGGATGAATGGGCTGGGAAAAATATTTTCCATCAACCGAAATAAGCCTTCAAAAAACGGATGTAGCCAAGGCTATTCTCGAATATATCAAATGCTAAGATGTATTCAAACTTCGATTTATAAGCGGTCAAGACTGTATTTTAAATACCAAACAAACGTTTCCATTTATATAATATTCGATTTTTTGAACAAGACGTGTGAGAAGCATCTTAATAATATTCGAATGCAATATTCTGTTGTGCTATTAAAGGTTATGATAGGATCTATTTTTATTTTATTTTTTGCTTTTTTGTTTTCTTTTTGTTGCAATAAAAAGCATAACGTACTTTTAAATGCAATACTAGAAAGAAACATTTCGAGCGACATTTCAAGAAGGGCTTCAATTAAGATGAAGATGGATTTTCTTGGTAACCGTTATTGCTTTTCGGATGAGTGCTCTTGAAGTTGCTTGCCTGACTCTAAAACAACATGCCTTCTAAAAAATTTTCCTTTGCTCCAAATTAGGATGCCAGCACTGAAATTGATCCTTATGGGGACCTGACCATCGACATCAAGAGAAGTAGGTCGGTTGGTTCTCGAAAGGTAATATGTTAAATGACTACCTGAAAAATTATGTTTGTTAGTTTTTGAATTGTTATTGTTATTTTTTTGGGTATGATTAACTTATCGAGTTTTCTTTTATTTTTAAGTTTGAGATTGACTTTTTTGTACTTGATCAATTTCTACTACCACTCAATCATATTGCACCGTGGCTTGCGTGGATGATCCAAACTTTAACAACTTGATGTGTTTTGAGAGCTAAAGTTGCGTGGAACAACCTAGTAAATCTAGTACCCATCTTCGGCTGTTTGAGTGGTAGTAGAAATTGATCAAGTACAAAAAAGTCAATCCCAAACCTAAGAAAAGTAGAAAAAAAAAAAAAAAAAAAAAGTAGATCCTATCAGAACATGTGCAATAGGATATCAAATATTATTGAGATTTTTCTCCCACATCTTATTCAAAGAATCAAATATTGACGAATAATTAGTCAACGATATCAATTATTTGAACACAAACAAATGATTCACTAAACCAAGCCGAAGCACAAGATTAATGTAAAAAATGTCAAACCCACCTTAAGATACTGTTTCAATGGCTCAAAAAATGTCAAACCCATCACGAAAGAAACACGTGTTTGTTGTTTCTTTATCTTGAGTACTATGATTCCACATTGTGCAGGTGTTTAGGGAATTTTCTTTGTCTAAAAACTTTATTGAAATACATACGCCAAAATTTATGGCTAGAATCCTATTACTTTTAAGCTGGACTATTATGGGATGGAAGCATACGTGGCTCAATCTCCATTGTTTCATAAGTCCATGCCATCTCTACTAATTTTAAGTCTTTCTAGTTTGCAGTGCTTTTAGGGCTGAACCCTTTAACATAAGGCACCCGATTGAGTTTACTATAAGTAGCGTTAAAATGGAAATAATGAAGTAGTATTCTGAGGTGGGTTGGACATTTTTTGCATTAATCTTGTGCTTCGATCTAGTTTAGTGAACCATTTGTTTGTGCATAGATAATTGATATCGTTGACGAATTATTCGTCAAAATATTCGATTCTTTGAATGAGACGTGCAAGAAAGATCTCAATGATATTCGAAAGCAATATCTTGTTGCGCTATTGAAGATTACAATATGATCTACTTTTTTTTTTCTTTCTTTTTTGCTTTTTTGCTCTCTTTTTTTTTTTTTTTGTTGCAATCCAAAAATATAGCCTACTTTTAAATGTAGTACTAGAAGAAGAAACTTTGCGATTGACATTTCAATAAGGACTTCAAATGCTCAAGATGAGGATGGATTCTCTTGGTAATAGTTGTTGCTTTCCAGATGAGTACTCTTGAAGTTGCTCGCCTTGCTCTAAAATAACATACATTTCTAATTTTTTTTTTTTCCTTCTACTCCAAATCAGGATGCCGGCACTGAAATTGATCCCCATGGGGGCCTAATCACTGACATCGAGAGAGAACTAGGTTGGTTGGTTCTAGAAAAATAATATGTTAAATAACTGCCTGAAGTACTATTTTAGTTAGTTTTTCGATTGTTATTGTCATTTTTTTGGTATGATTAATTTATTGAGCTTTCTTTTATTCCTAGACTTGGCACTGACTCTTTTGTACTTGATTGATTTCTTACTGCCACTTAATCATATTGCACCATGGCTTGCTCGAATTGTCCAAACTTTAGCAATTTGTTTAATGTATTTTTGAGATGTGAAGTTGTGTTACCAACAACCCAGTACCCATTTGTATTATTCCATTTTAGGTGAGAAGATGATATCTAGAGCTGAGCATATATATAATTCTTGTCTTCTTGCAGAGCGTGCAAAGGCAGCTCATATGAACTCGAAGACTATTGAGTCATTTATCTAATTCAAAAGGTCTGCAGCTAAAGATGGATATTTTTTGAGCTGCAGACTTTCTTGCTGGACAATATCCTTTCTCTAGTCGTAGACCCTTTGGAGAAGATGAATGACTTAATAATCTTCAATATGAGATGTCTTTGCATGCTTCGCAAGAAGTTGAGGATTATATATATGCTCAACTCCGAAGATTACCTCCTTGCCTAAAACGGAATAATACAAATCAGAAAGTTTGCAAGTGAAGGTGGTATGAGATTTACTGAGTTGTCAACAAATGGCATGCGACTTAAACCTTTGAAAAACACATCAAACGAGTTGCTAAAGTTTGGGTCATCTAAGCAAGCCATGATGCAATATGATCGACTGGCAGTAGGAAATCGATCGAGTACAAAATAGCTAGTGCCAAACCTAAGAATAAAAGAAAACTCGATAAGTTAATCATACACAAAAAAATGGCAATAACAATCGGAAAACTAACATAGTAATTATTTAACATATTTCCTTTGGAGAACTAGCCAACCGAATTCTCTCTCGGCGTCGGTGGTTAGGTCCCCATGGGGATCAATTTTAGTGTCGGTATCTTGATTTAGAACAAAGTGAAAAAATTTAGGAACGCATGTTGTTTCAGAACTAGGCAAGCAACTTCCATAGCACTCATCCGAAAAGTAGTAACTGTTACCAAGAAGATCCATCCTCACCTTAAGCATTTGAAGTCTTGTTGAAATGTCAAACACAAGTTTTTTTTTTTTTTTTCCAGCATTGCATTTTACATTTTTCGATTGCAACAAAAAAAAAAGTAGAAAATAAGAAAAGTAGATCCTATCATAACCTGTGCAATAGGATATCAAATATTATTGAGATTTTTCTCCCACATCTCATTTAAAGAATCAAATTTTGACGAATAATTAGTCAACGATATCAATTATTTGCACACAAACAAATGATTCACTAAACCAAGCCGAAGCACAAGATTAATGCAAAAAATGTCAAACCCACCTAAGGATACTGTTTCAATGGCGCAAAAATTGTCAAACCCATCACAAAAGAAACACGTGTTTGTTGTTTATTTGTCTTGAGTATTATGATTCCATATTGTGCAGGTGTTTAGGGAATTTTCTTTGTCTAAAGGCTTCACTGAAATACATACGCCTCCATGACTCATTCTAGTCATGTAGGTCCTATTGCTTTTAAGCTGAACTACTATGAGATGAAAGCATACCTGGCTCAACCTCCATTGTTCCATAAGTCCATGGTCATCTCTACTGATTTTAAGTATTTTTAGTTTGCAATGCTTTTAGGGCTGAAGCTTTTAACACAAGGCACCCGACTGATTTACTATAACTAGCGCTAAAATGGAAATAATGAAGTAGTATTCTGAGGTGGGTTGGGTATTTTTACATTAATCTTGTGCTTCGGTCTAGTCATGTGAACCATTTGTTTGTGCATAAATAATTGATATCGTTGACGAATTATTCGTCAAAATATTTGATTCTTTGAATGAGACGTGAGAGAAGGATCTCAATGATATTTGAAAGCAATATCTTGTTGCACCATTGAAGATTACGATAGGATCTACTTCTTTTTTTCTTTTTCTTTGTTTTTTGCTTTTTTGCTCTCTCTTTTTTTTTTTTTTTTTGTTGCAATCCAAAAATATAGCCTACTTTTAAATGCAGTACTAGAAAAAAAAAACCTTGCGATTGAGATTTCAATAAGGGTTTCAAATGCTCAAGATAAGGATGGATTCTCTTAGTAATAGTTGTTGCTTTTCGGATGAGTGCTCTTAAAGTTGCTCGATTGGCTCTAAAATAACATGCCTTCCTAAATTTTTTCCTTCTACTCCAAATCAGGATGTCGGCACTGAAATTGATCCCCATGGGGACCTAACCACCAACACCGAGAGAGAACTAGGTTGGTTGGTTCTCGAAAAATAATATGTTAAATAATTGCCCGAAGTACTATTTTAGTTAGTTTTTCAATTGTTATTGTCAATTTTTTGGTATGATTAAGTTATCGAGCTTTCTTTTATTCCTAGGTTTGGCACTGACTTTTTTTGTACTTAATTGATTTCCTACTACCACTCAATCATATTGTACCATGGCTTGCCCGAATTGTCCAAACTTTAGCAATTCGTTTAATGTATTTTTGAGAGGTGAAGTTGTGTGGTCTTTACCAACAACCCAGTGAATCTAGTACCCATTTGTATTATTCCATTTTAGGTGAGAAGATGATATCTAGAGCTGAGCATATATATAATCCTCATTTTCTATCAGAGCGTGCAAAGACAGCTCATATGAACTTGAAAACTATTGAATCATTTATCTAATCCAAAAGTCTGTTGCTAAAGATGGATATTTTTTTAGCTGCAGACTTTCTTGCTAGACAATATCTTTGCTCTAGTCGTAGACCCTTTGGAGAAGATGAATGACTTAATAATCTTCAAGTCAATATGAGCTATCTTTGCACGGTTCGTACGAAGTTGAGGATTATATATATGCTCAGCTCCAGACATTACCTTCTCGCCTAAAATGGAATAATACAATTCAAAAAGTTTGCAACTGAAGATGGTGTGAGATTTACTGAGTTGTCAACAAAGGGCATGCGACTTGACCTCTGAAAAACACATCAAACGAGTTGCTAAAGTTTGGATCATATGAGCAAGCCATGGTGCAATATGATCGACTAACAATATGAAATCGATCAAGTACAAAATAGCTAGTGCCAAACCTAAGAATAAAAGAAAACTCGATAAGTTAATCATACCCAAAAAATGGCAATAACAATCAGAGTTATTTAACACATTACTTTTGGAGAATTAGCCAACTGAATTCTCTCTCAGCGTCGACGGTTAGGGATCGATTTTAGTGTCGGTATCTTGATTTGGAGCAAAGGGAAAAAATTTAGGAATGTATGTTTTTTCAGAACCAGGTAAGCAACTTCCATAGCACTCATCCGAAAAGTAGTAACTGTTACCAAGAGATCCATCCTCAACTTAAGCATTTGAAGTCTTGTCAAAATGTCAATTATAAGTTTTTTTTTTTTTCCAACATTGCATTTTACATTTTTGGATTGCAAAAAAAAAAAGGTAGAAAAAAGGAAAAGTAGATCCTATCATAACCTTCAATGGGGCAATAGGATATCAAATATTATTAAGATTTTTCTCCCACATCTCATTCAAAGAATCAAATACTAACGAATAATTCGTCAACGATATCAATTATTTGCACACAAACAAATGATTCACTAAACTAAGCCGAAGCACAATATTAATGCATACAATGTCAACGATACTGTTTCATTATTTCCATTTCAATGCTAAGTATTGTAAACTTAATCAGGTGTCTTGATGTATTAAAAGGTTCAACCTTAAAAGCATTGCTAACCAAAAAGGCACACTTAAAATCAGCAGAGATAGGACTTATGAAACAGAAGAGATTGAGCTAGGTATGCTTCCATCCTATGATAATTCAGTTTAATGGGACTAGCTTGATTCGTTCCAAGCATAAATTTCGGTGAATGTATTTCAATAAAGCGGCAACAAAAATTCCTTAAACACCTGCACAATGTGGAATCATAGTATTCAAGACAAACAAACAACAAACACGTGTTCCTTTCTTGATTAGTGATCTTACGCCTAGTAGTATCACTTTCTGTATTGGCCTTATTTCTAAGATAAAAATAAAAAATGAACAAATCCAAATATTTATTAATATTCATCGTCTAAATGATTATTAACAAGGATAATACCTCCTGGCATATCAACTAATTTACTTTTGTTCTCCTAGCTTCCATGGACTAGTTGTTGATCTAGGCAGAGGGCACAAGAGAAATACGAGGAAGCTCACCTTACAAACGTGAGAGGAGATTTTAATGATTCCTTGAGGAGTTTGTTTTCGTAGTTTAAGTACTCCGAGTTGAATGTCTTCTTGGGATGGACCCCAAGGACCTGCAAATATTGCAAGCAAGAAATATTTACAGGATACCCTAACCCTAGATGACTATCGAGAGAGGGAGAGACCCAGTGGTCGCTTCGAGTGGCATCCTTGAGAATGTAGGGGATGGGCGAGAACCTGTTGATGCAAAATACCTTTCGAACCTGAATCTCTAGATTCTACTGGGAAGTGTCCTTAATGGGGACAGCAAGGACAATAAGGAGGCCATTTACGACAACCGGGATTCGGGAGACAATGAGGCGACAAATTGCATTATCTCTTTGCTGAGAGTGCCCCATCTTCCGTGACGATGCACTGAATCGAGAAGGCGGTATCCCTCAACATGAGGAACACCGGTTTCTTTCCCATTGACCTAGTCAGTTGCGCCCTCCTGCGCACAGGTACTATCTGCCCCTCCGTCTCTAGAGAAAGAGCACCCACCTCCGAGTAATCTAAATTGAGCTCTCCCATCGCTAGTAACTAGTCTAATCCTTCCCATCCTCCTCCTAAGCTTGCTTGAAGGAGGAATCGACAGATTGGGCGAAATCAACTGTGCGACAATGTTCTGGAAGAGGGAACTAATCAAGGTAATGGGAGGCATATAGGATTTTTGTGAGAGAAATCGATTGCGCTTGTGCAAGAATGTCTTCTGATCGCCGGAACAGGAGACGTCTAGGGATTGTGGGAGAGATGGTCGAAAGGGGCATCATGGGTAAGCTAGTAGCAGTGCACATTTTCAAAGAAGATATAGGGCGGCGCTAAATGACAAATATATCAATTTTCTTTTATTAAAAGATTCTTTAATATTTTCGTCGCATGAACTAAAATTACTCTTCATGCGAAATACAATTGGATAAACTCCATTGGGTTTGACCCTGATACTACGCATGTGCAGGTTTTCACTCCCCAAAATGCCCGGGCTTCCGATTAGCTACTGTAAAAGTTAATGATCTCCAAATAATGCCAAGGGACGTGGAAGCCAAGGAAATTCTGAGATGATACCTAAATTTTTAGATAGATTGTGACGTGGGATTGCCACATTAATGTTAACGAATGCTCCTATTTCCCTGGTAGTTAAATGAATTTTCAAATAAGTAGAACTTTTCCATAGAATATTTGTCCAAATTCCTATCTAACATTATCAATAAATGGAATTAAATAAAATGTTTAAGAGCACTACTTCTCCACAAATGAATAAATAAATAAATAAAGACCGAAAATTTGGAAAATATGTCAAGGTAAGCTTCGCTTTGGTCAACGAAGAAAACAAAAAGGAAAAATTACACAAATGATCCCTCAATTATGGCCAAATGTGTAATTTTATTCATAAAATTTTAATTTATTTCATTTTAACCCAATGTGCAATGTGGTCTCCGAATTATTAATTTATTCAATGTGGTCCATGAAATTTTGATATATATTTAATTTAATCCATAAACGAATGGAAAATATCTAATATCATCCTTCTCTATCAATTCAAGTTTTGGAACAATATTAAATATTTTCATAAAATTTAGGAATTTGATTAAATATTTATCAAAAGTTCAAGAATTGCGTGGAATAAAAAATTGAATAAATGCTAAAAAGGGACCGAAGCGATAAACTGTAGAGACGCTTCTGGAGCTATACGTTCCAAGAGCATGGCCAAATTCACTTTCTAATGATTCCTTCCTCAATTTTGCATACTCAGCAGATGGCCTTTCACCATGCACGCTGGTAAATCCTGCAGAGGACCTTCACAGACACCGTTGTGATAGGTGCGAGCAAAAAGTTTTATAGGGCATATATGATCTAGCAATTTAAAGCCCAAATGCTCAAGATAAACACTCCACTCAGGAATATTGCCGTGACAACAGCTGCAGAAAACAGATCTCTTCTCTTGTTGAAATTCCAATATCCTTTATGCTACCAGCCTACCAATCAATACAAATTTTCCCATTGGGCTCTCGGTCATAAACCTGCTAGGCAATTGCCAAATTCAAAATGCAAGGAAATAATGTCATTTCCACGGAGGATGAGACGATTGATACAAGCAGTAATATCCATACATACCAAAAACCAACTTCACTAAAAGCACCCAAATATTTACTCTTCCTCCAAGACAATAGCATGCGGAACACTACCCGTGATAATACAGTCGTCATGACGCAAATCCCATGAAACGAATGATCTCAATCCCATCGGAATGAAGAACTCCACGGCAAACACCAGCCCTAAAAGACACCACTTTCTCAAGCACCATCCGGTAAACAATCGAAACATGGATTCTCCACCGGCAGCCCATCAAACGAATGTCTCGGCACGGAGTCAGTTCAAACCATCAACATCCCCCCTCCGAAAGCGAGCAAAGTCACTATAAGATCGCATAAGCAAACCAAGCGAAGCAATACAAGGACGATCGCACTACATTTTACGAATACGTGTCCGTCTTTCGACGAACGAAGCGTCCCCTAGTCATCAACACCCACAAGACAACAGCGGACGAACGTGATCAAACCGCTACGGCACGATACATAACTGCAAATAACCGTTCCGAGGAACAGTTAGGCCAGCTAAAACAACAAAACTCCTGATCCCGAACGTCCACCGCCAGCGCGTGAAGGTGGATGATTAAGCACTAATCTAAGAAGGATCGGAGACGTCGATGGAGCGGAGAGCGGGAGATTACCCCCGGAGAGAAGTGCGACATTGCGGCGGCAGCGGCGGGCGGCGCGGGCGAAGACGGAGATCATGAGGCTGATGCCGGGTGAGAAGCCACTGGGAGTGAGTTTCGCGAGTTCGTTGCGTGCACAGCACTCGTTCGATGAACTGCCGCAGGGCAGAGGAACATGCCCCGCTTTGTAGAGAGAGAGAGAGATCTGATTGAGAGTGAGGAAACTGCCACGTCTCGCGATCTCGGTCCACCTGGCGCCTCGCGGGGTGACCGAGCCGCCTTCTCTCGCCGGCGTCGTTTGGGGAAAGAAATTTGCGTTTTTTCCCTTTTCGATAATTGATGAAGAGTTTACGGAGAGAAAACGTTTTTGTGAATTTTTTGACATTTATTTCGTAAAACATAAATGAATTATGAAAAATATTTTCCATCAAGTCTTCTAAATTAAGAGAAAATATTTTCTACTTTTAAAAAAGGATGAAAACATTTAAATAGGGCCCGATGATATGACTTGCTCGTCTTTTACTCTAAAGTCAACGGATAATAATAAATGCATGAATTTTGATTCAACAACACTAGATATAACCGGAGTTTGATTTGCAAAATTGATAAAAAAAAAAAAAAATTATGACTGAATTTTATGGGGAATCAAATCTAACTTGACTATTTAAATGTAGATCAATAACCTGTCACATCTATTGTTGTATCATCTTTAAGTATCAATCTTAGTAAGCCTATCCTAACTAAATTTGGTTTGCACAAATTCAAGTATTGCCTATAACATAGTACGTTTAGTATTTCGATACAAAGCAAGAATATACTGAAAATTCTTGCACCGGGGCACTTTGTTGTCTTTTGCTTATTTTCTCATTATTCACTTAGCTTGATCATCCTAATAAATTAATTGCGCATGTTTTACATGTAGTACAATGGAATGTTCATATGTAAAACCCATCAGTTCAATATCATATTAATCTTCTCTCGACCACTAAAAATAATATAATGATATTTTCACACACATACATATTTACGTTATATATAAGACATGAAGTCAAGATCCTCCAATCCCCCGCTATTTCTAAAATTTAACGACAAAAGTTTCAATTAAAAAGCGATGAGCAGGAGAGGTATCTGTCTATATCTGCGGCTTAATTACGAATGAGGTACATGCAACTATCAGTAACAAAAATCAAACTCAAGCTTGTTCAGCGAGAAAATGAAGTGCTCAAACTTCCCCGTGATTATTGCAGCACTTCCATCATATTGTGCTCAACTTTCGTCAGGAGCTCGGAAACAAAGAATCGAAAGAGAAAGTTGCATTATGCTGATAGAGCAAAGTCAAATATGGGGTCCAATTTATTGAGTCTCATCACCCAATAGAACTCTCGATAACATAATCAATTAAATACTTTCAAATTGAGGTAGATGCACCGACCTGATCTTAGCATTCGAGAAAAGCCTCGGCCACATCCATTTTTTGAAGAGCCGTGCCCCATTTGGGTGTGGGGCCGGGCCAGGTATGGGCCTAGCCCATTTTCCCTTTCTCTCGGCCCGGCCCGCGCGCTCTTCTTCCTCCTTCCTCCCTCACGCGGCTCACGCCTTCTCTGTGGCGACAGAGACGTACAACGGTACAGGAGCAGAAAGCAAAAGCAGCCGTGATCCGCTGGTCGGGATCAGGCCGGCCGGCAAAGTGGCAGTGGCAGAAGCCATGCGCCCTTGCCGGTTGCCTTTAAGAGGGAGAGAGGAGCTTCTTTGAAGCGGGATTCGGAGGGGAGCTCATTGGAGATAGAGAGGAAGCGGGGGGGAGAGAGAGAGAGAGCGAGAGAGAGAGAGAGAGAGATTTTCTCCCCCTTCGCCGGTGGTCCGTCTGAATCGCCTTGACCTTCTGCAGAAGCCAACTGACCCGTCGCCGTTCGTCGTAGCAAACTTCTGAACCAGGTAACCCCGGAAACGCTCCACCTCTCCCTTGCTTTTTAAGTTCGAGAATGAGACCAAACCGACGAGATTTTGAGCGAACCGTACAAACTACAAACTGGTTTGTCGCCAATAACGTTGATTTGGAGCTTAATATGTTGGGTTTATGCCACGAACGGCATTAAATCCGAATCTAGAAGTGGTTTCCGAATCGCACATCACATGTTCGATAAAATGTTTCAGTGAAGAACCGAACTCGAATCTTTTAAAACTAAAGCTTAGATCTATGTTATCTATGTGATTTGTTCTAATATTGCTGTCTTGACACTGACATCTGCATTTTCTTTGATTTTGTGGCATGTCGTTTGATGCCCGAGTCGGCCATAGACGAACGTTTTCTCGTCGGAAAATCCACGCCCTTCGCCGGAGGAGCCCGCGGTTAGAGGCCGCTATAGTCAGTCCTTTCTTTTTGTCTCGGCGGGCATATATGTGCATGCTTTGTTGCTACGGAGTTTGCTTTTTCTTCTTCTTCTTTTTCCCCTATCTATGTATGCTTCCGGTGAGCTTAATGTCGCCGGAAGGAGTCCGGCGTTAGCCGGAGTAGTGACCGGCAAAGATGACTTGGTGATGGTTGGAGACGTTAGGTGTTGACGTCGGATCGATTATACTTTCGCGAGGAAGTCTTTGGGGAGGAGACCTGGCAATGGGGAAGAAGATGCAGAGCAAAGAATAAAAGGAAAAGGAAAAGAAAGAAAAAAAGAATAAGAAAATATTTTTTTCCAAATATAACAAATCTGATTCGGATCAGGGTATGGAGGGTTAAGTGAGTGGGCCTAGAGAGTGGACTGGGCCGGCCGTAAATTCGGATGGGCTGGATTGAGAATAAAAATGGCAAGAAATGGGCTGAAAATTGTGGGTTGGGTGATTTTTAAAATGGGAATTAGTGTATTCGGATCGGACCCTAAGGTCGGCCCGAATATCACACCCTACCCGGACCATTAGGATCCGTATCCGATCCGTTCCGCAGTACCTTTTCCTGAATTAAAATTATTATAAAAATACTAAAAAATCCAAAAAATTATAACAAATTCAAAAAATTTTGGAAAAATTTTAGAAATTATATTTGAACTAGTCTTTTTTTTTTTTTTTTGTTAGTGTTAATTCTAGTTTGAAACTAAATTAATATAGAAAAAGTGAAAATCCTTTCATCAAAAATTGTATTCCAAAATTGAACGAGCCTTTAAGGCTTCACAAATAAGGTTTTTTTGTATCGTTTCTTTTAGAGATGAAGCTAGGTCATTTGTGCATTTTAATTCGATTATACTTGATTGCGTGATTTTAATATATTGATTGTTTATTTTATTTTTAGAATAGTTATGATGAACTTTAAAATTTTCGATAAGCTACCCTGACACTTTGATTAGCAGATGGTGAAGTTTAAGTATCGAAAAAGGGTTGTAGTTAAATAGCTAGGGTAATCAAGTCTTCGATCATGAAATCTCTGGTCGCACATGCATCAAGACGACACTCTCATGTCTAGATTAAGGTTTCTAGCTACCCTCAACAATGGCTAGTGGCAGCTCATTTTGAACACGTAGATTAGGAAAATCAATGTCACACAAGGTATGGACTTAGGGAGAGTCTATGCTTTATAAGTGAGTACATTTAAATATATTTCCCTCTCTCGCGAGGGATAGGGCATGACAGCTAATAATTATTTAGATGATGAATACCGATAGAAAATATGTGCAAGTGTCTAGGGAATTTTTGTTGTCCAAAGATTTCATTGAAATACATAAGCTGAAATTTATGACTGGAACAAGTCAAGTAGGTCATGCTGCTTTTAAGCTGGACTGTTATCGGATGAAAACATACTTGGCTCAATCTCTGTGGTTCCATAACTAACATGTTAATTTTGAGCATTCCCTGCTGATTCATGTTGAGCTTTGATCCGGTTTCGAGTTTTGTTCTCGTCCAGGTCTCCTTTCATTTTGACGCCCATCACTTGTTTGACAAAATGTTTGTGTCAAGGCCGTATGTATTTTCTTCCGATTTTGAGCAGCTCGAACGTGTTAGCTATGGGGTACGCTTGTCAGTGACCTCTCTCTAACCTCAAAATATGTTTTGTGTCACCGCGGTTCAACATGCAAGTCTCGTTCGGTGGTGCCTCTGTGTTGTTTTATCCTGTGCATTGTTCTCATGGTGAATGTGAATACTGGCGAGCAAATGAACTAGCAATCTTGACGAACGCTGATTTCTTACGATGCTTGGATGAGCTTTTACTATTACGTTCCATTTTATATGTTACACGCTTCGTTGTTGAGTCATGATCGGGGATGGGCGGTGCTCAAATGACGTGCGGGTGTTAAGACAGTGGTGAAAATTTCACTTAATGCCCAAGATTGTGATCCATAACAGACGTTTTGTGTTGGTGACTTAAGTTTTGATGTTGAAAATTGGAGGGCTCGTGTTCTGGGCAGGATAAGGAGAGTCGAGGGAGCAGTGGGGATGGGCCATGCTTGGAAGAGGGCTTAGAGAGAGAACAAAATAGGAAATTGGCTTGGGTTTAAGCTTTGTAAATTAACTCCGGCTGAATATTGTCTTAGTTAGAAACGCACCACGTGTGCTCTTAGCAAAAGCCGGCTGGTCGAGAACAAAAGAGAGGGGATTGCGTTCCTTGGGCTGGCTTGGTCGAATTCGGGTTATTTTTAAAGTGGGCCCTATGGCGGCCCGGGTTTTTTTTAATCCAACCGGCTTAGTCGGGCCGGGTCTCTTGACCCGGTCCGAATTCCTTTCTTTATAGTATTACAATTCATAAATAAATATTTAAAATGGAAAATATTAACAAAGAAAAATCTTAAAAATCAAATTTTTAGAAAATCATAAATTATTTTAGAAAGATTCAAAAATCAAAAAAAAGAAGAAAATTCGCAAAATCCCTAAAGTTAAAAAAAAAAAAAAAAAAACTACAAAAAAATTCTAAACATTAGAATTCCTTGAAGAAGTTTAAAAATAGTCTTTTGGGTAATTTTCCTTTTAAAAAAAAGCGGAAGTCTCTTGACTTGGAAATTGTGCTCAAAATTTGGACAAGCCTTTTAGACCTCTATCTTAGGGTTTCGATTGCCCTTAAGGACAAATACCCTTGATTGTGCATTTTCATTGTGTTGACTATGGCCTCCATTTAGTTTAGTTAGAAATGTCATGCTCTCTAGCTTGTAATGTTGAATATTTGCTCTCCTATGCCATTTATTTAGCACTTTCTTTGGCTACTAATTGTTATTTTAATAATTGTACACTCACATGGTCACCTCACGTTTTAGTGGATCAATTTAAAATTAATTAAAACCACCTGACAATTTTTTTTCTAAAATGAACAAGATTAAGTGCCTAAATAGCACTAATTGATTAACTAGTGTAATCAAGTTTCCAACCCTAGATTCTCGATTGCGTAGGAA
Organism: Eucalyptus marginata; assembly: GCA_014182565.1. Taxonomy (NCBI): domain Eukaryota; kingdom Viridiplantae; phylum Streptophyta; class Magnoliopsida; order Myrtales; family Myrtaceae; genus Eucalyptus; species Eucalyptus marginata. Next base: position 53,061,971 of record CM024587.1, on the reverse strand, counting down.
ACAAGACATATTCCAATGCCTCACTTGATTTTTGGTCGACCCTAATGAGTTAGTGATGACTCATGTTTAGAAAATTCTCATTGTGTCAATTTAAATACCGCCGCATGAGATATAGGCTTGGAAAATCACTCCTAAAACGAGGACCATAGGGCTGTCCTTTAGATAATACTCTTAAACCTATAACCCTTTATACGAAGGGGTAGGTTATGACAATCCCCTATGCCTAGATCAACAACTAGTCCTTGGAAGCAACGAAAACAACAGTAATTTAGTTGATATGTTAGGAGGTGTTATCCTTGTTAGTAATCATTTAGATGATGAATACCGATAGAAAACATTTGGATTGATGTATTTTCGATTTTTATCTTAGAAATGAAGCCGATAAGAGAGATATCGCTAGGTGTAAGATCACAGATCAAGAAAGGAACACGTGTTTATTGGCTATCTCTACTAATTTTAAGTGTGTCTTTCTAGGTAGCGGTGCTTTTAGGGTTGAACCTTTTAACACATCAAGTCCCCGACTGAGTTTACTATAATTAGCACTAAAATGGAAATAATTAAGTAATATTCTGAGGTGGATTGGGCATTTTTTGCATTAATCTTATCTTTCGGTTTAGTTTAATGAACAATTTGTTTGTGCATAGATAATTGATATCATTGATGAATTATTCGTCAAAATATTCGATCCTTTGAATGAGACGTACAAGAAGGATCTCAATGGTATTCGAAAGCAATATCCTGCTGCGCCATTGAAGATTACGATAGGATCTATTTTTTTGGTTGCAATCCAAAAATATAGCCTACTTTTAAATGTAGTACTAGAAAAAGAAACACCTTACGATTGACATTTCAATAAGGGCTTCAAATGTTTAAGGTGAGAATGGATTAACAGTTACTGCTTTTCGGATGAGTGCTCTAGAAGTTGCTTGCTTTATTCTAAAACAACATGCCTTCCTAAATTTTTTCCCTTTACTCCAAATCAAGATAGCGACATTAAAATCGATCCCCATGGGGACCTAACCAACGCTAAGAGAGAATTCGGTTGACTAGTTCTCCAAAAATAATATGTTAAATAACTACCCGAAGTACTATGTTAGTTTTCTGATTGTTATTGCCATTTTGTTTTTTTGTATGATTAACTTATCTAGTTTTATTTTATTTTTAAGTTTGGCACTGGATATTTTGTACTTGATCGATTTCTTATTGCTAATCAATCATATTGCACTATGGCTTGCTCGAATGATCCCAAGTCTAGCGACTCATTTGATGTGTTTTTAAGAGGTCAAGTTGCATGCCCTCTACCAACAACCTGGTAAATCTTATACCATCTTCAGTTGCAAACTTTCTGATTTGTATTATTCCATTTTAGGCAATGAGATAATGTCCGGAGCTATATAATCCTCAACTTCTTGCGGAGCGTGCAAAGACAGCTCATATCGACTTTAAGATTATTAAGTCATTCATCTAATCCAAAGGCCTACAGCTAAATATGGATATTTTTTTAGCTGCAAACTTTCTTGCTAGATAATATCCTTACTCTAGCTGGAGACCCTTTGGAGAAGATGAATGACTTAATAATCTTCAAGTCAATTTGAGTTGCTTTTGCACGCTCCGCAAGAAGTTGAGGATTATATAGCTCCGGACATTATCTCCTCGCCTAAAATGGAATAATACAAATTAGAAAGTTTGCAACTGAAGATGGTATGAGATTTACCGGGTTGTTGGTAAAGGGCATGTAACTTGACCTCTCAAAAACACGTCAAACGAGTTGCTAAACTTGGGATCGGAAAGCCATAGTGCAATATGATCGATTGGCAATAAGAAATTGATCAAGTACAAAATATCCAATGCCAAACTTAAGAATAAAAGAAAATTCGATAAGTTAATCATACCAAAAAAAAAAAAAAAATAGCAATAACAATCAGAAAACTAACATAGTACTCTGGGTAATTATTTAACATATTACTTTTGGAAAACTAGTCAACCGTATTCTCTCTCAGCGTTGGTCAGGTCCCCATGGGGATCAATTTTAATGTCGATATCTTGATTTGGAGTAAAGGGAAAAAATTTAGGAAGGCATGTTGTTTCAAAACCTGGCAAGCAACTTCCAGAGCACTCATCCGAAAAGCAATAACTATTAATCCATCCTCACCTTAAACATTTGAAGCCCTTATTAAAATGTCAGTCGTAAGGTTTCTTTTTCTAGTACTGCATTTAAAAGTAGGCTATATTTTTTAATTGCAACAAAAAAAAATAGATCCTATCGTAATCTTCAATGGCACAGCAGGATATTGCTTTCGAATATCATTGAGATCATTCTCACACGTCTCATTCAAAGGATTGAATATTTTGACGAATAATTTGTCAACGATATCAATTATCTATGCACAAATAAATGGTTCACTAAACTAGACCGAAGCACAAGATTAATGCAAAAAATACCCAACCCACCTTAGAATACTACTTCATTATTTCTATTTTAGCGCTACTTATAATAAACTCAGTCGAGTGCCTTGTATTAAAAGCTTCAACCTATAAAGCACTGCAAACTAGAAAGACTTAAAATCAGCAGAGATGGTCATGGGACTTATGGAACAACGAAGATTGAGCCGGTATGCTTCCATCCCATAGTAGTCCAGCTTAAAAGCAATAGGACATACATGACTCATTCCAGCCATAAATTTTGGCGTATGTATTTCAATGAAGCCTTTAGGCAAAGAAAATTCCTGAACACCTGCACAATGTGGAATCATAGTACTCAAGATAAAGAAACAACTAACACGTGTTTCTTTCGTGATGGGTTTGACATTTTTTACGCCATTGAAACAGTATCCTGAGGTGGCCATTTTTTTTGTATGATTAACTTATCGAGTTTTCTTTTATTTCTAGGTTTGGCACTGACTTTTTTGTACTTGATCGATTTCATACTGCCAATCGATCATATTGCACCATCGCTTGCCTGAATTGTCCAAACTTTAGCAATTTGTCTAATGTAGTTTTGAGAGGTGAAGTTGTGTGGTCTTTACCAACAACCCAGTGAATCTAATACCCATTTGTATTATTCCATTTTAGGTGAAAAGATGATATCTAGAGCTGAGCATATATATAATCTTCGTCTTCTTGCGAAGTGTGTAAAGGCAGCTCATATGAACTTGAAGACTATTGAGTCATTCATCTAATTCAAAAGGTCTGCAGCAAAATATGGAAATATTTGAGTTGAATGTCTTCTTGGGATGTACACCAAGGACGTGCAAATATTGCAAGCACGAAATATGAACAAGATACCCTAACCCTAGATGAAATGACCATCGAGAGAGGGAGAGACCCGGTGGTCGCTTCGAGTGGCATCCTTGAGAATGTAGGGGATGGGCGAGAACCTGTTGATGCAAAATACCTTTCGAACCTGAATCTCTAGATTCTACTGGGAAGCGTCCTTAATGGGGGCAGCAAGGACAATAAGGAGGCCAATTACGACAACTAGGGATTCGGGAGACAATGAGGGGACAAATTGCATTATCTCTTTGCTGAGAGTGCCCCATCTTCCGTGACGATGCACTGAATCAAGAAGGCGGTATCCCTCAACATGAGGAACACCGGTTTCTTTCCCATTGACCTAGTCAATTGCGCCCTCCTGCGCACAGGTACTATCTGCCCCTCCGTCTCTAGAGAAAGAGCACCCACCTCCGAGTAATCTAAATTGAGCTCTCCCATCACTAGTAACTAATCTAATCCTTCCCATCCTCCTCCTAAGCTTCCACGGTTGCTTGAAGGAGGAATCGACAGATTGGGCGAAATCAACTGTGCGAGAATGTTCTGAAAGAGGGAACTGATCAAGGTAATGGGAGGCATCTAGGATTTTTGTGAGAGAAATCGATTGTGCTTGCACAAGAATGTCTTCTGATCGCCGGAACAGGAGATGTCTAGGGATTGTGGGAGAGATGGTCGAAAGGGGCATCATGGGTAACCTAGTAGCATGCACATTTTCAAAGAAGATATAGGGCGGCGCTAAATGACAAATATACCAATTTTCTTTTATTAAAAAATTCTTTTATTTTTTTCGTCGCATGAACTAAAATTACTCTTCGTGCGAAATACAATTGGATAAGCTCCATTGGGTTTGACCCTGATACTACACATGTGCGAGTTTTCACTCCCCAAAATGCCCGGGCTTCCGACTAGCTACCGTAAAAGTTAATGATCTCCAAGTAATGCCAAGAGACGTGGAAGCCAAGGAAATTCTGAGATGATACTTAACTTTTTAGATAGATTGTGATGTGGGATTGCCTCGTTAATGTTAACGAATGCTCCTATTTCCCTGGTAGTTAAATGAATTTTCAAATAAGTAGAACTTTTCCATAGAATATTTGTCCAAATTCCTATCTAATATTATCAATAAATGGAATTAAATAAAATGTTTTAGAGCACTACTTCTCCACAAGTGAAAAAATAAATAAATAAAGACCAAAAATTTGGAAAATATGTCAAGGTAAGCTTCGCTTTAGCTAATTAAGAAAACAAAAAAGGAAAATTACACAAATGATTCCTCAATTATGGTCAAATGTGTAATGTGATCTTTGAATTTTTAATTTATTTCACTTTAGCCTAATGTGCAACATAGTCTTTGTCGCGACCTACCCCTTGGGGGAGGGAACAAGTTTAGGAGTATTGCCTAAAAGATGGGCTTATGACCCTTGATTAGGCACGAGCTCTCCTAAGCTCATACCCCGCATGACATTGGGATATTTTTTAGGAATTTTGCACAAAATGAGTTGCCACTAGCCTATTGGGGTCGGCTAGAAACCAAGTGAGGCATAGGAGTGTACCTCACTTCCTACACAACCAGAGAATCTAGGGTCGAGAACTTGATTACACTAATTGACCAATTAGTGCCATTTCGGTACCTAATCTTATTCATTTAAAAATAATAATTTTTTGGCAGGCAATTTGGATTGATTTTATACATATCCACTAACATGTGAGGTGAGCATGCGAGTACGCAATCATCAAAGTAATAATCATAACTACCGAAATCCTAATTGCAATAAAATTGAGCACGTGCAATTAAACATAACTAAATATGCAAATTACACATGCGATATAATTAATATGCAAGCAAATAAAGGTATAATTATACTAAGAATGCAAATCATAGCAATTCCCAACAAAACCCTGCAATTTTTGGATTTTCGAATTTTTTTAAAATTTTTAAATTTTTAATTAATTTAAAAAAACTAGAATTTTCAATATTTTCTGAATTTTTTAAAATTTTTTAATTTTCTCTGAAATGTTGTTGAATTTTCGGAAAATTTTTTGAATTTTTATTATTTTTCGAAATTTTAAATTCAGAAAATTTTTGAATTTTTATCATTTTTCGAAATTTTTTTATTTTTTTTGAAACTTTTTGAATTTTTAATATCTTTTAAATATTAAATATTATTATATTCAGGAAAACGGGCTCGGATCGGATAAAACCCCATCCAACCCGCTGATCCGATCCGAGCCCAAGTCCGTCCCACGTCGGATAAAAGAATGATTTTTTTTTTTTTTTTAGTTTAGTTGTTTTTTTAAATCTATATATATTTTTCTTTTCTTTTTCCCTTCTTGTCTTATCCCTATTTTATCTTTTTCTGCGGCACTGCCCCTCGTGCGATTCCTCCTTCCCGAAGCCACTTTTATCTTCTTTTCCCTCCTTTTTTTTTCTTTTTTTCTTTTATGGTTTTTCTTTTTCCTTGTTCTTTTTTATTTCCCCTTTGGCGTTCTTCTTCTTCCCCGACGCTTCTTCCTCAATTTGCGCCATCCTCACCGAACTAAAAACAACACCATGGCAAACCCTCACCGGTGTTTGGAGGGTCGCCCAAGCTACCATTTGGCGCTAGTCATTCGTTCCGACCAACGATGACCATCGTTGGCCACCCATTCCGATGACCACAAACTCATTTTTCGACGCGAAGGAAAACGTCATCGACTCAAATACGCATGAATATTTCTCACAAACACTACGAAAACACCACAAATATGAGCAAAGCAAGCAAGATTCAGCAGGCATGGGAGCAAAAATGAGTTAATCTTGCGTTAAAACATACACTGCTCTTCGGTTTTTTATTAAGGCATTTCATCAAACACATAAGACGCACTAACTAGTGAGGTAAGCATAGACTCGATCGGGGCTCGGGTTCAGGTAGAGCTGATATGGGTCAAAAACCCATATTATGACCCATTTTTAGTTAAATTGGTTATATATGGGTCAAGTGAAAGTTAAATATGAGTCAAAAATGGGTCAAGTGAAGGTTAAATATGAGTTAAGTGAAAGTTAAATATGAGTCAGAAATGGATCAGTGAATGTAAAACACAAAATGAAATAATCTAAATGGGTTAAAAGGAAACTCATTTTAAAGTTTAAACCCTTGGCTTTTTTAAATTTATAAAAATGTTTTTTAATAAAAAATCGAAATTATAATTTTTTTTTCATATTTCAATTTTTTTCTTTTTTTTTTTTTTTTTTCTTTCTTTTTCTTCATTCCTTACGGCGACCGGCGGGTGACAGCCGAGGCCCCGCCCGATGCCGGCGAGCTCGAGCCTTGCCAAATCCGGTGAGTCTCGAGCCTCGCCGATCCGACGAGGCTTGAGCTCGCCGGCGTCGGGCGGGGCCTCCGCCTCGCCCGGATCGGTGAGGCTCGAGCTCGCGGCGTCGGGCGAAGCCTCGGCCTTGCCGGATCGGCGAGATCGAGCCCGCTCGACGCCGGCGAGCTCGATCTCGCCCCGTGGCCGATCGCCGCCGTCGTCGTAGCCGACGGCCACCCGAAGGAGAAAAAAAAAAAAAGAGAAAAGAAAAAATAAAAAATAATTATTAAAAAATTAAAATTATATTTTTAAAAATTAAAATTATATTTAAAAATTAAAAAATCGATTTTTAAAATATTTTTAAAAAAATTATAAAAATTTTCCATTAAATTTGTATTGTATAAAAATTATTAAAAGATTTGTATTACATAAAAATGTTTTAACAATAAATATGTTTCAAAGAATATGGGTCGGGTCGGGTATGGGTCACTAGATTTACACTACAAGAATATGGGTCAAAACGGGTTAAAATAGGTCAAATATGGGTCGACCCATTTTCGACCCGACCCGACCCACCCATTTGCCACCTCTAGGTTCAGGCCAAGATCATCACGCGATACACAAGCACTATTCTAGATCAGCTCAAGGACAAGTTTATCAGCATTTAACTTGAGTTTAAACAAAAATAACAAGTCTCGGCCATAACACCAAACACAAACAAATATTTGCATAAAGCACTACAATAAGCACGCATACGCTGTGTGAGGAATGAACAAGAGCACAACGGAATTTCGGGCGAGGACCAAGACTAAAGCTCGTGCGAACTGGTCGACCACGAGCTCCAGCCCGACGCCCCACCAAAAAAAGGGCAGACGTACTCGGAAATGACCTACCTGGTTCGAAGGGGAGCGCTGCGGCGGACGACGGCTCTTGGGCGGACGACTGGCAACGGCGAAGTTGTCCTTCCAGTCCCCCCTCTCCCTTCAACTTGTCCTCTCCTTTTCTCTCTCGCTCTCTCTCGGCCCCCCTAGTCTCGGTTCTCTCTCGGTTCTCCTTGTTTTGTTCCCTTTTCTCTTCTTTCTGCTCCAGCGATGCCGTCTGCTTTATGCTCTACTCCTCCTGCTCGCAAGCTTCGCTTGAACCAGCTGGAGCGCGAGGTCCCCACCTTGCGATGCTAGCTGGCAGTGCCAGCCTGACCCCGACCATCCACTCCTGGTCGAAGCTCCGCCCCAGTCTCTATTCTCCCTGCCCTCTGTCGCTGTGCTTTTGCTTTTTGCTTTCTGCAGAACGCGTGAAGGACCAAGGGGGAGAGGCCAAGAAGGCCGAGCTCATCTTGGGAGAAATAAGAGAAAAGTGGGCCGGCCTAGGCAAAGAGAAAAGGGAAAGAAAGAGGCCGGGTTGACCTACTCTCGGCCCGGTCTCATTTTTCCATTTTCCTTTCTTTTTTCTTGCTTTATTTTTATTTTGTTTTTTGTTTTTGTTTAAAAAATAGGTATCAACAATCTTCGAATTATTAATTTATTTAATGTGATCCATCAACTTTTGACATATATCAAATTTAGTCCGTAAACTATAGAAAAATATCCAATATTACTATTCCATTAATTTAAATTCTAGAAAACATTAAATTTTTTCATAAAGTTTAAGCTCTTGATTAAATATTTACCAAAAATTCAAAAATCATATTGAATAAAAAATTGAATAAATGAAATATAATATATCAAGATAAAGTTTACGAATCATATTGAATAAATTAAATGTTCAAGACTACATTTTATATTTAATGAAAATTCGGGACCATTCGGGTAATTATCATAAAAAAAGGAGCATAATATAATAAATAAATAAATTTGAAAAATAGAGGAGCTGATGCTCCATCGGGTACAGCTCCCACAGCGACTCACCAGCTGTTGAGCTCTAATACCGTTCTTCCCACCGACAACGATCAATTAATTGGGTTCTTTTTGTTTTTTTCCCCCGACAATCGACGTTCAAGTGTTGTTGAATGTTGATGCTTAAGCCCCTGAATTGTTCGTCCCTAAGGTATACTATTACTGGATATACAGATTGGCTACTGCGAAGACACTCAAGAACTTGCCCGTTTGCTATTGATGCGCCGAAGGTTGGTCGAAAGCCCTGAATTGATCCGACCCGTTTTCCTCGATGGCAATGGAATGTATTCTCGTCGCGATTCTGTGACTGTTTCGCCATCGTATAGTCCGTGCATTTTGTTGATATTGTTGGAAGTGTTGAAAAGAAGTTCTAGAAGGGAAGTTAGCACGTTGCTGCTGTTGCCATTGTTTGGAGTTGTTGGACGTTGAGAGAGGAATGCAACCCTGCCATGTTGACAATTGTTTGTTTCGATCGGTGAAAGCAATTTCTACTACTGGTTCATGTGGGGCAGACATTTGCTCGCAACAGTAAGCTTATCTTGTGAAGAAATCTTATCCTCTTTTTTTCTTTTTTGGGGTGGAGAATCTTATTCTGACTGCTGCGAATCTGCGGTGATCTTCTTATCGTGCTATAACACACTAAAAGTGCCTGAGTGCTTTTGAGAAGGCGCTTCCAAGGATCCACATTAGGGGCAATGGGTCCCATTACCCCTGTTTTTTGGGTGATTATTGGGAACTACGCAAACTGCTAGGAGATTGACTTCAATCACTTTCTCCTTTCCTTGAATACCAATGTGTTGATTCTGATTTCATCTCCTCTCGTAATATAACTCAATGTTTTACTGCAAAATAATAGATACTTACAAGGAAAATACTTCCTCGTTCTCTTGAATTTAACCGGCCTTCTTCTTGTTCTCCTACGTGCAGAACTTTGCCTGATTTGTTCAGCAGTAGCATTTCCTATCGCCCTCTGAATATTTAAATTCCATTGGGCTAGTAACTTCCTCAACTCTTTACATGCACATCTTGATTAAGGTGGATACAGTGATTCTCAGAAGAGTGCTTATCTTGTACTGTTTGTACATAATAGACTGTTTAGGGGAGTAATCGCGTAATCTACAGCCTTAGAATAGTGGATCTTAGCATCACGTGCTCGCTGTCTTCTTGTCTCTTGTCCTAGATATGTCTTGTTGCTTTACCGTCATAGTTATCACAGTGGCTAGCGATTCATATGACAAGATGATCTCAATATATTCGGGTCTTATCTCTGAGAGGCTCAAAATGAATTTCTAAGATTGACTTTCAGCTTTCTGATCCAAATGGATACATTATGGGAGACGATGGTTCCTTCTGTGTTTTTTCAATGTGCTCGCACGAGTGTCTTTATCATATGCTAAATAGATAGACAGTCTCCTTGCAGTAATGAGGAACCTAACGGTACTCTAATTATACACGGGAAGTTTACAGCTCAAGGATGATCCATCTTAGGAAAAATCCAAAGGGAAAAAGCCATCAAAAACCCCAAACTTTACCCAAAGTGACAAATTTACCCTAAACTTTTTTTTTGTGACATGAAAAACCTTGAAGTTTGCTAACCGTGACACATTTACTCCAAACTTTTATTTGTGACACAAAAAACCCTGAACTTTCATTTGTGTGACACATTTACCCCAAATCATAGGGGCATTTTGGTCTTTTTTATTTTTTTTTACTTTTTTTATTTTTTTATTTGTTTTTTCTTTGTTTTTCTTCCCTCTCGTCGGCGTCCGGCGAGGGCCACCCCGCCGGCGTCGAGCGAGGGCTCCGCTTTGGCCGGTGGAGGGAAGAGAGAAGAAAAATAATTAAAAAAGAAAAAGAAAAAAATAACAGAAAAAAATAAGACAAAAATACCCTTAATGGGGTAAATGTCACACATTCAGAAAGTTTTGGGTAAATTTGTCACTTTGGACAAAATTCTGGGTTTTTTGTGGCTTTTTCCCAAATCCAAAAGATGGACCGCTAGTTATATGGGGCAAGGTAACTTTTCAATGTGTCAACGCATTAAAAGAGACCCCGCATTAATATGACTTGACTGGCCAAAGAAATAAGGTGTGTACTTAACTTTTGACTTAGGGGAGTCCTATGGCTGTGAATTAGAAAGATAAAACCTTTCAAGCCGATCATTGGCTAATTGGCCACTAAAATCAATTACTATCGGGAGCGAGAAAATCCATCGACTCTATCAATTTCGAATGTAACCCGTCTGTGTCATCAAAGAAAACATTACCCTCCCTTACGATGCACCAACCTGACCTTTCTTTCGGAAGGTGATTGTGCATTAGATCGACTTATGAGAATTGTAAAAAGCAGGAATTAGTCTCTGCGATAGTGGTTGGCTGGCCCCATAACTGCAATGTTGCAGGGCTTTTCTTGGGGAAAACGAAAGCATCATGACCAATTCCGAGATCACCACCAAACAACGAGTTCCCAGATTTATGGAGCTGAGGTCATCGTGATTGGTACTACATACAGACAACTCAACGTAAATGCTCTATGGATTTGAGACTAGCTTTGTCCCTCTTCGACTCACCCAGATATCTAGAGCTGTTATTTGCAAGTCGGGGCAAATGACGGCATCCGGGAACTCAATACGCTTGCCGACATCATTCCCAAATGCTTCATGGTTTGCAAAGCCCGTGTTTTCCCTACGAAGACTTTACAGCCGAATGATAGAGATCAGAACGCTCTCTCTTCAATCCACCCATCTATGCTTTTTGTGAACGTAAGTGAGAATTGAATTGAACCCGCGCGTATCTCACTGCATACTAGCAACCTACGAGTCTTCTGTTTTAGGACAGCACGTTACCCAATGCGTGAACTCTCTCGATCTCTTTCAGTGTCCATGAAAATATTAAGTGCGGGTAACCAACAAAAACGTTCAAATAAGAAAAAAACCAGCAATCTAAGGACAAGAGAGACTAACACTAAGTAATTTCTATATATAAGAGCGAAAGAGGGAGGAAAGCAAAGTTCACTGATGATGGTCGACCCAAAAAAAAAGTTCACTGATGCGGTCTTGTTGCTTTTCAACGGGCTATACTTGTTGCTTTTACATAGGTGTCTTCATCGATACCCAAGAAGCTCATAACTACATCCTCCAGTGCCGCTCGGAAGCCCCCATGGGGCGGCGCAGCAGCCCTGCACGAAATCACCATTACAACGTCCCGAGTTTGGATCATCGAGGCTGTGATTAGCTCACGCATCGATTTCAACGATAATAACAGAAGAAACCGAGCGTTTTTAGGAGAACAAAGATGACCAAACTGGATTACCTGAAAACATCAAAGTATTCTCGATTGGCCCCCATGTCAATTCCACATATCTGCGCACGCGCAATGAGCATTTCAAAATCATCGATACGTTGAGCTCCTGATATGATCCTCTTGCCTGAAAGAGAGTAATACAAATCAGAAGTTGGCATATCAATATGGGTTTAATGCAAGGATTGTTGGATTCATTTGGGCAACTCTCAAGCATCCATTGCACAATACGCGTGAGATTCACTGGGTGTAAATGGCCTCAGGATGCAACTTTATGAGAGAGGCCATGCAAAGGAGAAAGGAGAAGCCTCAGAATACATGGAAGTTCTAAACTATGTGGGAGTTAGCGCACACATGTCTCTCGACAAGACTTCGCAGAATAAAAGAATCGATGGGACACACTTGTCCTAAGATTAAAATCCCTCTGCCATCCGATTCCCTCCCTATGTTTCTTTTTGAACAATTTGAACACAGATTTAAAACGATTCCAAACCAACCGTAAAGCCAAATATAAAACATTACAAAGGCATATTTCCAGACCATCAAGTAGAGAAAATTTGCTGAAGGTAAAGAATGGTCCAAAACTTCACCTCTAATATAAGCATAGAATGAATTACTGTAGGCAGGATCATCATAGCATGGCATTGTGTGGAATGGCTTATCAACCAAAGGATGACGGTGAAGTATATAAAACTCGGTGCCATACCTAAGAATAAGAGAAAGCTTGGTAGGTTAATCATTCCAGAAAATAATTGAATAACAATCAAAAACCTAACTCAGAACCTAAGCACATCAAAGATTATTTTAACTTATTACTTTTCTCGAACCAGCTGACCCAAATTCATCTCTTCTTCCATGTTCAAGTCTTCGAGAGGATAAATATTGATGCCAGCATCCTGTACAAGCATAGCAACGTCAGAGAAGCACGGGAAAAATTTAGCGCATATGCAAGCATGTAGGTTCACAGCCAATTTATTCATTAACCAGCATGCTCCGGAATAGGGAATAAGGGAGAGTTTGGGAATGCTTAGACATTTGGAAAGCCCGTTTAAAGAAGGGGATTTGACCGAAGGTGCATCTGATCAAAGTAGTCGAGTGCATAGTGAATAGTATTTTCCCAGTCCATTTAAGAGAAACTTTTGTTTGGTGAAAACTACAGTTACAACAATGTTTGATCATTTCCAAAATGATTAATAACTCAAGAATCATCTCGAGGTTTGTTTTTATCTTCAACGCAATTCGGGTCCTTCATCTAGAAAAACCGCCTATAAAACCAAAACCTCAGAGTAAAAGAACTAGATATTTCTCTTGCCGCTCCAAATGGACTTCCAAACGGAATGTCTGCCGGAGAAAATAGGCTCAAGGTATCGGGCCCCTTTATAAACATCAAGGACTACAGAGATGCATATGATTGTGGGGATGGACCCGCAGACATCAAGGAAACGAGTGGCTGATGATACTGAGCTATCCCAATCTATTTAACCAAGCCAGCAACAAAGGAAAAATCCGTTTAAGAGCACTGGTGCTCCTATTTTTACAGCTACGACATCAATCTTGACAGTATATTTACAGCTCTCGTCCCATGGAATTGCTGCCCAAATTACACACATCCTTTTCTATTCGTGTGCACAAGGGCCAGCGAACCTATATCATAAGAGCTGCTGAAAAATATCTCCTCACCTTGAGCATCTGAATGCCTTCTTGATATGTAAGCAGCAAGGTGTTTCTCAAGTACTGCAATTAAAAGTCACTGCCCATCAGTTGGTTTTTTGGTAAAACATTGCCTGTTGTTCTGAGAAATGCAGAGTCGGTTTTTTTGTAAAACACTGCCTATTGTTCCGAGAAACATAGAGTGAATATAGATCATATCATAACCTTCAAAGGTACAAAAGGATATTCTCTTCCAATCACTTCAAGTTCCTTCTTGCAACTCGCAGTCAATGAGTCGAACAATGTCACGAACAACCGGCCCACAATGTCCATGACCTGCACATAAACGTCTAGTTGAGTGAACTGGACTGAAGCACAAGATAAGTGCAAAAGTATCCGATACTACCTCAAAATAGTCTCTCTGAATCTCCATTTCGACGTCGACAAAGGTATATTCCAAAGAATCCCTGGCCTTTAAAGGAGAGCGAATCTCAAAGACCCGGCCAAGATCACCACAAATATACATTTGCATGTAAAGCTCAGGTGCGACCAACAGGCATGGGGGGTGGCTTTCATAGTCCAGCTTGACAACGCCGGAACCTCCTCCATAATTAAAAAGACTCTCCGGCGTAAAGATATGAACAAAGCCTTGAGAAGACAAGAACTGCCAAAGTGCCTGCAAAAGCGTAGAGTCATACAAGTTCAGGGGTTCGCCTCAAAAGCCAGTTGGATAATCGGTTGAACGGATCACATTTGAAATGAACATAGACAAAGGAAGTAAAGCTCTATAATGTTTTCGAACCGTTGAACCTAGGCACGATCTAGCACATCAAAGTAATTGTTGATCTAGGCATGGGGACAAAAGAAATACGGGCAAAGCTCACATTGGAAACGTGAGAGGAGATTTCAAAGAGTCCTCGAGAAGCCTGCTTTCCGTTGACACTGAGGACCTGCTGTCCAGCCTGCAAATATTGCACACACGGAATATTAACAGGATACCCTAACCCTAGACTAGATGAAATTGACTATCGATCGAGAGAGGGAGAGACCCGGTCAATCTGATCGTCGCTTCGGGCAGCGTCCTCGTCGAGAATGTGGGGGATAGATGGGAACCCCCTGCTGATGCAAAATATCTTCCGAACCTGAATCTCCAGGTTCTGCTGGGAAGCGTCCCTGATAGGGGCGGTGGGGACAGTGAGGAGGCCATTGACGACGACCAGGGATTCGGGAGACAATGAAGAGACGAACTGCACCATCTCTTCGCCGACGGTGCCCCCATTCGCCGCGACGATGCACTGAATCGAGAAGGCGGCATCCCTCAACACGAGGAACGCCAGTTTCTTTCCCATCGACCTAGTCACTTGCACCCGCCCTCGCACGAGGACTATCTGCCCCTGCATCTCCTGGGAAAGAGCACCCACCTCCGAGTAATCCAAATCGAGCTCTCCCGTCGCCAGTAACTTCGAGAGCGGGAAATCCCCATGGTTCCCATAGGTCCCATCCTCCTCCTCATCCTCCACCGGAGCCTCCGTGGTGGTCAGGGTTGCTCGAAGGAGGAATCGATGGATTGGGTGGCATCGCCAGCGCGAGAATGTTCCGGAACTGGAAGAGGGAACCGATCGAGGGAATGGGAGGCATTTTGTGAGAGAAATCGACTGCGACTGCGACTGCGCGAGAATGCACTCTGATCGCCGGTGCGCGCGGAGGTGTCTAGGGTTTCTTATTATTGAAGAGATGGTCGTCGGCAGCCAAGCATGCATGATACGGGGAGGCATTTTGTGAGAGAAATCGACTGCGACTGCGACTGCGACTGCGCGAGAATGCACTCTGATCGCAGGAATGGGAGGAGGAGGCGCTTCGATCGCCGGAGCGCGCGGAGGTGTCTAGGGTTTTTTATTATTGAAGAGATGGTCGTAAAGGGCACCATCGGCAGCCAAGCATGCATGATACGGGGCGGTAATGCACCACGTCAAGCGATAATGCACCTAAATACATACTCATGTACCAGTATGCATACATGCTTATACACACCCCATATACATGATGTAGGTATGTATATAAGTCGGTCCACGCGCATTTGCTCTATGGTTGCAAATGTCAGTCCATCCGACTCGTATTCACGGTTCCGATGTTCAATATGGAACTCTAAGAATATAGTCATATCTCACGAAAGTTCTGTACTTTTACACGTTAGTATATAGGGGCTCGAATTTCGAGTGTTTCGATTAAGTGTTGACTTTAATAAAGTTGGATATGCAAAGTGATGGCTCATAAAAATATTAATTATACATATGGAGACTTTTGTTTGACATTCAAAATTCAATCTTCTAAATATGTTTGGAATGAATTCCAAGTTCCCAAAAACCCTACTTATAAATGGACGTTCGAATAGATCTTAGCATTGATAGACTCGAGATTAGCCTCGGTTACATCCATTTTTTTACGAGCATTGATGCAGCAATTCCATGTCACGATCGGCATTGAAGATGACAAGGGTGGTGGCGGTGGCGGTGGCGGTGGTGTGAGATCGTCTAATCCACATGCCTGGGCTTAGGCAGTCTCATGAATGTCTACGTGTTTCTTGGGGCTTTAGTCGTGTCCTCTCGAATTTTCTTCAGGAGGTTATCTTAATCGAGGGTAAAAACATCGACTCGTTCAATTAATTGATCGTTCACGACAAGTAGCATGTCAGGAGCCATGAACAGAAGACTACCAGGTAAATAGGAGCATTCATTAATGTTGACACGACAATCCCATATCACGATCTGTCTATAAAGTCAGGTATCATTCGGAATTTTCTTGGCTTGCATGTCCCTTCGCATTACTTGGAAATCATTAACTTTTAGAGCAATTAGCCGGAAGCCCAAACATTTTGGGGAGCGAAAATCCGCACGTTCGGAGGATCAGGGCCAAACTCAATGGGCCTTATCCAATTGTATTCCAGATGAAGAGTATTTCTAGTTTTTTTTTTTTTTTTGGGTGGTCCAAAATAAAGCGTTTCATTCATTTGCTCAGACGGAACAGTTTATGAACACAAAATATTCCATAAGAGGCCCGGAGGGTTAGTCGTCCGGCCGGTAGGAAGAGCATTTCGACAATAATGGGCTTTAACAACCCAATCAGGAGTAGAATTAGTTTCAAGAGTGCAATGAGTGACTTTAACGGACCTCAACCTAGCCCACATCATGCATAAACGGGTTGGCAAAATTTAAGTATCAATAATGGAAAACCTAACAGCATGCATATTTTTAAAGAAGATATTGGGTGGTGCTAAATGACAAATATACCCACTCGTTTCTAGCAAAAAGTTCTTTAGGCTTATCCTAGCATGAACTTAAATTACTCGTACTACCACTGTGTGAGTGGGCTCTATTGATCATTTGGATAAGATTGATCGTTTCGAAATTGATCATTTGGTGTGCCAAATGTCGGGGGGTGGGTCGCCCCGGCCCCCTCGGGTTTACCTCGCGCCACCGACCGAAGCATTTTGGGGTTCTCGGGTCACAAAAAAAAAAAACTAAAATTACTCTTCATGTAGAGTACAATTGGATAAGGCCCATTGAGTTTGACCTTGATCTTATGTGGGATGTTGAGGTGGTTAATGATTTCCAAGTAATGCCAAGGGAATTGGAAGCCAAGAAAATTCTCGAGATGATACCGACTTTATAGATAGATCGTGATATAGGATTGTCACGTCAACGTTAATGAAATGCTCCTGTATGGGGTTCTCGGAGAACAAAAAAAAAAAAACTAAAATTACTCTTCATGTAGAGTACAATTGGATAAGGCCCATTGAGTTTGACCTTGATCTTATGCATGTGCACGTTTTCCCTCCCCAAAATGCCCAGGCTTTCAGCTAGCTGATCTAAAAGTTAATGATTTCCAAGTAATGCCAAGGGAATTGGAAGCCAAGAAAATTCTGAGATGATACCTGACTTTATAGATAGATCGTGATATAGGATTGTCGCGTCAACGTTAATGAATGCTCCTATTTAGTCTATAGTTAAATGAATTTTCAAATAAATAGAACTTTTTCTACGGAATATTTGTCTAAAGTCCTATCTAATATTATCAATAAATGGAATTAAATAAAATGTTTTAGAACACTACTCTACAAATTAAAAAAAAAAAAAAAAAACAGAGATTGAAAATTTGGAAAATATATCGAGCTAAGGTTCGCTTTGGTCAATGAAGAAAACAAAAAGGAAAAATTACACAAGCGATCCCTCAATTATGGCCAAATGTGTAATTTTATTCATAAACTTTTAATTTATTTCATTTTAACCCAATGTGCAATGTGGTCTCCAAATTATTAATTTATTTAATGTAATCCATGAACTTTTGGTTTATGTTTAATTTAATCCATAAACGATAGGAAAATTCAATATCATCCTTCTATTAATTCAAGTTTTGGAACAATATTAAATATTTTCATAAAATTTAGAATTTGATTAAGTATTTATCAAAATTTCAAAAATCGCATTGAATAAAAAATTGAATAAATGAAAGTTTCATGAACCATATTTTATGTTAGGGTAAAGTTTACGGATCATATCGAATAAATTAGATATTCATGGACTACATTATATATTTAACGAAAATTTGAGACCATTTGGATAATTATAAAAAAAGAAGAGCGTGCCCCATCGGGTACAGCTCCCCCAGCTGTTGAGCTCGAATACTGTTCTTCCCGCCGACGAGCAGATCCCGACGACCACACCCTCTCCCTTCGCCGGATCGCCAATCCCTCGGCCGGTGAAGCCGCCGGAGATTCGTGGGAAACCCTAGACCGAATTTTGGAGCTTCCGATTCGCCGGAGCATCGCCCGCTTCCGATGGCAAACCAGCAAACGCCGTCGAGGCCGTGGATCATGGACGCAGCGCCGTACTTGGTGGTGCTCCTTATAGCCGCTCACGTCTTCGCTTTGGTAACTCTCTCCACCCCACCCCGCATCTTTCCTTCCCTTTCCATCTTCTATTGGGTTCTTTTTGCTTTCGTATTTCGACATTCGACGTTCAAGTATTGTTGATGCTTAAGCCCCTGAATTGTTCGTCCCTAAGGTATACTGGATATACAGATTGGCTACTGAGAAGCAGCCTCAGAGAAGAAAGGCTCACTGAAGAACTTGCCCATTTGCTATTGATGCGCCGAAGGTTTGTCGAAAACCCTGAATTGATCCGACCCGTTTTCCTCTTGACGGTGATGGAACGCATTCTCGTCGCGATTTCGCCACTGTTTCGCCGTCGTGTATGGTCCGTACATTTTGTTGATGTTGTTGGAAGTGTTGAAAAGGAAGTCCTAGAAGGGAGGTTAGCTCATTGCTGTTGTTGCCATTGTTTGGAGTTGTTAGAAGTTGATAGAGGAATGTAACCCTGCCATGTTGGACAATTGTTTGTTTCGGTCAGTGAAAGCAATTTCTTTGATTAGTTCATGTGGGCAGACATTTGCTCGCATCGATAAGCTTATCTTATGGAGAATTTCATTCTGACTGTGCAAATCTGTGGTGATCTTCCTTATTGTGCGATAACACACTAAAAGTGCCTGAGTGCTTTTGAGAAAGCACTTCTGAGGATCAACATTAGAGGCAAGGGGTTATTATTACGTAATTAAAAGTCAAAAAAGTCTGAAGGTTGGATATTGCACATTAGGAATTGCATCAAACATCTGGGAAATGGGGTTATGATATTTTACTAAGAGTTGCACAAGGTTTTATAGGTGCCGAGGTGCTTCCGAGAAGGCACATCTGAGGGTTGACAACATAATCATTGGATTATGATTTTTGTGGAAAATTTGAAGAGTCCCAAAGTTGGTGATTGCACATTAAGAATTTCATTAAACACTGGGAAACAAGGGCCTAGAAATGCTCGCCAACCCTGAGGATCCCTACTTCCAATCTTAGTGATACTTTTTGTTTATTTTAAGTATGTTAGAGTAGGAAGGGCAATTTTTGCAGATGCAGTTTTATTGGTTGCAAATCTAGGCAAATCTGTATATTTTCTTTTTGGTTTGAAGATAAGCTTCATGAGGAAATAGCTCATCTTGATTATCTGCTCTAAAGGCCGTAGCATTGCTAGGTAAATAGACCGAATCCATTCGATTTATAAAAAGGATTACTAATCCTTAACTTTTTGAGGAATCCTTCATCAGTGGTTGTGAATGACTGATTTTTTTTCTTTTCAATCTTTTCAACCTTGGTTCCATAGGAGCAAGACAGAAAGATTGAGAAATAGGACCTTAGCTGAGATGTAGTTGTAAGGATCTGGTCATTGCTAAAGTCAGTCGTATCCGCTTGTGGGACAGATCGGGAACCTGCGGCGGGGCCTCTTGCAAGGGCAGTGGATTTAGAACTTGTGGTAACACCCAATTTTGTTTGAATTAGTTAGAAGTAGCTTTGGTTCAAGTAAAAGTTACAAGGGAATACAGTGATTTTGGTGGGAAGGAATCAGTCACATATTAGATTGTTATCCATTAAAGTAACAAAAGTAGTTTGATCTGCTCAGTCTCATTGGCCATGTATTGATGCAAAATGCTTAGAGGCTTGGTATAATTGTTTTCTTCACGGGCAAGAAATCACCTGCCTGTTCTTGAGGGAGGAGAAGATAGGGAAAAGCCTCTTTTTTTTTTTTTTTTTTTCCTTTTGGTAGTCCTTACTGATAGTGAAAAGTCTCCTTCCCCCTGTGTCTTGGGAGATTATTGAAAAATTTGCAAACTGCTGGCAGATTGACTTCAATCACTTCCTCCTTTTCTTGAATATCAATTTGTTGATTCTCATTTTTTTCTCCTTTTGTAATATAGCTAGCATAGTCATTCCAGAGGACATTTTCTGTCGATTCTTTATGCATGTGAATTGCTTTTGCCATGTTTTACTGCAAAATAACAGATACTAAAGGGAGAATACTTTCTTGGTCTCTTAAATTGAACCGGCCTTTTTCTTATTCTCCTATGTGCAGAACGTTGCCCGATTTGTTTAGCAGTAGTGTTTCCTAATACACTCTGAATATTTAATTATCAGGCTAGTGACTTCCTGAACTCTTTATCTGTACATCTTGATTAAGAAATTTGAACCTTTTGGTCTTGAAGGTGGATACAGTGTTTCTCAGGAGAGTGCTTATCTTGTGCTATTTGTACACAATGTACTGTTTAGGGGAGTTATTTGCGCTATCTACAGCCTTAGCAGAGTGGATCTTTGCATTACGTGCCTGCTGTCTTTTTTATTTCTTTTCCTAGATATGTCTTGCTGCTTTTCCTTCATAGTTGTCATGGTGGATAGCGATTCATATGCCAAGATGATCTAAATAGTTAGGTCCATGTCTCTGAGAGGCTCGAAATGAATTTCTAAGATTAACTTTAAGCTTTATGATCCAAATGGATATATTGTGGGAGATGCTGATACCTTCTGTACTTTTTCAGTGTGCTCACACTAGTGTCTTTATCATATACTAAACAGATAGACAGTCTCCTCGCAGTAATGAGGAACCTAACAGTACTCTAACTATACGCAGGAAGGTTACAGCTCAAAGATGGTCCATCTCGGGGAAAATTCAGAAGATGGATTGCTAGATATAACTTTTCACACATGTTTTCTAACTCCATACCTTCTCATTACGTTCAAAGTCATTGCTCTTACTTCGTACAGAGTACTTTGGACTTCCAGATTCCTTTCTTGTGTTAGGTGATGGTTACTGAGTGGCTGGTCAATTGGATGCAATTAGTCTGGTGTCATTCTGTTGACCTTTGCAGCCAGCCATCCGGTTGATATTGCATACTTTATTTGTGAGTGAAGAAGGAAGTTTTCTTTCGGGGTACTGACTTTTGCATTGGGCAGCCTCAAGCTGTTTGATTGAACGTTGAAAATGTTTGTGTTGGTAGGCTGCTGACCGCATGAACTATGCCCACTGAAGTGCTTTTGACAAATTACCATTATCCTGTCTGCCCATTTAGTTGATCTAAATGAAAGCAGAGAAATGCCACTTGACCTGGCAAGGATATATCTTTCTTCTCCTCTTTTCTTGTTTTTAGCTTTACTGATTTAAGAGCTGGGAAAGACTTTATAGTGGAGGAATAGTAGTTGCCAGCGATGTGGTCCACCTTTCCACAATAGCACAGGAGCAGAAGTGATCTTTTCGTGAAGTTTAATATGGTGGAAGGGATGGAAAGTCCATTTCCGGGCATGCTTTTTCTGCTCTCCCATCCTCCTTAGCCTTTAAGAAAAATCCAACGTGTGCGCCCTTTTCTCTTGCACTTCCTTCCAAGAATGGGATTAGACTTCGATCTTTATGACGTTAAATCGACACAACCCCATTCGAGAAAACCGAAGAGCATGTCACTTTTAAAAACGTGTATGCGCTCTTACGATACCATTTACTTTACTAAAGTGTGCCGACGTCACCTGTGAACGAATTACGTATCTAAATCTTAGCCTGTCTCCTGCGGCGCCGCTCGCGGAGGTTCTCTCCAAACGCACCGCCCCGAATTTTGCTAAAGGACGGGGCGGCAGGTCGACGCCGACGGATGACGCGACGTCGGCTCTTGCCCCCACGGCTCTGGCTAAACGAGAGGACGTCGATGCGCTCGTCGTTTTTGTCTTTATTCCGCCACGCGTCCCCATCTCGGTCGTCAACATCGATGGAGTCAACAAGGAATGTGAAGAAAACCCTCCCACCAGCCGGGCGGGTTTGCCACTCCTTCAGTGGAGAATCTACGGAACTTGCCACTCTCCATCTCCATCGATGAGAATTTTGCGTAATTTGTGCCCTTTTTTTAATTTTTCGAAAGTTGCGCTTTTTAGCACGCCATGTATGACTCCTTCGGTCGATTATAATTGGATAGATTTTTTTTTATTTCCTTTTCGACCCGTGCTAATACCCGAATCTCCAGGGCAAAACAGTATGTACGTATATTTTTAATTTTCACGTGCTACTTTTGCAAAAAAAAGAAGGTGCTAGCTTTAGGGGAGAGGACTTATTTTCGGTAGCATGGGGGCGCTCGAGTGTCTCGTTGACATCTAATGCGTCCTTGATATCGGATTATTTATGAGCGATAGCAAAGCTGGCATGCCCTAGATAGTTACATGGCGATTTTAGCATCTTTTCGGTCGAATAATAATAGTGGCATGTTCTATCCTCTTAAAGCCGATTCACACACAATCGAGACATTTCTCAAATGCATTTATGATGCAGATTTTTTTTTAAAGGTAATTTAGTGGTTTTTCTTTACTTTTTTTTTTTTTGGACCGAGAGTTGGCGAGAGTCACTAGTCATAGGCAAGGCCCAACATAACTCGCACGACACAAGGCGAGGATGTCGCAACCCCCGCTCAATGCCTTTGTCGCCCGCAATGAGGGCTTTGTGGCCCTCACCCAAATCTGCTGAGAGCCACGAAACCCTCACTATGCCTAGTAAAGGCCTGGGCAAGGGCCATGAATCCCTCGCCAACCAAAGTGAAGTTGTGCAATCCTTAGCTCAGATCTGGCTAGGGCGCTATGGCCCTTGCTGGCTCGAATGAGGCTATAAAACCCAAATCCAACAATGGCATACAATCCTAGCCATTTTCGGTCCTTAGTGAAAACCAAAAATAAAAAGCAAAGAAGAAAAGAGGAAAAAAATGACTAAATGTGAAAATGTTTAAAACTAAATTGCTACCATCAAAATATTTACGATTAAATTAATACAAATATAATAAGTTTTAATTTTTTTTTCTTTGGAGTACCTTTTTCGAACGCATGAAGTGTAAAGAGGAAGGGCAATTCCGTAGTTTCAGCGAAAAGCGAGGTGGGGGTGTCTCCTCCGCGTACCGCAGCGATATATCACCGCACCAAACCCCAATTCTCTCACCGTCTCGCCTCCCGATCTTCCTCCCCGGTCGGTCACCTCACTGTCCATCCCCCACTCCCTCACTTCGATTCCCCACGCATCCATTCTCCTTCTCTCTCTAGCTTTCAAGGGCTGCGTATAGAGAGAAAAAAGAGAGAGAATGTGCACCACCAAGCACCACCGCCGGAGCTCCGACCCCGGCCGGTCCTCCAGATCCGCCTCCCCCGACCCCCCCTCCTCCTCCTGGATCGCCGACTCCATCCGCGGCGGGCCCCTCCCCCGCGTCGACCTCCACTCCGGCGTCAACGGCTGGGCCTCCCCTCCCGGCGACTCCTTCTCCCTCCGCTCCAAGACCTACCTCCGCAACCGCCTCAAGTCCCCCCCCGGCGACTACCTCCTCTCCCCCGCCGGCATGGACTGGCTCCGCTCCCCGGCCAGGCTCGACAACGTCCTCGCCCGCCCCGACAACCGCGTCGCCCAGGCCCTCCGCCGCGCCCAGGCCGCCGGCCGCTCCCTCAAGTCCTTCATCTTCGCCGTCAACCTCCAGGTCCCCGGGAAGGACTCCCACAGCGCCGTCTTCTACTTCGCCGCCGAGGAGCCCCTCCCCCCCGGCTCTCTCCTCTACCGGTTCGTCAACGAGGACGACGGCTTCCGCAACAGCCGGTTCAAGATCGTGAACCGGATCGTCAAGGGCCCCTGGATCGTCAAGAAGGCCGTCGGCAACTACAGCGCGTGCCTGCTGGGCAAGGCGTTGACCTGCAACTACTACCGAGGCGACAACTACTTCGAGATCGACGTCGACATCGCGAGCTCCAAGATCGCCAGCGCCATCCTGCACCTCGCATTGGGGTACGTGACGAGCGTGACCATCGACATGGGCTTCGTGGTGGAGGCCCAGGCCGAGGAGGAGCTGCCGGAGAAGCTGATCGGCGCCGTCAGGGTGTGCCAGATGGAAATGTCGTCGGCGCACGTGGTGGACGCCCCGCACCCGCCGCCGCAGCCGCAACCGCGAGGGCACGGCTTCGCTAGGGTGAACCACCATACCTCCGAAAACGACGAGGACGAAGACGAGGACGATTGATTCGGAAACGCGAAGGAAGACTGCAGAGGCGAAACGAAACTCCCTCCTCGTTCGAGCCCCCTCGGAATGCACTCTGCGTCGTTCAGGTAGAATCGTCCTCCGCGGCTGACTTTGATAAAATAAGAAAATAAGAAGAAGAAAGAAAACATCGAATGATGCGAATTGGATTTGACCCTTTTTGATGGGGTGGGGGCACTGATATCTGTAGATAGCTGAATCTCATTTTTATTGCGAAGAAATAACAATGCGCAGTTCTTGCTTCCGGGAAAAGCTCCCTCTTTCCTTCCTGGGATCTTTGTTTTAGACGATGTAACACCACCTTTTGTCTGGTTTAACGCTTATCATCGAATAGTCTCTGGAGAAAACGCGGAAGGGTGAGGAGAGGAGAGGAGCATTGTCTTCTTGACAAGACCGACGTTTCCTTTGTCAGCTGTGTGGGATTTCTGGGACGGGACACGGCCCAGATTTTGGTAGCATGATTGATGGTGTCTGCTCATCCGGGTCGTGTGCCTTTTTCTCGATGTCCGAAAAAGCACCGAACTTTGATTCTTGTTAGCTTGTGGGTTTCGGGAAGAGGTTGGGAATCGGGACCCTGCTAGGGAGGGAAAGGCTTCGGAAGTGTGTGCTGGCTCGGGTTGTACGTTTTGGTGTCCCGGGACCTCCTCCTCCCATTTTCCCTGAAACCACTGTACTGCTTTCCGGACACTTTCTTGTCTCGTTCTTGGCACACGGCGTGGGGGCATTCCATGATTAGACCATGACCCCCTCAGTTATCAAACCCACCCGGTTAGAACGGCAATTCCTGTTTGAAACACTCCAGGAGTCGCCGTTCCCGCCCGACTTTTGATTACAGTTGCGTTCCGGTGTCGACTTAAGCATCGGAGGGCAAATGAGGGCGCGAAGCACAGACGCCCTGATCGGTTTGTCGTGCTCCGGATCGATTTTCCGGCGAAGAGCTCTAGCTGAGTTCGTGACTCCCATTTCAAGCTTCAACATTTAGATGCCTAGGCTTGAGAAAATTAGTAATGGGCTGCTCTTGATCATCCAAATGTCGTGACTTGGGACGGACTAGATTTATTGGGGGTTTCATTTCTGGAGTATTTTATCTCCTAGAAACGTGGTGGTTCACTGATCACTTGTCCGTTAGTTGATTATTTTAGGGGGAGCAGGTATTTTTGGAACTGTTCCATAACGTTCATTTCTCTGGCGGACTGATGAACCGTTGCATAAGTTGGCAAGGCATTGCCATAGTGCCTCAGGGATCATGGCTCATTCTCGGTTCATGTGTTGTCGAACACGGTCCGAATAGAAGGCGATACCTATTCAATTTGCATGCGGTACGGACACGAGGGCATAGCTTTCATTTTCCTTCTCTTTTTCCATAATCATTCTGTTTACTGTGCTTCGCCGAATTTAACATGGTAGTTCTCGATGAGCCAATTGTACGAACTCAAATGATTGATCCCAACTCAAGTGCGATGGCCACTTTGTCTGGACTCACATGACAAATCCGAAGGCAAATCCAATATTATTATTCTTATGTGACAAATCATGTTTGGCATTGCATTATTGATTCGCTTTTTCCGAGCTTTTCTCCTCGTCATCATGCGGTTGGCAGTTCTCAGATGCACACGCCCCGTCACCGGCCCAAAAGGCTTAGACCAAATTTTGCAAGATTTCCGTGCTCTCTCTCTCTCTTCTTTCGGCCCCTACTTTGAAAAGGAATCCATGATGAATGCACGGAGAGTATTTTTATGCCTTGAGCAAGTCGTATTATTCCCATGACAGCCAAGAAACAGGAGCCGCTAGTCGTCCTTTTCCAACATATAAAAGAGCAGACTCTCGAACCGCCATGTGCTGCTATTGCTACTCTCAAGAGCAGAAAGTTGCATGCTAATTGGCCTAGAAAAGAATTGGGTTCCAAGCCTTTTATCCCCGTGTGCTGCTATCATCGGATATTCAAAGTGCATTGATCAAAGAACCGTTTCGAAGGATTGCGAAGTGGTATGCCGGGTTTAGTTCACTGAGATCCAAAACTGCTGTACTGAAAACTAGGGCATCGTATGTCCGCTCGGTCTAGAGTTTGAATTACGTCGTCAACTGTTCGATTGGGACCGGCTAAACATTCACTGCAGTAAGTAACATGGTATTAGGAGATATGTTTCCAGGAGTTTGATGGAGTCTCCCATCTCGACAAGTGACAAATCAAGAAAGCCGAGCAGCAAAACGAGGCGAGCTCACCTCAACCTAAAGCCCAAATGAATGTGAGCTAGAGTTCGCCTCAATAGAGCCAAATTGGGCAATCCGCACGATTCAACCAGGACCGGTCCATTAACCGATTCTGCAGCTAAAGAGCCACCGGAAGAAAGTGGGCGAACCTCACCATTTCTATGTTCTCCATCAACATATGAATGCTTGCACTAACTTTGTCCCTTTGAAAGACCCAGCTCCACTCCAAAAATCTGCAACGTCGTTGTCAATCAGCGACACTCTTATCCTCAGTGCAAACAATATTAGATTTTCGCTCTCATCGACCGCACGCGAACACGCGCATGCACACTAAGAAATATCTAGTGGTGACTGGTGCTTCTTACCATCTTAACCGGCTATGAGTCATCTTCTCATCATGCTAATGTCCACCCCAACAAGGCTATTCTCTCTGCCGGCCAAAACAGGACGCAGCTCAGTGGGAGAGATCTTGTGGTGTTTTGAGTAATTTGATTTGCCTGAAAACTCGAGCTGATGCTTTGTTTGTAACACGTTCTGAATCTTAGAATTACCAGCTAAACTACCTGGAGTCCATCCAATTGAAGTTCCAGGTTTTCACCAAGCCGAGCAGATTGAATTCGGTAACTTCATGGTTAACGGTGAACAAATGCGATAGATTTTAGATCAAGACATGACAAGGTCAATTCACGATGATGCGTCATCAACTGGTTGCCTCCTTGTTTTAACTAGACACATCATTTTCTTATCTTTTTCCTCTCCATTCTAAATGTATACGCATCATTTTCATAAAAGAATTCTAATTTAACCGACCGATATGGACATCCTCTGTCAACTTATGCCCTTCCACATCGATAGTGGCCCATTCATGAGGAGTAATGGGCAAGAAAAAGGACATCAACACGACATCTAAGGCTTATAAAAATGGCATAACTACTTTGGGCACTTCTCTGTTACAATCGCTGATCTTAAAGCAACTGTGCCACTGTCTTTTCGCAAGTGCTTTCAGACACGAAACCAACTTGCTCTGAGATTGATCTGTTAGCCCTCACTTCAGAGCGGTAACAAGAACACCTGAGCAGAAAATTTCAAGAAACAGCCAACACAAAAATGGCCAAATTCAGAAGAGGTCTTATGCCCCTCTATAGTTCAACACCAGAGTGGAGAAATAAAATGGGCAGTGATAGCACAAAGCTTCAGCTTTCTGATTTATGTAAAATCTCAAAGCTGTGTGGCTCATCATAATGGTGATTAACAGTGTCTTACATAGCACTCAAACTGATTGTAACAGTGTATTCCTATCGCTCATTTTCTTCTATTTGCTTTTTCACTAGATAGTCTTGATTGCACCTACATATATATATATATATGAAAGCCAAACCAGATTCCAAGCTCACGACAGCAATCTGTACACCGCTTCCTTTTGGCATGCGGATCATTATTCTAAAACCTTACTCTACTAACGTTGTAAGTATCGGTAAACATCAAGAACTAGTGCAGGGATTTTCCCCATCACTAACTGATCCTTAGGCACAACCTTTTGGACCAAACCCAAGCTTCAATCCAGCGACATCATACACCACCTCGAAACTCTGCTGCTGCACATTCCCATATATCAGAACGTCCGTATCATCCCCATTTCCAGCAAATGCCAGGCAGACCTGCGACGCACTCGCAGCATACAATATTCCTGAAGGGTCCAAGTCAACATTGGTTCCACCGCTAAAAAGGAAGCTGACTTTCGGTATTGTCACCGACTTATACTTGCTAAGGTCATAGCAGGTGTCTAGGATCGAAAGAGCGGGTGCCGTTGGATATCTTGTCATCAATTTCTTGAAAGCGCTAGAGAGTGCACTATACACAGTGGGTGGCAAGCGAGTGATCACAGTGCCCGAGTCTATGATCCCGGGGGCATTCGAGAAAATACTTGAGGAGATCGACAGTTTAGTCCCGCCTACACTTATTCCTTCTATGTTGATACCATAAAAATTATCACCTTGCGAGATTGTAGCCAAGGGCGTGAATTTTACGGAACTAGATGCTCCACTGCCTCTGCCAAAGGTCAAGTGTCCAGTGGAGCTAGATGACGACGGTAGGCAATACGAAAAATACTTGCCATACTTGCTCGCGGTTTGTTGCACTAAAGAAAGTTTGTCTCGGCCGAGTCCAAGCAGCCCTGCGGCCCCGCCGAAGAGGCCTTGGTTGTTCTGGCCACAACCAAATAAAAAATTGTCAATTGCCTCCGTGGACGTCAATGTCAATTTCTCTTTTCCGAAGAACCCGACTGAGAACGAGGAGTCTCCATATTGTATGCCGTAGACACACGTCGACGACGTGCACCCCGGAGTGTTTCCTGCACACAAACATGGAGAAGCAAAGTTCATAAATTCAGCGGAGAAGGTGCAGCCCTAAACTTGTTATCAGTCTTGCAGAATTATGTCAAGATTTTGAGGGCTAAGATCATTGTCTAAGCTTTCACTTCAGGGATGTGAGCTCGTTTAGTTAAACACATTCTTGTCTCTTGATGACATATTTGTTCCTCTTCCAGTTAATTTTCAAGATAGTTGAATCTTCTCTGATCACCAGATTTTCATTAGACAGTAAAAAAAAGTCACCTGTGGCAGAAATGAGGGCAGAGCAGAGTGAGGAGGAACAAGAGATGTTGGTATAGGATGCGGACAGTGAAGGGTTAAAAGTCGGCTCTTTTTGCTTGTAGCAGTATTTCACGCATGGCTCGCACTGGGTCCAAGTGAGGTCACTACCCGTGTCGAAAATGAGGGACAGGTCCTTTTTGGCGTGCCGAGGCCCACGGTCACTATGTAATTGCCCGCACCGACTGTGCTGCCCGATAGCGCTGGAAGATTAGCCTTCGAGTCCCTCACGCGATCGGTGTCGCTGGTAATGGTACTAGTGACTTTGGAGAACCTTGATTGAATGGACTTGACCCTTGATTGATCTCGGAGGAGGATTTGCTCATGGGTTGGTGCATTTGCTTTGTCCTGAACCAGTTGGGAGCAAGGGCCATGCTTGTGGACCACTCTTAGCTTTGATCTTTTGTCATCAACTGAGAAAGAAAAATGAGCTCATACAATGAACAAACAGATGGAGTGAGGAAGCTTCCAATTGTAATAAACAAATGTTTGCCAGACAACCTAAACATGATGACCTATCGGACTTGTTGTTAGCGGGACGCAGACGACGAAGAATCCAACAGAACGCAATTCTCTAAAGACACGCGACCATATCAATTCGCATTTCTTTAGGAAGTCTTCGATTATTAGTTCTCGATGTTCAAGTCGACCATCTGTGAAGATTTTTTCCTCCACCGAAGTTCGGTGAACTCAAACCACAAGAAGTTTCATCACAGAAAAAGAACGAGGCTTCTTCGTGGATGACCATCCACAGCCTGAGAAACTTTCTTTCTTTTCCTAGTCAAACGAGGTTAGTCACGCAGTGCATTGAATTCTCCATCTGGTGTCTTCCTTGATGATGATAATCTCATCAAAATGAGTGTGAAAATTTTCTCTGTGATGCGATGGGTTATGCAGGTGTTTTCTCTTCTTTTTTCTGCACTCTGTCCATTCACTTTTCGAACTGACAGGGAAAGGTCTTTTGGGCTTAAACGTAGGAACATCGCATGTGAACTTCTTTTGGAAGGATTATTAGGTAGCAAGAGAGTCCTACAATCCCTCCAAGAAAGTATAACTATAGTTTTTCTGCATCTGTCCAATGAAACCTATTGTTTACTCACATGGACATTTTTCTTTATGAAAAGGACAGCAATTAATTGAATTCTTGGAATGGAATTTTGTGACAATTTTTGGGTGACCGGTGTGTGCACGTGATTATCATATAACATTGAGATCACCCTAAACTTGGTCGTTCTCATAGTTAAAGGAACAAAACAAGAACAATATTGAGTCAAATCAATTTATGTAGAAACCACGATCGTACTCATGATGTCTAGCCCGCGTATCATCATCAACAAGTCCATAGTTCCATATAAGTTGAGTTTCGTTGTACTTGTGAATCAACTTCATAATCAACATGCATCCATTTTTGAGCTATAGAAATTGATGTTGTAGGGTAGGCACGTTTCTAACCCTTCTGACGTGATGCACATGTAGTCTGTGATTTCACTACGAATTTCTTAGGTGTGAATTTAGTGATATTATTGCGCCTGTGCAGTCAACATTAAATTTCTAGCTTGACAAACGAAAATTGGAAGTGGTAGGCGCCGGACAAGGAGTCTACCGGCAGCAGACTTCGTTTACTGAGAGACTGACCACAGAAAGTAGGCACCCAAAAAGTCCAACTGTAGAACTAAGTGCGCAAGAAAAGACCAGTTGGCCGAGAAAATTAGCAAAATAATTAAAAGATTTGGTAATTGATTTAGCCATCCTCTTTACCCTCCTACCAACCATTCGATTTAAATCTTTCGTAAATAAAAAGCTTCATAATTCACTTTTTGAACCATTGAGAACCGACTACTTTTAGGAGCGGGTTAAAAAGACAATTAAAAGTTCTTTCCTTTTACTCCTTCCAATTTAAATGGACACGGACAATTTTCCTTTCGGCTCTCGTGATTGACACCAAAGTGCTCATTCCCTTTATAGGGAAGTTAATAGGATAATTTCTAAATCTCAAAATTGAAAAAGTTCTCAATAAGTAGGCCATCATGTTCAATCCATCACTAACAACACCACTAGCCATATATTGTATTTACTAAAACTGATCAAATGATGATTAAGTTTTAACTCGATGCCTTTAACTTTATAATTCATAGCTCATATTAAACTTATTGTTAAACTATGCAACGGGTTTCGTCGCTCTTATAAACAGATGATTTCCAAAGTTTTTATATTGCTGAGAAGTGCTTGGGCTCCTCTTCCTCCTATGAACTAAGTAAATATGTATCTGCTCATGGACTCTATGTGATGGTAGCCTTGCTACTTGGATTGTCACTCACCACCCTCTCTGTGATCAAATCTGGGGAGTGTGATATCCCAATAATAAGAACAGATAAAGCAAGCAATTCCAAGAATCTCCATCACCTATCCCGACAAAAGCTGCAAAAAGCTAATAACCACACAAACTAGCTGAGAGAGAGAGAGAGAGAGAGAGAGAGAGAGAGACCTTGTTGAGGGGTGAGGGAGGATTTGCAAGAAGACTGTGGCAGGAGAGAGCTGACTTGAATGGTGTGATGAACGTCGTCGTCGAGAGAAGAGCAGACGCAGCCGAGAAAAAGAGAGGTCAGCACAACCACGCAAAACAGAAAAATAATGGACATCGAATGATGCAGCGCAGTCGCCATCTTTTTCTTCGCTCGCTCGCTCGCTCTCTCTGTCGTGCTGCTCTCTCTAAGCACAGATTCTGATGAGATGTGGTATCTTGGCTTGCCTTTATAAGCTTTTTCAAGGAGACCACATCTGTACACCCTACCAATTGCATGGTGAACATTTTCTCCACCACACGTCACCTCCATCATTGGCAGCTTTGGCTTTCTTTTCCCCACACATTCGTATTTACTGTAACTACTATTATTATTAAAACTATCTTTTCTTATTAAACCTGCATTTCATCCCTACCATACTGTGTCTATTATATTATTTTTATTGCTCGATTCTTCGGATCGAACAGTACTTGACATGCTCGCACTAACTAAGCAAGCCCCACCATGATGATTTTGTCCCATTGGTTGATATTATTATATTTCATGCATTATTACCTAACCCACATAGATAACTTAATTTTTAGCAACTTTGTTGATATCCAAAGATGGTATTGCAACAAGCATGATAAACATTAACGTTCCTAATCTAAAATTCTTGTCTTCTTACTTGCTCTCATATCATGGATTAATGGTGGTTCCATATGGCATATACGATAACGATGGAACCAAAGTGGACTACGAGACAGCATGGCCTTCGGCTTCATAAAGTTACTTTTCCCCCCATCCCATAATGCTTTGCTAGCATGATGCTACTAATGTATGTTTGCATGATCTGTGTTGGAATTGTGTCCGCTTACATAGTTCAAATTTGTAAGCAACAGTTGTAAACAATAGGCATGACGTGTAGTAAACAACTAACATAAGCCAAAAAGAAGAAGGAACCGATTAGGAGATAAGCCTCTGGAATAGGCATGGCGTGTAGTAAACAACGGTAGCACCGAACCATAACCCGTGACAAAAGTAGGATTTTGAGGTTTCATCTGACAATTGTAGCTGGCATGGAACCAACATGCTCTTTGTTTATGAAGCAAAACTAGTCCTGAATAATGTCACTAAGTGCCTAACCATTGGCGAATTGACCGTCATTTCTTGTTCTACAATAATCCCTGAAGTGAACCTAGAAAAACTTCTTCGTTGCTCGTGTTCTAACCTTGAAAAGCGATCATTTAAAGATCACTATTTGTTTAATTGGATTGAATTGTTCATGCTAACCTTGTTATGATGAATTCTTCTTCTTATTGATCTTCTGCATTCTATTAATATACAATTACTAGACGACCCAAAAACTTGTATTTTTCTGCAGATGATGCACAAATATCAGTTTGCAACAGGGCTTTAGATTAAAGAATGTTACTTTTGGTCGTATCCAATGTCCTATGCGTTCAAATTCTGGGGCTGATATCTCACCAAAACGGAGGCCATTCCAAGGCAGAGATTGGACAACCCACAAATGGCTCCAACCCAGAAAAGGTGAAACTAAGATATTCCAATCTCTACAAACGAGATTTTACAAGTTCCCAATGGAAATTTGAAGTGACCCAAGATTTTCCATCCTTCGTCCAATCACAAAAAAGATTCATGCTTAATATGATTTGCTGCTACACATTATTGAACCCGCAAATGGAGAGCACAAACAGAATATCATTGGCTCCACGCAAGACCACATGGAGAAAAAAATTATTGGAAGTGGGAGTGGTCTTGAACCGACCACACGTATTTGTCCTCCATTAGGTACGGTTCTACCACGATGACTTCCCTAGAATTTTGTTCATGCATTGTTACTATACCCACTTAGAGTCTCTAAGTGCAAAGCCCACAAATGTATCTTTCTCCATTATATAAGTCTGAAAAAGGCTTCTAGGATAAACATGAAACAAGGCATGCGATCTTCAACCGCCCCATCATTTTCATTGCCGGCTATGGACAGCAAAATTGACTCTTAAGTTGGGCTTAGTGGTGGACCTTCCAAGCATTTCCTGTTGCTCTGGAATCTTGTTCTGTCGTGTGGACCCATGCGAGTCATTTCTATTGGAATTAAAGACGGCCACAACATGGAATCTATGTTTGCATGTGAAGAGGGAGAGAGGGGGAGGAGGGGGGGGGGAGAGAGAGAGAGAGAGAGAAAGAAGAATCTTGTTTATCTTTATCGACAGAGGCCTACCATTTTCAGTTCAATCAAGTAGGTGGTGGAGACAAGCTGGGATCAATCGAATATGGAGGGAGATGGCAGAGAATTGATGGGTTAACAGCCTCCCTAATTGATATGGGTATCAACATATTCACACTTAAAAAAAATGAAAAAACAAGAAAAAAAAAACTAGGTAAAGGGATTCACTTTCTTCTCCCACGGTCCCCATTTTTCAATTTAATTCACTCAATCATGTTTTATTGAGTGAAGCACAAAGATAAATCAAAATGGGATTAGGTGGTAGGTTCCCATCATAGGAATCAGCTCCTTTTTTATTCTTGAAATTAATGTTCGCGAGGCTGAAGTGGAAGTTTACCATTCTGACTATAAGTACTCAACAGCAGTCAATACATCTGGAAGGATTGCATAGATTTTCCTAAGGCCATCCTAGAATAGAAAAACCATTCCTTCAAAAAGAAGAGACAGATGAAGACACCGTCAATTGGCAGCTATCAAAGTTTTCTTTCCTTCTTTTTCTAAAGCTTGCTCCAGTATGTTCACACACTGTCGTCTTCTAAAGCCCGGTATCTTTTAATTCACACATATCTTCTCCTCGTTCACACGTTAAGGTCTTTTTCATGCATTATTTTAATCTCCATTATTGCTACCACATGTGGAAAACTAATGAAAAGAAATCATTTCTCGTGAAGTTTGTGGATTAGACTACTTTTCGTTGAGGCAAGGACATAATGAGGATACACAAGTCACTGTAACTAGTCTCTTCTGTCAGACTGGAGATGAGCTGAGGCATCGGGTGTTCATGCCCCCACGCGGATGGATTTAAGCAGAATGAACCAAATCGTTACCGTCAATCTCGCTGTTCCCATATTCGCGAAAAGGAAACATCGCCGAATCATAGCGAATGACCTGATTGTGTTTAAAAGCTGCAGGTCAAACCTATCATTCATTTAAAGAAAACTTGATATGCTAGCTTTGATGGATAGAGTTAACTCTAAGATGAACATGGAGAGAGATAGGGAAAAGTGTCAATAAAGTCCTAAACCTATTATATTAAGGTCAATTAAATCATAAACATTTTAAATTGATATCAATTCAATTATAAACCTATTAATGGTACCAATTTAACCATAAATGTTTTGAACCAAAGTGTGATTTAGTTTTAAAAGTTTTGATTTGATACCAATTCAGTCATTCCAACTAATTTTGGTCGAATATTATTGATTGGATATTGGCCAATTTATTTGGTACTGCCTGGCGCTAATGTGACAAGCAGTTTTTAATAAAATTTTAATAAATTTTCGATTTTTTATTATTTCCTTTCTTTTTCTTTCATTTCTTCTTCTTCCTCCTTTTGTTGGTGATTGGCCACTAGCCACGGCCAGGTAGACTAGCCTCACTAAATTGAGGCCCCTGCCAGATCAGGGCAAGGGGAGCCCTTGTCGAGGCTGCCCTTGCCCAGATAAACCCAGCGAGGCCGACTTTCACTGAGGCATGGCCAATGGTCAATCATCGACTATGGTCCATGGCCAATCATCAACAAAAAGAAGAAGAAATGAGAGAAGAAAAAATAGAAATATTATTATACTATTATTAAAAATTATCTACGTCAATGTCGGTGGTGTCGTAGTGGCTACCAACGTCCATGTCAATAATATCTAGTCAAAATTAGCCAGAATAACTAAATCGGCACAAAATTAAAACATTTAGACTAAATTGACACCGGTTCAAAAAGTTTAAGACTAAATTGCATTATTAAAATATTTAGAACTGAATAGGCACTAAATCAAAAGGTTTATGACTAAATTGGTATTAAAATATTTAAGATTAAATTGGCACCAAAGCAATACATTTAGGACTTTTTTGACACTTTCCCGAGAGAGACATCATATTTCAAGAGGAACCTTGTCTTTGCATAGTATGCAAGAGAAATCATAGAGTAGACTCCCATAAGGAAGAATTAGACAGTAGGATCTAGTAGAGATTAAAGGTGGTCAGCTTGATTTCGGAGGAGAAACTCCATTTTCAGCTTGTATATCCCTTGATTCTCGTTTCTAACTAAGTGAACTTTAGTTGGCCTTTGAAGTTGCACTAGTTTACAAGAGCATCGCACCTGTAAATGTCCAGTTCATCATAGTTTGGGAATTCTTCCTCGTCTGATGTTGAAAAGTGACAAGGTCTGGAATTCTTCCTCGTCTGATGGGAATTCTTCATCACACGAACTAGATTTTGCGAGGACTAGATGATGACGGTGAAAACTGATGGGGAAAGGGAAAGGGAAAAGCAGAGTTCTGCCTCAATATGATTGATCTTGCGTTGGAGATGCAGGGAACTTTACATTCTTACTTCTTCTGGGAGCTTGATGAGATAAAGAATGTCACTTTTATGTCATTTTGGCAACTACTTGTTACCTTGGAAGGGCTCCCATGTCGATGTTATGCGTTATTGTGACGATATCATGTTACAGTTACGGGAAAGACGAGAGAGTGGAAGATGTAGGAGGCTCTAAGTTGAGTTTTTGACAATGCGTTCTAAGAAAGGTTTCAACCATCGATGAAGCTGATAATTTGACGTTTTAACTGATGTCACTTACAGGGATATGAGAGATAACATCACATCTTTCATTTGCAAACTTCTGAGGAATTTATAATTTCAATCCTAAACAAAGCTATTCGCTCTTCACATGCAGAGGAGGACCAGAGTTGCAGTACAGATGTTTTCGTAAAATTTTATTGTCAGCTTAATTCTTCAATGTTTAGTCACCTTCTACCAAAAGAGAGACTAGAACAACGCATTGGTATTTCTAGATTTTCCTAAAAGAAAATAATGGCAGATAAAATTAAGCACACTTGAAACTTCTGAAAAGAAAGATCCCGTTGCTACACAAACTTCCTGACAACTGACATTGTGAATAATAGGACAATCTTCAAGTGATAGCAGCTCTGGACAGAGAACTATGAGGAATTACATTTTTCTTAATTTCTTTCTGAGAAAGTGAAAGAGAAAATAAAACTTCAAAACCTTTCATTTTCATCCGTTAATAAGTGAGCAAGATTGTCTCACCTCCCCCGCATTGCCTGTTTTTACTTCAACTGCACTGAGCTTCAAGAATGACTGAGCCCAGCTTGCAAAGAAACTGTCCTGGTCATTCGCGAAATTCTCTACTTTCTCCCTTGTTCTGTTATCATTTACCAGTACAGAATCTGACTGAAATAGCCCCTTGTGCAACAAGAGATTTCGGTAGTACTGATTGTCAAATGACAAGGACGTTTCAGGGTCGTTGTTAACTGTAATGGAAGGACTAGCACCTGCAGGGCACCGTCTCATGAGTTCCTGTGCATAATTCTTGTCGAGGGATGAGTCAATTAGCGTGAAGTTCCCCTTGGAGTCAGCTTGGAATCTGTCGCTGAATGCGCTGCAGTGAGCCGCTCCTATGGTATGTGCACCTGTCACCTCAAAGCACATAATGTTACCAACTGTGGGCGATGGATGCTCCAATGATCTTGTCTTTAAAACTAAACCTTACTTCCTCCATTTCATGAACTAGCAACTAGGATTTGCCTAAGTGATTTGTTATCCACAATTCTAACTTTTTGTTGACCCATCAATCCCAAAATTTCCCATTGACTCGAATCCGTTTCCTTTTCTGATGGTCAGGGGAATGCAAGTACCTGGGACTATTTTATTCATGTGATTCCAGCTATAAGGAGAAAAGTCCTTTGCATTGTCGTTATTATTTCATTAGAAAATAAATTACCCAAAAATCAATATTTTTGTTAACAACTACTCTTAGGGAAATTTTCCGAACATGGTGCCCGCACTACTAACTGTTCTTGACCATGTTTTGCTTTTAGGAGCTGATATATTCCAGTTATACCTGACAGTGTGACAAGATCAGCCAAGGACAGCCCCTTAGACGAGAAGAGTTTAATCATCTCGTTGATTGTAAAACTTGTATCCACGATGTTGGGTCTTACATTTGAAGCTGCAGAAACTCTCCCATCTTTCCTACCTGTTGGAATCTGAACTGCAGGCCCTCCAGTCTGCATTGAAGCATGCATAATTAAGTGCGAAAACCTCGTACTAAAAAATTTGGAAAGGCAAAAGGTAGTATTGAGAATCTGCATTACCAGTTCAACAGCATCCCTGGCAGCTAATGCAAGTATATCGGCGCAAGAAACAGTTCCTGGACAGAATAATTCTAAAACCCTTTTAGCTGAGTCTATGACAGAAAATCCTCCAAGTGATGTATTAGCTGGATCATTTTGCTCTGTTCCATTTCCTCGTATAAGCACGGATGCATCGCAACCCTACTACCATATCGTAGTAATCAGTCAAACTGATATTGAAATTATAGTCACTTCAGAAACAGGCCTAACTTCTTGGCTTAAGTTAGGAGACAGACTCAGGAGAAGCATGAAGTGTCAGCAAGACCGCACACAGGAAAATTTACCAGTGAATAATTTCATCCACGATGATGAATGGAGAGACTTCTCTTTGCATTTTGCTTGAAGAAAGTAAACCTTTAGTATTTGAAATGAATGTCACTATTTTCTCGGTTTCCATGGATAATTCATCAATTATGACCTCAGAAAGATTTCTTAATTCTTCAGGACTTCCAATAAAGTTCACGAGATCTTCTTCCTTCGCCTAACACTAGAAGCAAAGGAACATTTGAGTCGCCGTCTTGAGCTTTTAAATTCCTATGGCTAAAAAGGAGCTCCACAGATTCAACACACGTAAGTCAAACTTGGCTTATTTTTTTTTTTTTTGGTAAGATCTTGGCTTAAATTTCCGTCCGTAGTAACCCAATAAAGTTCACGGTTCAGTCCTACCACTGAGAAACATCATGCGAAGCTGTCCATTTGATACTAGAAGTAGAAGGCATGAAGTACATTCTTTGCACTAGTTTCAAGATTACAAGAGTCTGTCTCTTTCTAAAGTGAGCAATAAAGAGAAGAAGACTAACCTCCACGAAGCAGTCATGAAAGAGTAATCGAAGGAGCTTCCCCGGGATTGTGGGGTCATTGGAAGAAGCTGATCTCACAGTGTTCCTGACTATGAATTCAGCAGAAGGACAAGAAGTTGCATAGAAGCCAAAAGAAAGCTGAGCGGAAGAAGCAACCACATGAGCTAGGAAGATGACGAGCAAAATGAGATGATTCAAAGTGAAAACTCTTGTCTCCATGAAGCTTTCGGGTGAATCCTGCACAGAAATTATCAGTGATAAGAGCTGCTGAAAACAGCTTACTCGGAGTGTGAGAGGAAATTGATTTTTATCATCATTCAAAGCAGCATTTAATAAAATTGGGTGATGTCAGAAGGTAGATGGTTCTTGGGGTCATCATGCATTAACAACTCATAGAAAGATGAACATGTGAGCCAGCCCGGAACCCAAATTTGCACACTGGAGAAGAGAGGACAACCCTGCAAACATTAAAGACACTCTATCAGCCTTACAACATAATGAAGCACGCCTAGGTCGTGAATGGTCGTGTGCCATTTGCAAATTTCTTTATCCACCTTTATCTACCCGCTTTCGTCAAGAACTCTGACAACATCAGAGGGCAAATAATGCGCTCTCAGTCTCAACTGCATGACAACGCAGCAATATTAGCGAGATATATATGGGTCTTGTAAACCAGGGGCACCGTCCAAGATTGCCTGTGCTTTCCCCTAGAGTGCTTCTGGATCGTAATACAAAGCTGCCATTCACTGCCATGTTGGTGTTAACGAATCCACCAGTTCAATGAAAATTCTATTGCTTCACTCAAGAAGGTATGTTGCTAAGACTAATTTGAATAAATCCATTGCAAGACATCATAGAATGAGTGAAAATAGATACGGAAATCATTACGATGTGTTCGCTCCTGAAAAAGTTCTATCCACTGAAGGGCGTACAGAACTAAGATTATAAAGGGCTAGTTAATATAGCATACACGTGTAGGACCCGTTATTCTGAGTGATGAATGCGAACCGTTGCCAGCGTACAGGCACGGTTATTCAACGACCAAAAGGCAACTGTGAAGCCACCTTTGCCTCTTCATCATTCTTTCCTTCTGGTTTTACTTTCATTTTTTACCTTTTTCCTCACATAAATCGGCTTCATTATCAATTGTGCAGGTATTGATTTATCATCTATGCCCTGATGCCCTTTTATCCTTATAATGTAATCAAGTTTCAAAGAGCCGCGCTTGCGTGCATGTGGGAGGTATGGTTTCTGATATGATGAAGGGGCCAATGGTAACACAGGCTCATTTATAGTCTTGTGTTGTGTGCTCTTCCCCATGACTTCCTTGGACAGTTGAGTGAAGACCTCAATCAAAATCAAGCCAGCGCTTCTTGGGTCTTGGCTCCATAAAGTTCGCATCCTGATGAGGCTCAGGTTTTATGAATTCCTTTCTCACTAGATCTGCACAAAATTGATTTGTCACATACTCATTCGCATGACAGTTATAAAGAGCTGTCTCTCCCTTCGGGCGGGAAACAGAATTACTCACATCGTTGGTGTATACATTATAACGATGGCAAAAGTAGTTTCCTCAGTCAACTGAAAGTACTTTCTCATATTCAAATTCAAAAATTTTGAAGATACGCCGCAAGTTACAACGGTAACTTCCGGACAATAGTTTGTACATATACATCACTTTATCATGAAGGTTTGCTGGTAAAATTTAGAATACTCGATGAAAAGTTAACTATGAACATTGATGTGAAGCAAATGTCCAGTTGTCAACCTACAGAATACAGGCCCTGTCATCATATCCTTTCCCCTCTCTTTGAGCAGACGAATCTCCGTAATCAATGTGTGTAGGAGGAATTGCAGCTTAAAATCCATTACTGCTGATATGTGGCCCCCAAGGATAAGGAGGCCAGGAGTAAACTACTTCACAGAGGACTTAAGTTAGCAGATATTCATGATCTTCATGACTATTCATCCTCAGTTTCAACATTGTCTTCTGCGTGCTCTTCTAATTCATCAATATCGTCAATAGGAATTTCTTCACTATCAGCGCCCAAAGAACCTACGACATATAAACAACAAATTTAGATTTATTAAGAGTCACAGTACAGCGTGGCCTAGGTTATGTACACTGAGACTGAGTCCATATAAATTAAAATATGTCTCTCCCTCTTGGCAAACAGAGCAGAAAATGGTATAAACACATAAGATAGAGCATGCTTGCCTCGGTAGATCATTGAAGCAGGACTGCTGATTGGATCCCTCGATTCTGACGTGAGATCAAGAAGATAAGGAAGTTCCAGTAGCCGCAACAAAGATTCCGTCTGAGGGTTTCGAGGCAATGCTGCAGCAGAACATGAATATGATCAATGCCAAGGGTCAGCATAATCTATGAAAGCTTGATCACATTTTGTGTAAAATCAATTTATACCCTTTAAATGGTGGTCATCGGAGAAAACAATAGACTACGGGTCAGAGTCAAAAGATCACCGGGGCTTATTCACATGAGGAAATACGGCTGCGATACGACCAAATCAATAGCATATATAAAGTAACCTATCTTCATGCATTTGTAAAACGTAACAACCACTGCCAAAAATTCTCAGCCATTACACTTAGCATATGTATTTCAGGATTCCCTTAACCCTCATGAAGACATCTTTGCTGAAGCCAAGACATTCCTTAACTTTCAGAAGAAACTACCGTTCTGCAATCAAAACGTCCTGAACCAAGCATATCTCCATGGAAATTTCATATATCAATGATAACAGCTCACTCTAAAGGTGTAAAGTAACACTCAACATGAC
Source organism: Eucalyptus marginata (assembly GCA_014182565.1). Taxonomy (NCBI): domain Eukaryota; kingdom Viridiplantae; phylum Streptophyta; class Magnoliopsida; order Myrtales; family Myrtaceae; genus Eucalyptus; species Eucalyptus marginata. Next base: position 53,020,301 of record CM024587.1, on the reverse strand, counting down.
AGATTATTTACAAATCAAGTGGCATTAACTCAAGGTTCCAATGTCAAATCATAAGCCAATAACCCTGCTAAATATTTTTGTTCAGGCAATTCTCCAACACAAACTGATTGCATTCAGACTGAGCTAGCACATAAAAGCAAATGGAAGGATATTCTTACTGTAAACTAAAGTCGAGAAATCAAAGAGAAGCCATATTGATGACCTCAGAACTCCTACCTGGAGAACCATTAGGAGAGGATTGAGAGGGATTGTGACATGGAACTGTCCTTTCAAATTCAAAAGGTCGAGCACCTCTTTCTTGAAGTCTGCTCCTGACCAATTGTCGACATTCTTGCATGTCAAGTTGAACGGCCCTGTAATAGTGAAGTAAATGATTCACCAGCTAGTCATTACACAGAGAACAATGCTTGCCCACATGGAGGGGCTACGTAAAGAAATTGCAAAAAGAACACATTCACGAACCCAAAATCTGCACTTTTAGTGGTCAAAGGGAAGACAGAATGGAATTTCCGCATTATTGCTAGCCATTCCTCATCATACAAAATCTCGTGTGGTCCCGGCTCTGATTCAATATCAACAATCTAATAACACCAGCAACATCAGTTTCCAATTTGTTAAAGCTGATCAAAGACTAGATCATACCTGTAAAAACTTGCGGCCTGGTAGGCACTTATCCAGTGCAAGAAAATTGGTCACCGGGCCACCTTCACCGTGTTCAACAGAAGCAGCAAATTGGCAGTGTAGATGGGCAGAAAACCAATAAGCTGGTTTTAGCTCCCCCAGCAGTTGAGCTGCAGCCTTATTTCCAAGAGTCCTTTGAAAAATCTGGAAAGCAATTCTCAAGCATGAGTTAAGCAATTCTCCAGACAGAAAGAGAGAGAGAGAGAGGGAGGGAGGGAGGGAGGGAGGGAGAGTAATCCTCAAGGCATTTTAAATCATGATGGCATCACTATGAAAATGTCTTGTTACCTCTTTCTCAAAAAATGGCTTCTGCTGAATGAGTTTTTTAGAGTTTCCATAGTCAGTGATTCCAAGAGGCCAATCATGGGAAAGAAAAATGTCGATTGGTTCCTCAACTTGCATAAGTTTGTAGACATCATATTCACGAACGTGGTAAACAGACCTGATGGTTTCCTCGTTATAAGGGGGCCTCTCATAGTGTCCTGTTCACAAAACACTAATTTGGTTCAATCGTAAAGGGCAATTGGATGTTTATGGGTTTATGGGTACAAATCCATACTATATGAAGCATTATTAAAACTCTGCATTCAAATGCCTACTTCATTTGAAAAGCAGACGCAGTGCATGACCAAGATTAGTCACATGAGCAAACAAGTGGCTCCTGCACTAATCTGTCATCTGGTCTCAACTGATTTGGTCGAAGAAAGACTGACCTAAACGATAATGACGTGCATTATAAATTCCAGAGAGTCCACCAATACGGATGTTCCCAAACTTGACCACCCCAGCAAACCCCAAGAAGTATATGTTAGGTGCTGCCCATCCTCCATAGTACCTAGCATACAACAAACCCACTAAGAATGGCCTGGAAGTGAAGGAGTGAAACCATCAACTCAACCAGCGCAACAAATACAATCAGCCATACACTTAAAGTTAAATAAAGACAAGACTAAAGGCCTCCAAACGTAGGAAAGACCAAATATGTCAGTACAGGCGCCACTTTTAGTTGCACCTATAATTAAATAGACAGCAACTGAAATGAGCGAGCTTCAATTAATCAAATTCTAAGGGGAACTGCCGCTTCACAACACTTCACACATCGCCAACTTTGAGAAGTCAACATTCTCCTGTGGAAGATTTAAGGGGTAAAAAGAAGAAAAGACACCAAAAACGATCTCATGTCGAAAAAGAAAGATCCACTCACAATTCCCACAAGTAATTGGAAGCTTCATGATTCCCGCCAATGAATATAGTCGGAACGGGTGCGACCTCCTCCCCGGAAAAGTACTTCCAGAACGAGTTCATCGCTCGATACTTCCTGGGCACATTTAAGCTCTCCAAATCTCTCTCATTCCTCACAGCCTGAACATCCACCATCGACACGATATCAAGTCAATCATCTCTTCAGCCAAAGATAAATTCCAACACTTTCATCTTCAAGATTAGAACTTGTCTACGCTAAAAGAAACAATTTTTTTTTCCACGGAGCTAAGAGCAACCGGGCACCAAGTTGACATCACGACAGGACCAAAACTGACAATGCTCACCTCGCGCGTGTAAAAGAGGATTTTGCTGTAAAAAATGAACTAAAAAAAGGAAAAAATAAAAAATAAAACAGGTTCTTGGCTAGACCCTGAAACCAGACCGGGAAAACAGGGTAAGTTCCAGAACCGATAAATTCAAACACTTTCATCTTCAAGAACAGAACTTGTCTGCGCTGAAAGAAACCATTTTTTTCCCACGGAGCTTAAGCAGCGCGGGAATTACGACAGGACACGAACTGAGAATGCTCGAGAGTGTCGAAGCGCTACCTGAAAGTCGCCGCAACAGAGGAGAAGGTCGACCTTGATGCCGCGCTGACGCTCGATGAACTGAAGGGTCTTGTACACGCTGTCGAGGTCTCCATGCATACAACCTTCGACGGCGATCTTCATCGCGAACTTCTGATGTCGCCGGGATTCACGGGCAAGGTGGAGGGGTCTAGGTTTAAGCTTTGGGATCACCGAATCGCCGCCGTCGATGGCCGGGTTTCGGGAGAACGGAAGGAGCATCCGCCGCCGCCGCCGCCCGCCCGGTGGAGGTGAAACGGAAGACGAGAGCGAGCTTCGTCTTGTTACCGGGACTGGGCTTTTCCTTCATCCTGCTTGAGGGACCAATACAAAAAGCCCAAAATGAATTCCAACACATATATATAGTTTTCTGTCTTCTTTTCCATTACAATGTTAATTTGACATCATCCAATGGTCTTGTTGTCCGACCAAAGTATATATATATATATATATATCCTCGAAAAATGACACGAATAAATCCTGAATTTTGATTCAATATGCAACATCGTTTTGAATTTTTAATTTATTTATGTGATCCACAACATTATAAGTACATATTCAATCTATTTCTTAGACTATATAAAAATATCAAATATTGTTTCTGACTTTAAATCAATGAGAATATAACATTTGGTATTTTTATATATTTTAGGGGACATATTGAATAAGTACCAAAAATTTAAGATTACATTTAATAAATTTAAAGTTTAAGGATGACATTACACATTGAATTAAAGTTCCAAGGACCATATCAATCAAATTAAAAAGTTCAAGGACTATTTATATAATTATCCCTTAATGGTTTGTTTGGTGGGCTTGTAATCAAGGGTTAGCATTAGAATAGGAAATATAGTTGGTAGATTGGACAGGTGAATGTGTCAAGGCTCTTTGTCCATATCAGTTCCTTTGTGCCTTTACTTGACTTCAAAAGATTAACACGTAATCACCATGATTGGGTTTACAAAATCTTCTTTTTCTACATTTAATTAAGTGTCAACCACCCTCGAAACCACAGTTAATGACCTTCAACATAATTTTCCATAATTGATGAAATTCTACGTGATATTGCAATCAAAGTAAGTACAAAAAACAATGACATTTCATCTTTTATTATAGTTTTAATTCTTTCAGTAAATTTATATTTTTGTCAATACTTGTGTAGGGTAACCATTTTTAGTATATTGCCCTTCTCGAATAAAAGAGAAAGGGTGACAGAGGCAACAGCCAAAAATTTGTGTGGAGGAGAGGAGTGCAACGATCCTCCAAGCAAAAGACCGACGACCTTTCCTTTCCTGTCCTGTCTCTCTTACTTCTCTCCCTCTTCCCATGGCTTCATCTTCTCCTCCTCCTCCTCCTTCTTCTTCACTCCTTCCCTGCCATCCTTCCTCTCTCCACCACTCCCTTCCCTCCACTCTCGCAGCTCCACTCCACGTCCGCGCCCATGTCTCTCCTCCACTTCCACCCCTTACGCCCCACCGCCACCGCCGGCGCTTCCTCTCTCCCCAAGCTCCCTCTCGCCCCGCCAACACCGCCCCTCAAGTCCCTTCCTTCGAGACCCGCGTCCAGCTTCAGGCTGCATGCGGTCTCGACGGGCTTCAGGGACGCTGCTCCTCCGCTCGAGGATGAGGATGCCAGGGTCCTGGTGGGCCCCGCGAGCGAGGAGGAGCGGAGGGGGGAGAGAGTGGTGGCGGACTACGACTGGACGGAGGAGTGGTACCCTCTCTACCTCGCCAACGACGTCCCCGACGACGCCCCGCTGGGCCTCACCGTGTTCGACAAGCAGCTCGTGCTCTACAGGGATGGCGACGGCTTGCTCAGGTGTTACGAAGATCGCTGTCCCCACAGGTAGCCCCGTCTTTCTCAGGGCCTGATCGTATGTTATTCGTGTGGATGTTTGTCGTTCTCTGAGCTTGATTGATGGGAATAATAAAGTTTATCGATTTGGTCTCTCGGAATTCTTTTTTAGCTGAGCAACTTGCTAAAGAGGAGGTAAATTTGAGTCTTCTCTCCTTAATATCATGAGAAGAAGGATGAGTGATGATCATCCATGAGTGGTGTAGCTAGTTTTGAAGCATTTGATCTATTGAGCTAACTCGGATATTCTAGCTATATTGTGGTTCTTAAAATGCAAAGAGTTTGGGAGGTGAGCTGTTTTAGCGTTCGTTGTGGCCTTGGTTTCTCATCCGCTTTGCCTCTCGAGATAGAGCTTTAGCTAATTACGTGGGGATCAAGCTCCTGCCTTTCCTGTCTTTACAATCTAGCTAAGCTAGATTTATAGATTGCTTGAAGATCCTATGTTCATTACAGTTCTAGGAAAGCGTTTCGGGTATAATAGGCTTTAGCGTCAACTTACATCTCCTTATGAGGATAATAGTTTTTACTTAACTTACATGATCGTTGGTGTTTAAATTCTTTCGACGGGGAATCCCTTCTTCAGGCTGGCAAAGTTATCAGAAGGTCAGCTGATTGATGGGAGGTTGGAATGTTTGTACCATGGTTGGCAGTTCGAGGGCGAGGGAAAATGTGTCAAGATACCTCAGGTTCGTCCTTGTTTATGTTGACCTAGTTCTTTCGTTCCAAGAAATGTATGTACCACACTATCCACTGATGGAAAATGAAAGTAACGTTTCTTTATTAATGTTGCAGCTGCCAGCGGATGCGAAAATTCCGCAATCAGCTTGTGTTAAGACATATGAGGTGAGGGATTCTCAAGGAGTTGTTTGGGTGTGGATGTCTCAGAAGACACCACCAAACTTCAGCAAGATACCTTGGTTTGAGAATTTTGCAAGGCCGGGCTTTCAAGACACTTCAACTACCCACGAGCTTCCTTACGATCATTCCATACTTCTGGAGAACCTTATGGATCCAGCCCATATCCCCATTTCGCATGACAGAACAGATTGGACAGCGAAAAGGGAAGATGCCCAACCCCTATGTTTCCAAGTATCTGAACGGACGGACCGAGGATTTGCAGGATGGTGGGGTAAAGAGAGGGATGAGTCATTGCCTAACTTTTTGCGCTTTGAAGCACCATGTGTTCTTCAAAACAACAGAGAATTCGTCGACAAGAATGGAGTAAAACACTACTTCACTGGTCTATTCCTCTGTAGACCAACTGGACAAGGGAAGTCCATGCTTATTGTGAGGTTTGGAGGGACGATGAGATCTCCTTTGGCTAAAGTCTTCCCTAAATGGTATTTCCACCAGAACGCGAGTAAAGTATTCGAGCAAGATATGGGATTTCTTTCATCACAAAATGAAGTCTTGATAAAAGAAAAGGTTCCCACAAAGCAGCTCTACCTTAACTTGAGGTCCTCAGACACATGGGTAGCGGAGTACAGGAAGTGGATGGACAAAGTAGGGCACGGAATGCCTTATCATTTTGGGCACAGCACCATTTCCTTGCCGAAGGAGCCTGCTGTGGTGGAACATGCACCGGCTGGTTTAGTCGCCAGAGCCTCTGCATCGTCACCTGCCAAGGGAGGTATTGGGACAATGCACGCTCCTAATTTGGCCAACAGATACTTCAGGCATGTGATCCATTGCAAAGGATGCAGAAATGTAGTGAAAGCGTTTGAAGCTTGGAAAAATGGGCTCTTTGCTTTGGCTGCTGCTTTGACTGCATTGGCTATTTTAGCGTCTGCTAGACAATGGAAGGTGATACTCCTGGTAACAGCAACGGCATGCTTCGGTGGGGTTTATGTGTGTTCAACAGCTATTGCTATGAATACTACAAACTTCGTCAGGACTCACAGGAGATTGTGAGTCCTTGATCGTTGCACATTATGTCTCCATTTATTTTAGGATGACAGGAAGTACTTTCATATAGAATGTAGTTGCTGTAGCAAACTTGTATTTATTACTTGAATGTAATGCTCTTCCTCAGACGATGATACCTTGCCAATGCTTGATTATCTGTTTGCTACCGTTATGGTCGTGCCATTCGACTCTAATCGGGACTGTCTTCCTCTAGTTACAGTTGATTCGTTGGAGTTTTTTTTTGGCTGAAGATTGCGGAATGGCATATCAATGTCCACAAGTTCTGGGGAAAAGGACCTTGTGAGCGAATAGTATCATAATCACCCATCGTTCAATATATGAATTTACATGAAAGCATATTCCGCTTTATGCAACTCCAAATGGTGAAACCTATCCTACCACGAGCTCTAATATCCTCCCAAACATAATCGACCCCTACCAGTTCCACAGATTTTACTGGTTCTCTCGAAGGATTTTGTGATTATACCATTCAACGGTAGCCAGATCAAGCGTCTCATCAATTTTGCCGCTGCAGAAAGGTGTACACTCATCTAATCATTGGTTTGATGAACGTACTAGAATAATTGAGAATCATATTCAAGGAGGGGAAAGACAACCCCTCGTTAATGCATGAATTCAAGCACCATGGCCCCCCTTCAAATCTACATCTTAAGAGAGCATGTTACTAAAGTAGTATACAAGAACACGATACCTAATATCAAAACTTCAGCCATTTCTTTTCTTTCTCCTTGGACATAATAGCATGAGATGCAGAAGCGTGAGCTGCTTCAGCCTCAGCCAAAGTTTTGCGGGTTTCGGCCAACTTCCTCATGGCCGCCTCACACACTATCTTGTCATTCTTGTTCCTCACAACCATCTCCTCAAGCTTCTCCACTCGCATTCGCAATTCTTTCATCTCGTCATCATAAACAACAAGAGCCTGCCTATCTATTTTCTTCTCCCCAGAGTCTTTAAGTTGCTGCTTCTTTGCAGACTTCCCATTCAACGACTCCCCATGCATTGCAAGTTGGGTATTGATCAGACTAAAGACATCTGGTCTCCTTTCTTCGGCATCTTTTGCTGCCCGAGCTGCCGCAGCAAACTTCTTCTCACGTTTCCTTTTTCCACCTCTGCTGCGCTTCTTTGCTTGACTTTCATGATCTTTGTTTTGTTCATTAGACTTCAGGGCATCATCCAGTGATTGTTTTGGTGGAAGGACTTTCACGGGAATGGGTTCAACCATTCCTTGCCCAGATCTGCCTAAACCCATCCCTTCACGATAGCCCATGCTGGCCATCATCTTGGATGCTATGCCACGCGTGTGATTCTCCCACTTAGCAAAGATGGCAGTTTCTGTCTGGACACCCCTCTGATTTGCAGTGATTTCAAGAAATCCCAGACCCTGAGGGTCCTCTTCTTCATAGTCACTAGAGTCAGATTGCTCTGAGCTTGAATCACTCTCTTCTTCATCACCGATTTCCGCATACTCAGAGAGTGCTATACAATCAATGCCAAGCTTTGCAGAGCTTCCATCATCCCGGAAAACAACTTGTCCAAGACCACATTCATCATCCCATGATTCAAGCTCAGCTTCTCTCCAAACACCAGCTTTACTATCTGACGTTGCCCTTATACTGGACCCCACCAATGACTGCTCCCAACTTGTTGGGACAAATTTCTTTAAGGATGACAATGGAACATCTACTCCTGAGACATACATGAATGTCAGGTAGGAGATGCTAACAAAAAAGATGCTATAAAATATCAGGATTTAGATCAGTATCATATTTGGGACAAGATACAGCTACAAGATGAAAAAAAAAAAGGAACTATATATCTTGCCAAAGAAGCAACATGGAAAAACTGTCAGACAAATGCAGATGGCTAGGGTGACAAGAATCTGTAGCAAAGACAAGGGAAATTTATAATTTTTCTGGACCCTTTGCAGGTTGTGTTTGTTCTTTTAGTTGTAACATACCATGTGATAAGCGGCAGCTAGTACCAAACCGACATCGTTGCTGCAGAAAGAACTTGCATATCTGCACTTTGGTGGTCTAGCATTAGTGGTCTCATAATAACTAGTCAAATTTCACACCATAATCGGGAGCTTTTGATCCACTAAGTGACACTAATCACAGTCGAGCAAACATGAAGAATTGTTCTTTTGGCACATCCACCAAAGAACATGCAAATAATATTTCATCCAAGAGCTGTATAGATAGATCAAAGGAAAACTTATAGAGAAGGCACCTAAAAGAGAGAATCATTAATGCAGTTATTAGAATAGTGTCGGGCCCAATAAAAAGACATGCAGATGGCCAATGGGAACTTAAAGACTTAATAGAATCTACACCTAGTGCCTAACATCATAATCTTCGCAATGAACAGTTGAGAAGCACTTTAGACATTTCACCAGGACGAAGAAGTGGCCCATATTCTCATTCAAATTAACATATTTTCTAATGTTTAGTATGTGATGTGGGCATGATATTCCATTTACCTAACTAGTTTGATTCAAAGTACAACAAAAGCACAACAAATTGTGGACGCCCTCACAATAAGTGTTAAAGAAGAGAGAGGATAGAATTCATTTTCTTCTGGTGAAATACCACCTAGAATGGCTGACAATTCCATTTGCACAAAGATTGAAAAAACGGCAGCATACTTTCATGCATAGTAGGAATGAACAAAATCTACAAATAATAAATTATGCATCCCAAAGATTATACAGGTTGTGCAAGAGCTTCAATAAAGGCTAAAGCTCTCTGTCTAATTTATCCATACTTGCTCATATGGAAGTTTGCTTCGCTTTATTCTTCACAATCAATTAGTTGGTTTCATTTGATCCAAGTAAGAAAAACATTTCAGTGAACACTTGCTCAAGAACTTTCCACATAAGATAATCAGAGGCTAGGTTAAGAATCCCCCATTGCTTTCATAATGTGGCCAGTGATAGCAGTTAATCGGCTTGAATTATCTCAGAAAGGAAGATCCTACAATATCGTTCTAACATCCTACCATTGTACATTAGGGCAATGGCAGATTGGCCGAACTAAAATTATTATCAGGATCTCAATGAAGGACTTAAATAGTGCGATGAACTACTAATCGTATTTTCTTCAGCTGTCCTGAAAGGAACGTAATACATAAGCCTATGCTTATAGTAATGGGGGAGAAAAGAAAGAAAGCTGCACTGACCAGCATATTTTCAGTTGTCGGCGTGAGGAAAGAGATTTTAGCTAACTGTGAGCCCTCCAATCCAACTATCTGACCATTATACCAGTGACCATCGCTGTGGCGAAATCGACATTTTGACCCAATGGAGTACCTTTGCTCCTCCAGAGGCTCAACTTCAACATCATTTGGTTCCAAAGACTCCACCTTAACATCCTCAACAGCAGAATCTGACTTCTGTACCACCGAATCAACTTCCCGTAACAAACGTGCACGCTTAAGGTGAAAAAGCCCTTCCTCCACATCTCTTATTGCAGAAACCAGCTCTTCATGAACCTGTCGGAAGTAGAGTATATTGGAACCCAAAGGAGCCAAAAAAAAAAAAACCACCAGCACCCTCCTTCCATGGATGAGGACCTTACACACATGTACTTACTTCATCATGCAAATAGAGTTCATCTTAAAGCATCAACCGCTAATGCATGATTCACTGATGCAACACACAGAAACTAGAGCCAACAGGTATCTTTATCCAATATAGACATAACTCAAAATGCATACTCCCTCCGTAACCCGCAGCTAGAGATAAGCTGATCATAATTATGCCCAACACAACAATGAAACCTCTCCTGATTGCTCTTGGGTTTCTCAAGCACTCTCGAAAAATGATCAAAATCGTAACTTGGGGTTCTCACCAGCTTCCACTGAGCTCAGCACCAATCAAACATCACAAGCAAAGGAATAGAGCACACAAAACAAACAGGCCCAGATAACAAGCAACTCCCCAAGACGCATATTCCCAATGAACAACCAAACCCAGATCAAGAAAGCTCTCAAAAACCCAGAAGACATCAATTTCCAAGGACCAAAAGCGGTGCCCACAAAGGAAAAAACCAAAACCAAGAAGACAAACGAGGGAGGAGAGAAGAAGCGCACGCACCGCAAGGATCTCGGGGTTGGCAGGGTCGGAGACAAGGGCTTCCTTGAGCGAAGAAAGGGAGTCTCTCTGCTCCTGCAATTGGAGCTCGAGCTGAACCTCCAGAACTCTCTCTTCTTCTTCGTCGCTCGCCATTTGCTTCTTCTGCCTTCTGCATATGGAGGATGAAAAATGGATTCAACGCTGGTACGGAGATTGCCAGGTGAAGGAGAAGGGAACGAAACGACGAGCCGTCTTAGCTTTGTGGGCTCTGGGAGATTAAACGTTTTCCCGTTTTATGGCCCTATGGATTTTCGATGATTTTACAATTTAGATTAAAAAAATTATTCACATAACAATGATTTTCGTTAGGGAAATTATATGACTATATTCATGATCAAGAGAACAACCCCAAAAAGGTAATAGCAATCCAATTGGCCGAAATATGAATTCCAAAATCATCCATGAACAGAATTTTATACATTGATATGGCATTCCGAAATGATATTTATTTGTCTATCCATATTTAGGGAAACATATGAAAACTGAACGTGAAAAGAAAACGATTCACTCCGAACCATGTGCATTAGTGTATCGTACATCCACTTTTCTCACAAGAGTTAATATTAAAAAAAATCTCAAACTAATACACATATAATAAATTTATTTCAAACTAAATTTTTATCATGAAAAATCCAAAATCAATACATGTTTGACAAATTTATTTCCATTAATTTTTATTAAATTTTACAAAATTAGATGGCACTTGTTAGTTGACAAGATATCGATTTGGATTTTACCATCTATTTATCAAAAGTGTACCAATTTATAATCTTTCGTGAGATTAATCCATTTTAATAGAAATTAACAATACATAATCTCACTAAAGGTTTTGAAATGAAGATTTTTTTTTTTAAATTTATTACAAATGTACTATTTTGGAGTTTTTAATTATTAAAAAGTTAATTTTGGATAAATTTATCATCATTTTTGTAATTAAAAAATTAATTTGAAATAAATTTATTATAAATGTACCAATTTTTATTTTAACACTTTTTATAACTTTCTTTTCCAACCCTCATCAACATTGTCATCACATGTATCGACATTTTTATACATTTTTATACTTAATAATGATGACACGTCATAACATTATATAAACGATGACACCGTTTATAGAAGTGCCCCAATTGTCTATCGTCTCTTCGAATTCTCAAGATTTTATATCATAACTTGATGACACATAGAATCTCCACAGCTACAACTATAAGGCAGTGTTGAAGATAGATTACATAAGTGACACTGCATGTGTATCGACTCAAGAGCCCCTGCCCTTCATGATCTCCAGGCTCCTAAACGCCAGAGTTGATGCATCAGAGCGCTATGAAGTGATCCCTTGAGATCAACTCTGGATCTAGATTACCCTATAGCCTGCACGACCTCGTCCGAACCGAGGTCCTAGCCTTCCGGCTTACACTACCCGACCTCGCAATTTCAAGTCCACGGGAGATGCTTCTACATGAATTCAGAAATCATGTCCATCCCATAAGACTAGATAACACAATGCCTCATTCAGAACTTTGATCCTACACGTACATATCATCTTTTGCTTCTCCAGGCAAGATGATCCTACACACTGGTACACAGATTTTCAGTTTCATCTCCGAGACAAAAATTTTAGGCCATTCGCCGGCAACAATGAATACGCTAAGAAAGAATAATACATCTTATTTTACAAGAGATCTTACAGGATACACGTCAGTGTGAAACCCGAAATGAATGGTGACGTCTTAAAACGAGAAAACTGTGTCGTAACTCTCTGAATTAAGACTGTGAAAAGGGAAAAGAGAACAACTAAAACAGTACAGCTGAGGTAGTTTATAAAGCCACGGTACATTCACCAAGTCGCACATCACTCCTTCGAAGTGGTAGGCTGTCCCAACCACTTGGCTCGAAACCCTGTCCCCTTACAGTCTGAGCAGCATGCTGACCCTATAAAATTCATGATCACATAAGAACTGTATTTGATTGTCCCTTTGATATTGCATAAACTATATTCTGTAACATTAGCGTTCTTTTAATTGAGCCATGCACTTACCTTTCCACCACAAATGACGCAGCTTGTGTTTCTTGAAGGGACTTGGCAGAGCATGTTGTCTCCAATGATGAAGAAACCCGTACCTGCACACCATTTGCATTCTACATGCCCCTTTGAGTTGCAAGAGGAACAAGCTACCGGCCTAGGTTGCTGCATGCATTATTGAAACAACACTATAAGATCTGAAGGTGACATTGTTCTTCCTTATATTCTGTCAAACATCACAAGTATCTGATTAACTATTAAGAAACACCATAACCCCTTTTAGCTGCATTTGTTCAGACAAACCATCAAATCCTCTAACTTACAAAGAATGAGAAAAGCTTTAAGCACATATTCTTACATATAGCAAACTTTTTCACAGACAACTTGTTTCTACTATGCTTCGGAAGTCATGGAGTACCAGTTTTCTTTAACAAAAATGCATCATAGGGGACTAAGGGACTCTCTTGCCCCTCACCAATAAAACTGTCCCCAAATATACCCAATGTTCAACCAAGTTCATAACATTCTTAGTGCACAAAGTATCCAAAAGCAGCAAGTTGCCTATGATATTTTTCATCCATTACAAAGGCTCCAATGAAGCTAGAAGAGTAGAAAGTACAGTCCCAGAAGTCAAGGAAGCATAATCAAATGTCATAACGCTGAAGCACAAGAATCAATCTCGAGCAATTAACTGATGCGCAATGATGCAACAAACACAAGACAGGAACTACGACATTGTTAATAGATAAATTGAGGGCTATTCAAAGTTATATTAGATAACTACTCTCTTCTATCATAAAATATCTGTATGAGTCATGGCTATATATATCGTGTACTGCTGCAACAGTTGTGAAAAGGAGGAGTTTGAGAACCATTAAAGACCTCTTCAAGCATACTTGCCCAGCAACTGCTAACTTATAAAGTGAACGAAGTACTAGTCACAGCAGGATCTATGAGGTGCGAAGCATAAGGAGTTTTTGGTCTTCTATTGAGGAGGTTTCTGCTTGAGCAAAGCAAGATGTGGTTTCTTGGCAAGGGTAATTCGATGCTGATATTGCAGCTCTTTCTCCAGGACATCGACATGAATGAACATACTGAGAATTGTTCATGCTAAATGCTAACACAGTGTTGCTTGCACAATTCAATGGGAGATAAGACCATTTACATGTTTAATACTCCTCAATAAACTAGACAGCACTTACACATCCAGAGACCTTAGCAATACTCCAGTATGAAAGTTCCAAATTTATGCAACTTACACAACCCACTAAGCAAAAACAACAACAATTCGAGTAGACTCGATACTCGATTCATCCCACTCATTCGGTCAATTAAATTCATTGTTTCAGCATGCTCACGCGGAAGTTAATTCAACATAAGGGGTCCCTCGTTATTCTGAACTCTTCCAGGCAATATGCCCTGCAAAGAAATTACCACTCAATTCTAACATCCAAAACAATTGAGCAAGCATAGAAAAAATGAGATATATTCTATTCAACGAATTCTCAATCTTACGCAAAGGCCCATAGTTAACATGCTCAATCACTCTAAAACTCAAAACAGTATATGTAAAAAGATCACACACATAGACATACAGGCATACAAGAAAAGAAAATCAAAACATACAAAACCAAAGGGTACCTGAGAAATCAACCAGGTCTGCTCCATGCGCTTAACGAAATCAGAGGAGTTCTCATACGAATCCACCATTGAAGCTCTCACACCGACGAACCTAGACCTCTCACCCCTCCCCGTCGAACCACGAGGAGAAATTACACCGACTGCATTTCGACGGGCCCGTGAACTCCCACGACCGACGGATGACTTGGGAACAATCAAGGGTCCGCAACTACAACTGCAGGCACAGCTCATCATCTGGGTCTCTCAAAATCTACAGAATTCGCTCCAAGAAGCCGATTTACAGCAGAGAACGACAGAAAAATCAAAACTTTCTTGATGGGTTTGCGTGGCCGATTCCAGTGGGCGAACGAGGCGAAATCCTAACGAATGTTTGCTAGTTTTTTTTCCCTTGCCAAGACTGAAGATTTAACTGCGAGCGGACGCAAACGCTGTCCTCGGGACCACTTTTTGTTCGGACCTCCTAGAAAAATCAAAGCTTTCGGAGTGCGGCGACGATCTTTCTTCTCCACAATTTGGGCTTTTGCCGGGAGAAAGTTTGAAGCCGAAAAACTTGACACGCTCAACGACAAAATGGTGGGTTCATGCTTCACGCATTTCACATCCTATGGACTTGTTCGATTTGGGCTTTGAAACTAGAGTCGATCCATGTCTGTCGCAATGTCCTAACAAAATATCCAAGCTAGGATTTCTTGTTCTTGCACGATCTAATGCGTACGAGAAAGTTGTCACGCCGATCGCTCTTTCTAGCCCATAAAAATCTACAGAAATTTGCCTTGTATGATTCCGAAAGTTGCTGCCAACAACATATGTCGTGAATTCGCGTGATTGATGTAGAATTTTATTCACACGGATTGTGTATCCAACACAATTTTGTCAAATTATTTCACGGAAAGTGACCCCATGTGGATGGTGCAGGCTTGTGAGCTTCTAATTTAAGTGATGCGAGATATATATTTTTTCGATGATAATATCCAATCTTCTTTCCCTTCTGAATTTGGGTGATACTGTTTCTTGTAGGGAGGGAGAGTGGGATAAAGGGCAAATCCACCTTCCAAGTGAGTGGATTGGATAATGGATTCAAGCCCATTGTGATTTCATTTCTACATTTGAGACTGAAAAAGGAATAGGAGAGTGGAAATGCAGACCCACCCACATTGGAGAGGTCCAAATTCACTCGAGGACATCATTCATGGAAACTTTGGTAAGCGCCTCCAACAACTAACTCTTACCTACAAAAAATTTCAGCAAAAAGAAAATATCTACATATTGATAATATTAAAAAAAATTAACTTTGACGCTTCATAGATAGCATATTCCAAAGTATGGCAATTGAGCCCATTTCATCAAATTAAGTTCTGTCAATCTCTAGATTGTCACATGCACTCATTCCCATTTTGAGCAAATTACTTGCCTTCCTTAACTTCCAATTCCCTTCTTCCGCATCATCGTTGAGGGGGGATGCACAAAAAAGAAGCAAGAAATGAGGATGTGAGTCTCGTTTTATTGTCTTAGCATGCAAAGGGAAAATCACTTTTTCTAAACACGCATATGGAAACAAGGGTCACGACCTAGAGCTTTAGCTTTAGGACGGTGGATAAGAGGCCAATTCAGTTGACCATCATGGAATGGACGGTGAGTCATCCCATTCTACATTTTCAAATTCCCCATGTAAAGAGGTCTCGGTCCATGGCATGTGTACCACATGCGCGTGTTAATGCAAATAAAAATTGTCCCCTTCTCCTTCTGCGCTATTGGTCGATCGTGGATCAAGCGTGGTGCTTGCAATTTTCTCACGCCATGCCATATTCCAAGTGCTATTGCACCATTATCTTCCAAGAAAAAGAGGTGGGTCCAAGAGGTCGACCGGTATGACCATGACTGGGGGAGAGTTGAACTAATGCTGATTGGTTCTCGTGGTCTTTCCTGATATGCGAGTGTTAGGCCTATTGAAGCAAATGAATATGAAATTCTCTTGAATCATATGTAAAATCAAAAGTATAGATGCTTAAAGAGCCTCCAGAGGGTGTCAATTCTAGACAGCCGCCGAGGATATATCAAAGCAGCTTTTACTTATATTACTTATTATTTTTTAAACTTCCCTTTCACCTAACATCGACGTGCGTTTCATATCAAATCTGACACCGCATAAAATAAAAATTGATGAAGCGCTACGAAGTGCTAAGTTTGAGCAAGATCATTTCGCTTTGCTTGTTTATTTGACCATTGGTATTGGTGCCATCCTCACCTAGTCACCTACTTTAAGTTCAAAGGAAAACACATAATGCAAGAGGATCCGTGTTTATTTTGAATGTGGTTCTCTTATTTTGCATCCAAATGAGTTGGGTTTGCAAGATCATCTTCAGTTCTTGCAAAGTCGAGTTGACTTCAAAGTTAAGCTCCTGGGTCCGATCAATGCGAACTCATCTCTCGACCAAAAGTCTTACCACCGTCCGAGCAATCTGCTCGTTGCAAAAAATTAATGTGAAGATCATTGAATGCAAAGTCCCCAATGAAAAGCCATAACAAATAATTGGCAAAAGCTGCTTTTCCTTTCCCTTCAAACTCCTCAACGGAAAGTCACACTTCCTTCATTGCGAGTGAGATGTCCATGGGCATTGCATTCGTTCTTCTCCAAGCACGTCCCCCGTGGTCATTTCATTTTCAAATTGACCCAAAATGACAATCAAACGCAACATAGACCGCACCACCTTCAAACAGGCCCAAGAAAGGCCTCGCGTCATTCATCGTCTTCATCATCACCATCACCGAGATGACAAGTGGAGCCGGCGTCCGAGGTGGCGTGCACCCATTTGCTCCCCACGGCCAGAGACAAGAATGTGGTGGCTCCCCCACCAAATTCAGACACAACTTTTGAATGGCTCAAAGGGCTACCAGCCAAACACAACCGAACCCAATCCTCCATGATTCGGCCTGCTCTTTTTGCCTCGGTTGCTCCTCCCCATTCCCACTTAAATAGAGGTTCTTTTTTTTATCTCTTCAATTCCCGAATCTCCTCTCCCTCTCCCTAAATCCTCTCCATGTGGCCACAAACCCCTCTCTGAATTTTCTTTCCTCCCGTCGTTTCCTACTCTTCTTGAATGCCCAGTTATAAAAACCCCTCCTTTCGCTCGACCCTCTTCTCTTCCGGTCTCCCCAGCTCTCCCACTGCGTTCCTCCGTGCCGCCGGCTGATTCCCGTTTGATAAAGGACCGCCATGGACTGATCGACCCGAGTGAAAAAGCTGCTGCTTTGAGACCTTTTGAATCGGTGAAAAGACCGACCATGAGTCACCCTTCGACCGTGCGTCAAGAACCCCGCGTTCTCTCTGATTTGGTGTCCCAGTTGGGTCACTTAGCGCTCAACTCGAACTCCCGCACCTTGAATTCTGAAGGGTACTCCTCGTTTTTGTCTAACTATCTCTATTTTGACGGTTCGATCGGTTTTAAGAGGCCGAAGCTATGTTCTTCCTTGAGTTCGAGCACCAGAGGCGGTGCTTCGAGCATTCGCCGGCTCCTGAGCGACTTCAATAAGGCTGTTAGGTTCCATTGTGAGAGAATACCGATTGGGTTCGCTTCCGTTCGGGTTGATTCGGGGAACGGTAATGGGGATAGTAGTATTAATAATGGGGATGGCGATCATGGGTTGAGAGATGATGCCTGTGGTGTCTTGGTGGATGATGGGGTACATGTCAATGGCGTTGAGGCTGATACCCCGAAGAAAGTTCTCATTTTAATGAGTGATACGGGCGGTGGCCATCGGGCTTCTGCAGAGGCTATCAAGGCAGCTTTTCACGAAGAATTCGGGGATGATTATCAGGTCAGTTTCGGTGGATTAACTCTTAGGACTTAGTTTCCTTATTCAGATTTTGCTTGGTTGCTGAGGGATCATGAACAATGCCTTTGCCTGATCAACTTCTTGTTTGTCCTAAATAAGCGGGTGTAAAGCTAATGCACTCATCTGGCTCATATTGTCATGACAGGAAAAAGGTTACAACCATGTCAAGTTTATTCCTGTTAATGTTAAATTTAATTCTACTTGCAAAGATTGTCTGATTTTATTTGGTTTAAGTTCTTACACGGGAAGTGTTGATAAAAATGAATGGCTAATGAATCATGGGAGTTTAGCATATGTATGAGATTCATTCTGTTGAAGTATGGTAGTTGCTGAAGGAATATAAAGTAAGGTTGACATGATTCTAGATTGTTGAGTCTCCAAGTATGAGGTCTAAAATCAACTATGGACTTTGGCTAATGCTCAACAAGGTGGCAGGCACTTCGTATATCTGATGAATAGGAAAGAAATAAAGATCCTTTTGTGACAACAAAAGCTGCACGTGGGATTTAAGTCAAAAGTGGACAAAAGTTTTTGTCGGTTTCTTCTCTCTTCATATCCACAATCTTTTACCGGCTTGCAAATTTGCTGGTCAAAATATTTTTTAGGGAAAATGATGTGTGTTGCAAATGGCAGATTAGTTGATCAAATATGTTGTGTTCTAAAGAGTTCTCGTTGCAGGTATTTGTTACTGATTTGTGGTCAGACCATACACCTTGGCCATTTAACCAGTTGCCTAGAAGCTATAACTTCTTGGTGAAACACGGGCCCTTGTGGAAGATGACCTATTATGCAAGTGCTCCAAGAATAGTTCATCAATCGAACTTTGCTGCAACTTCAACCTTTATAGCTCGGTGAGCTTCTGTCATAGGCATGTCCTGCCAATATTCCCCCTGTCAACTTTATCTCGCTTAATCTCTTTCATACGTGCTAACACTTACTCTTGCTGAGCCTTTGGTCCCACTACTACTAGGCATCTGCAGATATTGTTCATACTCGATGAAAGCCCATATCTAGACGTACTAGGAGTAGAACTAGTAACTATGGCCTTGCAAGCTTTTGCTTTTGTGGAAGTACCTCAATTTTTTGTTGGTGTATTTTCTGCAAAATTCATTTACAGGCACACTGTGATATATACATGGCATTCATTTAGCAGAATTTATTTTGTCATTAATTCTCCTAGTCCTACTCTTTTGCTTCATAGAAGTAAGGCATCATGGTTCTCCTATAGCCTCTTCTCACCAATTTCACCTGAGTTGTTTATGCAAGATGCATTATAAATTGAATTTTAACGCTGCATTTTTTAGCAAGAGTATAAAAGATTTTATCCCAACCAGCACTATTTTATATGGGTAACTTCACAAGATAATCCATGTTGTATATTTATATTTGAAAGAAAGAGTTTGATCTCCTTTCTTTTCTCATGATACAATCCTCTTCACGCTGAGCCCCTTCTCTCGTCCATACAGTTGGCAGTACTTTCTAGCCATAGTACAAGTCCCTCTATGGACAGTAGCAGGTTAAGTCTCCTCATTCCCACTGAAAGTCACAGCCCCGGTGTAATAATAAGTCCTACTGTAAGCCAGTGGCTGGCCTGTAGGAGTTGCGTCGGACAATGGGAGGATCCTTTCTAATCGATCTATTAATTTTGACCATCCTTCTTTTTGCAATGAGTTACTTCAGCCGATGGTGGAGCTCTTCACTATCCTTTAAATCTAACTCTTCAGGTTTGAAGAATTAAAGATGACAAGGTTAATTACTTTTAAGGCATGTCCTGTCAATTGATAGAATCATTTGCTGCCAATTATTTTGAGTATGTGGCTAAATTATGGTAACCAAAGGCATATCTCCAAATCACTTCTCACAAATGAGGAGCCCTATTTGGCTTGGAATGTGAAGGGAAACCTGTTCAAACTCACTTAAAGAAGAGAAGAAAGATAATCAGATGTGCTTGGTGACCAAGCAGTTATGTTTTACGACAAAGCATTGACGCATAATGTTAGAAGAGTGTTTCTATTGATTTAATTATGTGGTCTTTTGTGGCTATGTCATGACAATGATGAATACTCATCTTATTCTGTTGCTTATTTGCAGAGAGGTTGCCAAAGGACTAATGAAGTACCAACCTGACATTATTATTAGTGTACATCCTCTTATGCAACACGTTCCGCTTCGTATTCTAAGGGCAAAGGGTCTTCTAAAGAAGATCGTTTTTACCACAGTTGTCACAGATTTAAGCACTTGCCATCCTACATGGTCTGTCAAACATTGTTGCTCTTGTTAATACAGATTCTCATGGTGGTTCTGACTTGGATTTCTTTATTGCCAGGTTTCATAAGCTTGTGACTAGGTGTTACTGCCCTTCAGTAGAGGTAGCAAAGAGGGCCTTAAAAGCTGGATTGCAGCCTTCACAGATTAAGGTGTATGGCCTTCCTGTGAGACCTTCATTCGTTAAGCCTGTCAGGCCAAAGGTTGGTGACTTGGTTCCATATGTTAACTGCCTTATCTCCTTGACAGATTTGTGGCATTTTTGGCTGTATCTGTAATTATATTCTGGATCTGGATTGTGTCCTCAAAAATTTATCTTGGCATTTAAATATTTTAGGAACATTCATTTATGAATGTGCCCCAGCTTTTGTTGACAGTAGCATGGAGTCTTAAACTTTAGTTATATTCTATTTTTTCTTTTAAACTATGATTAATCAATTGAAATTGGGTTGAGTACATGCCTTTTTTATTAAACCGCTTCACTACAATTTTGATTCCTGTGGAAGATCCATGTGCCTCAAGCTCAATATTTTCATTTTTAACGATAGGATGAACTAAGGAGAGAACTGGGTATGGATGAGGATCTTCCAGCTGTCTTGTTGATGGGAGGAGGGGAAGGAATGGGTCCAATTGAAGCCACTGCTCGTGCACTAGGGGATGCATTGTATGATGAGCATCTTATGAAGCCAATTGGTCAGATCCTTGTCATTTGTGGCCGCAACAAAAAGCTCCCCAATAGATTGCTTTCAATTGATTGGAAGATTCCTGTGCAGGTATCTGATGTGTCTATCCTTCAAGTCACTACTAGAGCCCTAATCACATTTGCCTTTGTCAATGTGTTGCTTACTGTGTACAATTGAAATGAAAATACTAGCATAGCGTATTTTTACCACCATTTTTCATGCTTGTAGCCATAATTCTATCAGGCAAATGAACCTCACCATGCTATGATTATTTTTAACTTTTCAAGTGTAAATTTGAAATGAAGGAGAACTGGTTTTGATTTTCTAATAACGTCCCTTGGATTAGACATATTTCTATGTCCTTCTGTAAGCTTAATTTTACATTTTTCTTGCCCTCTACCCTTTTTTATATGCTACCAGTGGATCCTTTTCTTCACTGTTAAAATGACTTCATTGCAATGCTTAATGCAGAAGGTCAAGTAATAGGATTGTTGGAAATGAAAGAAACATGAATTAACTGGCATGCTTCTGTACTTCCGTGCATTAATGCATTATGTGCTAAAGAAATTGCTTAATTATTCAGGTGAAGGGGTTTGTTACCAAAATGGAGGAATGCATGGGTGCTTGTGATTGCATCATTACAAAGGTAAACCTGTCAGGACCATTGAATGTGTGAATCTCTTATTGTATGTTAACTGTCTACTGACAAGTCTCTTTTCAGGCGGGCCCTGGGACCATTGCAGAGGCGATGATTCGAGGTCTTCCTATCATTCTTAATGATTATATAGCAGGGCAGGTAATTCTTGGCTTGAAGTAAAATGTTCTTTTTCCCTATTCAGTTCAGTATCCTCATTTTGGAACCGATTGTGCATCTTGTGGGTGATTTAAGTCACACTCAATTGTCCCATCGAAGGAACCTTACTTCACAGCATAGGAGCAGCATTTCTGTATAGACAAATGAATCATGAAAGTGAATGCTGAAACTTTCTTCCGAAAAATCGTTCTTCAGATATAAAGTTAGAAAGTGAATATGTAAGTTTTCTAAATACATGCAAGGATCTCCTGACTTTGTTATGTTGTCCGTGGATATTTGACATGATTATGAATAAACGACTGGAGGTTGTGAAGTGGCATAGATGCTCATTGGACAACATGAACTATATAGATAGCATTCAGATGTTATATTTTGTACCTCTTTTCTAGGGCCTCTCTGAGTTGATCACCTTCGAGACAGAAAATTATGCTTTTTCTTTTTTCTGTCAGAATAGAAACTATGCTTTACGGAGTTGAATATCAAGTGCTCGAAGAAAGCTATATACAGAAAATTAGTGCTGCTAAAACCATACTGCTGTGATTTTAATCTGATGACAAAGATAGAATGTTGTCTGAGTAAAGGAATTACTGAAAAATGAATGTGTGGGCACTTCCTACTGCCTAGGGAATTGGAAGTAGCTCCGACTGGGAATAGATTGAGAGGGCACGCTAGGTGGTTGTCTTTTGCGAGGGAATGACTGAGAAATGCTCGTGAACATGGTGGGGCATTGTTGGAGGACCAAATGGTCTTGATGATCTGAAGGCTCCTGGTTTTCCATGAAAACCCAGCTTAATCTTCTTCTTCTTTTGTTTTTTCGTTGGGGTTCGAAACCCGGCTTATATGATGCCATTGCAGAATGTGTGAATTTTTTTTAATCCATTTCCCTGTGAGCGTATCTCCATGGCACTTTCTTAATGATTGCTGGCTGAATTCTGAAAACCTCTTCACCCAATTTTTACTTGGTTGATGACAGGAAGTGGGAAATGTGCCGTATGTGGTGGAAAACGGATTTGGGAAGTTCTCGAAATCACCAAAAGAGATAGCCATCATTGTCGCAGAATGGTTTGGCCCAAAAGCAGATGAGCTCAAGGCCATGTCACAAAATGCGCTGAAGCTGGCTAGGCCTGATGCTGTTTTTAAGATCGTTCACGATCTCAACGAGTTGGTCAAGCAAAGAAGCTTCATACCTCAGTACAACACGACATAACTTGATCTCCTGGACCGAGTTCTAAGTGGGATGGTTTGATGGAAAACATGGACGAGAGGCTTTTTGATATTGTAGATTTTTGCCATAATACTGATTCATTGTAACAGTAGTAGAGTCTCGTATTCATTGCCGAATCATACGCCGTGTAATCCTTCAGGGAGGAGTGAGTTATCCTCCTACCAATAAAAAGCAAAAAGCATTGGATACATGCAATAGACAGTGCAGCAAGAACCCAATTGTACTGCCAAGTTAGTTCAATATAGCAGATTTCCATCTTAACTGGAGGCAGATTTCTCACTCAATGCTGAAGAACTAAATGAGAAGAAGCAGGAAAATCTTTCTGTTTTGACTAGGTGAACATTTCAACTCTTTTAAGGTTTGTCCTGGTATCAGGCTCTTCATGGTCATCCTACCATGCCTGGAAACAATGGCTTACAAAGGGCCAGCCTCTTGGATTTCATGTCTGTCTTTCACCAGAGGAATATATTCTAACCTCTTGTCCATCATTCTCACAAAATGTCATCATTGAAGGACACTTTAGAACATATTGAAAGACCTAATTAGTGAACCGAAATGTAGATTCTAATGATTTCTCAGCATCATCTTTGAATACCGTTCTATTCCTTAGGAAAATAAAGGAAATTGTGTAACTAGGAAAAAAAAATCTCAAGTTGCAAGTTGATTTTACTTCTCACCTGAAGGACATTAATTGTTTTCAGCATTTCAATTTTTTTTTTTTTAGATGACTAGATAGAAAAATTAGCGTAAAGATATTAGTTTTGTTAAAAATCAGAGGTTTCTAGATTAACCCATATTGACCTTGTTTGGTCAAGGCCCGTAAAAAATGATCCAACTTAAATTAACTCATTTAACTCACATTAATTTTGATAGCATAATATTGCTTAGATGTCTCATGATTTTCATTAAGTAACCCAGTTCAAAGTTAAATCACCAATTAACAAATCTATCTTATTATACAACATTTTAGTATGCCTAAACGGTAAAGAGGAATCTCAATCTTGTTTTTTATCGATTCTAGCGAAGAATTTTTCACTTTCCAAAATCTTATTCACACCTAGCACGAAGAACGCTGAGAATGTCAAACTTTTTCTTTATTTATTTAAAAAAAAAAAAAAAACCAAATAACTCCCTAATGAAATCCATTTTTTTTCGCCCTAAAATAGAAACCTTGAATATTTATATTGAAAAGATAGAAAGGAGATAGAAAAGAGACGCCGATGTTGGGCCGAAAAGGCCTCAACGATTTCCTCCCATCATCTTCTCCGTTCGGCCCATCAAAATCAGCAAGGCCTGCTCCGACTTCCCTCTCAAGGAAAAAGCCACTGCACGAGAGAGAGACAGAAGAGAGAGAAGAGAAAGGAGGAAGAAAGACCAACGAAGATCGGCGGAGAAGATCGAGAGCGAAGCGACCGAGGCCGCCGGCAGCAGCGATGGAGAAGGGGAAAGGCGTGATGGGAGCGGGGCGGCGGTGGGCGGTCGACTTCACCGACAACTCGACCGCCCCGGCCTCCCGCGACGTCCCCGATCCTCTCGGGTTCTCCCGCGCCTCCCTCGATCAGGTAGGCGCCCCCCGCAATTGAGCTCTCGCGCGTGTTCCTGATTTGTCCGGTTTGGGCACCGAATTCGCGTGTTTTCTTTATTCTTTTTCAATCAATTCCCCTTTTTTTATATTTCGCCTTTTGTTCGCAGGATGATTCTGCAGTCTCCCGACAGAAGAAGGACGCCGAGGCTAATTGGAAATCTCAGGTACCTCTTCTTTTCCACTTCCGGGACTGCTGTTGCTAGTCTTGTGTGGATCTTCGGATCTTGAAACTGTATGAGAAGGATGTCGTTTTGACCACTATTTCCGGTGTGAGTGTTGAGATTCAGTTCTGAGGACTGCGTGTAGATTTCGGCCCTTCTTTTTCTCAGTTTAAGCATCAGGATATAGAAAAGAGACCATATTTAGTAAATAGAAAGTGGATACAGTTTAGTCTTAGACAAATTAATCAAACAAAAGGTTGGTTTTTTATTATTTTTGGGTTTTCTCGGCATCAGGATATAGAAAATATCATATTTTGGAAATAAAAAGTCGACATAGTTTAGTCTTACACAAATTAAAAAAAAAAGGGGGGGAGGGGGTGGGGGGAATTTAATTTGGGAGGAATTTCGATCCAAGGATCGATGAGATAAGCTGTGAATTGTGCTGCTGTGATTTTGTGAACAGAAAGCATGGGAGGTGGCGCAGGCCCCGTTCAAGAATTTGATGATCAGGATATAGAAAATATCACATTTTGGAAATAAAAAGTCGACATAGTTTAGTCTTACACAAATTAAACAAAAAAAAAAAAGGGGGGTGGGGGGAATTTAATTTGGGAGGAATTTCGATCCAAGGATCGATGAGATAAGCTGTGAATTGTGCTGCTGTGATTTTGTGAACAGAAAGCATGGGAGGTGGCGCAGGCCCCGTTCAAGAATTTGATGATGATGGGATTCATGATGTGGATGTCTGGAAGCACCGTCCATCTCTTTAGCATTGGTATCACGTTTTCGGCCCTTTGGCAGCCAATAAGCGCTCTTCAGGGAGTTGGAAAAGGTGAGCTTATTACTGATCATGAATGATTCACTCCTTATCGGTTAGCTCAAAGCATGCTGTTGGGTCTAGATTATGACATTATTTCTTTATTAATCTTAGACAAGAATACTCCTGATCCAAATGGAAACTAGTGTTAATCCTATGTGTTTGTCCTCTTCTCTTTTTTAGTTTCCATGTATGTGAATCTGGTTAGTACGTGCCAAGTAGATAGCTTGGCATGTGGTTTTTTAATGGCTTGAAGTACTCCTGTTACATTTGCCACTATAATTTATTGTCTTTGTGGAAAGAAGTACTAAATGTGCACAAATCTCGAGTAACAGATTGGGCTAAACATTTGTTTGTTCGCATTGACTCGGGGATGCATTGACTATCAAACATGATTAACTGATGCCTTAACATCTGAATGGGCCAGCAGGATGTGCAAGTAATGAATCCTGCATAAGTTCTGCTCAAGTCTTTTCTTTTCTTTTTAGCTTGTGTCAAACTTGTACTGTCTGCTTGAATATGTGTTTGGTAAATGGTCAAAACGTACAACAATAGCCTTTAAAACGACTGTGTAAGTTTTCAATCGCATGCTAAGTTAGAGATGCGACATCATCACAAAGGTCAACTTCTTGCGAGTTGCTGATGTGGTTTTCTGACTACTAAATGTGTTGCGATTTTTTCCTGGCAATGCTACCATCGCTTAATTAAATGGAGCTCTGGATAATATTGTTACGAGACATAATAGTAATCAATGGTAGCAAGTCAGGTGCCTGAGAACATCTGGTGGGGCTCATCTACCCTTGCATCGATATTGTGAAGTGAATTGCCTGTGTAGTCATAAAAATGGAGTTGGGAACCCCACCCCCTCCCCCTCCCCCTTCTTCTTTTCTTCTTCTGATTTAAATGCTTTTATGGGGTTGCAAAGGGTTGCCAGATGGGCATGAATCCAGTAGCAGGTGAATCAGTAGCAATACAAGGTCAAGCTACTAAAACTATGGGTATCAAAATGCCACTTGTGGATATTTACTTGGGGGTTGCTGCTTGAGTACATGAATGGTTTGTGAAACTATTTCGAAAGTGGATTGTTGGATGGACTGTTTGCAATGGACCTTAATTTTCTCAACTTATTCTGGTTGTTGTATTTTATTTTAGTTGGTTATCATACTCAGGAAAGTTCATTTTTTGTCACTTGGCAGTTTTTGAGCCATACAAGGACAATAAGGTTGAGCTTCTTGCACCAAAGTTACTCTATATGGCCCTTAATCTGGGAGGTTTAGCACTTGGTGTTTGGAAGGTGAGATGCTTAGATTAGGGACTTCTTCTGCTGTACCCACAGAAGCATTTCTTGAGGAGGGTCCTTCTTTCTTGGCCCTGCAGATGTGGAGAACAGTAAGATCTGGGGCATGTTTCCTTGTGCTAATTTGTTTCTTCTTTGCAGCTTAATACACTTGGCCTACTTCCTACACATGCATCAGATTGGGTCTCATCCTTACCTCCAGCACAGGTTTGGTTCCACTAATTCTGCACTTGCTTAGCTGTGACTGAAAATTTCATTTTGGATGAACCTTTGTACTGTATTGTCTTCTCAACAAAAGTGTATGGTTCATAGGAAGTCAGTGGCAGAGATATCAGTATGAATCATAGAAGTTTGAAAATGTTTAGCTTATAATTGATTTCCTTCCTGTAAGGAATTTTGCATAACATTAATTGTTACGTACCAGTGTAGTAGGAATCATAGGATCATAGAGGCAGCCTTAGCTGTAAAACGAGGTGTTGTAGTTTCAGGGAGGTGTTGGGCAACACATCTGCATTAGCTTACATATGTTTTGTAGGAAGCTGTGTTGCCCAGCCTTTAGATATTTCAATTTTAGAACGTGTCTCATCATACATACAAGTTATGTCAATTCATGGCATTGCTTCAGTCTACCACAACCATAGCTATACCAAGTAGACACTAGTAGCTTGTTAATTTCCTGCACGATATGCCTTTTCTTTTTGGCCACTACATGGTATT
Organism: Eucalyptus marginata; assembly: GCA_014182565.1. Lineage (NCBI taxonomy): Eukaryota > Viridiplantae > Streptophyta > Magnoliopsida > Myrtales > Myrtaceae > Eucalyptus > Eucalyptus marginata. The sequence goes on along the minus strand of CM024587.1, from coordinate 52,992,820 downwards.
AATCTTTGATGAAGGCTAATGTGAAAAAGGTTTTGCGTAATTTAGGAGGTCGAGTACTCAGGTGGGGGCTTTCCTCTACATTAACGCAATGGGGTCTACAATTTCAAGATCGATCTCCAAGTATGGAAGTGCTGGAATGAATTTTTCTCTGTTACCCATTTCGTTATCCTTGGATCCGTCGCTGGCAGAGTGGTTCAGTCTTGGTCGATCATCTACCGAGGTCTTGTCAGCATCGCTATAGTTGTCGAGTAAACTAGTTGGATGGTCACTGATGCTAAATTTAGTTCCCCAGTTAATGCTACTCTTGCATCAAGAAGGCACCATCTGAAAAGGATGGTTCATCAACTGTTTCATCTATTATCACTCTTAAGACTGCTTTTTTGTCAGGATGGTTTAACTCTGATCGGGCCTTGTGCCGTTACTGTAGTTTATCAAGCATCCATCAGATTCTTATTTCCTTATATGAAAGATGATTGATCTTATCGTAAGCATGATATATGGGCAAAGCAAAAGCAATTACCGGTATGTATGTATGCATTTTGTGAGTGGTTTTAGGCAGATGCCGATCATGATGGCTTAGGATTTCTGGCAATAGAGGTCCAATAAGCTCAAATTAGGCCGAGAGTAAATCCCCAATATGGTAAATTTTCTGGCATAACTCAAATGAATTTTTATTGAAGGCTTGGTGCTCTCATAAATCAGTGTGTTGGAATGAAAAAAGATAAAAGAAAAAGTGAAGGACTTTTCTACTTTTGTGAGAAAAATGAAATCCGATTTTAAATGGGTTGAATCATGAAGAAAGTTGCAAAATGTGGGAATTGAATGATCCCTACACTGGTCCTAGTTCGAATAATTGAAATTCTAGCGTTCAAGCGCACATAACAGGAACCGTACGAGGAAATTATTAAAAAATCCTAAATATATTATATTTGTAGATTCAATCATAAATTTTTCGATTTTACTAATTTAATTTTAAAATTTAAATAATTTTTTAATTTAGTTCACTTGATCAATTTTAATCGAAAATTTCGGACATGTATACCAATCATTTTATGTGATAGGTCTGCTGCAAGTGGTTGGGAACCTTTCCATTTAAGGAAGCAGTAAAGGCTGTGGGGTTTTCACCCACTACATGTCACCCTAGGCGAGCCCCATGGTTGGTATGCAGCCCGGTAGTAGCCCTATTTGCATAGGACGTGGAGTCTACCTTCTCCACCCATGCACCCCCTAATCCCCAATTAATCTTTTACTAGCCAACTGAGAGGCTAGGGGAGCAAGTACGGGGTCACTCACCCCAGGGCAGTTCTCCCGCTTTTACTAATTTCTTTTTATTCCTTTGTTTCTCCAAAGCCTAGCAAGGTCTTGCCTAGTGCCTAGTGAGGGTTGGCCGCCACCCTTGCTAGACTTTGCAGGAAATAAAAAAGTGGGGGAATCAAAGAAACATAAAATAAAAATAAAAAAATTGTAAAAAACTTAGAAAAATAATAAAATTTATAAATAAGTATTCACATCAACATCGACAATTCATGTTCACGTCATTGATTTCCGTTCAAAATCGACAGATTACAAAAAATTTAATATCTAAAAAATAGTCCACTAAATTGAAAGATTTATAATGACATGAATATAATAAATTTATCATTTTTGCTTCTGGTAATTTTTCCTAAATGAAGAAGTGTATTTCTGTTTTTCCTTCAAAATCAAGAAGTGTTCAGGTCGCTACTTTCGACCGAAATTACAGCGTACTCTACTTTCGTTACCCTGTCAGATCCGTTCGTCAGAATCCATAGGCCCCACTCCACTTCATTATTGCCGGCAGCTGAGAATCCAAGCAATCTCTTCCATCTTCAAAGAGCAAAATCTCTCTCTCACCTACCAATTACCAACATCATCCTCGGATCGATCGAGCTGTAGCCGTAGCCATGGAGTTCACCCCGAGCGAGCTGATCCAGTTCAACGGCACCGACCCTTCCAAGCCCATCTACGTGGCCATCAAGGCCCGGGTCTTCGACGTCACCGCCGGCAAGTCCTTCTACGGCCCCTGGCGGGGCCTACGCCGCGTTCTCCGGCAAGGACGCCAGCCGGGCCCTCGCCAAGATGAGCAAGAACGACGAGGACGTCTCCGCTTCCCTCGACGGCCTCTCCGACAAGGAGATGGGCGTCCTCGACGACTGGGAGAAGAAGTTCGAGGCTAAGTACCCGGTTGTCGGCCGCGTCGTCGCCTCCTCTTGAAAGTCCCTCGAAAATCTCTACTCGATATTAGATGCTGATGCTCGTTAATTAGTCTCTTTGTCTTGCCTTGTTGTTACTGGAGTTCCTCGTATGGTATAATAAGGCTTCCGTTGTGTCGTTTGGGTGAATATGACTGATGCATATTCGACATGGATTGTAATGTCTTAAGGCTTTTGTTAAGTAAGATTTGCGCTAGTAAGAAAATGAAGAAGATGTTGTATGGTGGACGGTCTTCTGCACTGGTCTAGTTTTGCCCGCGTTTGGTTGTCTGATTGTGCCCGAGTGCGTTATACTTTCGCCGTATTTCTGTCGGTAGTCGAAGGGATTCTGGGTATCGCATAACTCGAGATGAAAGATTTTGTTGGGTTTCGAAAGAATTGAAGCCCTTTTATGTGGTCTGCGGCTCTGAGATTGTCTGATGCAATATGTTGTCTGATGCTTGTCTATTGGTAGCAGAAATAGCGGCATCATCTCATAGGGAAGCTATCCAGTGCATTGATGAGTTCTTTTGCGCCGTGCTTGTTCAGGTCTGTGTGATCCGGGGTTTGGCCTTCGCGTGCGCAGATGGTAATGAATGTCTCAGGTGCCTATAAGTTTGCTTGAGTATGGTAGGAGTGATCTTCCTTTTGACTACTGTCACTGTCGGTCTGCTATAAAGAACGATTCTATCCATTCTGATGAACTTCGATTGTATTCTTCATCATCCCTCATCTTCTTTAAATAGCAATGATCATCCAGCGGTGTTGCCTAGATGTCAGCAGACCATTTATGGTTGGTTCCTTTATCCTTTTTCAGGGAGAGAACAACTCTTAGATGCCCACACGCCTCCAAAGTCATGTCAGTTAGTCGCTCACCGGCCATTAACCTCATTTTTGCATGTTCTGCCATTATATAGGAATGGAAAATCCAGAAAAGAGAGGAGCGTGACGGAGATCTCTGAAGTGTGGGGAAATTTAATAGTTACCCTCACATGCTGGACTACTAATGACAGTTATCTTGATAGAATAGATGTGTGCCACATGCCTGTAAAGGTATTGCTGTGACCAAGGAGAATTAAGAGCTTGATAAAATCTTTGTATAGCTAATCTATGTTGGAGATCATTCTCTTATTGAGTTGAAAAAGAGGATTCTCTAACTACACAGCCAGAATATGTTTTGGTACACTCGTCCTAATGCAGTGTGCCTGTCCAAGATTCCTCCCCAAGAACCGGAGAATCCGGACATCCGGTTTCTCAACCAAGATTTCTCTCCAAGATCTAGTGGAGATGATATTTTGTTTTAGCTTAAATTTAGCTAACTCCCCAAAAGTAAATTTGCCATGACAGGTGCACCTGTGCTTGAGTGTTTCAATCATGGATAGCATGCAAGCTAGATGTCCAATTGGGATTTTATTATCCCTCGAGTTGGAGTCAATGTCTTGATTTGGTTGGATCTGGGACAGGCTTTTTTTAATGCTCGAGTTGGTAACCAAAACCGCACCAGATTAGTATTTAAATCTTTAACAGATTCAGTTTTTCAATCTTTTGGAAGAAAGCAATGACATGTCCCACCTTCACAGTATATTCTTGTGATGGATGAGTAAGCAACCTCACCCTTGTATGTACTCTTATGAAATGTTCACTATTTGTGACTTTACCAAGTAAGGACTGTTTGGAATTGGATTTCTCAGGAGATCTTCCGTGACCTTTATTCAATTTTTACACACAGAGCCATAACCCCGTGTCTAAGTTTTGACATTGTCTGCGCATACATGGGTCCGCCTCTACAGATGCTCGATGGCTATTTCTGGCTATTTGTGTTCATTTTCTGTTCTTCCTTTTGCTGCTATGCACAGAGATGCGTCGTTTTTGCTGAATATGCGCATCTTTTGAGACAGTCAAGGGGCGAATGTTTCAGTTTTCCTCCTTTGCTAGTGCATATGTGGTGCTATGTTGATGTTGAGATGTGGCGCGCAAGCTTTGGATCGATCATCTTGGTACAGAATCGTCAAGTATCACTACACTGTCATGCCATCTCCAATTTCTTCCTGCAATAAGGCGCATGAACTTCCATCGATTCTGTTGGCCATAGCTGACTTAAAGAAGACACTGTTTGTATTTCTCCCTTTTCCAGCCGCTAGTTACACGTCCGCACTCATTAATTCCACGTTGAGACATCATGATTGGATAGCTTTAATGTTGTCTCGAGCTTTTGGCAATCCAACATCTCCCGATGAGGACCTTTATCAATACCTTAGGTACTATAAAGCTTCAGAAAGACTCACCATTGCCAAAACACTTGCCTTTTCAACAGATTTTGTTTTCCAAATCGGTGTCCATCTGATAGATTATATTGTAATAGCATGGCTCCGTTAGTTGACAATGCTAATATGTAAGATGATACGAGCATGTGGCGATGCTTCCCTACGATACATCAGATTCATATGATCAATACAAGTACCATTCAAGGGAGATATCGAATTGAGTTTAAAGATATGAATTGGCAAGAGAAATAAGAGGGCTGAGCTCTAAAGTCTCTTTCCGAGAAACTTTTGGAATCTATATAGCCTATAAATTTCATAAAACATAGCACTTTGATGGTTATATGTATTGCCATTGTAGAAACAATGGTCAACACCAAAACAAAAGAAATAAATCCGATCCCTTCTTCCACACAAGGTCATTTATCCATCTTGTAGTAGCCCTCTCATTCTTGCACACAACAAACGAGCTTAGCACCTAATGTTTATATACTAGTGTCTCAAATTGGATATCTTACATAGATTTGTTGCTAACAAACATGCATGTTATGTTGATTTACATTGGATCTAAATATCCAAAATGATCCTTTATATGATACACGCAACTCGTTCTAGAAATGGCTTTTTGGGTGACCAATGTAATGAAATGATCATTCCGTGAGGAAAATTCTAAAAATTTATGAATGAGATTCTAGGATTGATCACTTTAATAACTTTAGTTGGTGATTTTCTTAGCCGTGGGGAAAGGGTCGTGGGTACGGTTCGCTTTTGACGTTGGTGTGGGAGAAAAAGCAAAGCCGAATAAGATCGGTCTGCTCATCACTGTGGAGATAGTGGAATTTGCAAAGTCGGTCTCCGTCTATCGATCAACCAAAAAAAAAAAGGCAGAACCTTCTTCTCCCCTCCATTAAGTCATTCCTCAAGGGTTGATTTCTCTCTCTTTCTCTCTCTCTCTCTCTATCTCTCAAATCCACAGCAACTACACGCAGCAGTTCTAATCCAATCCATTTCCTTTTCCAACTCTTCCTATCCATTTCGGATCATTCTTTCTTAACATCGTCTCGATCGCCTCCTGCGTCTTTTCCCCTTTTGTCCGCTGTTGAAATTCATTGTCTGCCGCCGATTTGCGCTTCAAGATACCCTCTTTCTTTCCTCTTTCGATTAATCTGCGCGTACCCATCTCGCGAACGACTCCGATTTTTGGATCTCTACCCATGGACCCGTCCTCAGCCAAGCCTCGATGCTCTGTCCCCAAACCCTGCAATCACCTAGCTGATTACAAGCTGAAATACGGCCTGGCGGGCTACGATTCCCTCCAGGACAACTTCGTAACTGGCTCGAATGGGAAGACGATCGTCTGTACGCCCGATAGGAAGATACCCAGATGCTTTTTCTGTGATGGGTATCGCGAAAGGCTCTACCTTTGCTTAGTTTGCTCTAAGATCTCTTGCTTGGATCACACCCTCTTGCACTCCCGATCTGATTGTGGACACGACATAGCTGTCGACGTCAAAAGATCCGAGCTTTACTGTGGGAAATGTCATGATCAGGTCTATGATGCTGATTTTGACACTGCTGTGGTGAGTAAGTATAAGAAGGACCTGATAGTTTACAGAAATGCTTTTGAGAGTATTGGGGAGAGATCGAGTAAGAGGAGGAGATTGAGTTCTGCCATAGATTTGGATTTGAAGAAGTGGAAGGAGCTGCCTTGTATAAGAGATCAGAGGGCCAAGTCTTGTTATCCGATTGGGTTGAGAGGATTGAATAATTTGGGGAACACCTGTTTCATGAATTCTGTTTTGCAAGCATTGTTACATGCCCCTCCGTTGAGGAATTACTTCCTTAGCGATAGGCATAACCGTGGAACTTGCCAGAGGAGATCATTAGATGGATTCTGTTTGCTTTGTGACATTGACATTATCTTCTCGGCCATGTTTTCGGGTGATCGGAGTCCATATAGCCCAGCTCAATTTCTTTACAGGTGTGTACTTGTTATCTGCATGTGATATCCTTTGGATTTAGCTCAATTTTCCAGCTCATAAATAATCAGTCTTTGAAGAGAGATCTGCCAGTTGTGTTCATGTGTATGGTTGTGATATCATCACTTGTGCCTCAAATTAGTTCTCTTGGTTGTGTCTCATCAGATTAATTGACTTATTCAAGATAAAAGCTGAAAATCAGCAATTTTGATGAAGTATGGATTGTGTGCCACACTCTGAGTAGATTTAGTTCCCTGATTGAATGAAACGTGGCGGTGCCATTTTGTGGTTGGAGGGGTTTGAATGTAATTAGTTCGACTTTGGTTAAGAAGGATTGATTGTGGTGTTTTAATGTGTTCTTCCTCATCAGTTCCACAGCTTATGTATAGTGTCTAATTCTTCAAAATATTGATCTAATCATGACATTGTTTAATGTTTCATGACTGGATCTGTTGTATTGCAGCTGGTGGCAGCATTCAGCAAATCTAGCTAGTTACGAGCAGCAAGATGCTCATGAGTTTTTCATTTCTCTGTTGGATGGTATCCATGAAAAGGAGAACAAACTAAGGGACACGAACAAAGGTATAGTAGCTTTGCGCACTCATGCTTGATTGGTCATGCCATCTGTTATTCATCAGTGCACAATGCAGATTCATGCTAGCTGCAGTAGAATTTGGGAGCATGAATACAGAGTGTTAAATTTGCAGTCTTTCATGAGGGCAATATAAGAAGTTTCTGATTAATATGCTTTAAATTTGCTTTTGGCTCTGAGCTGGGTGCATGTGTATGTTTGTGAATTCCATGTGGACATTGTCTTACGTAAGTGTTTATATACATACCTGGATCCACAATAATTAGCATGACATTATGGACTGCACATATGAAGTTCTCTGCATATTTTGCGTATTACAAGTGGCAAGCAGAGATCAGATTTACCTAAAGATTGGTCTAATGGTCTGAAGATAAATCAGCACTGTCATGAAGTTGCCTAGGTATTATCCCTCACGTGCTAACCATACTTTGCTTTTTCTCAGATGCTGGAGATTGCTCGTGTATAGCTCACAGGGTATTTTCTGGACTGTTAAGATCAGATGTCACCTGTCTGACTTGTGGATTCACTTCCACAACCTATGACCCTTTTATGGACATTTCACTTCACTTGGATTCGAGTCATTGTTTTTCAACAGAGACAACTAACAAAGGTTCTAAATTGAATGGAAGCACGAGCACATCTACATCCACCCTTGTTGGATGTTTGGATCTTTTCACGAAACCGGAAAAGTTGGGATCAGACCAGAAACTACACTGCCAAAATTGTCGAGAAAAGCAAGATTCTTCAAAACAACTGTCCATTGGGAGGCTCCCTTTGGCATTGTGTCTTCAGGTAAAAAGGTTTGAGCACTCATTCAAAAGGAAAACATCAAGGAAAATAGATTGGCATTTACAGTTCCCATTCTCTTTGGACATGAGCCCCTACTTGTCCTCCTCGATCATCAGAAAGAGGCTTGGGAATAGAATCCTTTCTTTTGATGGCGACGAATCTGATGTCTCAGCTGAATATGAGATTTTTGCTGTTGTTACACATTCTGGCATGCTGGAATCAGGACACTATGTGACTTACCTGCGCTTAAGAAACCAATGGTATAGATGTGATGATGCTTGGGTAACTGAGGTCGATGAGGCGACTGTCCGAGCTTCACAATGTTACATGATGTTCTACGTGCAGAAGATGCTGTACCACAAAGCCAATGACGAAATTGGTTGTGCACCAACTTCCTCACGGAGGGATTCACTTATGTCGGTAGTAGGTTACTGCTAGAGAAAGACCATGTTGATGGGTGTTTTCATAGGGTGGTTGTGGAGATTAACACAAATTGCATGTGATGGTTGACAAAAGGACGGACGGACGGAGGTTTATGTAGATCGCCCTTCAATAAAATGATCGAGGTGGACCTCAAAATGGGAAAAAGATGCAAAGATAATTTAAGAGCATCCCCTGCTTGGACAGTGGTCACCAGATTCATCAGACTCACTGTTAAGTGCTTAGTATTCTTTGATGGGATTCATTCATGTATAGTGTCCTCTGTCCTGACTACTAATACACAGCAACATTATGACGAAGTCCCCTCTGCTTCCATGTTTCATCCGCTTTCTTTCTGATTATTGATGTCTCCAAGATCTCTCTCTCTCTCTCTCTCTCTCTCTCGTGCGCACGCTTGCCAATGCACAGACATTGCGGATACATATCACACGGTTTCTGGCTTCTGCTTCCGCGCCTTCCAACCTGAGGCACAGCATCGCGTCCAAGGATGTGTCGATTTTATTTACCTCAGCAATGAAAACTCCCTTTCCGCTTCAAGTCAACGAAACAACCATTCTAAGCATTCAAATCAGAACATATGATAGTACTTCGCTTGCTTTTCTCTAGTTCCGGTTCTCTTTGCCAAATGCTTTTGGTGCATTACATACTTATTGCAAGCTATACACATCTTTCTACAAATTTTTACCAAAATGAGTCGGCGAAATGGCCTTACAGCGCAGGCATGTAACTAATCTACGGACACAGGTGAAAATTCTGGATCTTTGTTCAGTTCAGTCTCCAAAAATCAAGCCTTTGATTGTTTCTCTCTGTTCTTTTCCGGCTTGAAAGGTGAAATAGACTATGACAAGGAAAAAACAGAGTAATGAGTACAAAGTAGTGTTAATATCACGAAAAACCTTAGATTCGTAAACCTATAACAAATTTACCCTAAATTGATTTTTTGACCACTAAAAATTTCAAACTAATACATTTGTGACAAATGTATGTTGAATGATCACAAAAAATCCTAAACTAGTACATTTATGATAAATTTATCCCAAATTAATTTTTTTGATCTTTAAAAACCCTAAACTTATACATTTATGATAAATATACCATCTTTTAAATTGGATTAATACCATACAAAAAACCACAAAACAGATATAACTGTGATAAATGGTTGATACATTAGTCAAATGTCAAATGTCATCCAACTCAGCAATTTGATTATAAAATTTAATAAAAACGAACATATGATAAATTTGTCAGAAGTAGTATCAATTTGGGGTAAATTTATCAAAAGTGTACTAATTTGAGATTTTTAGTTATCAAAAAATTTAATTTGAGATATATTTATTATAGATATATCAATTTAGAATTTTTCGTGATATTAACCGTATGAACTATGGATTAACAGATTACATCCTCCATATTGGGCTTCAGGCCCAGCATTGTTCCAACGCCCTAAAGACTGCAATTTGTGAGAGAGAGAGAGAGAGAGAGAGAGAGGGAGATTGCGTCTGTAACCAAACACCTGTTGAGGGGCGTTATTCCGGATTAGGGTTAACTCCTCTTCGCTTTCGCACGGCAATGTCCCTTTAGGCGCCAAAACTCCGCAGAAGTGCCACTCACCAATCACCTCCTCCCCCTCCTCTTCCACTGGTTCGTACAGGTAAAAAAACCAGGACATCCCTTGAGTACATTCAACGTTTGCCGTTCCCGCGTGTGGAAAGATCCAATCTTTCTTGATACCCTTTACAGAAAAAGTGGTTTTTTTAACAATGCGTGATGCTAGAATCATATCTGTGCAGCGTCCGAGTGTTTGTCAAGCGGAATTTTTCGTTTGCATCCTTTGCTCTCCGTGTTAATTTCGTGACGGTATTCCAATGTAAAATATGAATGTCTTGTGAGATGGGTTGGTGTGGTTCTGACGTGCCCTGAATTCAATGTGATCTCGGAGTAGTATGGCAGTCAACTTCATTGCATTTCCCTGATCCATGTGCTTCTGGGCGGAGTTAGTGCGCCTACTTCGATGACGAGATCAGAATAAGATTCTCGTCTTGCGCAAAATGTTGTTGGACATTCTTCTATGGTGTTATTTCCCGAGGCATCTCGGTGTCTAGTATCCATACGGTGGATACAATGTTGTCACTTGAATTTCCTATGTTATGGCTGCCTTCAAGAGAGCTTAACCCAGAGAGTTTTATTTACAGCTAACTCTTTTGCCATAGTCTCCTCCATGCTTGTTTTTAATATCTATGAGTCGATTTAAAATGCACTTATGCCTCTCTTTGCTTCTGATGAGGTTTCTCATTGTCTATCCAATATCTAGGGAGATAAATGGACAGTCAAATCCCTGTGAGCAATGATCGTTCAAGGACATATTGGACACCTACAATGGAACGGTATTTTATTGATCTTATGATAGAGCACATGCACAGAGGAAACCGGATTGGCCATACTTTTAATAAGCAAGCCTGGACAGACATGCTTGCCGTATTCAATGCTAAATTTGGATCTCAATATGATAAAGATGCTCTCAAACTCCGTTATACAAATCTCTGGAGGCAATTCAATGATGTAAAGAATCTTCTGGGTCAGAATGGATTCTCTTGGGATGAAACTCGACAGATGGTGATTGCTGATGACTATGTTTGGGACGCTTATCTCAAGGTGAATTACCTCGGCTACATCTTAGTAAGGGTCTATGCCTTGATTTGAAACTTTATTCAAATGATGCAGGTTCACCCAGAAGTGCGCAGTTACAAGACAAAATCAGTTCTGAACTTTAATGACTTATGTTTAATTTATGGATATACATCCGCTGATGGAAGATACAGCCGGTCAAGCCATGACGTGGACTTTGATGATGAAATCCAGAGAGTAAATATGGGTTGGTTCTTTTTCACCTCGTGATTATGGTCAATTTACCTCATGCAGCATCCCTCAGTGTGTAGGAGCAACAATGGTTTATGTTGGGATTTACCTTCAGAAGGAGTAAACTGTAATTTAACATTAAAAAAAAAAAAAAAAAAAAAACTTTGGATGCCTCAGACTGGTAATTTGTGATGTGGACAAAATCTTTCAGCTCAATGTTAAATTCCATATATTTTTGTTTTATTTTTTTAGTATGCAGTCTATAGACTAACTTTCAGACACATCATGCTTTTACTAAGCAAATACCTAACATTTCTTGGTGAGGAGATGGCCGTGTCAAAGTGATGTTTATTTTCTCAGAGAAATCTTTGTTTCAACTAGTAGAATATGTCAAACTCATACTAAGTTTCTACATCTCAATCTCTAGGAGATGGAGTGGGCAGTCACGTACTATCAAATAATGAACGTCCAAGAACAGACTGGACCCCATCAATGGACCAGTACTTCCTTGAGCTTATGCTGGACCAAGTAGGGAGAGGCAATAAGTCTGGTGATACATTTACCAAGCAGGCATGGACGGACATGCTTCATTTGTTCAATGAAAAATTTGGTCCTCAGTATGGAAAGAGGGTTTTGAGGCATAGATACAAGAAATTATGGAAGTACTACTCCGATGCCACCCTTCTTCTTCAAGAAGATGGATTTTCATGGGATAAAACATGCCAAATGATCACTGCTGATGATGATGTATGGGATGCCCATATCAAGGTACGTGGTCTTCAGATGAGTACAAGGTTCTCTCTCCTTACTTTTACTGTTTCTTGTGTTCCCTTCTTTTTCAAAATAATTGATGTTCATACAATGACTATAGGTGAACCCACATGCACGGACATATAGGACCAAGGTCCTGCCCAACTATGATGATCTGGTCCTAATTTATGGCAGTGCATGTGATAATGGGACTCAGAGTCAACTTGATCAGCAAAAGAACTCTGAAGATGACAACACCGGAAGAAAGTCTGGTGAGACGGATTATCTCTTTCTAATTAGTTTCTCTCATCTCCTAGAGTAATTATGAGGTTTGGTCTTTGGTCCATATGAAGACTCAAGGAGACTTTTACTTGTTTGTCTCCTTTTACAGCTTGCTTTTTTCTCATATGCCTATTTCAGTTTCCAGTTTCAATTGCCAATATGTTGTGCCTAATCTCATTGATATATATGTCGGTAGTTCATACATATCAAAATGCTTGAAATATCTGGTCGATGTGTACATGGTTTCTTTTGTAACTAGTAGAATGTCTATATGACCCGTCTTCCTGTTTTTTGGTGAAGGGAAAGCTAGGGACAAATCCTGTACTAGTGACCGCACAAGGACATACTGGACACCACCTATGGACCGCTACCTCATTGACCTGCTACTGGACCAGGCTCTCAGAGGAAATAAGCTTGGTCAGACGTTTATAACACAGGCTTGGACCATCATGGTTGCTCATTTTAATGAAAATTTTCAATCTAACTATGAGAAAGATATTCTGAAGAACCGGTACAAATACTTGAGGAAGCAATTCAATGAAATAAGAAATATTCTCAAACAGGATGGCTTTTTATGGGATGAAGCAAGGGAAATGATAACAGCTGATGACCAGTTGTGGGATGCTTATATCAAGGTGAATTTAATGCTCATCATATCAGATTGTCTTTTTATGTTATGCAGTCTCTTATGTGCATAATTATAGGAACACCCTGATGCTCGATCTTATAGAGTCAGAACAGTCCCGAGCTATCACAAACTGTGTGTGATTTTTGGAGAAGAGAGTTTTGATGGAAGATATAACCATGTCACTCATAGTACAGATCCCAGCTGTGAAATACCCATCTTGATGACCGGTATGTAATTCTTGGGAATTTGGAGTGTGTTCGCCATTGATGTTCTATTAGTGATGAGAATAACAAATGACTTGCATTTCACTTTATCAAATCAGATTTTCTAAATGATGCCTCTTTTGCTCTTTGTAGGTGATGAGCTTAATGATTTATACTCCCCGAGGAATGAATCTTCACCGTTAGAGTGGACAGAACAAATGGATCGTTATTTTACTGACCTTTTGATGGAGATGGTGCATGGAGGGAATAAGAATGGTTCAACATTGGATGATGTAGCCTGGGTTCAGATGATTACGTCTTTCAATAAACGATTCGGACTTCAATGTGGCAGATCTGACTTAGAAAGTCGGTATATCTTCTTGATGAAGCAGTATGATGAGATCAGCAAACTTCTTAGTCACGGTGGGTTCGCATGGGATGAAATGCAGCAGATGGTAATTGCAGATGGTGAGGTTTGGGAAGCTTATATGAAGGTAAAGTTCCTTTTATGAGTGTTTTGGATTATTTTTATTTTAATCACTTGACTTCCTGCTCCAGCATTCAGCCATGATGCAGCTTTGCTTACATCTCTTTCTTGGCAAATCACTTCCCAGTTCTTCGCATGATCTCTTGGTAAAAATCTCAGGAATGTAGCACAGAAGATTGGGAAATATTTGTCTTTTGGCAAAGGTTTCTATTCTGGAACTATGGGGAGCATTTCTAACTATTCCCACTCAAAATTAGAATAGCCTGTTTAACTTAGGGAAATTGAAATCTTTGTCAGTCCATCCAAAATGAAATATTAACAGAGAAAACTTTGCAGAAATTTATACTTGAGGTATTGAATTAGGGTGCTCCTTTGTGAACCATAATTGTGAGCTACTTAATTGTGAGTTGTGAAATTTTCAGGTTGATCCAGATGCTTGTGCATACAGAGATAAAGTTTTAGGTTGCTATGACGATTTACACCAGATTTACTCTAATATGGTGGACGGAAACTTCATCAGTGAGGATCCTGGAACATGTGGTATACATGATGTGCAAAATCCGGAGGGAGATGCTGGATGTACAGATGCTCACTCTACAGATGCTCACTCTCCATCAGTGGATTATCACATTTCTCATCCACTGAGAAAGCGACCAGGCACGCCATCCCACGAACCTGGTCCTGTTAGTAAACTGCAGAAAACTGATGAGATGCAGGGAGTTCTCTCAGGCCATGGCATTGAAAGTGCTACTGGGGACAAAATTCCTATTTCTTTGGGTCGGAGTGAGCAGAAGAGCTATACAATTGAAGGTGCTATTAGTGCACTTCAGGAGATACCGGACATAGACGACGATGTCCTGCTGGATGGTTGCGATCTTTTGGAGGACGAGAGAAAAGCCAGGACATTCTTGGCACTTGATGCTCCACTGCGGAAGAAATGGTTGTTAAGAAAGCTGCGGCCATAGTCCTCGCTCTTCAATTTGAGTGTTACGGATGGTTTATGGTCCTGAACTTGGGAGATGAAGGCAGAAATGGTTGAGACTCAAATTCTTTTGGAGGTGAGTTTTGTTAGGAGCAGGATCTGGAATGTTAATAGATAGGAAACTCAGACTAACCATTGCCTCCAGTTTGTATAGAATGATGTTAGTCTAGGTTTGGAAGCTTAAGCTTTCTGAACCTTTGGTTGCTCATGATGATAGGTTTACTGAGATAAGACCAGGCCAATGGGGTAAAGAAAAACATTTTATTTCACGGAAAATAAATAATTTGAATTTTTTTCTTTAAAATAATTATTTTAAGAATGAGGTTGTATGGCACGTAAAATAAAAGAATATTTGCTCTCTGGAAATCTCTTCTTGTTTCACATTTGCTAGAGTTGAGCCCGTGCGACGCAAGGAACATGACAATAGACAATAAATCAAGTAATAAATTATGACATTTCTAAAAAGAAATTAAGAAATACACTCTTTTATCTTGTTAGAGTCAGTATTATTTATTTTATTTGATATTATATCCCTTCAAAATAATTTCTAAATCGAGCAAAATAAAACAATTGGAAATGGAATTTTTTGGATCACATGAACCCATCTTTTTCGCTTATATCATTGAAAGAATGAGGCAAACAATTAATTGAGCAAACAATCCTTCTAAGATCAACTTTTTTTGAAGATTCTAGAGAACTGAATGTTTAGAGAAGAATGAGATTCCATTAACTCACATCGTCCAAATTGTTAAAAGAAGTTTTAACAAATCCATTAAGTAAGACTATAAATGTCTAGAAAAGTCCACATACTTATTGTATGGTACATAGATTCACTAATTATGGGCCTAGATGACTACAAAATAATCTGCATCAATTTTTTATTAAAAAAAAAGTAAACTAGTATTGTTGTGTTTGGTTAAATGAAATCAACTCTGAAATGTGATACATATACGTGACCTAGTAAAATTTGAGAGTGCAACATAATGATAATGTTTAAATTCATTTGGAAATAAATTCCCACGTTCAATTGTTTGAACATTTCGCAACAACATTCGAGGGGATATTAGACTTGAAGAATTTTCATTAGAACCAAATTTTTTATCTTTTTTTTTCAGAATTGACAAAAAATAACAATAGCAAGAGTTGTCAAATTACCGGCAATCTTGCACGGTATTGGGCGGCCAAGTGTAATCTATCTTGGCAAAACAAAAGTTGGGCTGAGAATTTAGCTTGGGTTACCAAGCATATTGGTGATGATAGTTTCCACCAATCCTTGCCTCGCTTTTCCTTTGGAGCTTTATGCTATTTTATTTGGAATAAGTGAAATGCGATCATCTTTCGCAACCACTCCCTCTTCCTCCTGGCATTGAAGATGTACCTTCATAAGGCGATTAAGAATAAAGCTTTGTCTTTCAAGCACGTTTCTGACTCTCCGAGAAATAGAAGACTGCAGCAAAGTTGGCGATTGCCTTCGACAATCTTTGATTGATTGTTCGTTCTTTCCTTTTCTTGTTGTTGTTTTTCCTTCCTTTTGGCTTTTGGTGCGTTTCTTGTGGTTCCACGGCACCCCTACACTCTTTTGACTTCCTTGTCTTTTGAGTGTTTGTTCTTGTTGATGCCAAGCCTCCTTATTTGTACATTCTTTTGGTAAAATCTATATATTACTTACCTTTACCCAAAAAAAAAAAAAAACAATAGCAAGAGTTAAATTCCTTATATTGTTCAAGGATTGGCCATAAAAGAAATAACCTTTGAAAATCGCTAAACACCTCTTATATCAAAAAGAAAAGAGAAGACAAAAGCTATGAAGAAAATTTACTTACCAACTCTCAACCGAAAGTGATAAAAATGAAAATGCATGAAAACTTGTGAGCTTTAAGCCAAAGATTGCAAATGGTTGTGAGAAATTTATAATGTAGAGGAATACAACAAGTGTGATTTTTAAAACACAATAGTAAGTTCTGTTAATAAAAGTGAAAATCTATGCTATTTTATAGTGCAATCAGCCTCAGGTCCCATAGTACAGTGATTGCATGTGATGATACAATGTACGATTGTCTTTTTATTTATTTACCGACATAATTAATTGTTCTTTTGATCCATTACTGTCATTATTACCCTTTTGATTCCCTGATGCTGACATGATTGCCCTTTTGATTCCTTGCTGTCATGATTGTATTTTTTTTTTCTTTTGAATTTTTTGCACTTATCGGTGTGACCAGTGTTGGGGGAGGCTGCCTTCCAGTTACGCATGTTTCATTCGTCGTCTTTTGAAAAATTTACGGGAGATAAGATACCATAAGAATAGCCTTCGTTGGTATTCCCGATGTGGTGTGATTGGCTAAAAATATATATGTAGGAATAAAATTACACACTGCAAGATATATCGAACCCTCCATACCAACAGCGGCAAAAGCCGGGTCCACTCCTTGAGTTCCTTTCTCTTTTGCTTGTTGTATTTTTGCCCTTTTTTTTCTTGGCAGGGGCTAATGAAAGATTTTTCAGTTTAAAGCAACCTGTGTCAAGGCCCAAGAACTGACCTTTCTTCACCCTAAATAGCTAAAGATAATATTGCCCGGGTACTGATGGGTATAATAACTCAGACAAGAGAAGTTTAGTATATGATGGTAAGAGTTATCCAAAAGGGTACCATTACACTTCAGGTCCAGCATAGATTTCCTGCATCAAGTATACGAAGCGTTGAAGCGGGAAAGAACGGGTTTCGAAATCAGGGTCTCTTTTCAGCATCAAAAGCAGTAATAAGAACGAGGGGTGTCAAGCGACTCTACTGAAAAAGAAATCCTAACAATTCATTAGGTGGAAACATGGAACATCCGCAGTTTACAATTATACAAAATTTGACTCCATTCACTAAATTGTGCTCTTTAGCAAATGCGATAATCCCATTCACAGGGCTACACCAGGATTTTCTATGGCAAACCATTCTTCTTCAAACAAACCACCGCAGAGAAAAAGACCGAACATTTTCCTTGTACATGGACAAGATACGAATTGCGTCAAGTGACAATGCAGCCTATCTCTACTTCGTTTGGATTCTGCATACCAGCTTTGTGACAGAAATTTAGCCCGTCATTAATGGCCAAGCTGTCGTCTTTCAGTCCGCCCGTAAATTTCCATTTGATCACGTCCGTCTCCTCCTATCACGCTCTCTCTCTCTACCTCTATCCTTGTCATGATCATCCCTCTCTCTGCTGCCACTCTTCTCACGATCTCTACTTCTTTCACTGTCTAAGTGATGCATCCTACCATCTCTGTCACGGTTAGATGATCTTCGAGGTGGACTAGCACTGCGACTTCGGCTGCGATGACGTTTTCTGGATGAGTCACGGGAATCATCTCTTCTGTCCTTCCTCTCTGATGCAGATCTCCCTGGAGTTAACGAGGCAGGATAACCTTAGATGGGGACAGAGAAGTAGCTCTTCCAAAATCAAGTAGTTACAATAAACGATGCTTTGCAATAAGTATTTTATTAGAGTACTGGGCACTTGTTAAGCAACCAATTAACTAAACTTTTACATTTGATTGTCCTAGCGTAATGCACCATCAGTGCCAGAAAAATTAAATTATTTCAAATAAAGTATATTCAACAAATGCCCCAGGGGAACTCCTTAACAATACCCTCACAAAAATTCTCCAACAGATCAATGACAAGTAGAGTAAGAACATAAAGCAAAGGAGAAGGAAAGCGTGTATGTTAAGGGCTAATTGGCAGTATGACTTACTGTTCCCAGAAACACCATCACTAGAGCCTGATAATCCATATTCCACCTCCAGCCGTTTCCTGCGCAAGGCAACTTTCTTCTCAATTTCTTCCACATTCTTGATTCCATGTTCTTCCAGAGATTCACGATACTCTATCAAATCAGCCTCTAGACGCCTCAATTTTTGTCTGTAATAGGAGAAGTCAATCAACCAATACAAAATGGATCAAAGCAAGGTATGTAAAGGTAACAAAGACCTATCAACAGCAATGCACCATAGTACCCAAAACAAATCCACCTACTTTCTTCTCTAGGCATCATACAGCAAATCCTAATCTTATTTGTGGACGCACATCTTCTCCTTGCCAGAGGAAAACATTAATGGTAGTAAAAGAAATTAACTAGAGAAGCTACACTGCTGTCTACAATCAACAGTTATAGAATCCTTAGAGGAAGACTTTTCAAGCAAACATACAAGAACAAGTTCTCCAAAAGAAGATATAAATGGAATTTCAAACCTAGTTAAGGTGAGAGATAACCTTTGCTCTTCACTCATTCCGCTGTCTGACTGAGATGGAATGCTTGAATCAGCCGCCAACTCAATCCCATCAACATCGCCAGGAGCATCCCCAGCATTCTCGCTTCCAGATGATGAATAGCCTAACCCTAGGCCTCTAGAACCTCCTTCCGGTTCATCATCGCTTTCATCATTTTCTCGAGCCCACTTTGATGATGGCAAAACAGGATCATTTTTCTCTTTCCTCGTGAAGGCTTTCAGCTCAGGCGGTGGAATTGGGATGGTTGAAGTCAATGTAACAGATTCTTCTCCTTTTGCAGCCACCTCATCCTCCCCATAACGACCCCATCCTGTTAATCCTACAGTCCCAGCATCAACATTACTATCTCTTTGACCACTTGAATATCTCCCAGAGCTCGCACTACTCTGCTTAAATTTCAAGTCCTCATCTAACTCATAGCCCCTCTGTCTCTCTGCCTCTTCAAGACTTAACAACCTTGCAACCATCATTTCTCTACCACCAACAAGAGACAATCCATTATGCCTACAGCGTCTTTCAAGCTCAGCGAGGGGAAGAGACAATAACTCTTGTGTAGCAGCTCCTCTGCCCATTGCTAAAGCAGCATCTTGGTTGACCTTAACTCCGTCACCCGACTCTTCTGAGTTTGCTTTCTTTTCTATTTCAGGTGTGTCACCACATAAAGAGTGAAAAGGGACCACCCCAGAATTACTCGATCGGAGAAAAGTAGCTCGTAATCCGTTCACATAAGCATCAGAAAACAGAAACCAGTCTGACCATACTTGCAAAACCTTCAGGACTCGTTCCTGCAGATTTCAAAAAGGAATCACACAGGTAAAACACCTAAAGATACGCATCAAGAGAATTGGTCAACAATTTCCTCAAAAAACAAATGTCAAGCAACCTATCACAATTACCTTAAGGGCCTCGGCAGTGATCCTTCCAGTTATACTTCGATACAAATCATTAAAGCTCTCCATTATGTCAGGCAGTGTCGCTTCGAATTTAGTGCGGTATGCAGAAGCATTTTTCACAGGAGCACTACTATTATGGAGAACATCAGAAACCAGCATAAGCCTTGCAACCTTAGTTGGGATAGGTGTCTCTTTAAGTGTTAAAGATTCTGTTAAAACCTCAACGACCTGCATTCCAACAATCATCATAGGCGAGTCAAAACGTATAATCATAAAATAAACTCCAAATTAGGTAGGATGCATATCTCACTCCATCATATGTCATACACAGGTATATACAGAGGTAAAGTGGTGAGTTGAGAACGACAGGTAGCAAAAGGCAACATAAGTAAAATAAGGACGTAACAAGTAATATGCTCACAAGCCACCACATGAAATACTAACAGATTATCATTTGAGAAGGTATTCATACTTAAAAGCATTTTTGTAATGAGTAAAGACCTCTGAAGGCACGCATTACAACAATGATAAACAGTTAATCCCCATCCCACTAATTAGTTAGAAAGAGAACTAAAGCGAAAAAAAAAAAAAAAAAAAAAAAAGAACTATGAATAACTTAATGGGCATATCACCTCCCCGGCAGCATCAGCATTGTCTAAAGCGAAACCCATTGCCTCCTTTATCAAGTTTCTCTCCAACGTTAATGCACGCAGCATGTCCTCAAATTCATCCCTCTGCGAATCAGTTAGCGTACGTTCTGGCTCTACACGCTGCAAAGAAAAAGAAAATGACAATGAGCAATTTCACATTAAGAATTAATTTTGAATGCCATAATGTGGACATACCCCAATTCCAGCTATCTTTTCAATGGATTCAGACACAATCACAAGCAGGAGGCAGTTCGCATATTCATGAAAAACGAAAGGCATGCTGCACGCTCAATAGCACAAACAGCACGGAAACAAGGCAAAGGAAGAGAGAGAAGGATTGAAGACCCAGGAAAGTGAGATGATACCCTGCTTCTCCCAGCAGCAAATGTCGTGCCAGATTCTTTTTCATGTTCAGGACTTCGGGCAGTAGGCAAGGGTGGAGGTATCCATCTAGGAAATAAATCAAGTGATGTGATCAAATTCCAGGATGTTCATTACTCTCAAACAACCAAAAGATCCCAGGCAGTGACATGGTAGCATGTACTAGCACAACTTACTACCTTCCACTACCGGTAATCATGATGAAAGGTTCTGTTCGCCATCTTTGAAGAGTGTCGCCCTGCAATAGAAAATACAGAATATGACTATAGTTCTTCTCTTGGGCCAGAAAAGTGAAGCCTAATGTTTGCCTCTCAATTCAAAACCAGATTAATATGCCAACTAGACTATATCAATAAGTTTCACCTGAGCAAAAGAATAAAGCCTCCAGATATAATAGGTATGCTCTTTAGATCCAAGCTCAAACAAGAAACTGAAAAGTTGCTTCCCACGACCTCTCTCCATAATAGCCTGTTCAAACGCACATCCGCCATCCAATACATATAATGCCATTGTATCAATCACATGCCGGAGATGATCATCCTCCGGTGGAATGACAGTTATATCAGGTATGTTAGGAGTCAAAACCTGCAGAGAAACCAAAGTGTCGAAAAATACTTTTAAGTCTGTCCAGCTTTTCATCAAATCGGAAGAGGAAGCACGATAAGAAATTGGTTGTGAGAAGGATAAAATGAAACAGTTAAGAACATGCACATAATTAGCAACACGGTTTTTCAGCATTAAGCAAATCCACCCTGATACTAAAGAGACTACAATTATGAAATGCCAACAAAAGCAAATTAAACCACAAAAAGAGATTAAAATTGACCATTGGTCTTTTTACTGCAGGGCAAGAAAAAAAGTAATCAATCACATGAAAGAGGCTCGTGGGAGATGAGGCACCTTCCTAAGTTACAAGTACGAAACAACCAGAAAGCTCAAATGAGCATATAAAAGAGCAGTTCCCTACATGACCCACACAAATGTTGCAAATGATTTTACTGCACTGAAGAACAGAATAATGAAGGCATACCAACTCGGAGTTCTGAGTAGGGACTGTGGTAACTGGTGGACCTGATGGACCAGACAAAATCACTGTCGCGCCCTGTAAAGCATGAAATAGAATAGTTATTCATTCTCAGCCTTCAACTATTTCAGCTATGAGGCTACTCAATAGTGCAATTTCAAGACTTCTATCAAGAAAGGTGTTGGCTTCAAGTACAAGCTCAAAGAGGAATATCAGCACCAAATCTACAGCAAGAAAATCAACCGGTCTGCTTTTGAAGCAAAAGTAAGAAACCAGACCTCCTTACTCCTTATGGCCATGTGCCCTGGTGGAGGAGCAGGAAGAGCTTGTGATGGGAGAGCCACAGATTTACCCCATCCAATCTTCAATTCATACTCATAAACAACGACACCTGCACAAGAATTTGTTATTATATATGAGTAAACAGCAAAAATATAAAGCTCAACCTGTCTTTTCCCATGCAATACTAACACTAACTCAAAAATGAAAGTGCCTTCAGGCTCTATAAAGGAATATAATACGTCATGAAGATGCTGGGGCTTTAAGAGTTTGTTATAGCAGCTAGTCATACATTTGGTTTGCTTAATAGCCTTCGGGTTGATAGAAACCATACTTATTTATTTAAGTCCATTTGTATAGCCACAACAAAACATACAGATGAGGAAGCAAAGAACCATATAATGGACAAAGTTAAATTTTTAAGAAAGAGGCCAGCAACTAAATGAGAGAAGCTTGGTGAATTGGCAGTGTGACAGAACGAATTTGGTCCCCATGGCCGCTTGGATCGCCCTTGCATAGCTCTTTAAACTGCCATGACGTTCTATTTTGCCATATAAAATGCACAGAAGGGGACAGAACAGATAGAAAAGCACCAAGATATCCTCCTTAGCACATTAACCACTGCATTAATTACACCAATCATAAGCAAGAACTACAAATTTCGGACCTTGCATTTCGTCCTTTGCAGCCTGTGCATCAGCTCTGTTCATGAAAGCCACAAATCCACAATTTCTCTGCCGTCTTCTCTCTTCTTCTGTCCGAGGCCACATTATCTTTACACTTGCTATGGGACCAAATCTTCCGAAGGTCCGTAAAAGGAAGTTCTCATCAACCTATCACAACATTATAAGTTAAATCACTATTAGCTTTGGTCAAATATAGCACTGAATATTAGAGAAAGTTCAAGCATATCATACCTGAGGTGAAAGGTTACCAACATAGAGGTTCGTCGTCTGTGGATCACCATCATCAAACGATCCAGGAAACCTTCCACTTGGATCGAGATCATCAGGCAGTTCATCAAATCGGCTAGATGGCTGCAAAGAGAAAGAGAATCGCACCAAAAGCTAAATACAAGCATAACGAAGAATCCGAGAAAAATGCACAATTTTTTCATCACTCTCTTTCTTGCACCCGCTCCATTCTGATAAATGAACTGTATCAGCTAAAGAACACCAGAAAGTGGGTCCAAAATTAAAGGCACATACAGCAGAATTTTCACTCGGGCGGCCATCGCGCCAATGTTCACGCTCTTGATTCCGTCTCTCCCTCAACTCTTGCTCATGCTTCAGCTCCTCCATGAAATGATCTATGTTTCGTGACTTCCCTTTCTCTCTCTCTTTTGTCTTCTCCTCGTCTTTCTAAAATGTTCAATTAGATATTAATGCAGAATATTTGAATTAAGTCCATTAAAAAACACAATCAAGAAAAAGGAAAAGAGTCTCCATAACAGATACCTTCTTTTCAGTTTCTTTTCCTTTGGATGAAAGAGGGGGTGGTATGAAAGAAGGAACATACCTGAGAAGAAGGATATATCAATACCTATGTCCACTAAAACATTTCTGTCACATTATTAGAACAATTGCAGAATAGAAGAACAGAATATCACAATAACAATATCATTTGCGAGAAGTTGGTGAGATGCTGACTCAGTCAAAACTACAATATAAGGGAATTTCTCCAGGTGTACTACATCAGCTAGAATTAGATTTTGACGTTCAAAGTATAATGCGAAACATAAGCATAATAGCAAAGCAACACGAAAGAAGCGACTATCGTTTGCATAAGAACTTGGTGCATTGAAAAAGGACCAGACAGTAATGCCTCTTTTCTTTTTGCCTTTTTTTTTTTTTTTTTTTTTTTTTTTTTTTGGCTAAACACGAGTAGTTCCCACATAAACCCTTCCCAGGAAAGTAGTGCCGGTATGTTCAACAACCACATGATTAAGAAAAAGCAAACTAAACACATAATACCCATGAAGAGAATGGAGAGAGACATAGATTGCCCAAAGCTAAATGAAATTCTTATTAAACACGGGAATTATTCTTTCATTAAACATATAATATTTTCCATCCCATATTGTATGCATAGTTACACTTTGCATACTATGATTCCAACCATTTAAGTGTTCCTAATCCTGCTCACAACTGAATCTAAAATTATTCACAAAACTAGATAGAAAAGAGAATGCAAAGCAAAGATTGCAGTCACTTTTTCCAAACTACGCCCTCTAATATTTGAAAATGAAGCCATATACAAAACCTACATTGCCATCCACCTACCCAGGGTAACAGACTATTTTCAAATTTACAAGCTCATTGGCAGTCCTAGAATGAAATCAAGCACCTAGAATCATCTGACCAGCACATGACGTCATATAAAGCACTGTGCAAAAAAAATATAAACCATTCATTCAACTATTAGAAGTGAACACACAGAAACAGTGCAACATCAACTTATGAAGAGATTCCCTACATGCTTCATCACATCACAGACTGTTAATATTGGTCCAAACCTTATGCCATCTTACCAAGCTTCAACAGCTAGAGCATAGATTGCTTTAATAGAGGAAATCAAATGCAAGCATAGAATATCATCTCTTGTGTAAAATCAAGCGGAAAAGGAAGGCTCCAAGGGATTATTTTAAAGGATATCTACAATTTTTACGTTTGTGTAGCGAAGCCAGCACCAAAAGACAAATAAACCCAAATTCGAGGTTTAGCAACCTCTCCAGATCAGAACCATAGAAACAAAGCTCTAATAATTGGAACCCTATTAAATATGTATAAACCATTAGATTCCTTGCATTGGCTAATTATTAAAAAAAGGGACATGGTATAAGAGTAAAATTTAGGAAACAATTCTAAATCGTGTCAGATTTAAATAAATAAATAAATAACAGAAGGAAATAGTTTTTAAAATCAGTAGTCTCGCGCATCTATCTAATTTTTGGCCCATCTAAGATTCTCCCCTATGTGCAGATTTTCCTCGAAATTCAAGTATTTGCTTAAACCATGCCAGTAACTATTGAGACTAAGTAGCACAGTACCAATGACTAAGGGACATATTACCCATAGATACAGCACCAAATATGTTCGAAGTTCATTCGTGATTAAAACATAATGTAATAGAAATTTAATGTTGATATTACAAACCCAATGATTGCGCGATGCCAGTAGCTAACCAAATTAACCCCCATCTTTTAAATGCCAGTATGCAATCAGGTCACAAGACACAGAAATTGACCATAGCAATCCAATGTCCCTCAAGAATGACAAACACGATAGGTAGCGCTGGTCAAGCTCACATGCAGCAAACACATAATGTAGAACTATTTCTTGAACGCTGAGATTACAAGCTAATCACGTCTCGAGATATACGACTTCACAACAGCGCAAGCAAAAGGCAATTGGCATAGGAAAGAGGGTAACACAAAAAATACATATCAATGGAAATAACATCAACTAAGCCACTCACAAATAATCTTACACTTGAGGACCTAAATAATTACGAAAAGGCATACATGACAATGTCATCTCCATGTGTCTCTTTTTCTACTTATGATGCCTTCAACGACAGAGGATCGTAGTGCACGGTCAGTTAAAAAGTACTTGTTTACCTACTTCCCTTCTTTGGAACAGGCATCCCATCTTTGGACTTTTCACCTGCCATCCGTGAATGAATGAAAAAGGCCCATACTTTTATTAATTTGTCCCCAGATTAGATGATAAAAATCACTCATTTACGTATACATCGCATGGATAAGTAATAATAATAAAAACTGACATTTAACACTAGCTTCCCGTAACTAAGAGTTAAAAAAAAACGCTGAAAAAAACCAGATTCAGACTGCCGAGCTAACCTTCGGAATCGGCCTTCGCCCGCTCGTTCGGATTGATCGAACCTCCTCGAACGAACGGCTTCGACCCGGGCGCATTGTCCCCTTGGAAGGACTCCACGAATTCGGCGTAGAGGCGAGCCGTCTCATCTTCGGCCCTCTGCAAGAAATTCATCAGATGAGGCAAACACGAGATTGCTAACGGAAACCGACGGCGCCGACAGGGAAACTCGAGAAGTTCTACAGAGCTCCGCAGAGAGGGAGAGGGAGTCACCTTTTTCTTCGCCTCTTCCTCCTCGCGGTGCTTCTGGAAGGGCGTCTTCTTGCGGGTAATGGAGAACGAGCTCATCCTCGCATGAGGATGCCGGAACCACGTGTCGCCGCGGGGCGGGACGGATGCTGCGCGGACGCCCGGAGTCAATCAGGGTTTCCGGAATCGTTCGCCGGCCTGCGATTGGAGCAATCCGGATCGCCGGGGCGTGGCGTTTCTGGAGAGATTCGACCGGTGGAAGAAGGGGGAGAGGAAGGAGGAAGACGACTGATTCGAAACCCTAGCCCAGCTGCAGAGGGAGAAGAAGAGGAAGAGGAAGGGGAAGAGGAAGCTCACGTGTTTGGGCTTCTTCCTCCGTTCCTGGATTTTTAAAGCTTATTATCGAGAAAGGCTTTGGCCTTATTTTATTTTTATTTTTTTCTGATTAGTCTGCAATTCTGCATTACACAAAGTGAAAAATCCAAGTGAAGGCCCAAAGTACCTTGTTTTTCTAAATAAAAGCTTGAAATAGACCTTAGAAGAAGCCCTCCCTCCCGTATGTGACCGCCACCCCGTGGCCACCACCTCACCAGCGATGGGGGCGGCGGCCACAAACAGGATGGAGTCCTCCCTCTCATGTGTTCTTTTTTTTTTTTTGCAATTTAATTTTTTTGAGTTTGGAAAGAAAAAAAAAAAAAAAAAAAATTAAAGACCAAATTGCCATTTTTAATTTTTTTAGTTTGGAAAAAAAAAAAAAAAAAAAAATTACAAACCAAATTGCCATTTTACCAAAGAGTGAGTTTAGATCCCCACGAAATGGCCACTCTTCCATGTCTTGGAAAGGGGAGAGGTTGGGGTCAAATCCCCACCTTAGAAGGGGGGATTGGGATGGGGACGATTTCATTTCAAAAGTGGATTTGAGGTCACACACCCCGCAGATAAAGGCGGGCAAAATTTTTTTTGAGTTTGAATATTAAAGTAGGATTAGCGTTAAAGACCAAATTGCCAAAAAAAAATAGTGAGTTTAGATCTTTATTTGAAATTAATATGATTACTTCGAACCCTTATTTGAAATAAAGTCCACTTTAGAACCTTATTTGAAAAATGAGGACACTTTATGTCCTTTATTTAAAACAATGCCCACTTCAAATTTTTATGTAAAAAAATGAGACACTTCAGGCTCTTATTTGGAATTTTTTCTTACACAAATGATAATTTTTACTTATTTAAATTTCATTTACTGATATAACATGATAAAACAATATGAACATACATAAAGGTTACAAAGCCATAACAATTTAAGGAGTATTATCGACCTATTAAATCATTAAAATTTAGAGTCGGTCTTGGTTCATATAAAAGGGGCTTTTCATTACATGACACTCTAGAGCAATTTGAGCAATTTAAGTCTGTAAATTCTTCTTTTCTGCTTATTCGTATTATAATTTAGCACTCCTTTTAAAGTTTTAACATTTAATGATGGCCTAAAATATCCCATCCGTATCCATGAGAATCTCCTAAGATTGATGATTATGTTCTTTTGCGTCTAATTTTTAATTCATAACCGAGTAATGAATGTTGTGTTTCTTTCAGCATCCTTTGCAATTGCCAAACAACGATGGCACGAAGGTTTCAAACTCTTTATGATTCACGGAAAATTTGGTACTCATGAAAAATATTTTTAGAGAATTCATTTTTCAATAAAATATTAATAATTTCTAGTGTTTTGCATGGGAACTGGCTTTTCAAGAATGGATTTTCGGAGAATTCATTTAAAAGAAAAAAAAAAAAAAAAACATTTGAGCTTGAGGAGTTTGCTTAAATATTCAGATCATCAGGCGGAGGTTGACAAGCAATGCAACCTTGTTTGGGGTAGGAGGGAGCCAGAAAACTTCTCTAATTCAACATGAATTGTCTTTTTTTCTTATATATAAGAAAAATGAGTTTCTAACTAATCACTAGTTGGAAAAATATATTAATCTTTATCTGATTTTTGAGTTGGCCATATAGGAAGTAATTATCGCTAGTGACAACCATAGTAGTCGATAGTTGCTAACATAGGGAGAGATTCTTCCCACCTGATAGTCAATCTCTTATACATTTTCATTTGTCGGTCAATCTTCGTATGGCCGATTCTGATTGATGGAATTGTGGAGTCTTGACTAGGAAAGTTCTTTTTTTAACTATTAAGAACATATATATAATTTCAACCTTAGCTTTGTATGCCCTAAACACTTATTTTTATATATATAGACGATATTACTGATAATCATAACTTGTAACTCTAATATTTATAGTGATAGTAAAGAAATTGCTTAGTACAGCACCGTGATTTTTTACTTTCTAATTGTGACATGGCTTTTTCTATATAAGAAATCAATTGTCTTTTTCTCTGATTTTTCTCTTTTACTTTCGCATTCCTAACGATGGTATTCGGAGGAACAGCGAAAGTGCAAAGATAGACGAAGGGAAGGTGAAGATTGAGCAGGTCAACAGCAAGGATTTTGGTTTTTGGAAAATGCAGTTCGAGGATCAATCGTATTAGAAAAACCTGCATCAGCCTTGAGAAGCCCTAAGCGTGATTCGTACGTTACCAAGCTTACACGAGCAGTGCTTCCCATTCTGGTCAGAGCAACGTTTTATGATCTTGACAGCATCACTAGAAAAACAATTCGCATCTGTCCTAATCATGGTGTAATTTTTTAACAAAACTGGGAGGAGCCCAAAACTCAGAGACAGTTCTGGTCGGTTCACCATGACATAGAGGAAACCAATATTTTTTTTTAAATAGAATTTTGAGGCACAGGTACAGTCGATGCAGGACCATTGTGCTAGTACTCAAATCGGTTTTAGCTCCTTTATCCACTTGTTTTGCTTGGCAAGGGAGTTTGAAGTGACTGCCCTATTTGCTAGATGAATTTCTTTTCTGTAAATTCTGGATGTTTAGGTTGTGCTTGACTCAAAAGGGCTATGAAGGATACAATTACCGGTGCTTCTAGTGGACGAGGCAAACTCGCGAGATGCAATCATCGAAAAACACCCAGGAGCTGGCGGATTCAGTGCCTCCTTTCACGAGCCGAAGCCATTCCTTCCTCAGCATGTGGACAAGCTTATAAACTGGAGAACAACCAGCAAATTTTACTCGGCAACTCCCACACTGAATCAATCAACTGGTGAAACACCTTTCGTATCAGTAATGCCAAGCACATGATGCAATAACTATCTCGATAAACATACAAATGGAGTCTCCCAGAGAGAGAGAGAGAGAGAGACATATTCTCACAACATCATATAGTTTTCTAGTAACACGAGTTTACAATCTTCAGATCCCAGGTCCAACTCCTCAGGCAACTTAAGGACCTTGTAACAGAATAATCAGAAACCAGATCTCACATTGCTTGCTATTCTCGACTATAAACCATGGAAAAGGAAGTTGCGATTGAGATCAGCCATACATCTTCATGATAAAAGGCAGTAAAAATACTTCTCAAAGAACTTCACGCATATACCATCTCTGCTGAAACCAAATTCTACATATTACACAGACGATTACCAAATACTGCTTTGCCAAATCGAGCAAGACTCTCATCGTGCCATCTTCTTCAGGTGTTGAAAGGTGCGTTGTTTAATCCAGTCTCTGTCATAGGGCAGATATGCCTGGATATTATGATCATAACTGCAGGTCCAAATAAAAAGGCAAGGACATTAGCATTATGACGAAAGAATAAGGCCTTATCACATACAATAATAGGATTATCACAACGTCTACTGTTCCTGTATGAT
This sequence comes from Eucalyptus marginata, assembly GCA_014182565.1. Taxonomy (NCBI): domain Eukaryota; kingdom Viridiplantae; phylum Streptophyta; class Magnoliopsida; order Myrtales; family Myrtaceae; genus Eucalyptus; species Eucalyptus marginata. The sequence continues at coordinate 52,962,983 of CM024587.1, read as the reverse complement.
GGAGTCTGGTAACATAAGAGATTGAATAATAAATATTCACACAAGCCTCTTTGCATTCCTTTCTGTAAATATATGAAAGTAATTTTCTAGGATGTATTCTGCCGGTAAACACTTCACCTAGATTAGCAAAAGTTCAGAATTTACTGGTGGCTAGTAGAATGATGTATAGACAATCAAAGAAGACAAATTTCAAGATAAATTCATGAAATAGAAGAGGCATTGTTCTACGTGGAAAAAAAGGCAGACCGTTAAATCTGAAAAATAGATAGAATGGAGAAACCATGACAAATCCAATTAAACCAATCACTTCTATTGCAATGCACACAGTCAATGTACACAATTGAAGGTTTCTTTAAAAGAAGGTCCGATATATTAAAGTATCCACAAGCAAAGCACTTCTCAATGGTACAACAAAAGACAAACATAAAAAGAAAGTCCCTTCTCTAGATTTATGAGGAAAAGAGATTTAAATGAAAACTTTAAAAAAGGAGAAACAGTATTGTAATAGCTAAAACTCTTCTATTGCTCCATGCAAAATCCTAGAACTTCTTTTCAGCAGGTAAGCCCTATTCAGCAACAGAACAAGTATTTCAATCCTTTTTTAGGCAGATGAGAAAGCATACTGCATAGTGCATAAAGCATGAGAGAGAGAGAGAGAGAGAGAGATACACTAGAGCACTCAAGTCCGTGAGACCATCCATGAAATTGTAAAGATCTGTAATATCATAAGTGATGTTTCTGATGGCAGGGTTTAGCTCCTTGAGTTTTCTTTCATATAATCCACATATACCTGCACAAAAATGCATACAATTAGAGTATTTAACTATATAGTAGCCCTCTAATATTGTGAAATGTTCTCAATTTTCTTTTTCTGTTTGGAGGTGGGTGGTGTTGGGAGAAAATAGAGGAATTGGCCCTTTCCTTGACCACACCTGCGTGAGTTTAAACTATAGATTTCCACAGACTATGAATTCAGTGCATGACTAATGAGTGGCAGCCTATTTAACATAGCTCCATCAAGGACGCTGACACTATGCATTGCTTTCAATCTATTTACATCCTAAAATACATGCATTTGGTTTGGTTGTAATAAATACTATGGCAGGCCTTGCTGGACAACAAATGTTGGAACAAACTCGACCCTTCTTTCAATAAGGTATCAGCCATTCTTATGCTTTTCACTCGAGAGGGCGAAGTTCGCCCATTCACCCACTTAGAAAAGCAAAGTACACAAAACCTGAAATCATACTGCTCTAATAAGCATCTTTCACCCTAATCTTTCAGACTCGAATGAGAAATATGCACCATAATCTGTTTGCTGGAAGTTTCAACAAACTCACAGCTCCACTTCTAATTGCAGATACATACTCTTGGCATGATAGACAATCAATGCATGAAACAAGATATTTCCAAGTCTCAGAACTTCTCTTTCTTAAATCAGTCGCCAATGAATGAGTGACGACAAAATAAAACAGGACTAGCAAATGCCTTCTCCTATCCAGGACAAGCAAAATCAAATTCTTGTTTCTTATCCCTTACATGCGATTTGCACATACAGAGATTGCGAGAGAAAATCTACAACTATGCGGTAAGATAGAGCAGCGTCTCTGGTGATGCTTAATGCAAAAACACAGATAAAAAACTCGTCGAAAGCTATTCACTTTTCTTCATCTAATAAAGGAAGATCGATGGTGGTTAGAACTATCAAGAAACATCAGTGCGATATCTAGCATTCATACCATCCATAGCTTGACTCACAGAGCCATAGTCCATGAAAGTCCTGCTTGCCCTGTTTTGAGAAGTCTGCATGAGAATGATCGTGTGCCTGTTCGCCTGCACGGAAAAGCACGGAGAACCGACCATCAGCAATTCAGCATGCCCCAATGCTACAGACCAATTGGGGCTCTAAATCGAGCATTCAAAGTACGGATTTTGAAAGCCCGTACGAACTGCAAACTGGACAACCACTACGACAGAAGACGAATTTCCAATCATTGCAACACCAAGAGCATCTAAGTAACCACTCGAATTTCACTCAAAACCCGCCGTACGGAAATCAAAACCCACTCAACCCGAACCTACGAGACGACAATCGAGTTCGCCGCGGGGGCGCGTGTTTACCATAATCTCTCGCTGTTTTCCGGAAGTCGGGAGCTCCCAACCGAGGCGCCGGGGTCGCCGGGAACCGCTCGATCGCCGGCGATCTGGTCCGCCGGAAGCGGCGTCGTTCGCAAGCGATCCTGCCGAGAGAAAACCGAAGGAAGGGAGAGATGGAAGGAACCGATTCGGAACCCTAGCTGGAGGAGGAGGGAAGACGAAGAAGACCTCGGGGATCGTGGAGGGACTGCTTTTTCCCGTTTTCAGATTGCGAAGCTAACGCGAAATTCATTTTATTATTCTTTTTGTACGAAAAAGAGGCTGGGCCTTCTGCGAAACCTGAAGCTTTTTCTTTTGCTTTTTTTGACGTTTTGTTCCTCTTTCGTGTTGACTTCAAGTCAACAGAGTTGTCGCCTTTCGGACGCGCGTCTGTCCGTGAAAAATCAAGTGCCTTTGTCGATGTGAAGACCAAAGTTGGTGGATCGTTTATGTTTCCTTAGTGGCGAAGAGCCGATTTCGATGTACCGGACAATTGCTGTCGATGTCGGTGTCAATGTGAAGTCTTCAAGAAAATCACCCCGTTATCCCTAAAGTAACTTTAATTCTATTAAGCATTGGCCCTTCCACTCGGCACCTTCTGATTCCTTAGGCCGATTACTTTCATCCTTACTTAACAGGTTGGTCTTGTGGTCGAACTCCCTTTTGCTTTTGCAGTCAAGGGGTGATTTTCTTCTTGCCCAAGAAAACTTCTGCACACTTTCGTTACCTTTGGGAGGCCTGCGCCCCATAGAAACTGCTTACCTAAGATTACCTCCCAACTCGTAAGCCCTGACGCAAGATTAGGGTTCTAGAAAAAGGATTAAATCAATTAAGACTCTCTATTGCCTTAAGTTTTTTTATTTTTAAAGAATGACGTGAGAAGCAAATCTCAAGACGCAACACAGGACAAACCTAGTTGATAATGATTGACCGTTTCTCATGATTGGAACGTTTATAATCATATCCTAGTCCAGTCCAACATTAAACACACTTATAATTATAGAGTTGACTCGATTATCATAGTACAAATTATAAAGTCATAACCCTAGGCCATTCTCACTTTGGGTGGAATAGATTTACTAATTTTTTTAAAATTCCATCATTAAGAGGAATCTTGAACTAGTAAGAAGCCAAAAATTGTATTCGAAGCAGGTAGTGGTGGTTTCTGTTGGTAAGCGCCAGTGATCTTTCATAAGAGAGGGGAGATGTTCGATGCAGCGTGGCAGTAGGTGTATTAAGCGTGGCGACGTGGTGGTGGGTCTGGCTTGTTAGCGTCACCGGGAGGTTTACGATGCGGTTGTTCGGCTGCATGGCAGTTCCTCCTGTCTCAAAAAAAAAAAAAATTGTATTCTGAACAATTGTAACAAACTGGTTCATTTGTAGTCCTGTCACGATACATAATAGAAAACATCTGTATTCATATATACAAGGCCCAGCCCATTGGGCCATCTTACATAGCCCAAACCTCAAAAGGCCAAGCCTTCTATACTCACATATAAAAATTTCTCAGCCTCTCCAGCCTCCCTCCAAACTGATACTGATAATAACAATAATAATAGAACCCGAGAGGCTGGAGATCGGGGTTCCGCTCTCGGGGAGGCGCGGCGGCCGCCGGCCGGCGGCCCCTCTCCGATTGCCCCTCTCCGATCGGTGGCGAAGCGGTCGATCCGTCCCTCTTCGTCTCTCTCTCTCTCTCTTTCTCTCTCTCTGGGGATATTCATATTGGTATTGGCCATAGTCTTCTCTGTATCTCCAGACATGCATACATACACACAGACATATGCAGTCGCAGCAGCAACTGCGAAGCAGGGGAAACCAGAAACATTTGCTCGATCGTCGTCGAGAAAATCGCCCCCCCCGCCCCCAACCTTTGATGGCAGAAAGGTAAAGTGATGATGATGAGGCGATGAGGAATGAGTTATGGGGTATTCAGGCTTTCGGTTTTCTTGGAGAACTGTCCGTATCTTGGCGTGGCGATCTCGGGGGCGTGTCGCAGCCATGGCGGGGTTCCGCTCTTTCGTTCGTTCTGTTGCCTGATAGCATACGAAACTCTCATCTGAGCCTCCCAAGATCTCTTCTTTTTCTTGCTTCGAAGTTGAATTGGCGTCCTTTCTGTGTTTTTTTTGCCATTCTTTCTTCTGTTTGGTCAGGCAGAGAACGAGATCTCGAGATTGCCGGTTGATCTGCTCCGCCGGTTGATGCTCGTTGCGGCATCTTCGATCGGCGGTCAGGATTCTTGGGAATCCATCTGTCTTTCCCATTTTTTTGGGTCGAGAGATTGATGCTCATTTTTTCAACAAATTTTCTTTCGATTGCCAAAGCGAGGCAAGATTTTCTTCATTTTCCTTTAAAAAGATTTTATCTTTCTTGTTTTCAAGAATTACTCGGTTGTAAATGCGCGAAGGGTTCTGATGGGGAACACTGAATGAGGTTTCTGACCCGGCACGAGACAGGGAAAGCATTGAAAAATGAAGAAGGTCACGGCTTTTGAGGTTTGTCGTGGCATTCGTTCTTAAATTACGCATCAGAATCCTAAGCAAAGCTGGGTGGCAGGCAGTGACGTTTCGAAATTACAATAAGCAAAAGATGGGACCGCACGATTAGCCTCAAAAGAAGCACCACTCGGCAAACCTCTGTAGCCGGGCTACTTTCGTAATTTCGGGTACAATGATTTGGGAACTCTAAATGGGCAAATGCCACGGATCGGAACAGAGAGAGAGAGAGAGAGAGACATTGCTGGGAAAACCAGGGGCCTGAAAGCTTCGGCTTTGCTCTCGGAGAGGCGCGGCGGCCTCCGGCCGGAGGTTGCCCCTTTCTCCGATCGGCAGCGAAGCCGACGATCTCTTCCCTTCGCTCTTGGTCGCTCAAACACACGCACTCCTCCGTCTCTTTTCGGTTCGCGGAAAGCGTTTTCGGCTTCCGTCTTCGGATTGAAAGCGAAGCGATGCGCTCTCTCGACCTCCTTCCTTCGCAGGCTTGTACTTGTACATGCGTGCGTACATATATATATATATATAGACAGACAGAGAGATGGGTTTGTTTTTCTGGTGGAGACGTTCCTTTGCTCCGACCGTTATCGCTAAAAAAAAAAAAAGGGTAAGCTGTGCGAGGCGATGAAGATATTACTGGAAAGAGTAAACGAAAAGGAGCTTTTCAGGCGTTAGAGAACCGTCCGTATCTTGGCATGGCGCGCGTCGCAGCCATGGCGGGGTTCCATGTTTCTTGCTTTTGCCTGATAAAGAAAGTATACTTCACATCTGAGCCTCACTCATCTGATCACAAATTCAAGTCGTTTTTTGGTTACCCAAAAGAGATGGCGAAAGCGTCCGCCTTTATTCTTGTTCCCCTGGTTTTGTCTTTTTTGACGCAGCGCCATTATTGCTCTGGACTGTGCTTCGGTCAAAACCCTTTGGAGGGTAGTGAGGGAGATGATGATGGTGCTCGTCTTTCCTTCTTTTTCAGAGGCAGAGGAAAAGTAAATTCAAAAAGCTTAAATCTTGTTGTTCTTGATGCAAATCTTGTTCTTGATGCATCATTGTTTTTCCATGTTTCCCAAAGTTAGTATTTTTGGAATGAAAAGTTTTCGAATTAGAGCTGTTTTTTCTTTTGGGGGTGAATATTTCGTTGTCTCCGCTTTCTTCTCCCCACAATGAATATGCCAGTGCCCAAGACGTACGTCTGAATCAATCGCACCCTTTTCGATGCCAGCTCTAATCAATCAAAATCGTTTCACTGTAAAACAGAGTAATTGCAGAGTAACGTTGGAGCGTTTCCAATGTAATTACGCCCCTCAATTCGGTCAAAAAGGTGGAAGTTTGAACGACCGAAGCAGCAGACCTTCCGACCAAAACCAAAAAAAACCCAGCAAAATCCCACCTGCAATCTCGTCTGACGTGACGGAATTGGCCCCATTACTTCGTCCTTCTCGCCCGCATTAAAAAAACGATGAAGTTGCCTTTTTGATCCAGCAAATAATACAATCAGGGAGGGGCAAAAGAGTAATAAAAACCTCCACTCCCCTCCTCGGCTCTCTGCTTATAGCAAATGGACAACCCTCGTGAGCTTTCGGTGGGTATTGTGAGGGAGGCTTTGCCCCCGGAGAGGGTCCGGTGCGGCCCGCCGTCGGCGGTGGTCGCCCCCCTCTCCGGCCGACGGCGAAGCCGATGATCTCACCGCCTCCCGTCCGCCGTCCTACGTCGTCGTCGTCGTCGCGGTCGCGGTCGGCTTCTGGCTGAACGTTCATGTGTACGTGTGTGTGTATGTATCTGTATCTATCTATCTTCGTACATGCTTCTCTCCTAACCCAAAAAAATTAAAGCGAGAATCAAAAGAGAAGGAAAACTAGGAGGAGAAGAAGCGGAGGCCGAGAAAGGTAGAAAAAAGATCATTGGAAAATGCTTCTGCTTCTGCTTCTGCTTCGCTTTCATTTTCCTCGGAATCTTCAGCATCATCTTCTTCATGGACAATTTCCCAGAACTTCCATCTCCAATAACCCTCTTCCTCTTGGCTGTGAAAAGAGAAACGAGAAGAGGCTGTGATGATTCGCATGCATACGGATGAGGGAGAGAATGAAAGCGGCAGGCACCGAGAACCGGCCGTATCTTGGCGGGGCGGCCAGAACCGGTCGCAGCCATGGCGGGGTTCCCTTCAGTTGTCTGATCTAAACGCGAATCTGAGCCTCCCCATCTTCCAACAATTTCTGCCCTTCATTTCTTTTCGTTTCCCAGATCTGATTGTCTCGTTAAATTGAGTTCTTGTGTTTTACTGTGACAGAAAGGTGGGTTCTTTTTTAGCCTCTTTTCTTGATTTTGCCCTGCAGAATTCTGGGTTCTCTTCCCTTCACGAGGGAGAAAGGACGGGCGATGACTTTTTCGAAATTATCTTTTTATTGCTTTTGAGTTGTGTTTCGGTTTTGGGTTTCTGCATCGACAAGAAAGGGACCGGGCTCGTCCCTTTTCCTCTCTCTTTGCTCCTGCAGAAGCTGCATTCTCTGACTGCTCTGCTCTTACTTCGTGGTACCGAGTTTGCTTTTGTGCTTCGAAATTTTTGACTTCATTCGACGAAAAAACCTAACCATGGATGAGTTTCCAGATTTGATCGAGTCTGAAGAGTTCACGGGAAAGATACACTGGAAGCGGAAATATAAAAAGCATAAAGAAGCAAAATAATGTGCATACGTCATTTGCTTTAAGGGAGTTTTCAAGAATGTTTTGCCTGCAAATAAATCGGTTTTCGGCCGGCGATGATGTTTTCTCACCGGAGATGGTGAGCTGTTGCATGAATTTGATTCTCGCCGTAGTCGGAGGTAGTGGCAACAATATGAGGAGATTAGAAATTCGGGCAAAATGATCCAACACGAGTAAAGCGATCACATCAGAGCATTTGTAGCATGTAATTAATTAAGAAAACCGTAAAGCAGGTCAAATGTGATGAAAATGCAGACATTTGCCGGTCCCTAGCTGGTATAAAACTATAATGAATACCCTCCATATGTACCGATTGGAAATTTTTTTATCTATTTAAGCAAAAACTGCACCTCGAGTGTTAGACCTTAATTGAGTTTGAAATCATTCAATTATTTCAATTAACTCTGGCCTTTTTCTTCAAAAAGTGTAAAGAAATCAGAAAACGAAGAATAACAGATATATGTTATAAAATTTGAACTTTTCAATAAAGGTTAGGGAATTGCTTGGATTAATTTCAAGATTTATGATTCAATTGTATTCTATATGTAAGGATTAGGAATTTCTAATGCGATTTCTAACGTGCCATACGTTTTTAGAAGATTGGATTTAAATGTCTTGCATCATAGTTTTCAAAGATATTATATTGAGATCACTTCATTTCTAGATGGTTTTTCATTTACCAAATTATTATCTAAGATAATATCTTAACTGGAAAAAAAAAAAGGTTCAATGGAGAAATTATTTATATTTATGGTGTATTTGGAGTAATTTTTTTTCGAAAATGGTTTTTTATTTATATTATTTAAAATAATTTTTAGTAAAATATTTAGTAATTAAATAAAATTTTTTATTTTTGAAATAAAAAAAAAAAGAATAGAAATTTGATACGATCCATAATTTTTTTTATAACATAAAATTTTTTTAATTTTTAATTTTTTTTTTTTATTTTTTCTTCTTCTGCCATCATCTGCCGTCGCCGTCATTTGCCATGTGCTGGGGGTAACAAGCAATGAGGAAGAAAAAGGAAAAAAATGACTTATTTTTAAAAATTATTTTTATGAATAAGAAGTTTTTTTTGTATTTTTTATTTCTATTTCGAATTTATTTCCTAACCACTTTTTTTTTTTTTTTATTTTAAGGAATAAACATTAATTAACGTTCTATTATTTTTTTATTCCAATGAATAAAAGAACAAAAAAACAAAAAGACAAAAGCCGCTCTCATACTCATCATCTCATAGCATGTGATATGCCTTATGAATAGAATTAGCCATGGCCATCGGTCATGACTTATTTTGTAGGGTATGTTCCTAGAATTAGCCATAATAGGCTTATGCTATGCATGAAAAATTACTTATATCAATGTCAATGAGGGCTGCCAGATCCAATCGAATCCATATTCACCAACCATGAATTGTCCAAAATCTAATCCGTACATATTCACCTAGTAATTTATACCACATGAAATATTAATTTTCCATGTCTTCAAAATTTAAATACGTTAATAAGAGAGCCTTCCGATAGTTATGTCTTTTTTGCATGTATGCTATGGAGAAATACTTAGCCAATTTTAATCGAGAGTTGTTGCTATGCATACACGTTTCAAAATTCAAAGACAATCTTTTTCAGTTAATATACTTGCAATGTAAAAGTAATCATGACATTGGTTCAAAATTGTCAACTAAAAACACATAAATATACAATTTTCTAATTTGGAAGGGGATGAGATATATAAAACTTAATTTGGAACACCATAAACATTGGGAAGGAGCGAGTTATATAAATCTCATTGGGAAACAAAGAAAACAGAGCACAACGCACCTCGTTCAATCCAATTTCACCCATCTCCGCACGCGAATCAAAAAGGATGGTGAATTCACCTTTTTGCCCTGCCGCCATCCCCTCCAAGGCCGTGTGCAATCCAGCAAATAACACCGTCAGGAGGGGCAAAAGGGTAATAACAACCTCCATCCCACGGCTCTACTTGTACAAGATGGAGAGGCTCCTCCGGCCATTGCTGATCAGTGGGAAGGAGGCTTTGCCCCCGGAGAGGAGGGTCCTGGGTGACCCCGCCGCCGGCGGTGGTCGCCGCCCCCTCTCCGGTCGACGGCGGAGCCGATGATTTCGCCACCCCGTAACGAAGGCTGCGTATGTGTATATATGTATGTATCTATATATCTACCGACCCAAAAAAAAAAAAAAAAGAAGAAGAAGAAGAAGACGAAGAAGCGGAGGCCGAGAAAGGTGAAAAGATCAGGGGAAATGACGCTGGTTTCTGCTTTGCTTTCATTATCCTCCCATAATTCATCATCATCGTCATCGTCATCTTCATGGACGACTCCGCAAAGAATCCATCCCCACATTCTCCTCCTGTTTCTCCTCCATCTGTGTCTGCGGATTCCGCTTCGGAAAAGAACATGAATGCGTATGAAAGAAAGAAAGAAAAGGACGAGGCTGTGATGATTCGCGCGGTGTACGGAGGAGGGAGAGAAATATGAAACCCAATGGACAGGCACCGAGAACCGGCCGTATCTTGGCGGGGCGGCCAGAACCGGTCGCAGCCATGGCGGGGTTCCTTTCAGTTGTCTGATCTAAACGCGATTCTGAGCCTCCCCGTCTTCCAACAATTTCTGCCCTTGATTTCTTTTTCCACGCCCCCTCTCTTTTTTCAAGATCTGTTAAATCTTCTTTGATGACGGGTTCTTCTCGTGTTTTGATGTGACAGAAAGGTGGGATCTTTATCGGCCCTTTTCGCCAGTAGTACCAGATTTTCACTCCTTTTCTTTTTCTCTCTCGGTGATTTTTGCCCTCTGTTTTGTCTCGCGTCGATGGCTGGTTTCTTCTTTTTGCATCACGAGATTCTGGGTTCTCTTCTTCGCACGTTTTTCAAATTGCCCTCTGGTTCTGTGCAGTTGCGTTTGAGTTCTGGGCTTTTTAACATTGACAAGAAAGGTTCTTTTTTTTTTTTCCAGTCTCTGTTCAGGAACAGAAGAAAAAGTAAAATACTTTTTATCATTTGCTTTAAGGGTGTGTTTTCAAGATTTTCTCAACTTGCAGATGCCTCGGTTTTCAGCCGGCGATGATGTATTTGTCGGAGAAGGTGAACTGTTGCGTGAATTTGATGTTCACCATAGTTGGAGATCTCTGCAAAAATTTCAGGAGGAGATTAGAAATTTGGGGAAGACGATGCAAAAAAGAGTAAAGTGATCGATGTCAGAGAGCATTTACTGTATGTAATCTATAAAGTAAAAACAGCAAGGCAGGTCAAATATGACCAAAAAATTCTTATCTGTCCTCAACGAAGTCGCTTTAGCATAAAAAGAGTAGAGAAAGAGAGAAGCACCATCTCCATATTTAGATTGAATGGTTGAGAAGGAATTTCACCAAAAAATCAAAATTAATAGTAATATTGTCTCATCCTGTGCGATTACATGAAATTCTTAGTTTTCTGATGGCATTCGATTGCTGGGTGGCATCGAAAGGGTCATGATTTCTTCGATCCAAGTCGGAAAGAATTTCTTCTAACCGAACGTATGGAGGAAGATATTCATTAAAAATTCGGTCATCGCCTTATCATTCCTATCTTTTCTCAGTGCCCTATTATAATGTATGCCTATGTCATTTTCATACAAAAAAAAAAATATGATATGATATCAGAGACTCAAAGCAGGTTCTCTTATGACGGTTATGTGAAAATTAAGCGTTGAACCTTTTGTTAAAAAGTGAAATCAAATCATTTTGATTAACAATATTTAAGATATTCTATAAGTCGCCAAAAAGTTGGTTACATGGTATAATTAAAATATAATTTCTTATATAAATTTTAGTACTCAATTATTTTCAGTAAATATTTATGATTTAATTATGTCAATTAAATTTTTTATGGTTCAATTGCATTTCTTGATAAAGGTTTAGGATTTGATTATACATACTAGAGGTGCATTTGATTCAAATGGATTTTAAGCATGATGCAAATGCTAAAAGCCAAAGTTATTTGAGAAAATGCAAATTATGTTTGGTAAACACTTTTTGCAAATGGACTTTGAGTTCAAATTATATTTAGTAAAAAAAAAAATAAAATTTAATACCCTTTGGATTTTTTTATATTTTTTTATTAAAAAAGGACCAAAACCCTTGAAGGACTACTGCTACTAGCAAGTTAGATTTGGTATTGATGGCTGTCAATTAAGGTGTTAAGCAACCTCTGATAATGGTCGTGTGGTCGCTTGGGACCCAAGCAAGGGCTACTTGAGGTCACGAGACCCAAGCGATAGTCGTTGGAGTTGCGCACTGTTGGCGTCAGATTTGGCTTGTCGGCGATCGTCACTCTTCGTCGGTTAGGGGAAGGGTTTGGTCTTGTTTTTAATTAGAAAAAATATGACAAGAGACAAAATTGAAATTTTGAAGTTTTGGTAAGGGTAGTTTTGAAATAAAAAATTAGTTTCAGCATTTTGCCAAATGTTTAAAGCCCAATACTAATAAGGACTAGCATTAGGATTTTAGTTTTCTCAAGGCCAAAATTCAGCTGAAAGCTTATTAGGAAAACTTGTCAAATACCTTAACATTTCCCAATGGACTTTGAAGCCGAAAGCCTATTAGAAAAGTTGTATTAAACGCACCCTAAAATGCTTATGACTCAACTATTATGTACCCGAACCCTAAGACTTCTAGTGCACTTTTCCCAATGGATTAAATATTTCATATTATAGTTATCAAACTTTTACATTTCAATTTCACTTTATTGAACTATTACTTGAGGTAATGATATCTTGATCGAGGAAAAATCATATTCAGTTGATTTTCTTTTGTCATTTATTAATACTTGATTGCAATTATGATAAATATTGCCCCGACCAGATATGTATATTTCCTATTAGAACATTGCTTAGCGTGGTTGTAGACTTGGAGTAAATTTCCTTCAATTTATCAAATTGGTAATATTCTACATGAATTTGAAAAGGGAAATTGACACAAATAGTTCATGAATTTTAATTGAATGTACAATTTAATCATTAAACTTTTGATTTGTTAAATGTGGCCATGAACTTTAACTCAATGTGCAATGTGGACCCTCAATTTTTAATTTGTTCAATATAATTCATAATTTTTTTATACATGTTCAATCCAGTCCCTAAATTATATGAAATCATTCAATGTAATCTTTCCATAATTATTCAAGACCAAGGATATCTTAATTGGGAGAAGAAGGTTTGACAAAGAAATTACATTTCTTGTTAAGACCATGTGCACTAGTGATGATTGATTTTAGGATGGGCAATTCTTATCTTAAAATCGAAAATCACAAATTAAGGACTTATTACAAAATGAGAACCAAAAATAGCCCGTTGGCTTCATGGACTCACCTAGGATTCAAACCACCCGTCTGATTCGATTCCTAGGTGGATCTATGGGACCGATCTACAATCATTATAATCTCGCAAATCTTGCATCTCTCCTTAGATACTCTGCAAAGTGAACCCCAAAGCATGTTTATTGGTTTTGTGGTCTTTGGTTTGGGATTATTGCCTAGCTTGTTGTTTTGAACGAGCTACTTGACTTTGACAGGATGAATAAATGGTACTCTGTAAATGACACATGTCTGTTGTGTAGCTTGCCCATGAATCTAGAGCCCATTTCTCCTTTAAGCGTCCATCTTTTTAGAGCTATTGGGCAATCTTTGTTGAATACAAGTGGAGTTCGTAGAATCGTTGGTGATTGGGATATCGAATTTGTTTGGGTTTTAGGAGTTCCTCATGCCGCCCACCATCTCAGTTGCATATATAGATGGGGGCGTGTGTATGTGTGTACTGGTTTGAGCAGGTGGTTCCACACCTGAACCTGGAAATGAGATCGGTACTCATGGGTTCCAATAATTTGGATTCGAGAACTGGACCGATTCCCTTGGGAACCGCCGGTTCTAGGCTGATTCAATTTGGTTTTAGGCTATTCAAGCGATTCTTGGTTTTTTTGCACACTCCTAATGTGCACTCGTACTCATCATCTCATATCATGTGATATGCCTCATGGATAGAATTAGCAATGACCATCACTCACAATTTATATTTATGTGGTATGTTCCTAGAATTAGCTATAATAGGTCCATGCCATGCATGAAAAATTATTTATATCAACGTCAACAAGAATCATAGATCTAATCGAATTCATATGGAGTTACCATGAATTGTCCAAAATCCAATCCATACATATTCACCTAGTAATTTCTACTACATGAAATATTAATTTTTCATGTCTTCAAAAATTAAATATTTTAATAAGAGAGCCTCTTGATATTTATGCTATTTTGCATGTATAATATGGAGAAATACTTAGCCAATTTCAATGGAGAGTTGTCGCTATGTGTAACCGTCTTAAAATTCAATAACAATATCATGATACGCTTTATCTTTCTCAGTTCATATACTTGTGATGTCAAAAGAACATGACATTGGTTCAAAATTTGTCAACTAAAAAACATAAATATAACTTTAGAAGAAATAAAAATTTACAACTATTTAATTTTTGCAAGGGGATGAGATATGAAAACTTGAAGAACCACAGATTTTGGGAAGGAGCGAGACATATAAATCTTTTGAAAATATTAAACACAGGACACCCCCACCGCGTTCAATCCAATTTCAACCCTCTCCTCACGCGAATCAAAAAGGACAGTGAATTCACCTCTTTGCCCTGCCCCCCTTCCCTCCAAGGCCGTGTGCAATCCAGCAAATAACGCCATCAGCGAGGGGCAAAAGAGTAATAACAACCTCCACCCCCTATCTCTACCTGTAGAAAATCAAGAGGCTCCTCGGGCTACAGCAGATTAGTGTGAGGAGGAGGCTTTGCCCCCGGAGCCGGTCGGCGGCGGTCGCCCCCCATCTCCGGTCGACGGCGGAGTCGATGATTTCGCCACCCCGTAACGACGGCGTTCTCGCGAACGTACCTGTGCACATATGTGTGTGTGTGTGTATATATATATGTATCTTTCTGTCTTTATATGTCTACCAACCCATGACATAGCCCCCCCAAAAGAAAAAACAGAGAAGAAGAAGAAGACGAGGAAGGTGAAAAGATCAGGGTAAATGATGCTGGTTTCTGCTTTGCATTCATTTCCCTCGCATAACTTCATCATCGTCGTCGTCGTCATCTTCATCGACGATGCCCCAGAGAATTCAACCCCATGTCCTCCCCCTCCATCTCCATCTGTGTCTGCGGATTCCGCTTCGGAAAAGAACTTGAATGCTTATGAAAGAAAGAAAGCACGAGGCTGTGATGATTCGCACGGTGTAATGGAGGAGAGAAATATGAAAACCCACGGACAGGCACCGAGAACCGGCCGTATCTTGGCGGGGCGGCCAGAACCGGTCGCAGCCATGGCGGGGTTCCTTTCAGTTGTCTGATCTAAACGCGAATCTGAGCCTCCCCATCTTCCAACAATTTCTGCCCCTAATTTTTTTTTTTATTCTCCCTTCTACCCAGATCTGCTAATCTTGTTTAATGGCGACTTCTCGTGTTTTACTGTGACAAAAAAGGTGGGATCTTTATCGGCCCTTTTCGCCAGTACCTGATTTTTCACTTCTTCTTTTCTTTTTCTCTCTCAGTAATTTTTACCCTCTGCTTTGTCTCGCATCAATGGCTGGTTTCTTGATTTTGCATCACGAGATTCTGGGTTCTCTTCTCTGCACATTTTTCCAAATTTGCGCTCTGGTTCTGTGCAGTCGTGTTTGGGTTCTGCGCTTTTTGCATCGACAAGACGAGATGGGTCGTCTTTTTCCCGTCTCTGCTCCTGCAGAAAAAGTAACATACTTTTTGCCATTCGCTTTAAGTGCCGGATTTTAGCCGGCGATGATGTATTCGCCGGAGATGGTGAATTGTTGCATGAATTTGATGTTCACCGTGGCTGGAGCTCTCTGCAACAATAATCCGAGGAGGAGATTAGAAATTTTGGGGAAGATGATGCAAAATGAGTAAAGTGATCAATGTCAGAGCCATTTACTGTATGTAAAAACAGCAAGGCAGGTCAAAATGTGATGATGAGTCTGCAGACATACTGGTTAAAAAGGAATTGCGTTCACCATATTGAGAAATGGTTGTTATAGTTTATAACGACGTCGCTTTTGCTTAATAAGAGTAGAGAAATAGAGAGAAACAAAAGATGGTATTCGCTGTATTTAGATTGAATGGTTAAGAGGGAATTTTACCCAAGAAATAAAAATTGATAATAAATTCTTATTTTTATAGTGGCATTCAATAGCTAGGTGCCATTAAAAAGGGTAAAGGAAAAAAGTCGAAGTGTATTTTTCCTAATCGAACGTAGGAAGGAGGATATTCAGTAAAAATTCGGTCATCGGTTTATCATTCCAATCTTTTTTAAGTGCCCTATTATAATTTATGCCATGCCATTTTCACAAAAAAAAAAAAAAAATGATATAAGAGACTTAATGGAGGTTCCCTTATTTGCTACTTTTTGGTTTATTTTCTTCTTCTTTTTTCACATATTCATTGAACAACAAGAGTAACGATTTGTCAAAATTGCAGCGCAAGTCCTCAGCCTTTCTATAAATATGCATACGGGTCATATTCATTTCAATTGAGTGTCTAGCCTTTCTAAAAAGGAGCAATCAATCAAATCATGACCAAGTGTTTGGGTCGCCGGGGACATCTTGGCCAGCAGTCATCAGCCTCTAAATGGCTTTTCCATGCAAAATAGGGGAAGATGAACAATGTGATTCTAAAAGCCAACGGTAGCCTATTGGAAGGTTAGGGCGTTTGGTTCGAACTTTTGGGGTGCGCATGACCAAGTTTGTTGCATGAGGCCATGTGTAAAGGCGATCCGGTGGTCGGGCCGGTCGTTGGGGTCGGGCGACCCCAAGGTAACGGTCGCCGGCGCATGTGACATCTTGGCTAGCGGTCATTAGCCTCTAATCGGCTTTGCTGTGCAAAATATGGAGAAGATGAACAATAAACAAGGGGTTAAGACTTGCATTCCGAGAGTACAACTTCTTAAAAGACTTCCGATCTAAAGGACCCTTTGAAGATGACAATTGCATTTATCTAAAATTGAGTAAAAAACGAATGAAACACTATTTATATTTGGGAAAAGGAATTTAGAGTCTCATAACTTATTTAAAATGCCGAACCAAACGGCACCTAAAATATCTTGCATTATAATTGTCAAAGTTTTACATTTCACTTTCACTTTACTAAACCATTGCCAAGGTAATGATAAATCGTATTCAATTGGTTTTCCTTCGTCATTTACTAATACTCGATTGCAATTACGATAAACATTGCCCAGACTAATCACGTATATTTCCTAGCAGAATATTAAGTTGGTAACATTCTACCTAATTCCGAAAATAAAGTGACGAATAAAAAAAATAAAAGGAAAAGAAAAAAGAAAAAAAGAAAAATTAAATTAGAATTAGGTGGCGTTGGTGGAGGGAAGGAGGGAGGGAAGGGAACGAACAACGAACGAACCCGATTCTCCGTCCTCCTCCATCGCCATCGCCATCGCCGACGGCATCTGGTTTTCGCTCGATCGACCGATTTCGGAGGAGCGGATCGAGCCGGCGAGATGAAGATCACGGCCCTCCTGGTCCTCAAGTGCGACCGGCGGCGGCGGCGGCGGCGATCCGGTGATCCTCGCCAACGCCACCGACGTCAGCCGCTTCGGCTACTTCCAGCGCTCCAGCGTCAAGGAGTTCATCGTCTTCGTCGGCCGCACCGTCGCCCGCCGCACGCCCCCGGGCCAGCGCCAGTCCGTGCAGCACGAAGGTCGGTCTCGGCCTCGGTCTCGGTTCCGGTTGTGTTCTCCTCTTTCGTCGTCGGCGTCCGCCGATTCGAGGCCGTGTTTCTGTTTCCGATGCGGGTTTCGACTCGTTCCGGATGAAAATCGCGTGCCGCGTGGGGCCTCTTGCTGTGTGTAGATGTCGATCGAGGGATGTTTGATCGTATTGCGTGGAAATTTGCTCGGCAGACGAAATTGAATCGTGAAATTGCGTACTTCTCGTAGGTCTTGTGATTTGGTCATGACTCATGACTCGAAGAGACTAATAGTTAGCACTAGATTTGTGTCTGTGTGCTCCTCAGTCCTGGCCCTATAAATCTGTGGGAGGTTGCGCCGGAACCTGGTTAGATTTCACTGGAGATGATGTTCGTATGATCATTATCTCGTCTTCGCGTAAAAGTGTTTACATGCTGTGTGCAAGTTGTATGAATAATGAATTCATCTGTTTGGTAATTTTTCTTTTTTTTTCCGCAGAGTACAAGGTGCACGCTTACAATAGAAATGGCCTTTGTGCGTTGGGATTCATGGACGATCATTATCCAGTTCGAAGTGCATTTTCTCTGTTGAATCAGGTAGAAACCCGCAAATTTGTTACCTATTCAGGCCTTTTCTGCTTGCAGATTTGTTACTGATATGCCGATATATTGAACTCTCATTTCAAATCTGGCGACCGAATGGTTGAATGAGCTTTGCACCACTTCAATTGGTATAACCTGCAAATTTGTTGCATCTGCATGTTGAAAAATTTTCTAATTATAACAGTCCATTAAAATGGATAGGTTGTTGGGTCCTGCCCATGTGAGAAACTAATACATTGCATGTAGAGATAGGAGGCTTCTTATAGACTGTTAGAACTCTGGACTGTTCTTATTAGTGCCATTTAGGAATTAGAATTTAAGTGATGTTTTAAGACAATTACTCTTGAGTATATGGAGGACTCCTTTGGCTGATGACTTGTGACAACAGTTAGACTTTAAAAGATTCTTGGATTGGTGACTGACTGCATATTAATCTTTAGGTTTAGTAAGAGCAGAAGTACCAAAAGCCTCTTTTTAAATAACTAGCTTTAGAAATGAATCTTTTTAAAATACGAAGTTGAGAAATTAATAATTAATTCTGTAATGACTTTCCAGCTTATGGAGAAATTTTAAAGGAGACTCAACTACGTTGATTCTTGAATAAATCTAGGGAGAACGAGTGTAAGAACGCGCTTATAGATCACAACTTAAAGCAAACAGGTCATTTGGTTTCAAGCTCTGACGCTATAGCCTTATAAATCTTTGCACATCCATATAATTTTGCATCTCTAAGTTTGAAACTTATGGATTATGTATGGTTTTTATTGTGGACAGGTGCTGGATGAGTATCAGAAGAATTTTGGTGATTCTTGGAGGAGTGCAAACTCGGATAGCACTGAATCATGGCCATATTTGAACGAAGCACTGACTAAATTTCAGGTTCTGTCCATTCTCCCGTCACATTAAGTGATATTTAAGAAATTAATGGGCCTTTTATTTCTACTTTATCTTTGGGTTATCGACTGGAGCTTTAAGATGAAGTCCTCTTTTTGTGATTATGTTTATTTCTTCTTTGCATCTTCAGGATCCAGCGGAGGCTGATAAAGTTGTTGAAAATTCAGAGGGAGTTGGACGAAACAAAAATTATTCTGGTAAGTCATAAGCATTTTCATATGTGTCCCCTTTCTCTCATGCATATCTCAATCTACATTTCTGGGGTGGCAATTTTAAGTAGGAAAACGTGAAAGCACTGATGCGAATGCTACATCAGCAGGAGGGAAATTATGGACAGATAGTTGAATGTCATATTACATGAACATAATTAAATTGTCATGTTTTGACCCGCTTTTTTGTGAGGATCATCTCTGCATTATATTGTTGCTCAAAATTTAAGCGAGCAAGTGACATAAGGCAACAATGCTCAATGACATGAACACAATGACACAAGTATGAATTGTCATCCTGATGCATTCTCATAATCTTGCATGCATGTTTTCGCTTGAGAAGTTCCCCTTAGGGTACTCAGTACTCATAATTCTGCTAAGAAATCCTTAATATCAACCATACGGAATATAGAAGTGATATCTGCCTATGTAAAGCCTCCTAGATACTCTTCTACAGCCATAAGCTTTTGTTTGGTCATGTAATTGCTTAGTTTTTTGGACAATTTGCTGGATTCAAAACTGATTTTCTGTGGACACCAGAACTGAAAAGAAAAAAGAAAGAAAGTTGGGAGTTTGGGACTTTCTCTTCCAGCATTGATTTTGTCTCTGTCATAGCACAGTTCATCTGTTGATAGCAATTTCTCTGCAGCAAGTTCATGTGGAAGACAAATATTTGAATTTGATATTTCATTTTGGTGCACGTGAAGAAACTGGCATTATTCTCAATTAGTAACATTAGTGACATAAGACAGGTTTTGGCTTTTTCAATTTGCTTTCCACTTTTCCTCCATCTCTTAGACGCTTTTCTCCTTGATACAGCACAAAACTATTGATAGTGTGCTTGAACGAGGTGAGAAGTTGGACAGTTTGGTTGAGAAGAGTTCAGATCTCAGCGCATCATCACAGGTACTATCTATGATTGAAAGAGGAAAACCAATAATTTGGCATTATTAATTGTCTCTCTGCCACTAGTAATCTGCATTGACCACAGGTTCATAAGTTTGATGTCCTTGTTTCTTTCTGTCCACTTCCAGTGATCCACACCTGTCTGAACATGCTTTTCTATTGGCAACTTGCTGTCTCTTTGTGGCAGATTTTCTGTTAAAGTATTTTCTGCGACATTGCTATGGATGTCATTTTCTGCTGAATTTGATCAAAATATCTCGAACTCGAATGCTTAAAGTAATTCACAGTGTACCTCTTACACACCAAATCTGGGAGTTTTCATAGCCTTGGACATAGCTGCTACCTTTTGACTTGATTCTTGATTAGTTATATTTGGCATGAAGTTTATCCTTTACACATTATATGCAAATCTTGAACATTGTGCTTTTTCCTCGAACGTTGTTTCGTTATGGAGACAACTACTTTTATTGTTTTAAATTTTTTCTCGGACAGATTAAGCTGCATCAATAATGTAACAGAAGTTTATTGGAGTATCATGCAACTGAGTTTTGAGCTGAGTTTTGTTGAGTCTTGAATATGAGGTGGAAGACTTATTCATTGCTACTGTTTCTATTGATGTGTATCAGAACGTACACTTAGCTGCTGACACAATATCCTCTTCTTGTTTCCTGGAACAGTTGTTTTACAAACAAGCCAAGAAAACCAACCAGTGCTGCACCATGCTGTAGCGTTCTGAGGATAAACACCTAATTTGGTTCCAATAGGGGTCAATGCATGTCCATCTGGGGAATGTAGAGCAAATGGCATAGTATGTGCCATCATGGTGATATACCTTCTTTCTGCTGCCTTGATAAGTGCAAACTTGCGGTTCATGGTTTGTGGTTTGCGAAATTTGTCTTAGATATGTATAAAAGCTTTTTAGCATCCATAGTTGATTGTCCACTGTGCTTTGATTTACTCCTTATGAGCAATCCAGCTTGTTCGTTTTTGTTCCTACTCATTCTGTTTTTCTTTTGGTCATGTTGTTAAACTTTGCACCTTCGGTTTTCATATCTCTACCTCATCCGAAATCAATCTCAGAGAGGAGCATCATCTTGAAGTCCTAACTTCACAATCCACGAAAATTAGTAGTTCATGCTAGTGAACAGAAGATAGAAGACTGCGATGGCTTTGCAAGCCAAGACTTCCTGTCTGATTCTTCACCCTCCAAATTCCCACGTTGGAATTGTCTTTGGACTTGTTAACTCTTCTTTTGCATAATATATGTTGGTCATCAAATCTGTCTGATGGGTCCTTGTTGTGTCATATGGTAGCGTGGTGCCGGCTAGGTCTGCCATTATTTCCACTGCTTTCCCAAGAATGATAGGAGATGGACCAGACTGTTCCGTGGTGGTTGTGCGCATTAGAACATGCTCATTCGACATGCATAAAAATGACGGTAGGCTAAGAGATTAGTGAGCAGAAGATGGAGTCTCGCGTCGTGATCTTAATTCATTTCATTCTTAAACACTAATTTAATATTTGCAATATCACAGCAACTTTACACGACTCGATCTATAATTACATGTTTCACACATCACTCATCAACACAGAAACTCCTATTTACCATAGACAGACAGGGCTCTCTGTTTTTATTTTCGGGGAATATTCAAGATGCCACTTTCGCCGATTGCATCCTATTTGCCAACAAGGGACTTGAGCCACCAGGTGCCTTTGTCTTGAGGACCTCCTTCCGGCGGAGGGTCGCTCTGCGGAGTCTTGCGGAGTTTACTTGGTTCATAGCCTTCGTCCTTAGCCTTCTGAACCAGCATCTCATAGATCTCATCTTCCAGATGAGTCTTCCTACATAATATCTGAAACACAGAAGACAAGCGTCGGAAAAACTCAGAAGCCTTATCAGAAGGAAACTCGCGTATGCGCACACGAACATGTCCTGCCTTTGTGAACCTAAAAACGATGAATTACAGTGAACAGAGATGGAGAGTGTTCGGACATACCCAGAGGTACTTTCTGGTGGGCTCTCCGATGAGAGCATACTGATAATCACCGTCCAGGTACAGCACCCAGTAGTTCCCGACGACAGGAATGACGGGCAAGAACGGAGGGACATAGAACTTGACCTTGAGCTTGGCCTCGTCGCTCTTCGGGTCCGCCTTGTATGCCGAGCCCTCGATGGCCACTCTCTTGCCGTCGCTCCAGGTCTCGTTGAGCACATGCACCGTCCCATCCTGGTTCAGAGTGTACGTCGCCCTCGTGTCCGCCCCGTTCTTTGGCACGAAGAAGGACGGGAACGACGCTATCTCGTACCATCTTCCCATGTACCTCTCCAAGTCCACGTCCTTCACGACTTCCAATTCTTTCTTCACCATTTTTTTTTCTCTCTCTGGGCCTTTGAATGTGGAGGAGAGATGTGGGAGGGATTGAGCTTCTCTTGGAAGAGCTTCCTCAATGTTTTCTTGTTGGCTGGCTTTCGTTTTTTGAATGTCGGATATAAACGTGAAGCGAGCTTCACGACACGAGATGCTTTCGAAGGTGGCGGCGCTACATCTGGAGGAATTAGGGCCTTATGTTCGTGTGATTGTGAAATGGGAAAGAGGGGGTTTGGGATAAGGGGACCTTCTGGAGTTGTCTGGTTATGGTCATTGCATTGGGCAACTTTTTGGAGTTATTTGGAGGTGGCGCTTCTGATCAAATTTCATTATTGGTGTTCACATGAAAGGGAGGCCACGAGGGAGCTTGTAGCTGGCGAGAGAAAGGGACCCGGTCTCGGAGGCACGTCTCGGCCAGTTTAGCCCGTGAACTTATCGACGTTAGATGATACGAGCCACCAATCGGTGAACACTGTCGGGCGGGTTGGTGACCCAAACCGCATTCAACATCGAAGGAACCTTTCCTCTCTTCGGTTTTCGACATTCTCACTCCACTGAAGGCGGGATAAAAAGGGCAATTCTTCCGTCACGACAATCCCTAGTTTGATTTGTGACTTCCGTTCATTTGGGAGCTATGCTGTATAGGCAAAGATGGAGAAAGTGCGTGAGCTTTATTGGAGTTCTGGAATTTGCTCAAAACCTCACGTGTTTCTCAAGTCCTCCTAAACTTGCACGCATGTAATACTCTAGGTGAGATCTTCCTCAATTTGTTCACTATTTGCCAAACAAACCCAGGATATCCTTGGCGCTTCGTATCTTGGTACTTCATGTCCATTTTAATTTTTTCAATACTGTTGGTAAGAAAATTTGACCGGCCACTCGCTTGTCAGATAACTTGTTATTAAGTTACCAAATCAGAATTTATCAACGTAGAAACAATTTAGAGGAGGAGAAGGGTGAAACGAGAGAGTTCTGGGAGAAGACGAAGATCGTGGGTTTGGTCGCACGTCAAGGTGCGAGTAATGTTACATGAATCATGATCCGGACTTACATGGCGCGGGCAGATTCATCGAGCAAACTAAAATGGTTGCGGCATCGCCGGCCTGGAGACCGCCTGAATGCGCATGATGCGTGGATCTTCATGGTGTTTAGCAAGCCCGGTTGTATACACCGCAATTGGGGGGTCTCTCGTTCTGTTCGAGAGTGCATGGTCCGTAAGGTTTGCCTGCTGAGGTTCTCCCGCATCCGGCTGCATTGTTCGGGTTGGATGTGGCTGCGGTCACGCTGGAAGAACCTGCCAGAAAACGGCTCGGGACGTGCAGAGAATTGATCTGATACTCCAGCGCCAAGTTGTCCGTGATGAGGCAGCTGCTGGCGAGGCCACGGCTGTGGTTGCACGGTAAGAAGGCGGCGGCGGCGGCGGAGGCGGAGGCAGAGATGTTGCTTGAATGTGGTGATGGCGAAGCCTTGGAGGCCAACATGAGTACTACGAGCAGTGAGGAGAGTGAGAGGTAGAACCTATTGTCGCCCATAGCTAGATCTTCAGTTCCGATTCTGAGCGAGAGACAAGTTGATGAGAGCCAGTGGAAGTGGCATGGCCATTGGCCCTCTCTTGCTCCATTATTGCAATTGCTCCAATGTTGAAAGTAATTCCCACTAGCACGACATTTTCATAAGATACAATAGAAATTATATTTTCGTTGCAAATAATAATCCAAGGACTATTTTTTATATTTTGAAACAAAGCACATGGACTGAAAATGAATATCTCTAAAGGTACGAGTACCACAACATAGTTTTTTTTTTGAAAACGTGTACAAGCAGACGCCACGTGTTGACTAGTCGAGTTGGCTCAGAATATTCAATCCACATGTGAATGAAAAATTGAATTTTTCCTCAAAATTTTATTAGGTGTATGAATTGTACGAAATAGAATACAATCATCAAATTAAATCCAGGACAATATATATGATTATGAGGTGAATGTTTAATCCTGTCTTCTCTATCTCAATATGCTTCTCCATCTCTTTCTCCTCCTCCTCCTCCTCCTTCGCTCTAAATTCATCGAGACTCGCATCCAAAAAGTTTCAATTTTTAGAATCAAATTGATTTTTTTTAATCAAGGATTTCATCTATCCATACCTTACTCTATGTAATAAAAAGAATCTAGTTTCAATTTTAGAATCAAATTGATTTTTTTTTTATCAAGGATTTCATCAATCCATACCTTACTCTATGTAATAAAAAGAGTTTTCATTTCTACTCTATGACATGTTTGATGTCGTAATCTTTAAATATTGAACTCTGGCAAGAAAAAAACATTGAAGGTCGCATCAAATTCTTTGATACCTACCCCGACCATGGGGACCATAAGATTAAAGGTCCACAATCATCATGAAGCACTAACATCACGATTTAGGACTCAAGATAGCCCTTGAATTTTAGGCTTTTCCCAACGAGAGTTGATAGTGCCAAAAATCAAGTTTTGCCGCTACTTGCAGGGGGAAAATGGGCAATCATATTAGGTGGTGTGGCTACCAACACCTCCATAAATTAGTAAATTGCCTACTTCTTCGAAGTTATCAATATCATCATGACTTTTATGAACGTCCAAATTTACAAGTGTCGTCGGTAACTTACCTACACTTTTATAAATTTACGGAGATAGTACCAAAAAAGTCATAAATCAATTGCAACCAATTGAGTCCTAAACATTTTTATATTAATACAAATTTAGTGTATTCAAACAATTCAGGTAAAAAATCGTTGACATGGATATTGGGGGTCCTAATATTTTTTTTTTGAATTTTTCTTTTTTTTCATTCTTTTTATTTCTTTCCCTTCTTTTTTTGTTGATGGCTAGAGAGTGCTAGCCTTGCCTATCGTGGGTGAGGGTTGGCCTCGCTAGGCCGCCCCTAAGCGAGGGTGAGTGCCGGTAAGGCCAGCCCTTGCTAGCCATGGCCTGTAGCTGGCAACTAGCCATTGACAAAAATAAAAAGGGGGAAAAAGTAAGGAAGAAAAGAAAAATTATAAAAGATAACAAAAATTAGAAAAAAAATGTTAACGTGAGCACTAGCCTTGTAATGTAGGATGGTTGGAGTTCATGTCAATAATTTTTGATCTAAAATTGACTAGATGGACTTAATTGGTACTAATGTGAAAATGCTTAAGAATAAATTGGCATAATTGAAAGGTTTAAGACTGAATTGATACAAATATAATATGTTTATGACTTTTTTTTTACTATTTTCCCTAAATTTATTAATGTTCCACTAAATTAGTAACTTACCAATTTCTTAGAAATTCTACAAGTGTTGTTAATAAGAACTAATCCTAATGAACAATATCCCAATGAATTAGTCAGTGTTTAATTTGTTTCAAATTTTGCAAGTCACTGCGGCGTATTCACTAATATCCTGATAATTTCGTAAATGATCACCTTCTTCGAAATGTTAAAAGTATATTCAGTAAATTATCAACGTTAATGTATTCAACAATTTGAAAAAAGTTGGCAATTTACTGATTTGTTGATATGTAGGTGAATTTCTTATAGTATTAGTAGTTTACCAGCCGCACTTGTTAAATTTCAAAAAGTTATTAACTTACTTTTTGATTGGTTTATTGGTAAATTTCATGGTTCGGTTGGTATTTCACTAAATTTTCAAAAGAGTTGGTAATCTATTAATTTATTGATATGTTATAAATTACTCATAGTACTTATATTTTACTAACAACACTTGTAAACTTTAACAAAAAAATTGGTAATTTACTAATCTACATGGATGGTGGTAAATTCCTTGTATGGTCGATGGATAAGCGACTACACTTGTAATAATTCACAGAAGTTGGTTACTTGCTATTTATTGGAATGTTGGTAAATTTATAGGGGGAAAATTACTCAATCAATTTTAAATATATTGTACGCATGTCAAGTTAGTTTTAATTTTTCAATTTTCCTAATTATGCATAATGTTAGTGTGCCTATTTTGGTCAATTTCCATTGGAAATTGATGATGTGGTGATCCAATCATCGCCGGCCGTCCTGCATAGCACATTGCACGATAGCAATTCCTCATGAAAATTGGCAGGAATGACAACATAGGAATTTTGCGTAAATTTTTAGGACTTAATTGGTAAAATTTAAATTTATGATTGAATTGATATTCGTATAATAAATTTATGACTCATTGGACAATTTCTCCAATTATATTAGTGTTGATAATTTACTTACGACACTTTTAAAATTTTATACTTGGTCGATAATTCGCTAATTCATATAAAAGTTGGTATAATCTTTATTGTGCCAGTGAGTTACTCGGCGATCATACTCTTTTTACCAATGATATTATAAATTTACCGATAATTTTAAAACCGAACCAATTACAATTTTTTTTTTTTTTGTTAGATACACCCTCGATTGGACCGTAGACTCATCTTAAGCTCATCCAGTATCTATAACTTTACACAGGAAAACTCAAAAAGTCAGAATGATGGGGTAACGGGACGCATTTTCATATTGCCCATATTAACCAATTTAGAGAAGTAGCAGCGTGAAAAGAAATTGAGTTCGTCTTAAAATAGTTAAATAATAAGTCACGTATTTCTTTTAATAATTTAAACTTTTAAAACTAGTGACGGTAGCTGTCACGCCCCGAACCTCGGGTACGTGCACATCCCTCGGTGGTCGATTAAAAATGCGATGTCCCAGGACGCGTCGCCGACCCATTCTTTTTATCTTTCAATTAAGCACACGCCGGATCGAATTAAATAAACACCCGACCAACCAACAAACAGAGGGATAGTAAAACATGCGAGCGGTTTTCACAAACTACGCTTTAAACATAAACCAAGTCAACCCTACGAGTTCATATATACAAGTCTATCAAAAGTGAACTCCTAGACGACCGACTAACAAAAAGGGGTCGAGGTCGTGGCTAACATCCAACTGTACAACTCCTATTAACTTTTACAACCTCCTCTCTAATATCCAAACCCGGCTCCGAGCAAGACGTCGGGTAAGTCACCGGGTGAACACGGCTCCTCGGGCCCTACTGGCTTGGTATATGGATTTACCACGACACCTTCCGGGATGTCTATATCCATGAGGTCGTTGTCCTGCGAAACCCCACTACCTACGAGTGGCCCATCAAAACCGTGCATGGGACCCTCCCGATCACCGTTCGCATTCGTAAAATACCAAGCCTGGAAACAGTGGGGCATGTCGTGGCCCAAACCCTCATTGACCCACACTGTAGTCACAACCCGCTCACGGAATCGGTCAGTCCCAGGGATAGGGTAGAAGGTATTATCTACCTCCATATCCCATGGAACCCCAAACCGTACTGGACGCGTCTCCATACTAAGAACTTGAAAAATGGTTAACCACGACGGGGTGAGATAAATCTTAGTGAGTCAAAACCTTAAACCCTGATTAGGACACAAATTCGCCTCGAAAGCGGTTTTAAACACGCACTATACAAAACTCACCTCCCCTAGGCGCATCCCTGCATGTTAGCTTATCACATATACTATTATCAATGTAGCAAGCGTAATTTAATAACCGGAACACATGTTTCACTCTTCAAACATTCACATGGGTCTCGATTATAAGGTAAAACCATTATGATACGTCTCATACCATGCCACACAATTTTGCTTCATAATCAAGCGCAATAGCACAACCATTCGGACGTGTTCTGATTATTACAACCCCTCGGGCCACGGCCAACGGCGGTCATCCAGTGTAACCGGGCATCGTCCTGCCCCATCGGGCACGGCATTATCCCGCGTATTCATACGCATTAGGACAACATTCCAATAAGGAGCATCGGTCCGGCCTCAATCGCGACTCGGCATCCCGTTGACGTGAGGGCATTTGAACCTAATTAGGCATCGTCCTGCATAATCATATGCATCAGGATGGGTTCATTACCCCGCATAATCATATGCATCCTGGTATTTAGGTGATCACATGAGCACACCATCAATCAAATAACTTTTTATTGCCGTTATTAGCTAGGAACACCAAAATCCATTTTCAAATAATAAACCTTGCAACTCTTTATTTTTGTTCAAAACTTTCTGAAATAAATTCGTAGGTGCTCATGTACTTAAAATTAATCCGTCAAAATTTGCACGCACCTAGTTTAAAATCTCATTATTTTATTGAGCAAATAAGTTTTGGTATCCAAACCCGACACCTAAATTTTCTTTCGATTTAAATGCCCATAAGACCATCTTTTACAATAATAATGGATAATTATCATAAAGCAACCAATCGCATAATGTTGCAAGTGCAGCACTCAAATTCACGCATAAGTTCTCAGCATGCCTAACATCAACCAAATCACCAAATGTACATTTCCCAGCAAGCAAGATACCAAGAATAACCACGAGACCACAACTGGCACTAACCGGCAGAAACCAAGTCCACTCGCACGTCCCCAAGACTAATTCCAGAAACATAATAAAATGAGTTCGGAAAATTCTCAAATTTGAATATGTTATAAATGACACCTAAACGAACAATTTTCATGCATACACCTTGATCCATATATTCCTATAATAAGAGAATTAAATCGCTCAAACTGTTACCAAAACTGTGTCCATGTCCAAAAATTATGTTTTCCAAAATCAGTTTGGTTTGAGGTCCAAAACTCGTCTGTTTGCTCGGAAATTTGACTATGTTAAATCTCAAGATGTGAGGAAAAACTTTTGTGAAGAAACTCTTTTGAAAATCAAACCCTAAGAGTTGATAAAAATCTTTTAAACACCAAAAGGTCACGGGTTCCAACACTGACCGAGATTCTGCTTTGCATGCAACGAAACTGAAATCTTGTTATTTTAAATCCATAAAATCTTGAGTAAAATATATGTTATAAATGAAGATGTTTAGAACATTTTCCAAGAAGGAAGCAATCTCAAAATTGTAACACATTTTAACCCACGAAAATAGCAAACAGCGAGGGTCCAGTAACCAAATCTACAGAGAAATCCACTTGATTGAGCTAAACCAACTTAATTAACCTAATAGATTAGTTAACTCATGAGTGATCAGTTCTGAGTAAATTAACCATAAGCGCGTTGACGAAACAACCATTTCATATATTCGAAATGGGGTCAAATTTCAGGATGTCACAGTTGCCACACAAAACGTTACATGTTATACTCCATGATGTAAAAGGGGCACACATTAAGATACTAAGTACTATCATAAGATCCGGACTTGCATATCATAGGAGGATTCTATTATTTATTTTTGTGATCCCACAATTTGGACCCACATTTTCTTCTAAAGTTGCGACTATTCGACATGAAGTTTTTCCACGCTTCGTACCCTTTCGTGACAACCGCCCATTTGGTAACCGTCTTGATGGAAGACGGTGTATAAAAAGGAACGTACGTTCATTTCTGACGGGTGACTACAAGATCTAACTCAAACTCTCTCATTCGGTATACACCATCAGTACGAGAGTGAATTGGGTTAGTAGCGTGTGCCCAATTTTCTTTGTCTTTCAGGTTTTTCAGACGAACGAGAACAAGAACAATGGCCGGAGGTTTGTCTATAAACGATCCTGGCTTCCGCATATGAATTATTTTGTCTAACAGATTCATCATCCCTGAGACCACCTGAATGTGCATGATGCCTTGGATCTTCATCTTTTTTGGCATCCCTGCCGGTTGTACACACTGCAATGGGGGTCCGGATTCGAGCTGGGATTGCAGGGTATGTAAGGTTTCCCCATCTGGGCTGGTCTCCCGCATCCAGCTGGTTTGCTTGTATCGTTTGTGGCATAGGTCGTGAAGGGATCGCCCGCGAGAATACGGGCCGGAACGTGCAGAGAATCGATCAGATACTCCAGCCCCATGTCTTCCGCGATGAGGATGCTGCTGCTGGTGAGGCTGTGGTTGTGGTTGTGTAGTGAGGAGGCAGCGGCGGAGGCGTCAATGTTGCTTGAATGTGATGGTGAAACGCGGGAGGCCAGGAGGAGTACTATGAGGAGTGAAGAAAATGTAATAGAGTGACAACGAGGAGTGAACTCTTCCTTCACCATTTTTTTTTCTTTTTGGGTAGAGGTCTTCTGGAAGAGCTTCCTCGATGTTTTCTTGTTGGGTTGGCTTTCGGTTTTTGAATGTCGAATATAAACGGAAACGAGCTTGGCGACATGAGATATTTTCGAAGGTGGCGGGGCTAGTATGGAAAAATTAGGGCCTTACGTTTGTGTGGTGTTGAAATGTGAAAGAGGGGTTTAGGATAAGGGGACCTTCTGGAGTTGTCTTGTTATGGTCATTGCACTAGGCAACTTTTTGGAGTTATTTGGAGGCAGCGCTTCTGACCAAATTTCGTTATTGGTGTTCACATGAGAGGGGAGGCCACGAGGGAGCTTGTAGCTGGCGAGAGAAAGGGACCCGTTCTCGGAGGCACGTCTCGGCCAGTTTAGCCCGTGAACTTATCGACGTTAGATGATACGAGCCACCAATCGGTGAACACTGTCGGGCGGGTTGGTGACCCAAACTGCATTCAACATCGAAGGAACCTTTCCTCTCTTCGATTTTCGACATTCTCACTCCACTGAAGGCGGGATAAAAAGACTGGGAGACGTATTGACGAATCAAAAATTGATACGAGGAAAAAGGGCAATGCTTCCGTCACGACAATTCCTAGTTTGATTTATGACTTCGGTTCATTTGGGGGCTATGCTGTATAGGCAAAGATGGAGAAAGTGCGTGAGCTTTATTAGAGTTCTGGAATTTGCTCAAAACCTCACGTGTTTCTCAAGTCCTCCTAAACTTGCACGCATGTAATACTCTAGGTGAGATCTTCCTCAATTTGTTCACTATTTGCCAAGATATCCTTGGCGCTTCGTATCTTGGTACTTCATGTCCATTTTAATTTTTTCAATACTGTTGGTAAGAAAATTTGACCGGCCACTCGCTTGTTAGATAACTTGTTATTAAGTTACCAAATCAGAAAATTTATCAATATAGAAACGATATAATAAATTACTGTATCCTCTAAAATTTTACTAGTATTATTAGTAATTTATGTACGTCCCACTAAATTAGTAGCTAACCAACTTTTGTGAAACTTTATAACTATGGTTAGCAAAATAGCAGCCCCATAAAGAATTTACCGAACCTTCCCAATAATTGCTAAGTTTCTAACTCCTTACCAGTTTTGGGAGCGTGGCCTAGTAAACTACTAATGCCACAATGAATTTACCAATACAAATTACCTACTTGAAAGTAACAAAAATTATTAGGATTTTACAAACGTCAAGTGTACCGTTGGTAACTTAGGGGTGTTTGTTTATGTTTTTATTTATATAGAAATACAAATCACTATAACAAATTTATCAATATCATAATATACTTTTGTACTGACGAGATGGTTGAGGTGACAGACATGGGTGATCACTAGGCCTCGACATAAAGTATTGCCGACGCGTGTAGATGCAAAAGTCAATAAATGGGTAACGCGACGCATATCGAACAATTTAGAGGAGGAGAAGGGTGAAACGAGAGAGTTCTGGGAGAAGACGAAGATCGTGGGTTTGGTCGCACGTCAAGGTACAAGTACTGTTACATGATCCGGACTTACATGGTGCGGGCGGATTCATGGAGCAAACTAAAATGGTTGCGGCATCGCCGGCCTGGAGACCGCCTGAATGCGCATGATGCTTGGATCTTCATGGTGTTTAGCAAGCCCGGTTGTATACACCGCAATTGGGGGGTCTCTCGTTCTGTTCGGGAGTGCATGGTCCGTAAGGTTTGCCTGCTGAGGTTCTCCCGCATCCGGCTGCATTGTTCGGGTTGGATGTGGCTGCGGTCACGCTGGAAGAACCTGCCAGAAAACGGCTCGGGACGTGCGGAGAATTGATCTGATACTCCAGCGCCAAGTCGTCCGCGATGAGGCAACTGCCGGTGAGGCCACGGCTGTGGTTGCACGGTAAGAAGAAGGCGGCGGCGGAGGTGGAGGCAGTGATGTTGCTTGAATGTGGTGACGGCGAAGCCTTGGAGGCCAACATGAGTACTACGAGCAGCGAGGAGAGTGAGAGGTAGAACCTATTGTCGCCCATAGCTAGATCTTCAGTTCCGATTCTGAGCGAGAGACAAGTTGATGAGAGCCAGTGGAAGTGGCATGGCCATTGCCCCTCTCTTGCTCCATTATTGCAATTGCTCCTATGGTGAAAGTAATTCCCACTAGCACGACATTTTCATAAGATACAATAGAAATTATATTTTCGTTGCAAATAATAATCCAAGGACTATTTTTTATATTTTGAAACAAAGCACAT
The DNA here is from genome assembly GCA_014182565.1 of Eucalyptus marginata. Lineage (NCBI taxonomy): Eukaryota > Viridiplantae > Streptophyta > Magnoliopsida > Myrtales > Myrtaceae > Eucalyptus > Eucalyptus marginata. The sequence goes on along the minus strand of CM024587.1, from coordinate 52,930,621 downwards.
GGACTGAAAATGAATATCTCTAAAGGTACGAGTACCACAACATAGTTTTTTTTTGAAAACGTGTACAAGCAGACGCCACATGTTGACTAGTCGAGTTGGCTCAGAATATTCAATCCACGTGTGAATGAAATATTGAATTTTTCCTCAAAATTTTATTAGGTGTATGAATTGTACGAAATAGAATACAATCATCAAAATTAAATCCAGGACAATATATATGATTATGAGGTGAATGTTTAATCCTGTCTTCTCTATCTCAATACGCTTCTCCATCTCCTCCTCCTCCTCCTCCTCCTCCTCCTTCGCTCTAAATTCATCGAGACTCGCATCCAAAAAGTTTCAATTTTTAGAATCAAATTGATTTTTTTTTAATCAAGGATTTCATCTATCCATACCTTACTTTATGTAATAAAAAGAATCTAGTTTCAATTTTAGAATCAAATTGATTTTTTTTTTTATCAAGGATTTCATCAATCCATACCTTACTCTATGTAATAAAAAGAGTTTTCATTTCTACTCTATGACATGTTTGATGTCGTAATCTTTAAATATTGAACTCTGGCAAGAAAAAAACATTGAAGGTCGCATCAAATTCTTCGATACCTACCCCGACCATGGGGACCATAAGATTAAAGGTCCACAATCATCATGAAGCACTAACATCACGATTTAGGACTCAAGATAGCCCTTGAATTTTAGGCTTTTCCCAACGAGAGTTGATAGTGCCAAAAATCAAGTTTTGCTGTTGCTTGCAGGGGGAAAATGGGCAATCATATTAGGTGGTGTGGCTACCAACACCTCCATAAATTAGTAAATTGCCTACTTCTTCGAAGTTATCAATATCATCATGACTTTTATGAACGTCCAAATGTACAAGTGTCATTGGTAACTTACCTACACTTTTATAAATTTACGGAGATAGTACCAAAAAGCCATAAATCAATTGCAATCAATTGAGTCCTAAACATTTTTATATTGGTACAAATTCAATGTATTCAAACAATTTAGGTCAAAAATCGCTGACATGGATACTGGGGGTCCTAATAATTTTTTTGAATTTTTCTTTTTTTCATTCTTTTTATTTCTTTCCCTTCTTTTTTTGTTGATGGCTGGAGAGTGCTAGCCTTGCCTGTTGTAGGTGAGGGTTGGCCTCGCTAGGCCGCCCCTAGGCAAGGGTGAGTGCCAGTAAGGCCAGCCCTTGCCTGCCATGGCCTGTAGCCAGCAGCTAGCCATAGACAAAAATAAAAAGGGGGAAAAAAAGAAAGGAAGAAAAGAAAAATTATAAAAGATAACAAAAATTATAAAAAAAAAGTTAACGTGAGCACTAGCCTTGTAATGTCAATAATTTCTGATCTAAAATTGACTAGATGGACTTAATTAGTACTAATGTGAAAATGTTTAAGAATAAATTGGCCTAATTGAAAGGTTTAGGATTGAATTGATACCAATACAATATGTTTATGACTTTTTTTTTTTTTATTTTCCCTAAATTTATTAATGTTCCACTAAATTAGTAACTTACCAATTTCTTAGAAATTCTACAAGTGTTGTTAATAAGAACTAATCCTAATGAACAATATCCCAATGAATTAGTCGGTGTTTAATTTGTTTCAAATTTTGCAAGTCACCGTGGCGTATTCACTAATATCCTGATGATTTCGTAAATTATCACCTTCTTCGAAATTTTAAAAGTATATTCAGTAAATTATCAACGTTAATGTATTCAACAATTTGAAAAAAGTTGGCAATTTTCTGATTTGTTGATATGTAGGTGAATTTCTTATAGTATTAGTAGTTTACCAGCCGCACTTGTAAAATTTCAAAAAGTTATTAACTTATTTATTGGTTTATTGCTAAATTTCATGGTTCGGTTGGTATTTACTAAATTTTCAAAAGAGTTGGTAATCTATTAATTTATTGATATGTTATAAATTACTCATATTACTTATATTTTACTAACAACACTTGTAAACTTTAACAAAAATTGGTAATTTACTAATTTATATGGATGGTGGTAAATTCCTTGTACACTTGTAATAATTTACAAAAGTTGGTTACTTACTATTTATTGGAATGTAGGTAAATTTATAGGGGGAAAATTACTCAATCAATTTTAAATATATTGTACGCATGTCAAGTTAGTTTTAATTTTTCAATTTTCCTAATTATGCATAATGTTAGTGTACCTATTTTGGTCAATTTTCATTGGAAATTGATGACGTGGTGATCCAATCATTGTCGGCCGTCCTGCATAGCACATTGCCACGATAGCAATTCCTCATGAAAATTGGCAGGAATGACAACATAGGAATTTTGGGTAAAGTTTTAAGACTCAATTGGTAAAATTTAAATTTATGATTGAATTGATATTCGTATAATAAATTTATGACTTATTGGACAATTTCTCCAATTATATTAGTGTCGATAATTTACTCACGGCACTTTTAAAATTTTATACTGGTCAATAATTCACTAATTCATTTAAAAGTTGGTATAATCCTTATTGTGCCACTGAGTTACTCGGCGATCATACTCTTTTTACCAATGATATTAGAAATTTACCGATAATTTTAAAACCGAACCAATTACGAAAATTAGTTTTGTTAGATACACCCTCGATTGGACCGTAGACTCATCTGAAGCTCATCCGGTATCTATAACTTTACACAGGAAAACTCAAAAGTCAGATTGATGGGTTGACGGGACGCATTTTCATATTGCCCATATCAACCAATTTAGAGAAGTAGCAGCGTGAAAAGAAATTGAGTTCATCCTCTTAAAATATTTAAATAATAAGTCACGTATTTCTTTTAATAATTTAAACTTTTAAAACTAGCGACGGTAGCCACACAAAACGTTACATGTTATACACCATGATGTAAAAGGGGCACACATTAAGATACTAAGTACTGTCATAAGATCCGGACTTGCATATCACAGGAGGATTCATCATCCCTGAGACCACCTGAATGTGCATGATGCCTTGGATCTTCATCCTTTTTGGCATCCCGACCGGTAGTACACACCGCAATGGGGGGGCGGATTTGAGCTGGGAGTGCAGGGTCCGTAAGGTTCCCCCGGCTGGGCTGGTCTCCCGCATCCAGCTGGTTTGCTTTTGTCTTTTGTGGCAGAGGTCGCGTAAGGATCGCCCGCCAGAATACGGGCTGGAACGTGCAGAGAATCGATCAGATACTCCAGCCCCATGTCGTCCGCGATGCGGCCACCGCTGGTGAGGCCATGGCTGTGGTTGCGCAGTGAGGAGGCGGCGGTGGCGGCGGAGGCGCCGATGTTGCTCGAATGTGATGGCGAAGCCTGGGAGGCCAGGAGGAGTACAACGAGGAGTGAGGAGAGCGTGAGGGAGCGACCATTGTAGCCGGCAGGAGGGAGAGCTTCCATGCCGATGAAATATGATGTTCTAGGATTTCCCGAACATTGCTTAGGTATGTGCAAAGAGACTAGTGTATAAGAGTAGCGGAAGTGGCGTGTCCTAGGAATAGCAAATTCCATTAACCCGACATTTTCATATGTGAGGACTAGGTTTTTTACTTTTTAAAAGAAAGTACATAGAGTAATAGTGAATTTCTAAAGGTAGGTATGGGAACCGTGGTGTAATTTTTTCATTAATTTATATTAACTAAACGTCTTGAGTTGACTTAGCAGTTTCCGTCCCTATTTGAATAGAAAATCGAATTTTTCCCTCAAAATTTTTGTTGAAGATAAGTGACGTGAGTATAAATTGAATGAAATATAGTACGAGGATCAAAATCGAATCCAAAAAGCGGTGTATTTTAGATAAATCAAAACTCACATCCAAATAGGTTTCACTTTTAAATTCAAATTTATCTTTTTCCATTAAGAATTTTATCCATCCATATCTCACTTGACTTAATGAAAATCGAGCCGTCACCTCTAATCTATGATATGTTTTGACGACGCACGTGATCATTGAAAAATTGACTTCTGGCAAACAATAAAAAACATTAAAGGTCGAATCGAATCCCGGCTATCGAGGCCCTAAGATAGAGGTCCACAAACAGCGGGAAGCACTAAAATCACGATTTTAAGACTCAAGAGAGTCCTTGAATTTTAGGTTTTCCCCGTGGTGAGAGGTGGTAGTGGCCAAAAATGGAGTTTTGTTGCTGCCTGTAGAGGGAAACTGCGCAATCGTTATAGGGCAGTGCGGCCCTCAGATGAAATGGGGCGTGGTGGAGTGGAGCACTCTAGCCTAATGCGCGCAAGAATGTTGGTGTTGAAAGGAGAAGTGGCAAGAGAGAGAGACAGCACTAGGTTAGTGCTCTAACGTTTCAAATGAAATATTTCATTATCATTATTATGACATCAGGTCGACCTAACTTTTAGTGTGAATGTGCATGTGGATGCGGATCCTCTGCTGCTTGACTAGTATCATAAGTCTCTCTCTCTCTCTCTCTCTCTCCTTGCCCTCATTGGCCATGCCAGGCACCAAGATCCGCTTGCCTGCTGCCACCGCCACATCGGCGCCGCCACCCTGATCGGACACAAACAACCCACCTCTGTTGCCGTCACCATAAACTTCCCGCTCCAACTCTCTCGCTCGGCCATTATGCAGCCATGTCCCTCCTCCTCTTTCCCTCGTTTCATTTCTGTTAGCCCTCCCCTTGATTTGGATGAGGCCTCGCAGAATCACCTTTGAGACCCGACGAGATTATTCGAAAATGTTGGATCTAGAGGAGAGGGGCATCCAAATCTGGAGGCCACTCTCTCAAATCTCGTTGCCATTGATGAATCATGTAGGCAGTCTCATCTAGGTGCCAGCACAATATTATCCGCTCCTGCGCCCATATTGCTTTGAAACATGTGGTGCTAGTTTAAAGTTGCACATAATTTATTTACCTTTATTTAGGCAACATAGGGTCCGATACATGCGAAACTCAAGATACACCCCTTGATACCACTACAGGCAACCCCACCCAAGCGCCAACACAACTTTAAAGGATGTCATGTTAGTTTAAAAAGTTACACGAGACTTATTTATTGGCGCAATGAGGATAGGTACTGGGTAGGGGTGAGCAGCGGTCTAGGGTCGACCCTGGACCGACCCTGGACCAGCCAAACCCTGCTGGTCCTGGTCCGGTTTTCAAGGGGATCGGGTTGGTTCTCGGTCCTAAAATTCCAGGATCGGTACTGTGCGGGTTGGTCATCGGTCCTTGAAGTTTAGGGTCGGTCCAACCCGGACCAACCCTGATAAAATATATTTATATATAATAAATTTTAGATATTTAATATATAATATATATATATTTTTTTATGTTTTTCTTATAAATAGCAAACCCAGCCAGCGTTCTTCACCTAAACAGCTTGAATGACGGCGTGAATGACGTCGTGAAACGGTGTGAATAACGCTGTGAAATGGCTTAAAATGTCCTTAGCCTCTTGCCTTATTTTTCCGTCTTTATCCTGTTCATTTTTTACTTAAAAATGTGAAGTTGTATATTCATGGTTTATATTAAGTATTTTAAACTTTTTATGGTTTAATTGTTCAGTTGCACTTTGCTTTTGAGTTTGTGTCAAATGGAAGAAGTTTTTGAATAGTAGTATTGCCGTTGTTATGATGATGTGCTTGTCAAGTGGTGTGAAGCTTCATTATTGGTATATTAGACTTTGCTTGATTGAATGTATGAATCGTTTTTGCATATGGTGTTACAAGTATTATTGATAGATGATTGCAGGAGAAGATGCCTAGAAAACATTTTTTGGCCTAGAATTCTTTTCTTTTAAACTTCCCATCTCATCCCATTTCCCGAATGGAAGAATGATTCAAAGAAAAATCAAAAGCAAGAAAATTATAGTATGCTTTAGCGATGGAAACACTTTATCTCTATTAGCAATCTCGATCATTCATATAGTTTGTTGTTTTTAACTAGTGTAAAATTTTAATGATCACCTTATCTTAAATTTATGTTGAATATGTACTTATATTTATAGTTTGGTTGCTCAACATCATATTGTTGATTGATATGTAATTTGAATTAATGAGTTTTGCTTTTTAAGGAATAAAAAAAATGAAATAAAAAAATTATAACTATGGTTAGCAAAATAGCAGCCCCATAAAGAATTTACCGAAACTTCCCAATAATTGCTAAGTTTCTAACTCCTTACCGATTTTGGAAGCGTGGCCTAGTAAACTTCTAATGCCATAATGAATTTACCAATACAAATTACCTACTTGAAAGTAACAAAAATTATCAGGATTTTACAAACGTCAAGTGTGCCATTAGTAACTTACTATCACTATAACAAATTTATCAATATCATAATATACTTTTGTACTGACGAGATGGTTGAGGTGACAGACATGGGTGATCACTAGGCCTCGACATAAAGTATTGCCGACGCGTGTAGATGCAAAAGTCAATAAATGGGTAACGCGACGCATATCGAACAATTTAGAGGAGGAGAAGGGTGAAACGAGAGAGTTCCGGGAGAAGATGAAGATCGTGGGTTTGGTCGCACGCCGTCAAGGAGCAAGTAATGTTACATGATCCGGACTTACATGGCGCGGGCGGATTCATCGGGCAAACTAAAATGGTTGCGGCATCGCCGGCCTGGAGACCGCCTGAATGCGCATGATGCGTGGATCTTCATGGTGTTTAGCAAGCCCGGTTGTATACACCGCAATCGGGGGGTCTCTCGTTCTGTTCGGGAGTGCATGGTCCGTAAGGTTGGCCTGCTGAGGTTCTCCCGCATCCGGCTGCATTGTTTGGGTTGGATGTGGCTGCGGTCACGCTGGAAGAACCTGCCAGAAAACGGCTCGGGATGTGCGGAGAATTGATCTGATACTCCAGCGCCAAGTTGTCCGCGATGAGGCAGCTGCCGGCGAGGCCACGGCTGTGGTTGCATGGTAAGAAGGCGGCGGCGGCGGAGGTGGAGGCAGAGATGTTGCTTGAATGTGGTGATGGCGAAGCCTTGGAGGCCAACATGAGTACTACGAGCAGTGAGGAGAGTGAGAGGTAGAACCTATTGTCGCCCATAACTAGATCTTCAGTTCCGATTCTGAGCGAGAGACAAGTTGATGAGAGCCAGTGGAAGTGGCATGGCCATTGCCCCTCTCTCTTGCTCCATTATTGCAATTGCTCTTATGGTGAAAGTAATTCCCACCAGCACGACATTTTCATAAGATACAATAGAAATTATATTTTCGTTGCAAAAAATAATCCAAGGACTATTTTTTATATTTTGAAACAAAGCACATGGACTAAAAATGCATATCTCTAAAGGTACGAGTACCGCAACATAGTTTTTTTCGAAAACCTGTACAAGCAGATGCCACATATTGACTCGTCGATGCTGGCTCAGAATATTCAATCCACGTTTGAATGGAAAATTGAATTTTTCCTCAAAATTTTATTAGGTGTATGAATTGTACGAAATAGAATACAATGATCAAAATTGAATCCGGGATAATATATATGATTATGAGGTGAATGTTTAATCCCGTCCTCTCTATCTCAATACGCATCTCCTTCTCTTTCTCCTCCTTCTCCTTCTCCTTGTCCTCATTCTCTTTCGCTCTAAATACATTGGGACTCGCATCCAAAAAGTTTCAATTTTTAAAATCAAATTGATTTTTTTTTTTAATCAAGGATTTCATCTATCCATACCTTACTCTATGTAATAAAAAGAATCTAGTTTCAATTTTTAGAATCAAATTGATTTTTTTTTTTATCAAGGATTTCATCAATCCATACCTTACTCTATGTAATAAAAAGAGTTTTCATCTCTACTCTATGACATGTTTGATGTACGTAATCATTAAATATTGAACTCTGGCAAAAAAACATTGAAGGTCGCATCAAATTCTTGGATACCTACCCCGACCATGGGGACCATACGATTAAAGGTCCAAAATCATCATGAAGCACTAACATCACGATTTAGGACTCAAGATAGCCCTTGAATTTTAGGTTTTTCCCAACGAGAGTTGACAGTGCCAAAAATCAAGTTTTGCTGCTGCTTGCTGGGGGAAAATGGGCAATCAAATTAGGGGCGTGGCCACCAACACCTCCATAAATTAGTAAATTGCATACTTCTTCAAAGTTATCAATATTATCATGACTTTTATGAACGTCCAAATGTACAAGTGTCATTGGTAACTTACCTACACTTTTATAAATTTTCGGAGAAAGTACCAAAAAAGTTATAAATCAATTGCAACCAATTGAGTTCCAAACATTTTTATATTGGTACAAATTCAGTGTATTCAAACAATTTAGATCAAAAATCACTAACATGAATACTAGGGGTCTTAATAATTTTTTTGAAATTTTCTTTTTTTCATTCTTTTTATTTCTTTCCCTTCTTTTTTTGTTGATGGCTGGAGAGTGCTAGCCTTTCTTGTCGTAGGTGAGGGTTGGCCTCACTAGGCCGCCCCTAGGCGAGGGTGAGTGCCGGTAAGGCCGGCCCTTGCCGGCCATGGCTTGTAGCCGGCAGCTAGCCATCGACAAAAATAAAAAGGGGGAAAAAAGAAAGGAAGAAAAGAAAAATTATAAAAGATAACAAAAATTACAAAAAAAGAAAAGTTAATGTGAGCACTAGCCCTGTAATGTCAATAATTTTTGATCTAAAATTGACTAGATGGACTTAATTTGTACCAATGTGAAAATGTTTAAGAATAAATTGGCCTAATTGAAAGGTTTAGGACTAAATTGATACCAATACAATATGTTAATGACTTTTTTTTTTTATTATTTTTCCCTAAATTTATTAATGTTCCACTAAATTAGTAACTTACCAATTTCTTAGAAATTCTACAAGTGTTGTTAATAAGAACTAATCCTAATGAACAATATCCCAATGATTTAGTCGGTGTTTAATTTGTTTCAAATTTTGCAAGTCACCGTGGCGTATTCACTAATATCCTGATAATTTCGTAAAGTATCACCTTCTTTGAAATTTTAAAAGTATATTCAGTAAATTATCAACGTTAATGTATTCAACAATTTGAAAAAAATTGGCAATTTTCTGATTTGTTGATATGTAGGTGAATTTCTTATAGTATTAGTAGTTTACCAGCCGCACTTGTAAAATTTCAAAAAGTTATTGACTTACTTATTTATTGGTTTATTGGTAAATTTCATGGTTCGGTTGGTATTTTACTAAATTTTCAAAAGAGTTGGTAATATATTAATTTATTGATATGTTGTAAATTACTCATAGTACTTATATTTTACTAACAACACTTGTAAACTTTAACAAAAATTGGTAATTTACTAATTTATATGGATGGTGGTAAATTCTTTATATGGTTGATATATAAGCGACTGCACTTGTAATAATTCACAGAAGTTGGTAACTTACTATTTATCGGGAAAATTACTCAATCAATTTTAAATATATCGTACGCATGTCAAGTTAGTTTTAATTTTTCAATTTTCCTAATTATGCATAATGTTAGTGTAGTCATTTTAGTCAATTTTCATCGGAAATTGATGATATGGTGATCCAATCATCGTCGGCCGTCCTGCATAGCACGTTGTCACGATAGCAATTCCTCATGAAAATTGGACAACATAGGAATTTTGCGTAAAGTTTTAAGACTCAATCGGTAAAATTTAAATTTATTATTGAATTGATATTTGTATACTAAATTTATGACTTATTGGACAATTTCTCCAATTATATTAGTGTCGATAATTTACTCCCGGCACTTTTAAAATTTTATATTGGTCGATAATTCACTAATTCATTTAAAAGTTGGTATAATCCTTATTGTGCCAGTGAGTTACTCGGCGATCATACTCTTTTTACCAATGATATTAGAAATTTACCTATAATTTTAAAACCGAACCAATTACGAATTTTTTTTTTGTTAGATACACCCTCGATTGGACGTAGACTCATCTGAAGCTCATCCGGTATCTATAACTTTACACAGGAAAACTCAAAAGTCAGAATGATTGGGTGACGGGACGCATTTTCATATTGCCCATATCAACCAATTTAGAGAAGCAGCAGCGTGAAAAGAAATTGAGTTCATCGTCTTATAATATTTAAATAATAAGTCACGAATTTCTTTTAATAATTTGAACTTTTAAAACTAGCGACAATAACCACACAAAACGTTACATGTTATACACCATGATGTAAAAGGGGCACACGTTAAGATACCAAGTACTGTCATAAGATCCGGACTTGCATATCACAGGAGGATTCATCATTCCTGAGATCACCTGAATGTGCATGATGCCTTGGATCTTCATCTTTTTGGGCATCCCTGCCGGTTGAACACACTGCAATGGGTGTCCGTATTCGAGCTGGGATTGCAGGGCCTGTAAGGTCTCCCCGGCTGGGCTGGTCTCCCGCATCCAGCTGGTTCGTTTTTGTCTTTTGTGGCAGAGGTCGCGTAAGGAGCGCCCGTGAGAATACGGGCCGGAACGTGCAGAGAATCGATCAGATACTCCAGCCCCATGTCATCTGCGATGAGGCTGCTGCCGGCGGTGAGGCTGTGGCTGTGGTTGTGCAGTGAGGAGGCGGTGGCGGAGGCGCCGATGTTGCTTGAATGTGACGGTGAAGCCCGGGAGGCCAGGAGGAGCACTACGAGGAGTGAAGAGAATGTAATAGAGCGACTACTGTCGCCTATAGCAGGCTCTCCCATGCCGATGGATATGATCTTTTAGGATTTGCCGAACCTTCTCAGACGGCTCGCTTCATGTCTTGGTTTTTGGAGCAGGCACAACGCTTTATGTACGTGCAAGAGACATGTTGATGAGATTAGTGGAAGTGGGGCGCCAGAGGACACCATGAGTATCATAATCTTCGTACTTCATTCACTTGAACACCAAAATATTTTAAAAACATTTACTTAAGTATTGGAAATCTGACGTGGCATAGTATTTGTGGTGTGAATGTTTTTAAAAAGTTATGACATTGAAGTGATCGATTGAAAAGTTAAACGACACTCAAGTGATTGGAAAAAGGGTTATCACATTTAGATAAGCGCGGTACATATGTTATGACACTCAATTGGTTGAAAAAAAGTTATGATACTCAAGTGAGCATTGTATCAAAGTTACAACATTTGTAATGTCATTTTCTATCCATAATTGTAGTTAGGCTATAGCGATAGTAATTTCCAAAAACGACTCACTTTAATTCAAGTATGAGACAAGAGCTCCAAAATTAATTAAAACATATGGAACGACACTTTTTATAAGGGAAAATACCGAAAATCATTTTCACGTTTTAGCCCACAGGGTAAAACAGTTTTGTATGCCAGAAATGACCTTCTCCGATTTTTGGCCGAATTGGCCCATTAAACTTTGCTATCTGGTCCTCAAACTTTCCAGTATACTCAATTAGACCCCAATGAACAACTTTCTATTTTTTTTTCAACTATGGCCAGTTCTTTTTTTTTGGGGAAAAATGTTTACCTAATTGGTCCAAATGTGTCAAAAACGATATATTCTAAGTACATTAAGACTTGTATCCAATAGGGTTCACTTTTCAAAATCAATTCGATCTTCTTTAATAATGATTACATCCATTGATATCTTACTTACACGATAAAAATGAGTTATTAAATGAATGCATGACTTATTTTACCACCTCCATTCTAAGATATGTTTGAAAATTGAATCAAAATCTTTCATTCCTACCCCGACCAAGGGGACCATTAAAAAGAGCCATTGACATCATCTTGAAGCCCTAACATTCCGATTCAGGGCTTCAGAGAGCCCTTGAATTTTAGAATTTTCATGGTGAGAGTTGATAGTGTCAAAAAATCAAGTTGTGGTGCTGCTTGTAAGAGGGGCAATGCGCAATCGTATTGGGGCAGTGTGGCCCTCAGATGAACTGGATGTGGAGTGAAGCACTCAGTCACGCGTGCAAAGACGTTAGCATCGAAATGAGAAGTGGCAAGAGAGTGACCACAAAAGCTTAGTGCTCCCTCCTCTGAAAAAGAAATTTCTGGTAAACATTCGTGCATTAAATCGACCTCACTCTTTAGTGTCAATGTTATTGCGGAGGCACCAAGATCTGCTCGCTGCCACAGCCGCATCGACGCGACCACCATGCCTGGACACAACCCTCCTCCGTGGCCGTCGCCATCAAAGTCGCTGATCCAACTCTCTCGCTTGGCCATTCACCCCCACCATGTCCCTCTTGCTCTTTCCCTCACTCAATTTCTGTTCGCCCTCCCTTAGATTGTGACGAGGTCTTGACGCCACCGTCAAGCCACGCCGAGAGTTGGCCATCGCCATTGAGATCTCATGAGATTTGATGGCGATGCCAGATCTAGGGAGAGGGGTCTCCAGATCTTGTCAGATCATGCAGGTAGCCCCATCTAAGGGCCAACACGATATTTTATGCTTTGATTGTGGCTCACTTGTGCTGGTTTATGGTTGCGCAAGATTTATCTACCAATGCAAAGATCTATATTTAGGTGACGAGGGATCTGAATCCCATATCCCCACTCTTGATACCACTGTAGGCAACCCTAGTCATGCGCTAGCACAGGCCCGCATGACTTTACAATGCGTCATGCTAATTTAAGGTTGTGCGAGATTTATTTGGTAGCACAATGAATTATGCCTCATTGCACTTATTATCATGATAAGTACTAGTAATATCATTACAGTTACAACAATAATAAAAATGGCCTCATTATTACATTTCCTATGTTATGGAAAGCAAGTGATCGAACGAAAATAAACAAAACAAGAAAATAAATCGGATATTGGATTTACATGGTTCACGAGCACAGGCTCATTTTGGATGCTCTTTGCAAAGAAAACTCATTTCTTATATGTAGATAAGAGTTTGATCCAAAATAGGAAGCCTACTCAAACTAGGTAAGAACTAAAGTAGGAACCAACTACAACTAGCAAAGCTATTCAATTTAAGAGAATTTCTTTTTCGAGCTCAAACTTGAGATAAATTTTCAACAATTTCCACCTCCGCTTAATGTTTGAGCTAAGTCCTTTAATTGCTTCTCTGAAAACCCAAACTTGTATGCTACTTTCCCACAACTCCTCACGAGTTCAATTGCCATAGACATCTCCCAAGTCCGAGTCTCGCTTAAACTCAGTCATATCCATGGGTCTCATTGTAATACCAATTCCACTTACACCTTTAATTGCTCCACAATATTTTTTAGAGACATCATCCTCATAAAACGAGACGACAATGGCATCCATATTTATTAGGATATTGAACATGCACCCTGTCAAACTCAGCAACTACAACAATGGTTGGCTCTACGTGCTCCACTTCATTACAAGCACTATTTGTGTCAATTACCCAGTAAGTATCCACTACCTCAAGAGTTTCTAGTTGCAACTCCACTTGAAGCTAACACCATCCAAATCCATACAAATATTGCTACACTTTTTTTGGGGGGGGGGTTGTGCATAATTTTAGGGTAGGTTCCGATTCCACCTAGAACTTGGACTTACTTGTTGGGACCAGTTTTGAATTTTTAGAATGTGAAACTTATCCAATATTCCCTAGATCCATAAATTCAATTCTAGTTTCTACCAATACATTGTAAATAGTTTTCCATAGGGCATATGGAGAATTTCTAATCCCATCTTATCCAATCTTATCATATCTCAATCCAAATTCGGACGACCAAATACAAGCTAATAGTTTTTCCCCTTAAACATGGAAATAGCATATTGAAAAAAGAAAACTCAATCAATTAGACATGAAAAAGCTTGTAAATAATAAGTCAATTAAAATTTGATGGATGAAGCACATATTTTGGTTTTATCTTTAAAAAATGTTGTTGTTCTACTTATACTATAAAATGGAAAAAAAAATAAAAATCCTTGACTGTACATGTAATTCTGAAAAAGAAGAAGAAGAAGAATGTTTTTATTCGAATATTTAAGAAAGCATACCAAAAGTTTATAAAATAAATGAATATGAAGATAGAGGAGCTATTGTCACCCCTATTTTGGCTAAGATACTCTTTTTTTAGTTGACCGACTAAGATGTCCTTATCTCTCTTTTTTCAATTTATTTATTTTATCAGGCTAAGCCATTATTTATATAATCTCTCTCATCGGTTTCGCAATACAAATGTCACATTACACTCAACAATATATCATCTTATTCTACATCACGTTATAACTTTCCTCTAGAGATGTTGTTAATTTCAATTTATGATCTCACGCTTTAATCACAAAAGCTCCATAGAAATTCCTATTTATGATTGCTTATGAACACATAATCAATTGCCTATTTCTTATCAAATAGTTTGAGCGAAACTATACTTCAAAGTCGAAAAATTAAATTCCAATCTAATTATCCAGTCAATCTTGATAAAAAATAATTTTTTTTTATCAAAATATGGAAAAGGTAAATTTGTTAGAAGCATGATTAAAACATTAAACATGTTTATATTTAGATGATCTAAATTACTAACGAAAGATAAGCATAAAAAGGGGAAAAATGAACTTCTTGCCCCTCTACTTCTACCATGAAGAAAATAATTGATATCAATTGTAAATTTAATCTCGTAACAAGTGGATTAAAACTATAAATGTGTTAAAAACTTTCCACAGTAAGAATCTAATGTGAGTTTGAAAGTGAAGAATGTGCAACTAGATTTTCAATCCCCATATTGCAATTTAGATTAAAATATGAAAAGTTCAAAAGAAAGAACAAAATAAGCAAGCTTTAGCTTTATAAATCTACAAACTTATTCCAGAAAAAGACCCACAAGTTCAAGATCAATTAGATAATTATCTTAAAATTTAATTTCAACTTTGAAATATAAATTCACTAAAATTATTTGAATAAAAGATAGGCAATTAATGTTGTATTCTTAAGCAGTTATAAACAAAAATTTCTAATTTTATATGTACTTTTTGTGATTAATAATATGAAACCATAAATTAAAATTAATAATCTTGTCCGATAATGTCATATCCTGTTGGGTGTAAGGGGGCAAAGAGAGAGAGATAGAAATATAAGTAATTAAAAAAGAAAATTAAGTTGAAAAAAGGAGTGTTTTAGCCAAAATTGAAGTAGAAGTGACGCTGCCCTGTGAAGAAAGTTAAAATAATGAACAAACATCTTGTTGTAGATCCGCTATTGAAGACCTGAAACATCTGTCGCGGCCACCGACGAGTCGTCGTTGCTGCTGGATCTTTGCTATGGCTAAGCCAAGCCATCCTCGTAAACCATCACCTCCGTCTTTGAAATTGGTTTCTCTGTGTGTTCCCGCTTGCGCGTATGCTAGGGTTCTCAGATATTACTTTTTCCTTTAGGTTAGTGTTCTCATCCCCCATACAAACCTCATTCCCCCTTCTCTATTACATTGGTATTTCCTTGTGTTTTGCTTGGTTCCCTTCCACTTCGCTGGATATTGCCAGTAAAGCATGTTGTGGGGTTTTAGGGATAAGCTCTTCCTCCATAAGATCCTTATTCATATTACCCTAGAACATTTTCAAGTAAGGGCTATGTTCTTCGGCTTCAGCTTTCAACCAATTTCCACCAGCATAACAAAAGATAGGCAGTCTCTCATATTTAAAATCCGTTTAGAATTTTTTCCCCTTATTACTCGCAAAAGTCCTTGGGATTAGAGGTCCAGATGAGTCGAGATTCCCACGAGCTCTCCCATTTTTCTAGATTGCTGAAATTTTCTGATCCACACACACATCACTAACTGGCCCAATAATCACTGCTACTCGGTAAACAGCTTCTTCCACCACCTACTCATAAGGCAGCCCATATAGAAAGTGATAAAGTGGGCTAAAAATCTTAACATTTATCAAGAAAGTGTAATTTAATCATAAAACCTATCACAAAAGTATAATTGAGTCATAAAATTTTTAAAAAGTGCAATCAAGTTCTAAAACTTGTCAAGTTGGTGCAAAGATTGAGGTAGGGTGATCTTTTGTCATCTTTGCTACTTGTGCTGGCTATGGAAGTATGAGCAAAGATTTAGAAGAGTTTAAGTGGGATGATAGGTTGTACACTCTTCAGTTTTGGTGCAGCAGAAAAGTTGAGTTTCATATATTGTTGTTGGAAATGCTACAAACAGTTTTTTAAGCATAATTTAGTATGTGGGCGGCGTTTATCTGAAGCCTTTTTTGTACAGGGACGGCATCCCCTTGATACGTTCTTAATGAAAACCTCATTCGTCATTAAAAGAAGAACATCAAAATAACTTGAGGAAAACCTGAAAAGAGCCCATATAACCGTCATCGAGCTGTCTGGCTTCGTATATCCACGCCCTTTGGCACCCAAAAAAAAGGAGAAATTGAATCGTATCGTGATCTTATATAGCAGGAAATTTAGATTTGGTCGCATGGTGACGCTCGGCACGGCAGATGATTGAGTACTGGCTTTTTAACTCATCATGAAATTTATTTGAAATGCTATAATGACCTCCGTTACCTTGCGGCTCAACGAAAAGGAGAACTATGGAAAACTATTGTCTTGATGAAGCTGACAACGAACATTCAAAGAGAACCTTTACCAAAAAAAAACATTCAAAGAGAACTATAAGGTGGGGAATTGGCAGTTGGCAAATCCAAGAACGTATAGAACACTTAACTCTCTAGTCCGAAAGCACTAAAAATGGCGATTTCCTGCAAATGATTGTCCAACCTCAAAATGGAGAATGAAGCTGCAATGGTGATTCTTATCTTTTCGCTTTCAAGTGCTTCTGTTTCATCTCCTCCACAGTGAGAGAAAAGCCTTCAAAAGAACTTGGTGAACCATGCGATGAACCTTCGGAAGTTGTCCATATAGAAGAACCCATAAGTGGACCCTATTATGAATCCAAAACTTAGCCCAGCAGCCAGTCCAACAATTATATCCTCAGGCTCAGGCGCATGCTCAGGCTCAGGCGCATGCTTAGGCCCAGTGGCATCATTTTCTTCCTGAGTAAAGCAAGGGTGTTGCAGAATCGAACCGCACAGCTTTGGATTTCCTTCAAAACTAGCGCTAGGAAAAGTATCCAATTGACCTCCGAACGGTATCTCTCCATCGAGATCGTTGAAGGCGACGCTGAAGTAACTCAGGAAATGCAAACCGATAAGTGATGCAGGGATCTTTCCTGTCAAGGAATTCGAAGAGAGATCTAGTCGTTCTAGATTGGTGACCTGTGCTATTTCATCTGGAATGCCGCCGGAGAAGTTGTTTCTTGAAAGTGAGAGGATGTTAAGACACTTCAGTCGACTGATCTCAACGGGGATGCTTCCACTGAGACTGTTGCTATCCAGATATATTGCGGGAGGCAGGACACGTCGCCCGTTGAATAGCCTCATCGTCGATTTATCAGGCATGACAAAGATGGGAAGGACTAGAGGACTAAGGCCGAGAATATTGCCCGTCTCTCCTGAAAGAGCCGGGAGTAATTAAGTTGCTTAGGGAATGGTCCTGAGAGAAGGTTGCTAGACAAATCTATGTAGAACAGATACGGCAGACTGCTCAACAAGGGAGGAATTTGACCTGTCAGTCTGTTCTGAGACAGGTTGAGGACCCGTAGAATTCCTAGCTTAGCAAGCCAAGCTGGAATTCGACCCTGGAGTTGACATCTGCCTAAAGCCAATAGCTCTAGATTTTGGAATCCCCTCAAGTTGACTGTCATGTCAATTTCTGGCATCGATTCGCCTATGAAGTTATGGGACAGAATGATGGCAGTGAGGTTCCTACAGCCCCTTAGACTTGTGAAGGTTGCAGCGATGTTCGATAAGTTGCTTCCTGAAATTGCCATGAAAGATAACGACTGCAGTTGAGAAATTTTGGGCGGGATGTGCCCTGCAATTCTGTTAGCCGATAGTCTGATTGCGGTCAATGACTTACAGGAGAGAAGGCTTTGGGGGAAGTTCCCGGAGAAGTCATTGTAGCCCAGGTCGAGTACTCCTAGTTGGACGAGGTTGGAAAAGTTGAAGTTTGATAGATCGCCCAGCAATGAATTGGATCGTACATTCAGTAGCATAAGGTTGGTGCAGTCCATCAAGGATGAGGGCAACGAACCACTCAATCTATTATTTTGCAGGCGCAGCTGCTGCATATTACACTGCTTCCCAGTTTCTGCAGGAATTGGGCCGGTAAAACCGTTCGCTGAGAGGTCAATGATTCTAAGGTTGGTGACATTGGCTATTGCTTCACCTATGGGCCCGGAAAGCTGATTTTGAGGCACAGAGAGCTCCTCAATACTTGCACTCTTATAGAGGTCACGAGGAAGCGATCCTGTGAGAGAGTTAGAACCAGCGCGAAAAACCATCAAGTTCAAACATGACCCCAGACCTTGGGGTATTTCCCCCCTGAAGTAATTCACGGAGAAATCCAAGAACTGGATTGAGCGCGAAGAATTGATCCATATGTGAGAGAGGATGACTCCAGTAAACTGGTTGCTGCTCACACTGAAACTTGTCAGATTCCAGGCATCTTTCAAGAACCAAGATGGGATGTCTCCCCCCATTCGATTTCTTGACAAATTCACATTTTCTAAATGACTAGACGACGAAGATGATGAAGGAAGTTTGCCGGAAAGATCGTTGTAGCTAAAATTGATGATCTGCAGATTATTCAAGGACGAAAAGAATCCTGAGGCAAGGGAGCCAAATAGAGAGTTGCGAGACAGATTGAGGTGGGTGAGATGGTTGGCATTAGCAAGACTTGGTGCCACGGTACTGTGGAGGCCTCTAGAAGGGAGCCATAGACGAGTCACTCGATTCAGGTCTGAGTTGCACGTGATCCCTTCCCAGAGGCAGCAGTCGATGGAATTAGACCAATTCAGAGATGGAGAAGATGACATGCTGGAGGCGAAGGACATGAGTGTTAAATATGACTCGAGTTTGAGTAATTGCAAAACGCGATTTGCTGGACTAAAAGAAGAAATATAAAATAAAATAAAGGAGGAAAGTTATTTGCCGAGAAGCCTGAGGATTCCGAATTGAAGGAAATCGATTCGTGGGTTTTGGCATGAAGAAGTTCTCTGCATGCGTGAGAAAATAAAAGGAAGACCGTGGGGCCCAGATGGGCACACCTATAAAATATTATAGAAGTTTTCTTCTTTTGAATTCGTTGAAGCCCTGCACGTGAAGAATCAAAAAGGATAGTGGGGCCCAAGGTCAAACTTTTGACCTTGGGCACACACACATAAAAGGGACGCCGACAGTGAGGGTTTTTTCTTGAGCTTCTTGGCCGCTGCACGTACAAACCTACGGAGAAAAGGGAGCCGCATGTCTTCAAGCTGAAGCGCGATCAAGAAAAGGAGTTCTTTTTCAGCGTTTGTTTTTGAGCTTGTGTGATGACGTTGTGCCGTGAATTTATACCAAGTGAGTTATTTATTTATAAACACTTTGGGTTTGGGATAAATTGGGGTTTGGGAAACACCGAGAGAGTGTTTGAGTGACTGAGTGTGTAATCTCCTCAGATCGCTGATCTATAGTGAAATCCGCCGCCGTTCTCCCCCGTGGACGTAGGTGCTTTACGATCGAACCACGTAAATCTGGTGTCCGATTTATTTTTTTCTGTCTATATTATTGTTCGATCGCCCGTCCTATCGCAACAAGGAGTGAGTCGGCATCGACTTCATGGCAAGTGTGGATGGCTGAAGGAAAGCAACTGAGTTCGAGTGATATGATGATGGTTAGGACCACGGTCATCTCCATCATTTTGGACAAATCTCGGTGTGAGAGATGACACGGTCAAGCTTTATCGCAGCTTGTTTGGCAGTGTGCCGGAACTTTTTGTCGAGGAAAAGGCGAGGAAAAGAAACGGGTGAAGGCGTTGACAAGGAGGACATAGCTGAACTAAATGAAAGCTAAGTCTTCAGCAAGCTGCATGGGAGATGACATGCTACCGAAAACTAAGTTGGGGTTTAACAATTTGGAGTTTATGCAAGGTTAGGAGTGGGGATGATGTGACAGACAATGTAGTGAGGGAATTGCAGGAAATTGCTGAACATGTGAGGTATCTACTCCACTATTCTCGTTGTGGTGTTTCAACAACCGATGGTGACCGTAAGGCTAAGCATCTTAGGTCTTTGCATGGTAACTTTCCCAGCCCCAGAATTTCTATTCTTTTGTTCCGGAACAAAAAGAATAAATCGTTTGATAACGGCAAGTTGATTTCTATTCCGGAATAAAAGTTAATAAGGGAATAAACGAGAAAAAAAAAAAAGTTGCTTCTTGTCCAGGAACAATTTCTAGAAATAAGCAAATTTTCTTTTTTATTTTTGTTTTATTTCTCTCTTGCCGTGGCCACCTCCAACCGCCCGGAGCCACCGCCGACCGCCGCCCGCCGCCGCCGACCGTGAGCAAGAAAAAAATAAAAAAAAAAAAACAAATAAATACAAAAATCAAATAAATACAAAAAAAACAAATAAATACAAATAAATACAAAAAAAATAAATACAAATAAAAAACAAACGCAAGAAAATAAAAAAAAACAAAAACAAATAAAAAAATAAATACAAAAAAAACAAAAATAAGAAAAATAAATACAAAAAAAAATAAATACAAAAACAAATAAATACAAATAAAAAACAAACGCAAGAAAATAAAAAAACAAAAACAAATAAAAAACAAAAATAAGAAAAATAAATACAAAAAATAAATAAATACAAAAACAAATAAAAAAAACAAATAAATACAAAAAACAAATAAATACAAATAAAAAAATGCAAGAAAATAAAAAAAACAAATAAATACAAAAAAATACAAATAAATAAAAAACAAATAAATACAAAAAAAGAATAAAAAACAAATAAATACAAATAAATACAAAAAAGAATAAAAAAACAAATAAAAAGGAACAAATAAAAAATAAATAAATACAAAAAAGAATCGTTGCGTTACCAAACGCATTTCTATTCTTTTTCATTCCAAGAAAGTAGAAATTTTTGTGCGGTTATCAAACGGGTTCTTTTTACTTAGAAATTGTTAGGAATAGAAATAGAAAAGAACTATTTACGGAAAAAACTCTTCCCAGCCAAAAATTTTACCATGCGCACCCTTAATCTACACGGCGCTTTATTTCTGTAATATTTAGCCTTTATTAAAAAAAAAAGAAAAGAAAAAAGGAAAGAGGAAAGTTGACAGTGTCAAAGGGGAAAAGAAAAAGAAAAAGAAAAGAAAAGGAAGAAGACAAACAAAAACATGGGTGTACACATCTCGTAAACCTAGCCACCCTAGATTAATTCCGTTCAGCAGTGCCCGTCGAGAATTTGAATCATTTGTTAATTTAATCGGAGGAATTTTCGAAATTAATCATAAATTTGAAGTTATGTGAATTTTAAACTATAAGGTTCGCTTTAGGAGTTGTTAAATTGTTAAATTATATGGAAATGATAATTCAAGATGTTATAGAGTAATGGATTTTACAAAAGTTTATTTAGTTACAGTTTGATCAGAATGAACATTTTAAGTTTTGCACTCGAGCATATGGCAACAAATAATTGCTTTGGTTGAGCATTTTATTGGCGTGAAGGTGTCGTTTTACTAGCAATTAAACTTAATTTAGTAGATTTGTAGTTGAAGTAGCATTTTGCTTGATTTTGATATCGTTTCTTACTTATTTGATAGGTTGCAAGTTTGTCGGTTCAAATAATCTATTTTGTTTGATTTAGAACAAGTGAGTGAAGTGCTTATTTCTTCTTTGAAATTATGAACTTATGTCTTGAAAATATCATGAATTACTTACACTGTACATTGGAAAGATGTACAGCAGGATGTGATATTTACAAAATTTGAAAATGCCTGAAGTCACTACCTTAGTAGCAAGGAGGGGATGCCCAAGGCAGGGCTAGTGACTAGAGTGAAATTGTAAGAGGTGTTTAGAGCATGTTTATTACGTAAATCCTATTCGAGTATTTATTACTATTTTGATTATTCTGAAATTGCATGGTGAAGCATTAATGGGAATGATTTATGAGTTGATTATTGTGAAGATTGTTTGAGAAAAGTTTTATGAAATGAATAGCAAATGCTTATATGTTTTGGAGCACACACCTGCTTATCTCTGTGCAAGAGACAAGGCGATAGACATGCTTATCTATGTGCAATTGACCTATAGCGAAAGTAATCATCTTCGCGTTTTACCAATTCCTATCTTCTCTCTCTCAATAGGTTTTTCTTTATTTTAACTATAGCCAGTTAAAAATTCACCTAATTGGTCCAAATTTGTCAGAAAAGTATTTAATATGGTTTACTTTTCAAAATTAATTTGATCTTCTTCAATAAAAATTACAATAATCAATATCTCACTTTCACGCGATGAAAATAAGTCACAAATGTATGACTCATATTACCACCTCTACTTTACGACTTGTTTGATGGACATTAACATTAAAAAAAAATGAATTCTAACGAACGAGAAAAACAATTAAAAATAGAATAAAATTATTTCATACCTACCCGAACCATAGGGACCATTAGATAGAGGCCATCAATTATCTTGAAGCCCTAACGTCACGATTTAGGGCTTAAGAGAGCCCTTGAGTTTCAGGCTTTTTCATGATGAGAGTTGATAGTGCCAAAACACAAGTTGTGTCGCTGCCTGTAGAGGGAAAATGTGCAGTCGTATTGGGGGCAGTGTGGTACTCAGATGAACTGGATGTGGAGTGGAGCACTCAGCCATGCGGGCAAAGATGTTAGCATTGACAGGAGAAGTGGGAAGAGAGTGACCGCAAGAGCTTAGTGCTCCCTCGTTTGGAAAACAAAATTTTGTTCAACATTATTGGCGTTAGGTCCACCTAACTTTAATGTCAATGTCATTGTTGACTACCCTCACAGGGCTTGCCAGGCAAAAGATCTGCTCGCCGCCACCGCCGCATCGAGGCAACCACCATGACCGGACACAACCCGCCTCCTTGGCCGTCGCCATCAAGTCGCTGCTCCAACTCTCTCACTTGGTCATTCACCCCATCATGTCCCTCATGCTCTTTCCCTCACTCAATTTCTGTGAGGAGGTCTTGACACCGCCTTCAAGCCATGTCGAGATTTGGCCAATCGCCATAGAGATCTCATGAGATTTGACGGCGATGCCAGATCCAAGGGAGAGGGGCCTCTGGATCTTGTTGCTATCAACGGATCATGTAGGCAGCCCCATCTAAGTGCCAGCATAATATTATTTGCTCTGATCGTGGCTCAGTCATGCTAATTTATGGTTGCACGAGATTTATCTAGTACTGCAACAACCTATATTTAGGCGATGTGGGATTAAAAGATATCTTAATCCCAAATCCCCACTCTTGAAACCTCTTTATCTAGTACTGCAACAACCTATATTTATCTACACTCGCACGCCAGCACGGTCCCGCATGGCTTTAAAGTGTGTCATGTGGGTTTAAGGTCTCGCGAGATTCATTTGGTAGTGCAACCAATTGTGCCTCATTGCACTTTTATTATCGTGATAAGTATTAATAATATATTACCATTGCTATAAAATAAGGATGACCACATTATTATATTATCTATATTGCGGAAAGCAAGCGATCGAATACTAAATTAAATAATATAAGAAAATAAATTGGATACTAGATTTACATGATTCACGAGCACAAGCTCCTTTTGGATGCTCTTTGTAAAGTGGACTCATTTCTTATAAATAGACAAGAGTTTGATCTAAAATAGGAAACCTGCTTAGGTAACCGATCAAATAGGAACCAACTCTAACTTGGAAAGCTATTCAAATTAGGGGAGTTCCATTCTCGGGTTCATACGTGTGATGAATTTTCAATAATTTGCACCTTGGCTCAATGTACAAGCCAAGTTATAATTGCTTCTCTTAAAATCCGAAATTTTATGCTACTTGCCTACTGCCCCTCATGGACTCAACTGTCACAAACATCTTCCAAAACCAAGTTTTGCTTGAACTTAGTCATGAACATGGATCTCATCAAAATGCTAACTCTCCCTTAATTGCTCCACAATGATTTTCAGACACAACATCCTCAACCTCTAGATAAAGCAAAACCACAATTGCATCCAATATCTATTAGGAGATCGAATATACACCCTATCAAATTTAGCAGTTACCATAGCCATTGGCTCAACAAGCTCCACCTCGCTACAAGCTTCATCTGTGTCGATTACTACGCAAGTATTTGTTATTTCATGAGTTTTTGGTTGCAACTCCACCTTAACCTTAGCACCATGCAGATTTGTACAAATAACACTACACTTAGAGGTGTGCGGTTCTGGGGTAGGTTTTGGTTCCATGTGGAACTTGGAACATGGAACTTACTTTGGACTAATTCCTAGCTTACGAACTTGGAACTTATCTTGTATACCTCGAAATCAACTTTGGAAACATAGATTCGGTTCTAGGGTATACCAATACAGTGAAAATAGTTTTCAAGAGGATATTCAAAATGTTTTAAATCCTACATTATTCTATTCTATCCGAATTCAAAATTTGGAGGACCAAATGTAGGCTAATAGTTTTTCCCCTTAAACACGGAAAATTACATACTAAGAAGAAACTGATCAATCAATTAGACATGATAAAGTTACCAAATAAGAAATCAATAAAAATTCGATAAATGAAGTAAATCTCTTGGTGCTAGAAATTTGATCTAATTTTGTCTTTAAAAATTTATTTTCTTCTACTTATTATAAAATAGAAGAAAAAAAAAATCCTTGGCTGCACATATAATTCCGGAAAAAGAAAAGATTTTTTTTTTCTAATACATGATCCCAACTTACATAGTACACGCAGATTCAACGAGCAAACTAAGTGGTCACGACATCATCAACCCTGAGACCACCTGAATGTGCCTGATGCTTGGATCGTCGTGATTTCGGTTAGAATCATCAGCAGGACGGCAGGGCTTTTGATCAAATTTCATTAATGGTGTTCACATGAGAGGGGAGGCCGTGAGGGAGCTTGTAGCTGGTGTGAGAAAGGGACCGGTCCCCGAGGCACGACTCGGCCAATTAAGCCCGTGAACTTATCGGCGTTGGACGATATGAGCCGCCAATCAGTGATCACTATCAGGGCGGGTTGGTGACCCAAACCACATTCAACATCAAAGGAGCCTTTCCTCTCTTCGATTCTCGACATTCTCACTCCCTTAAAGGTGGGATGAAAAGATTGGGAGACGTATCGACGAATCAAAAGTTGATACGAGCAAAAAGGGCGATTCTTCCCTACTTTGATTTATGACTTTGGTTCATTTGGGAGCTATGCTGTATAGGCAATGATAGAGAAAGTGCGTGAGCTTTATTAGAGTTCTGGAATTTGCTCAAAACCTCACGTGTTTCTCAACTCCTTCTAAACTTGCTTGCATATAATATTGTAGGTGAGATCTTCCTCAGTTTGTTCACTATTTTGCAAAACAAGCCCAATATATCCTTGGCGCTTCGTATCTTGGTACTTCATGTCCATTGTAATTTTTTCAATAATGTTGGTAAGAAAATTTGACCGGCCACTCGCTTGTTAGATAGCTTGTAATTAAGTTACCAACGTTACAAGAATTTACCATTTAATAAATTACCATATCCTCTGAAATTTTACAAGTTATTAACATTCCACCGAGTTAATAGCTAAGCAACTTTTGTGAAATTTTATAACTATGATTAGCAAAATAGAAGTTCCATAAAGAATTTACCAGCCTTCCAATTAATTACTAAGGATGTGTTCGGTAACCATCATGTTCCTAGGAATAATTCCTAATCACGAATAGTTTTTTCTGATTCTGTTCCCAAATGAGTTTTTGAGCATTTGAACGCGTTTAGTAATTGCACAAAAATTCTATTCTTGGAATAAATAAAAAAGAGTAGGAATGTGTTTGGTACAATCCTAAATTCTTTTGTGATATAGAATTTCTTTTAATTTTTCAAATATTTTCTGAGATTTTTTTTTTTTCCTTCTCTTCTTTTTCCTCCTGTAGTCGGTCGCCAGGCCTCGGCGATGGCCAGCGATCGGCTAGAGATGAGAGTCGGAGACTTTGGTCAAGCCTTGCTGGTGATTGGGTGAGGCTCGACCTCACCAAATCTTGCCCAGCCATAGTGAGGCCAACCTCGACCAACCAAGGCTTAGGTGAGGTTGTCGGACCTTGTATTTGGCTGGTCAATGTCCATTGCCAAGCTCGATGACTAGCTAGAGGAGGAAGAAGAAATGAAAAAGAAGAGGATAAAAAAGAGAAAAGAAAAAAAAGAAAATGACTTGAATCTCGAATTGTTTTTGGGAACAAAGAAGTAACTTTTTTTCTACTTTTTGATTTTATTTTAAATCTATTGTCTACTGATCCGTTCCCGAGAATAAAAAAATTAGCTGATGTTATTAGATGTATTTCTATTCTTTTTTTATTTATTAGCTGGTTACCAAAGACGACCTAAGTTTCTAACTTCTTTCAAATTTTGGAACCGTGAACTAGTAAACTACAATACCAAAATAAAATTTACCAACACGAATTACCTACTTCTTCAAAATGACTGAAATTGTTAGGATTCTACAAACGTCCGACGTGCCATTAATAACTTACCATCGCTATAATAAATTTATTGTTTTACCTAACAATTAAATCACTGGTCAAGACTTTTTTTACCATCGTTTTGGAAATTTACCAATAGTGAATTTTCTTTCTCAGAATTTTCTTTATTGAACCGTAGAATCGTCCGAAACTGATCCACAGCGCTAGCTGCACACCAAAACTAAGTAAGTCGAATCCTGATAAAACTCTATTCTTGCATGGAATGGAAGTCCTCCATCCTCTTCTTCTACTCCACGAGACCAAAAATGTCATACCGGAGCATCTGAGGTACAGCGATGCGATATGAGAAGAAATAGGACCGTCGAAGTCGTTGTTGCTTGTGGCTGATCGCCATATAAGATGGTTTGAGGTGAGATAGATGGGTGATCGCTAGGCCTCGACACAGAGCACCGCCGATGCCTGTCGAAGCAGAAGTCAATAGGTGGGCCGGCCGTGCTTGCGGTCACGCTGGAAGAACCCGCGAGAATACGGCTCAGGACGTGCGGAGAATCGATCAGGTACTCCAGCCCCAAGTCGTCAGCGATGAGGCGGCTGCCGGCAAGGCCACAGCTGCGGTTGCATGGTAAGAAGGAGGAGGCGGCGGCGGCAGAGGCGCTGATGTTGCTTGGATGTGGCGATGGCGAAGCCTTGGAGGCCAAGAGGAGTACAATAAGCAGCGAGGAGAACGAGAGGGAGATACTATTGTCGCCCGTAGCTGGATCTTCAGTGTGATTCTGAGCAAGAGACTGAGTTGATGAGAGTTAGTGGAACGGAAGTGCTCCATCATTGCAATTGCTCTTATGGTGAAAGTAATTCCCACTAACACAACATTTTCATAAGATCTCCAATAAATATGTGATGAAAGAGAAGTTATATTTTCGTTGCAAAGAATAATCCAAGGACTATTTTTATATTCTGAAACAAGGTACATGGACTAAAAATGAATATTTCTAAAGGTACGTGGACCACAGCATAGTTTTTCCAAAAATCCATTCAAGTACACACTACGTGTTGATTCGTCGGTGTTGTCTCTGAATATTTCGTCCACATTTGGATGAAAAATCAAAATTTTCCCTCAAAATTTTGTTAGGGGTCTGAATCGAATGAAATAAAGTGCACTCACCAGAATTGAATCCAGGTGATAGATGAATGCCTAATTCCGTCCCCTCTATCTCAACACGTAATCATTAAAAATTGAATCCTGGCAAACAAGAAAAACATTAAAGGTCGAATCAAATTCTTGGCTTACGTACCACACAATCACTATGAAGCACCATGAAGCACTAACATCACTATTTCTTAGAACTCGAGAGTCCTTGAATTTTAGGTTTTTCGCAACTGACATAAAAGATAATGGAGTTTTGGTAAAATGCTTTTTCTGTATATCTTCTGTATAACATTACATGTACATTTATAATGTAAGAGTGAAAGAGCAAAATAGGAAAGAATAAAGATACAAGAATCAGAATTCCCTAGTTTCCTATATACCGTTCTAATCAAATATCTATTACTATCAATTAAAATCAGAATCAACTCTAAGATCTTCCAACACTCCCCCTCAAGCTGGTGGCCTATATATGTCGAGGACACCTAGCTTGCTCAATAGAAACTTGTGTTGTCTTTGGCATAGCGGCTTAGTGAAGATATCTGCAGGTTGATTCGCTATTCCAATGCCCTTTGTCACGAGAACTCATTCTTTGATCTTGTCGAGAGTGAAGTGACAATCAACTTCTATGTGTTTTGTTCTCTCGTGAAAAACTGGATTTGCTGCTAACTTAAGTGCAGCATCATTATCACAGAACAATTCACTTGGTCCACTGACTTGTATTCCTAAGTCTGAAAGAAGTCCTCGTATCCAGACTATTTTGGAGGTACTTTTCGCCATGGCTCGATATTCTGATTCAGCCGATGACAATGATACGGTGGATTGCTTCTTTGTCTTCCACGAAATCAACGACTTTACCAATTTAACACAAAAACCGGTGATTGATCTTCTAGTCATTGGGCAGGTAGCATAATCAGTGTCACAAAAAGTTGTCATCCCCATATCACACTCACGAGATAGAAATATACCGAGCCCTGGGCATCCCTTCAAGTATCTTACTACTTTCAAGGCTACATTCATGTGTGACTCCTTTGGCATATGCATGAATTGGCTGAGTATTTGTACTGCGTAGCATATATCAGGTCTTGTCATTGTAAGATATATCAACTTTCCAACAAGTCGCTGATACCTTGACGGATCCCTAAGTAAAAAGTCCTTGTTTGATGAAGAAGAATTGAGATCATACTCATGTGTCGTCAGCTTGATATTCTGTTCAATGGGAATTACTGGCGGCTTGCAACCCGATAATCGCTTCGAAATTATTTCCAAGACAAATTTCCTTTGAGGGAAATTCCTTTATCGACCGGCAATTTCAATGCCAAGAAAGTATTTGGGAGGCCCCAAATCCTTGATATGAAAATTGGAGTGCAAATATTCCTTGAATCTTGCAACATGAGAATTATTGTTTCCCATAACCAATATGTCATCAACATATATCAGTAAATAAATTGATGAACTTCCCTCATTTCGTGTAAATAGAGCATGATCATGTTTGGAATGCTAGAAACCTGCATTGGTTAGTGCAGCAGTGAACTTTGCATACCACTGTCTAGATGCCTGTTTTAACCCATACAAGGATTTTCGAAGACGACATACCCGATACTCCCCCTATCTGCGTAATCCTTGAGGAAAATCCATGTAGATTTCTTCATCTAAATCTCCATGAAGGAAGGCGTTGTGGACGTCCATCTGATGTAAGGACCAATTGCGTATTGTTGCAACAGATAAAAAAGACCAGACGGTAACTTCCTTCGCAATTGGGGAGAATGTCTCGTGATAGTCGAAGCCTTCTCTTTGGGTGAAGCCTTTGGCTACTAACCTAGCCTTGTAGTGTTCTATGGAACCATCCGATTTGAACTTGATCTTGTAAACCCATTTACATCCGATCAGTTTTCGATGCGGTGGTAAGGGAACAACATCCCAAGTATGATTTTCCATGAGTGTAGTAAGTTCGGACTCTATTGCCTTCCACCATTTGGGATCCTTTGTTGCCTCAGTGAATGAAGATGGCTCGTGTGCTTCTGAAATTCGACTGATACAGCACATATGTTACTTGCCGATAAGCGGTGAAGGAAACATAGGATGAAACAGATATTGTGTACCTGAAGAGTTTGCAGTAGAACATATATAATCTTTAGTCCAAGTGGGTGGACGAGTCTGTCTTCCAGAACGACGAGGTATCTCAACCATATCCTCGGAAGCCGCGGATGATTCAGTAGCCATATCTGTTGTGTCTACTGCTGAAGTAGATGGAGGGACTTCCTTAGATGAAGCTGGTAATCCCATCTCTAGGTTTGAGAATTCCACTGGTGCCGGTGTCATAGAAGATGCAGGGGCCATAAGAAAGCCAGGCGCTAATGATAAATCTTCATCGGATAAAAGAAACCGATTGTTTTCGGATAAATTGTCTTGTGACGAAGCCAGCTTCTCTTTGAAAGGGAACGTGTCTTCATGAAAAACCACATCTCTACTGGTGAAGAAACGTCCTGTAGAAAACTCCATGACACGATAACCCTTCTGAAGAGAAGGATATCCCATAAAAACACACCGTGTTGCACGGGGGCTCATTTTATCTCAAGGACCCACTATTGTTGCATAACATAAACAACCAAATACTCTAAGATGGCTATTATTTGGTTGTTTCTTGTAAAGCATCTCAAATGGAGTTTTACCATAAAGAATTCGACTTGGCATGCGATTAATCAGATAGGCAGCCATGACCACACAGTCTCCCCAAAATTCTTCAGGGACTGAAGCTTGGTATTTAATTGCACGGGTTACTTCTAAGAGATGTCCATGTTTTCTTTCTACAACTTCATTTTGCTGTGGAGTATAAGTACAAGAACTTTCATGAACTATCCCATGAGTAGATAATAAAGTTGTGCAATCAAAAGTGAAAAATTCTCTCCCATTATCTGTACGAATTCGATGCACAGATTTATCAAATTGATTCTTAATTAGGGAAAGAAAATTTGATAAATGAGTAAATGTCTGACTTTTTGACTGCATAAGATAAAGCCAAGTGGCACGACTATAGTCATCAACGATTGTAAGAAAATAGCGAGATCCATCACGATGAGAAGTATGATAGGGACCCCAGATGTCCATGTGAATCAAAGAAAATGGATTTTGGGCTCGAGATGTGCTAATAGGAAAAGACGCTCGAGTTTGTTTAGCTAAAGGACATATGGGACATTTGGGATGGGGAAATCGAGCACTATGACCTAGTCGTTGATGCAAAAGGAGATTTTTATTATAACTGATTGCATTACAATAAATGCCTTTATTTAAGAATTCTAAATCTCCTGGAGAATTGACCCAAAAATAAAGCTCTTGTGCCTCTTTACCCAAGCCCATCACTCTGCCAGTCGAAGGGTCCTGAAAGATACAATTTTTGGAATTGAATATGGCTTTGCAGGAATTGTCCATACATACTTTTGCGACAAAAATAAGATTAAACTCAAAATCTGGGATGTATAGGACATTTTTAAGGACAAGGTTTTGACCGAGATGTACGGTACCGATTTTGGTAACATTCATAATGTTCCCATTTGGAAGACATACCGTAACCGGAGACTGTGTATTTTGATGGACACGAGAAAATAGATACTCATTACAAATTATGTGGTCACTTGTGCCTGAATCGATAATCCATGCATCAATAGATAATGAATTCTTTTCATGGAATCCTGCACCAATGTCACCGGTCCTGAGTTGGCTCAAGGCTTGCACAATATTTTCATATTGTTCTTGGGTGATAGTCTGCTGAGACGGTCCACAATTTTTCTGTGCAGAGACCTGATAGACTGATGCCTCATTTTCCTTTTTATTATTGGGTCTCCCATGTAATTTCCAACATATTTCAATAGTATGGTGTGGACGTTTGCAAAATTCACAATATTTATTTTTAATTTTCGAGTTTTGTCCACTAACCTTCCCAGCTGACGTGGCATTTCGTGTGTCGTAGGATCCTTTGTAAATTGGTGTTGACGTGGCAAAATGCCGACCGTTCGATTCAGTGGAATAATTCGTGAGATTGAAGCCGTCCGATCTCGCGTGTCGATCCCAACCGTCCACTCCAAAGAAGAGATCCCATCCGTCCGATCCAGTGCGCCTCCCACGACTGTCAAATCAGCGCTTTTATCCAGGGCCGTTCGATCCATCGTCGCGATCCCAGCCGTTCATTCGTGAAGACCTAGGGTTATCTTCTCCACTTCTCATCGCAGCGGCCGCGAAACCCTTCCCCCGCGACTGTCCCGTGGCTCCAAAAACCCCTCCGGCTCCGGCGACGTTTTCCGTCGAAACAAGCCCAGATGGAAACGCCGCGAATCCTTCACCGACCCAAGCTTGTTCTGTTGCGGCAACCCGCTGGTTTTCTTCCTACACGGCCAGTTGGAAGATCCGGCCGAGCGTTGGTTGAGGTTCCATCGCAAGGATTTGCGAACGAAACACGGCGTACGACTCATTCAAGGTAAGGAGAAATTTGGTGGCCTTCTCTTTCTCTTTGATTGCGTAGTATTGTTGGAGAGTCGTCTCCGGTCCCTCCAACTTCTCCTCAGCCGCCTCAATCTCATTCCACAGGGCCGATAGCCGGTTAAACACGGCGGTGACCAAGAGGTTCCCCTGTTTTAATTCAGCTATGGCTTGTGTCAAGGAAAAAATTCTCGCCCTATCTGAGCTTCCATACATTTCCTGTATGCTTTCCCAGAAAATCTTCGAGTCTTCAGTAGGAGGGAGGTCGGTAGCAACATCAGGTGCCAAGCAGTTCCCGATCTAGGTGCGCACCAGTTGGTTGCAGCGCCGCCAATGCTTCTGTAGTCGCTCATCCATTGGAAATGGCACGATTACCTCAATGAAGCCCTCATTGGCCTTGGTGACGAGTGCTCGCCGGAGATCCCGAGCCCAGGAGTGATAGTTCGCCGGTTTGGTGAGCTGCTGGCTGATCAAGCGTAATTCCGGCCCGTCCACTGGTGAAGTGTAAAGCGGATCACCAATTTCAGGCCGGCTGCCGTTGAAGGGAAAAAAGTAAGGCGCTCTGTGTGGAAACGGGTAGGGCTCCATTCCCTGTCCAGGTATGAATCCGGGTCTGTGACCCGGAGCAGTTTGTCTTGACTCATCAGTCGGGTCAGTCCCATATGGGTACTGTCCAGATCCAGTCGTCCATGGAGAGGGGGTACCACTGGGCTGGAGGCCAGTAAGTTGGCATTGGAATCTGCACTGGAGCAGGGGCAGGGGCCGAGAGTTTGTTGGTAACCTACCCTTCTTCAGTTGATCCAATTTGATCAGAAGATGAATTTGTTTGATCCTGAGGTGATGAGTCTTCTATGGAGGGACTCATAGCGTTTTTATCCTTTGCCATGGTATATAGATTGAATTCCTAATTGCTTTGCTGGTTTGTTCTGCAGGGGGAAAGATGCAGCAACAGACCAGAGAAAGACAACGGCAATTCAGAAGGTTGCGGAAGCAAGGCCAGGAAGCGAAAGCTCTGATACCATGACATAAAAGATAATGGAGTTTTGGTAAAATGCTTTTTTCTGTATATCTTCTGTATAACATTACATGTACATTTATAATGTAAGAGTGAAAGAGCAAAATAGGAAAGAATAAAGATACAAGAATCAGAATTCCCTAGTTTCCTATTTACTGTTCTAATCAAATATCTATTAGTATCAATTAAAATCGAATTCTAAGAGAGTTGATAGTGCCAAGAATCAAGTTTTTGCTGCTGCATGTAGGAAAATGCGCAATCGTATCTATAAACCAAACGCATTTGTGAAATTTCAAAAAAGTTATTAACTTACTAATTTATTGGTTTATTGGTAAATTAATGATTCGGTTGACATTTTACTCAATTTTCAAAAGAGTTGCTAATCTATTAATTTATTGATATGCTGTGAATTCCTCGTAGTACTTGTATTTTATTAACAACACTTGTAAACTTTAACAGAAATAGGTAATTTACTAATATATATGGATGGTGGTAAACTCCCTATATGGTCGGAATATAAGTGACTACGCTTGTAATAATTCAAAGGAGTTGGTAACTTACTATTTATTGGAATGTTGGTAGATTTATAGCTGGAAAATTACCCAATCAATTCTAAATTTAACGTAAGCATGTCAAGTCAGTTTTAAATTTTTAAATTTTCCAAATTATGTATAATTTTGATATAGTCATTTTGGTCAATTTTTCTTGTAAATCGCCGATGTGGCGATCCAGTTGGCTGTCTTGCATAGCACACTACCACGATAGTGATTTCTGGGGAAAATTGGTAAGAAAGATAACATTGAAATTCCGCATAAAGTTTTAGGAAAAAATTAGTAAAATTTTAAAATTTAAGATTGAATTGACATCCGTACAATAAGTTTAGGACTTATAGGACAATTTCTTTAGTTATATGAGTGTCGATAATTCACTTACAGCACTTGTAAAATTTATATTATTTGATAATACACTAATTCATTTAAAATTTGGTAGAATCAACTATTCCCCGATGCTCTATTTGTTTCCACATCCTACACATGAAAGCTTTCTTTTAATCAATTCTAGTATGATGATACAAAAATTGTACAGATCAATAGATGGGCTTCAACAACCGAAGAAAATAACATCTCGGTAAAAGGTTTTGGGTATTCGAGACCAAATCATGACCATCAATCTCATTCATCGTGTTGGTCCTTCCCCTTTATCGCATAACATAATTATCTCTCTCTAATTTCCGCACAAGAAAAAGGGAGTGGCATTGCCGAGAAGGATGATGCTTCAAACCAATCTCATCACGTACCCACTATACCCAAAACATACATATCTGTGCCAAAAGCTAATACCATGCTAGATTCCTTGGAGGCAATGTTTGATGCCACAGATATTATGCAAGTGATTTATATAATTCAATCGTTCTGTGGGATAATATAAACTCTTAACTCAATACCACCACCACTCGTGAAGGCGCTTGTAAGACCTTTTAAATTCGATCCATTTCAGCAAAGGGCTTGTCCTTCGTGGCAATGTTGGGTGCACTTGTGCAAGGAGGCATTATGGCCTCGTTCTCGTCTCCTAAGTATCCCCATCTTTGACTAAGGAAACCGTAAATTCATACCCCAACTCAGATGTTGGTCTATGTGGCAATGCTAGTACCACAACTTCACCACAAGTCAAAAAGTTATATGTTGGGAGGAACATTTATGATTGAAGACGAGTATTGTCGTTCAAACCAATCAAACGAAAGGTCAAATTATGAAATCACCCTCAGCTATCCTTTCTTTCAATTATAATTTGTATCCTCCTTTACTTTCAGAATCCTAACCGCAGGACCTTTGAACAATCCCGCACTTCTCCTTATGAATTCTAAAGCCACATTAGGGAAAATGTTAGGAACCCATAAAATTACCAATGGTGGTCCATCCCAACAAGCACCGAGAAATTTAGGTAGCTTCTGTTATAGATAAAGCCAAATATTTTTAGGGTTTTTTTTTTTTTTTTGTCTTTTCTATTAGATTTGTTTTTAGGTTAAAAGCTACACTTTTATATTAGTGATGGTAAGACGCTAGCCGTCAAGACGCTGAAAAAGAAAATAGAAAGGCAAGAAAAAGAGAGAAGAAAAAAGTGAGTTTTTTTTTTTACGAGGGTTCTCAATTTCTTTGTGCCCTGATCTTGAGAGAAGATCATCGTTGTATTCCAACTTTTTTCTAAGTGTAGTGGATTCGCAGAGTGCCTCTGTGCAGAGACGTAGCCCAGGTTTGGGTAAACTTCGTTAACAAATTTTCTGACTTGTTCTTCTGATTCTGTTATTTTATTATTATATTCTGCTTGGTGAATTGTTTACTAACATTATTTTTCTGGAATCGACGTGCGATTTCGAAACAGCTTCGATTTTTTAGGTGAAATAAAAAGGAAATACCTAGAAGGAATGAAAGAAAGGAAAGAGAGGAAGAAAGGGTAAATTTGCAGACATATGAGGACAAAAGGACCAAAAAACAATAACAATAACAACAACAACAACAACAACAACAACAACAACAACAAGAATAACAACAAATTGATAAAAAAAGACACCATGAATCGTAAACTATGCCCACGATAATATATTTGTCTCGAACTTTTTTTTTTTTTGTGACACCAAAAGCACCAAACTTGTACTCATATGATGCATTTGACTTTCCATGGCTAAGTGATTGTACCCAATCTTAGTACTTAGATGTCACTTTTTAAAGTCTGATCTATTTCGCCGTATGGTTTGTCCTTGGAGGCAATGCAAGGAGGCATATAGGAAGGAGGTGGCCTCATACTCGTCTCTTCCGTATCCCCATTTTTCACTATGAAAGCGGTGTTCATTCCCCAGCTCATATGTCGGTCTATATGACAATGCCAATACCATACACCTGCCACATACGATGTTCAAATGTTAGTCGTGGAATTCTTTTCCTAATGCAAAAATGGTATTTTTGTCCAAATACGTTAAATTACGCAAAAAGGAATGTGAAATACCTGGATTATTTGCCCTGAATCTAATCGCAGCCCATCCTTTTTTAGGAACTCCAAATGTATTGACCTTAGGCGGGTCAACCAAATTGTACATTTGAGGATCGGTCTCGTTGTCGAAATTTCCTAAGCCGACCCCAATAACATAAAAGTTATATCCATGCATATGCATTGGATGATATCCTGATTCGTCCAACAGATTAGTCCCCTGAAACACCATCTCTACAGTTTCGTTGTAGTTCAGAACTTTCACGGATGTCCCTTGGGCAGCCTCGGCAAGACTGGTCGACAAATCATCTCCCGTGAAATTAAACATAACGGGAGGAAGATCGGGAAAATCCGTGGTGTAAACTCCGCTGATGTTTCTGCATATTTATGGCAAAAGGATGCGCTTCTCATGATCTTCATCTATCATTAACGTGAAGAATATTCAAATCAGAAGGGAGAGAGAGATGAACCTGTAATAAGCTTGTAGCACATCGACAGATGGGTCCTCCCAACTTATGTTATTTAAAGTTGAGGCAATTTTGTAATCACCGTAATAACACGAATCATCTGGGCATGGCACATGATTCATGGAAACCGTGATGAACATCCTTGTCGTCACGTTTCCAGGGACGTCCACGGGATGTTCTTCAGATGCCAAGCTTCTCAGTTGTTGTGTGAAACTCGCTGCAGCACCGTAGTCATGATAAGATGGTAATGTGTCATTTGGGTAACTTGGTGGTGACGTCAGACTAAAATTCCCTTTATACTGGATGATAGCAGTAGCAGCTTCGTGGACAAAATTGGTGAAGTCGATGTCTTCAGTTGAAAATCGTTGAGCGGCCAGGTAATACCTTCCTGGAGATTGATTTGCCGTAACTAATACATCCATCGTTTGTCCAGGTTCTACCATTAGATAAGAAACAACGATTGGTTTTGTGTATGCTCCATCCATCCCAACTAACGTCATGTTATGATCGGCGATGGAGACGAACATTTCTGCACCGACCACTGCATTGACTATACGAAAGAGATAGGTCTTGCCATAATCGACAGAAAAGTGAGGCGTGGTTTCTGTAAAATTAACAGCATGAAAAAACAATATATTAGACATTGTACATAACAAACATGTAGACAAACCATAATCCATGATCCAGACAATTCAATGCTTAATCATACACATCTATGTAATTCAATGCAAGTTAGATTTACTACAGACAGGCACTACTGAAAGTGTTAGTTTTACTTTTAGATACACAATAAGTATCGACATTGCAGTATAATTTTATCAAAGAGAATCATATATCTACAATAACTCGAAATGCAAACATTTCAAGGAAGTAGCCTTTACCTCATGGTCTGCATCCCTACCCTCATAAGCATAATGTCCAAACAGAAAGGAAAAAAAGAAAAAGAAAAAAGAAAAAAGAAGATGGGGGGAGTATAAATGTACCGTTGGAGCAGGGAACAAAATCTCCATATTGTCCATTGATCATGTAACCAGTTGCACGAGGTACGATATAACTGCCTGCAGACAATTCCATCTCTAAAGCTTTATTTAGAGAAATTCCTTCATTATACCAAGAACCTGCAAATCATGAAAGGAAAATGGGAAACTGAATTACATCAACCCTTGCCTTTACCATGCAACCGCAAATGTATATTCCAAAGAAATGCATAGTTGGAAAACAGAGATAGCGATGGAGGAGTTCCATCGTAGAAAGTTCTGATCATTAAACCCCAATGTCCAAATGAAACATTCAAATAATCTCAATATTCTAGTAAGGGAGTTTGATCTTCACTATAATATACACTTTTGCAAGGTTTTCAAATAGATAGCAGCCCACGATCATCAGTTACTTTGCATGCTTTTAGGAAGAGGCATGCTCTTATGAATTCTACTTTTTTAACTCTTGATCCACTTCCTGCCCTTAGCCTCCAGTTTTATGTCTAAAAGGGACCCGTAAGAAATCTTAAGAGCACATACCGAGCAAGATTAAATGTTCTCCATCTGGCGTAGTGAATGGGAAATTTGATCCTTCGCGTGGTAGAACGACAATAGCACCATACACAGTAGATCTTGTCCACTCATTATGGGCATGCCACCAAATAGTTCCTTCTTCATCAGTTAAATTTACTTCATAAGTAAAATTTGTTCCCGGTGGAATAGCACATTGTGTAATATACTCCGGACCATCTGACCATGGATTTCGCGGTTGCTTCACCCCGTGCCTACAAATAAGTGAATTTGATCACATAAAAAGTACTTGAGGAGCTAGACAATGTTTTGTTTGCATTTAAT
Organism: Eucalyptus marginata; assembly: GCA_014182565.1. NCBI lineage: Eukaryota > Viridiplantae > Streptophyta > Magnoliopsida > Myrtales > Myrtaceae > Eucalyptus > Eucalyptus marginata. The sequence continues at coordinate 52,892,328 of CM024587.1, read as the reverse complement.
AGTCAAAATTCATTGTCTTTCTTGCACATATTTTAGATAAAATATTTTTTCATCATTGAGGCTCTATTTGTTTTGTGAAAATGAATGATTTGGAAAATATTTTCCTAAAAATAATCGTTTGTGTCGATTATGAAAATGAATGAACGAAAAAAAATTTCATTGTCCACGAAAATGTTAGACATAAATTGTTATCAATATTGAAATCATTCTCTATTGACTAATTATTTCAAGCGATACAAGCAATCGTTTTTAGAAAAATGTTTTCCGAATCATTTATTTTCTGAAAAATAAATGGAGCCTAAGTATAGAAGTATTTGATTTTCAGATTTCCTGTGCACATATGTTAATCATTCTTGTTTTAACTGAGAAACCGAGCTGAATTAAGGGTATATTTGTTGCACCAAAGACTTCTTGCCGCTGGAAAATGTTTTCAGGAAATTCAATTTCAGAAAGTAAATCGATTTTTACTGTTTGTTTGTGCTGAATCAAGTTGAAAACTTTAGTTTCATAGTATTTGCTAAAAAGTGAACCTACTAAAGGCAGCTTGTATATTTAAAAATGACATTAGGAACTAATAAACTAGAATCACGTTGTTTTAGTTATTTTATAAATGATCAAAATGACATGAATTTCAAAGAAATTATTTATGAAATTATGAAGTCACGTTTTTTAAATGTTGTCTATGGTCGTGCTTTCCATAAAAGTAGAAGAAGATGAACATTGATAATCAACTCGGGGCGTGCTTGATGATCATTAGATGGAAAAGGATTTGTTGATGAATCCTTTTTATCTTCACCCCAAACCAGATGGTGCCCACCTGTGAGGGCCGCCTATGGTAGTCCCTAAATGGGACGCCCATTCAAACGCATTTCTTATTTTAACGCGCCGATACTCGTACGCCTCACACTTCCGTTGATAGGTGAATGTTGTTCTTCCCCACCAACTGGGAAATACAAGAGGTGACATTACAAGGTCTCTCACCTAGGGTGAATTTCTGTTTGTTTATTCTCTCTTGAGCCTTTTGGATTTGCCCAGGCCCGAATAAGTATATTTAGGAGATATTAGAAGAGATTTATGGAAAAAAAAAAAAATGAAAATTATCAAAAAGAAAAAAGAAAACTATTTCATGAGTGATAGAAACAAGACATAGTAAAAAAATAGAGAAAATGATTTTTTTCTTGTCAGAAGGAGAAATCTTATGGAAAATATTTCATCAAACAAATTGACCCTAAACCTACTAATGAGCACCACTAGAGAAAACCAGAGGTTCTTGAGAATATATCCTGTAGTATAATTTCAGATACAATTTCGCTTCCTTTTAACTGTCTATGGCATCACAAGCTAACAACAGGAGAACGATAAAAAGTAAGAAGAAGGTGGGCAGGATAAAATTACCAATGAAGAGTGACCCCGTATGGTCCTTGATTGTGAACCTTCACGTACACAAGATCGCCCTTTCGAGCTCGAATGGTTGGTCCGGGAAGACTGTCATTCACCACTAGAATCGTATTGGTTGTACAATTCCTTGTGACGTTGATTTCTCTCAACTGCAGAGGGAAAAAAAGAAGAAAAACGAAGATAAACTTCATACCATCACTATAAAATTTACCACCCGTATGAAAGAAAATGACATCGTAAGATACGGGATTGTCCAAGTACGTGCAAAATGATTGTGGACCATTTTTAGCCGAGTCGTTGGCTGGTCCCTCTATATGGTGTCCCCCAAATTTCAGATTCTTTTGGATGTTTATATTCACGATTTATCTGGTGAAAACGACCCCATCATCCCACTGGTTCTCTAAGTGGCGACATAAGAGGACCGTGGAGGGGCTGATGTTTATGTGAGCCCAAGTCATATGCACAGTCAGATCACATGTGTCTTAAATGGGTCCCACCTCATTTAACACCCCATGCAAATTGGATTAACGTCCACACCGAGGTCAAGTAAGATTCTTTGCCTCTAAATGGATCATCACCCGAGACGATTTTTAGGAAAAGAAGAAAAGGATTTGAGAATAATCAATCGCTATCATGCAAATTGCATTATCACTGGTTCCATATGCTCTGGAAACTGAAAGTTTCATTTGTCTATTAAATATTTTAGCAAAAATCTGAACAACGTGAACTGCACACTTAGCATCACAGACATAAACTTGAGTTACTTACGACGAAGTCGTAGTAGTGGACATCACTAGCTTGAGCTCTGAGGAAGACGTTTCCAAAGAAAAGCAAGACCGCAGCAAGGAAAATGTTGGAGGAATTGGACGACGATTTGGCCATGCTTATGATCGTTCAACGCTCGATCTGATCTTCTCTTTACTCTCTCTCTTTCCTTTTGCTGGTCTTGAGCTGGTTCTCTCTTCTTTAATATCGAACGACCAGTGCAGGGCACATCCTACGATTTAGCTAACAGTCAACTAATAATTGCAATCGGGCATAAGATCCGATCCAATCATTTGTCTCAGAAAGCAGCCTTCCTCTCTCTCTTTCTCCCTCTGAACCTTTTTGTCGTCTTTTCCACTTATGGAGGGGAGGGATTTTACCTAGATCTCTCCCTTCCCTCTCAGTTCCTTTTTCTTTTATTTCCTTTTATTTCTTTCCTACTTTTCTTGATTTAGTTTTAGATCTAGAAGCTTTGCTCTCCTGATCATATGTCTAGGAGCTTTTCTCTCCGATTTAATTTTAGATTTTGAAATTTTAATGAATAAATACTCCATCTTCAGTTTTAGGCAACTTCAGTATCTAACTTCACATGGTAAAAGAATTTATATTCATGAATCTTTGCTTTTGCCCGAATAAAAAAAATAAAAAAAAAAAAGATTATGAAGTCTCATGTGAATAAGGTAGTAGGAATCATTTTGTGTGCAAAAAAGAAATTATATGTTGGTATTGAATTGGTAATGTGCGGTGGGCTCATAAAAGCAAGTTGATGATGATATTTTGACTTTTACTTTTAAGATGTGCAATGGTAAAACAGCTCTTGAAGTCGGCTAATCTTCTCCAGTGAATTCCATTTAGAATTGGAAATTCGGACATGTCATGTTCTTATTTGTGCAACATGAACAAAGCTAAATTGCCTAAATATGTAAATCTCGGCAGTATGTTTACACCGTATGTCATATTTCTAAATCCAAATAAATGACTTTCACAGTTTGCTTGATCATCCAAATAAATGATATTCATAGTTTTCTTAATATTTTTTTGTTTCGTCCAGAGATGAGTAATCTTGAGTGATGCAAAATGATTTTCTTTTTTATAATTTCAAATATGTTATGGTCAATTTGAACTGTATTGTAATAATTATTGATTATTCATAATAAGACGAAAGCGATACATTGAAAATTACAATCAAGAAATTAAGGACATATAACTGCACTTTTTATGGACACAATTAACGTCATACAGAGACTAGCATTTTCAAGTTGAGGATCTATAAATTTAGCTTGATGATTTAATAAGGCCACTGACATCTTAAAGAGTCTTTATCGAGCGCCGTGCCCTCTAATTTATACATAGCCCCCTTTCAATAATAATAATAATAATAATAATAATAATAATAATAATAATAATAATAATAAAATAATTTTCAGCGTGTGCGTTCCAGCTAATCTAGTGGGAAACAGACTGAGAGGGTTGCTCTAGTTTGTTCACAAGCATGGTGTCACAATTTTGTCTCTAACTCACCTAATCTTTGGGGCAGGTATCAAGCAATTAATAAAAAAACAATAACAAAGCATTTTGCTAGAGGAAGAATCTATTTGTTGAAAAGTAATCGGCTAAATTCGATCTAATGAATCACACGATCAAATGGTAAGAGACTATTGAGATTCATGTTAGGTCTCACCAAGTGAGAAAAAAAAAGGTTCTTTGGGATTGCGCAACAAAAATACAAATCATTCTCAAGTATCAAACTCCCTCAAACCATAAGAATGAATAATTTTATTTGGTATAGTCTCTTTTGAAGTTTCGTTAGAGAAAATTGATTTACAAAATTAATAATGTATATGGTGTGAACACTTAATAGCGATTTGAATCATTTCAACTAATTTCTACTGTTGATTTTGAACCTCTTATAAGTCAATGAAATCGCTGTCAGTGACCTACAAGGAGCATCATCGATGGATTTGCTACATCGGTTTAAGCTTTCTTAGCAGCGCACGCAAGACCCCTCACCCTAATTGAAGCTCTCAAGTTCGTATATGCAAGGAGACACAAAGTACTACTCTTGGAGTTGGATAGCTATAATTCAATTCATGGTTTGAACTGCACAGATTGAATCCGGTCGGACGAGCGTGCACTTATTCAATTGCAGTCTTGAGCTGCTAACCCACGAAAAATGATTTCTTCATTGCTATTTAAGCCTTTTGCATTACCTGTGCGCATGCTTTCTCCTAGCTTTCAACAATTTCTTTGGCAGCTTAAGAATTTTGGCTCCAATAACTTGCCAAACTACATAAAACTGATTCGATGAGTTGGAGTTTACCTGCAAAAGTCAAATGCTTGACATTCTTCCAATGGTTTGCAGTCCTTGTCACTCAGCTTTGCCAGATTTTGATAGAAGTTCAAGGTACTTACTAAGCAATGTGCCTTCTTTTTTTTTTTTTTTTTGGTCGGAAACGAGGAATTAGAGGGGCTTCATTACAGAGCAAGTCACTAGGGCATTTGGAGCATATCATCCCGATATACTCTGTCTTATGTAGCCAACAACAATTCCGTTTATAAGGATTAAGCTTCTAACCTAGAAAGTTGTTGAAACTGTTGAAAGACATCTAGTATAATATAAGAAGCTTTGTCACTTTTGAAGTCATAATATCATCACAACAAAACTCGTATAGATTAACTTGATTTTAGTGGCAAATTAGGCCCATCGTATGGACTGGGGCAGAGACTATCCATTGGTCACCTCTAAAATCCATACCTTACCCCATAGCTACCGAAACTCTTCAGGCCCTACGCATGGAGTAGCGACATATTTGTTGAAATTGATATTAAGATAGTTGTCATTCCTAAAAGATATCAAAATTGCTTGCGGCCTGCAAGGTAAATTATTCAATAGTAAAAAGGTGAACATATTAAATTAGTGTCTTGTTACTACTGCGATGACACCGCATAATCTCTTCAGTGTATCCCCTAAAAAGAGTTCGATTAGTTGGTCTTGATTGAGTCAAGTCTCAAGTTAGAGTTTCCGAGATCAATTTAAATTCAGTAAATTTCAACGTCTGATGTACACTATTAGCGATATCAATATAAGTTAATCAGCCAAACTTAAATCAATTTATGTGTGTCCTTTTTTATTTTAACTTTTTAATTTTAAAGGCCACGAACAACTTAAAAAGATAGAGAGGAGAGATAATGACATTGCCATTCAACTTCAATAAACTACCACAAGAACAAATTTAATCCTAAACAAAAAAACCAATTTCGTGAGGTTTGCAAGATCTTTCATAAATTTTTAGATAATTGAGTTTCACGCCAATGTCCCTGAATTATTATTATTAAAAAAAAAATTGCTCTCCTAAAAGAAATAAAATAAAAAAAGAGTTGTCAATGTTAATCATAGAGGCCGTACCAAAATCCCATTTCTTTTTGGGACGGCTTTACATCCCTTGTAAAGTGAACGACAAAGCGCTTGTCCAGCATTGAGAACTTCAAAAGGAGAGGACACAATAATTTTTTTTTTAAATACGATAAAGAGTAAACATTAAAATATTATTTAACACGTATGAATTAGGTCCAGGTGGCATCCCTCTAAGTCAAACCAAATTCCTTTTTTGTGATTGCCAACCATCACAACTTCATTAATTCTTCCCTTTCAATTATACCTTAGAAACTATTTTTACCATCCCATTATTTCCACCTAAAGTTTTGAGCTCATTCTATAATTAGTCCCCGCAAATTTTAGTATATATAATATTGGCTAGGCCTTAGGTCGACGTTGTGCAATATCACCTCAGAAGAGAATCATTAACCTACAAAGATAGTTTGATTAATCAGTCTCATCCAAGTCGAGTCTCAAGGTCAAGTTCTAAAATAATTGATGTATGTTCCAATTTTTTTATTAAAATGGGATAAGTGCATTAAAAGTGCTAAAACTTATTACGGGAGTGCAATTTAGTCCGAAAACTATCAAAAAGTGCAATTGAGTCGTGAAATTTATCACGAAATGCAATTGAGTCATGAAACTTGTTATAGAGTGCAATTTGTAAGTGCTAATATGAATACCTAGAGAGGGTGAATAGTTGTTAAAACAATTTTTCACAAAGTTCAGTATAAGTGATTTGCTTTTAGAAAATGACAGACTTTGAATGAGTTCAAAGTTTAGCAATTAGATAAAACTATAAACAAAATAAGAAGAGTTCAAGGAAGAGAATAAGAACACAATGTTTATAGTGGTTCGGCTTAAATCAAGCCTACGTCAACTCTCCCACGCTAACAGCCTTCTGGTTGGATTCCACTATGTAATCAACAAGAGATTACAACTTCGAGTGCAAACACTTAGTAGTAGATCACACTATCTCACTAAGTCACTATTTTGGTATTTCTCTCACGATCACAAATGTTTAAACTCACAAGAGACAAGTGTATGATCGAAGGTCACTCAAACTTTGGAATTATAAATTCTACGCTCCGTCTCTTACTTGCTCATCGGTCCTTGATCTCCTTAAATACTCATCCACTTCCAAACTAGCCGTTGGACAGTATCTAGAAGATCGTCTTCCAATCTATCCATTGGACAGATCTGTATCTAAAAGATTTAGTAGCCGTTGAATGACAAAAGTAGAATCCCAAATTGATTCCGATCGCCCATACAAACAGAATCTTGGTTTCTATAAGTAGAGCTTCTTCATATAGAAAGTTCTTATCTTCAATATCCAATTGTCAATCAATTAGATTGAGTCAATCAAATCAATTTTGATGTAGAATCCAAACCAGATCACTAGCCGTTATATGTTTGGGGCTTGTGTTACGTTCTATCAAGTTGTTTTGTTCTAAACATGCTTCATTCTGATTCTATTATGTTCTGAACATGTGTCTCGTTCTGAATCTTCATCATAGTGGGCAGACTTTGACACAAAGTCTAGAGTCTCCAAACATTGACACAAAAGTTTGAGAGTTTTCAGACTTTGACATAGAAGTCTGGAAATCTTCAAAATAGAATGTAGATAAATCTGTTACTCAACCATTAGACACATTAGTAGCCTTTGATTTATTTTGTCATCTTCAAAACATCATAAAGGGTTTTCCTAACACAATTGAGTCTTGAAACTTGTCACCAAGTGCAATTGTCACGCCCGGACCTTACCCTTGCTAAGGGAATGCGACAACTACTTCATCGGGTTTAATTTGCGATGTCCCAAGAGGCGTCGTCATCCCATTGATTTTATCTTTCCATTAAGCATATGTGGAAGCGTGCAACTCAATCATCTAATCAACAATGTCAAATGGATAGTAAGGAAAACACACATACTACGCAACTTAATATGCTTCATTATATAACTGGAATGATTCATTTACAATCCCATTTCTTAGGATCATTCCAATTAACGCCCCACAAAAAGAGATACGGGGGAGGGGTTTATGAGTTTTAGGGTGAGCCTATCTCCTCTAACAAGACACAACCAAAAGTGATTCCCTTATGAGCTCCTACTGCCTAAGCATCACCTACTAAACTGTTTGGCGAGCCAGCATCCTCGTTGGTCCGAGTGGCCCAAGGAACCTACGGAGGGGTCTGAAGAGATCCTTATCAAACCATGCATACCAAGCTGGGTAGCTACATGAGACGAGATCACGATAGCCTTCATCCACCCAAATAGTGGTGGTGATCCTTCGGAAGGTGGCATCCTCTCTTAACACATCCATGACTGTAACTTCCATACTCATGGGCACACCAAAACGCATGAATCAAGCAAGTAGTGGATCCATAGCTATTAGCTTGAAAAAGGTTTAACAACAACAAATGAGTTGAAAACTCAATAAGTAAATAACCTAAATCTCGTATAGGTGGATGCCTTGCATGAAAATCTTATGATTACTCGACCCCAACATGTTAATGGCATATCAATAGTAAAGCCTTTACTTTGCCTTGACTATGTACATGAGGGGTACTCATCCTCTACTGAAACATCCATTCTAACAAGATTCTACAGAGTATCCCATGCTCATAAAATTTCTAAGCACTTTAATTAATCACTCCAACAATGTATACTTGTTCCTTGAGTCCTAAATAATAGCATAAAAATTCACACATGCTATACATAGTGCAACTAATAGCTAGTAATATTTCCACGTGTCAATTATTAACTTCTAAAATATCATCAAGGTCCTTGAGATTCAAATAATGACTTTCAAAACATTCACATGCCTCTTATGTCAAAATAATTACAATTATAGCATGTACATGCCTTCCAAGTCACTAAAAATGACAATTAAATTATGTACATGTTTCACACATCTCATATAAGGCCATATCAAACATGCACAAGCCATATATCAACTTCTAAAATATGCACATAACACTCAAATGCTTCACACACGTTTAGCACTTCGACAATCACATAATACCCCATAATATCATGCTATCTCGAGTCTAATTATTAATTACACAAAGCCGAAACCCTCCGCCTCTTTCGAAAATATCCAGGACATTGTCTCATACTATCGAGCATGGCATCCGAACCCTTGTTGGGCATCCTTTCGGCATCGTTCTGTAATTATCACCACGAACGGCAATTGGAAACCTTTGGGCATCGCCCTTTGATTGTCTCTTGGTGGTGGCATCATCCCCCAAAACCTTCGACGATGGAATCCCTCATGTGACCATACGAATCAAGCACACTATCTTTTATGATTGCTTATTGTTGACACCTAATTTAGGATCAAATCTTTTATTTTAGGAAATAAAATAGAAGGTAATAAATAAATAAAGCATTTGGGTTTGTGGCGGGAGATTTCAAAAAAATTTTGAATGATGAAGCATTTTTATTGTTGAACACATATCTTCATTTCAAAATTTTAAAAAAAAAAAAGCGAAATTAATGAGAGGAATTAATGGGATTTGACTAGCAATATGGAAGGAATGGACACTCGCTCGAATATTGGGTGTGAATCGGGACATGTTCGCAGCAATATAAATGAATTGCGAAAGAAAGTGAAGGATTTACGGCAACAAATCGGGCTAAGATTTCGGCAATCCCCACGATCAAAGGAGCACGGGTTCGACTTTCCAATGTTAAATGGGAGTCTTGCACTATAAAAGGGACACGTCGAGTCATTAAAAAGGGGGTGGTGGAATTCAAAAAAATTCAGAGCAAATAAAAATTCTGTCGTTTGGGGGCTTCTTATTTTCACTTTCGTAGGGGGCATTTTCTTGGTTTTCGAAGCAAAGGGTGGAAACAAATTTTTTCTTCTTTTGGGTTCTTTTGTTCTTCGTTGAGAGGTTTCTCTCGAGTTCTGTGTCAAAAAGGAACACACAAAGAAAGAAAGAAAAAGTTCTTTCGTGTGCGGGGGGAGAGGCTCTTGGTTTTTTTTTTTGGGGAGTATTTTCAAAAAAAAGCAAAAAGAAAAGAAGTGAGAGGAGTTGCCGATCGTGGGTCTTCTTTCGTTTGAGGGGAAAAGAAAAATTGAAAAGAAAAAGGAGCAAAAGGTCTGACAAGAGAGAAAAGGAGGGGAGACAAAGAGTAAAAAGGAAAGAAAGAGAGACCCCACCGTACAAGGTCAAAAGAGGGGGAGTCATTTCTTGGCTTTTCCTCTCTGACCATTTTGCAGAGAAGAAAGAAACCAGCGGCGGTAAAGAGAGGGAGCAGAAAAAATTATTATAAAAAAGAGTTGTCTTCTTCCTTGGTTTGGACTGAACGCCCAGCACCTGCGATCATCGCGCCCCTGCCTTCGCCGGTTCCTGCTGCTCCCGATCCACTCGCTCAAAGCCGCCACCGAGTCACCCTCGGCCGCGCCGCACCTCCACCGCGCGACACCTGCGCTACCACTGCGCGACACCCGCGCGCCTCCACCTACTGCCCTGCCACCAGATCTGTTTCTGCTTCGCCCCGGTCCGATCTCCTGCGCTCGCAACGCCGTGACGACCTGCTGCTCTGCCGTGCCATGATCCGGAGTCTTCTACCCGCGCCGAGCGACGCCCAGCTCCACCCGACGCCCAGCTTCGCCCCGATCGGTACGTGATCCACCTCCGCAGATCGCCCTCGCAACTCGACGCCGAGACCCGAAGACCCGAAGCCCCCTTCAGCCGCGCCACCGCGCGGACCCGCGACTCCGCCTCCGCGCTGCTTGACCCCGAGCCGCCCACCGTTCGAGCCCGATCCATCGCGCCGGAACTCCGCGCCGGCAACGCCCTCGCCGGACCGAGGATCTGCAACCCTTTTTTTTTAGGTTGTTTATTTATTTTTTACTTTTATCTTTCATTTATTTTATTTAATTTTAACTGCCATTTATTTTATTTACTTTTTTAAGTTTTGCTATTATTGTACCAATTGGAATATTGGTAATTGACTGTCCTAGGCATTATCCATAAGAGTTGTCCCTAAGGTTTATTGTAATTATTAATTTGACCCGTAAGATTTCGGGTCATTTTTTTTAATTGTATTAACTCTTGGGGTTTGTTTATGATATATTAATTGTTGAATTAATTTAATTATTAATTTGATCCGTAAGATTTCGGATTAGATTTTTAATTATTTTGATTTCTTGTCGTAATGTTCAGGGTTAAAATATTCGTTAATTTGACCCGTGAGATAGCGGGTTATTTTTTCGTTTATTTTGATCATTTATTTGTTTGAATATCTTGCTTGTTAGATTTAATATTTGTTTTAGAAAATCACCAAGAAAAATCAAAAAGACATTTGGATTAGGATTTCAATTGATTCTAGAATATTTCTTGTTATTTTGCATATCTAGAATAGGGATTTTATTTAGAATTTAGAAAATATAAAAACAAAAAATGCATTCATTTAGGTTGTTAGTTTTTTTTTATTCGAATTGCACGTTTAATTATGTGTTATTTTTAATTTCGAATTTCATAAAGAAAAGCAAAAAAAATCATTGTCCATATTAGGTTAGAATTGCATATTTCATCTTTAATTTAGATCATCTTTTTAGATAAATTGCATTTTAGATTAAGATAATGTCTTAATTTAAATTAAGATTTAATATGATCTAATCCTTATTTTAAATTAGATAGAATTTAATCTAGCTAGGTCATTTTTGCATTCGAATTTCATAAAAGAAAATACAAAATTTGTCTTTGCATAAGTTAATTTAAATTTTTAGAATAGATTGCATTTTTTAAAAAATAGAAGTATCAAATGCATGTCATTTAGTTTTCATTAAGTTCATTTAATTAGAGCTTTCTTGTCATTAGACTGAGTCATTTAATAAATGTCACGTGACATATAACTTGCATATTAAATTGCATGAGGCATGTCATTTTAGTTTAAATAATTTGGTATGTCATTGCATCGCATTGCATGTCATTATAATTAGATCATTTAGATTGCATTTAATTATTGCATTTCTTCATGTCATATAGTTTAAGTTATGTCGTCATGTCATTTTAGATTATTAGCATAAGTCATGATTTTCATTAAAGAAAGTGAAAACAAAAAAATTGAAATTGCGTGTTAATTAGGAATTATATCTAGGATTGTTGATGTGAATTTTTGATTTAACATTGCGAGATGCTTTCGTTGCTTTAAGGTATGTTTTTGCATTATTTAATTGTTTTCTTGATGTGTTAAATTGGTGGTATGCGCACATGTATGATCACCTCACATGTTAGGAAAGCTCAATTAAAATCAATCCAATTGCCAAACATTTTCTTAAAATTAAAAGAAGTGGTACCGAAAGGGCACTAGGATAGTCTAGTGTAACCAAGTCCCGTACCCAAAATCTTTGGTTCAGAAGTAAGATAATCCTCCCATTATTTTACTTAGGTGTCTAATTGACCTACCATAAACCGATTAGTGGCGACTCCTAGATAATAAGCTTTTGCATGTCAAAATCCCTAAGTCGCGATTTGGTATGGGCTTGGGAGAGCCCGAGCTAAGCTTAAAAACTTAGCAGTCTATTAACCTAGTTTCAGGTGGCAAACATCAAAAAATTAGGTCGCGACACTTATGAACACGTAATCAATTGCCTATTTCTCATCAAATAGTTTGAATGAAACTATATTTCAAAGTTGAAAAATTATATATCAATCTAATTATCTAGTCAATCTTGATAAAAAAAAAAAAAATAAAGAAAAATTATGAAAATATGGAAAAGGTTAATTTGTTAGAAGCATGATCAAAACATTAAACATGTTTATATTTAGACAATCTAAATTATTAATGAAAGATAAGCATAAAAAGGGAAAAAAATTAACTTCTTGTTATTCTACTTCTACCCTGAAGAAAATACTTGATAGCAATCGTAAATTCAATCTCATAATAGGTGGTTAAAACTATAAATGTGCTTAAAATTTTCCCCCGTAAGAGTCCATGTAAATTTGAAAGTGAAGAATGTCTAACTAGATTTTCAAGCCCCATCTTGCAATTTAGATTAAAATATGAAAAGTTCAGAAAGAACAAAATAAGCAATCTTTAGCTTTAGAAATCTATAATCTTATTCCAGAAAAACACCCACAAGATCAAGATCAATTAGATAATTATCTTAAAATTTAATTTTTCAACTTTGAAATATAAATTCACTCAAATTATTTGAACAAAAGATAGGCAATTAATATTGTATTCTTCAGCTGTCATAAACAAAAATTTCTAGTTTTATATTTAGTTTTGTGATTAAAAATATGAATTCATAAATTAAAATTAACAATCTTCTTCGATGATGTGATATCCTGTTGGGTGTAATGGGGCAAAGAGAGATAGAAATATAAGTAATTAAAAGAGAAAATTAAGTTAAAAAAAAGGAGTGTTTTAGTCAAAATTGAGGTAGAAGTGACACTGCCTTGTGACGAAAGTTAAAAAATTAATAGACATCTTGTTGTAGATCCGCTATTGAAGACCTGAAACATCTATCGCGGCCACCGACGAGTCGTCGTCGCTGCTGGATCTTTGCTATGGCTAAGCCAAGCCATCCTTATGGCCGACTCTTTACTAAACCATCACCTCCGTCTTTGGAATTGGTTTCTCTATGTGTTCCCGCTTGCGCGTATGCTTTAGGTTTCTCAGATATTACTTTTACCTTTAGGTTAGTGTTCTCATCCCCCATACAAACCTCATTCCCCCTTCTCTATTGCATTGGTATTTCCTTGTGTTTTGCTTGGTTCCCTTCCACTTCGCTGGATATTGCCTGTAAAGCATGTTGTGGGGTTTTAGGGATAAGCTCTTCTTGCATAAGATCCTTATTCATATTATCCTAGAACATTTTCAAGTAAGGGCTATATTCTTTGGCTTCAGCTTTCAACTGTTACGATAGGGCGAGCGATCGAACAATAATATAGACAGAAGAAGAAAATAAATCAGACACCGGATTTACGTGGTTTGGTCGTAAAGACCTACGTCCACAGGGAAAGCAGTAGCGAATTTCACTATAAATCAAGCGATACAAGGAGATTACACACTCGAATCACTCAAACACTCTTTCGGTGTTTCCCAAGCCCCAATTACACCCAATAACGCACGCAGTGTTTAGCCCCAAAATTCCTCAAGAAATAATCTCTCAATCTCACGAAGGAATTACACGCAAATCTTACCTCAAGATTTAATTGGCTACAAACACTAATTCTTCTCGGATGTAATTGCACGAACGAAAAACAACGACGAAACCCACGTCAAGCACTCGCTTAGAAAACGGTGCTTCAAGAGATCTTCACATTTGCCACGGCGTGAAAACCACGTTGCTCCGCTCGCATCAACAACCCTCTGGCAACCACACGCACTTATGGCAAAAAAAAAAAAAAAAAAAAAGAGAACAAATATATATGATATGATATGCATGGCAGCCAACTTCAAATCGGAATAGGAAAGTTGGACACTTTGGTCAACAAGTCCAACTTGGACTTTCCTTTTTTTTTTTTTCCAGTTATCTTGAATGAGCACTATATACGAAAATTTGATTTCCATAATCTATAAATTCATGGCTTGGTCTCTACAAATTAGCAACTTGAAATCCAAATATCCACTTTCCTTTAATTTATCTTGGGTTCGGTTTCATTCATAGACTCAAACTCGAGACATATTATAACAATTTTTACCTTGGCTCAACGTTTGAGCCAAGTCGCAATTGCTTCGCAAAAATTCAAACTCTACCGCTACTTTCCCATAGCCCTCGATGGGCTCAACCGCCACAAATATTATCCAAGTCCAAGCTTCGCCCCGAACTTCGCCATAACCGAGGACCTCATCAGAATACCAACTCCACATGCACCTTTAACTGCTCCGCAAGGATTTTCCGACGCAACCTCCTCAACCACAGATAAAGTAAAACCATTGTTGCATCCATATCTATCAGGAGATCGAATACGTACCTTGTTAATTTCAGTAGTTACAGCAATTATTGGCCCTATAGGCTCCACCTCGCTATAAGCACCATCCATGTTGATTACTTTGCTAGTACTCGTACTCGCTACCTCAGGAGTTTCTGGTCGTAACTCCACCTCAAGCTGAACACCATCTAGATTTGTATTAACACTGCCACAAACACTCCTAGCCAGAAGTACCGGAGACTCATCAAGGGTAACTTCTCTGCTGTTAACAGGTGAATTTATATCTGGGCGCCACAACCGATCGCTCCGCTCACCTTGTGCATAGCCATGGAATATGCACCTTGCCCTCCAATTGAGCTTATCATCACTCACTCGAAAATAACACAGGCAACCAAACATTCTAATAATAGAATAACCAACAATGTTACCTGACCACACTTCTTTAAGAGTCCACCATTCAATACAGTTGGTGGGGATCTATTCACTAGACAGCTTGTCGTACTAAGCACATCAGCTAGGATTCTCCTAGCAATACCAGCACTAGAGATCATTTTTCGAGCCGTCTCTAGTAATGTTTTGCTCATCAATTCTGCAAATTGTTGTGATTTACTAGCACTAGTGCGATGTTTCACTATGCCCTCTTTCATGCAGAATTTATTTGCCAGCTCCAAGCAAAACTCCATGCTATTGTCAATCTGCACATACTTGATCGACTTACCAGTCTCCGTCTTGATCAAAGCTTTCAACTACGTGATCTTGACACCAGCATCAAACTTGTGCATTGGCACAAACACCCAGGTCTTCCTCGTGTAGTTAATAGACTCTCAAACAAATGTATCCAATGTCTCTAGGTCGAAACCTATCGCTGTCTCACCTTGAAGTTTATACAAGCCTCCATGCTTGATTCCTTTCATTATCACTAGGGCACCTCGAACAACCTTCAGAACTCCACCTTCTAAAGAATACCTACAACCAACTGAATCTAGGGCACCCAAGGAAATTAAGTTCTTTTTCAATTCTGGAATGTGTCTTACTCCAGTCAATGTCCTCACAATGCCATCATGCATTTTGATTTTAATATCACCAACACCCACAACATCGCACTCGGCGTTGTTCCCTAACTGGACTTGATCACTATCAGTGCACTGATAAGTGATAAACCAGTTTCTATTTGGTGTGACATGAAAAGAACAACCATAATCCATAATTCATCCATCAAACGATGAATCATTAGTGACAACCAAGACATAATCGGCAATATCTGCTATAGCTGCAACATTATCTGCAGAATCAACTATAATTCTCTTACCCTTCTCATTTTTCAGTTTAAGGCAATTCCTTCTAAGATGCCTCCTTTTGCTACAGCTCCAACAGACAACATCACAAGTCATAGACTGACTATGCCTATTCATATTAGTAGTACTGTTACCCACATGTGTTCTAGATATTCCTCTATTTTCACCTATTAAAGTAGCAGATACAGGTTCGCCAGATTCTCTTCTACGGATGTCCTCACTCAAAATTAAATCTCGAACCCCATCAAACGTCAAACTTGTTGACCCAGAGGAATTACTAACAGCAATAACAGTAGTATTTCAACTATTAGGCAATGAGGATAACATAATCAAAGCACGTATCTCATCTTCAAAGTCAATCTCAACTTAATTCAATTGACTAACAATCATATTGAATTCACTGACCTGATTTGCAATTGACGCACCTTCACTCATCTTCAAATTAAACAGACATCGCATCAAATAGACTTTGTTGATCGCAGATGGCTTCTCGTATATATCCGACAAGGCTTGCATCAAATCAGTAGTGGTCTTCTCCTTCAAGATGTTAAACACGACGTTACGAGCCAACGTCAGCCGAATAACACCCATAGCTCGTCTATCCAGCAAATCTCAATCAGCTTGCTTCATCGACTCTAGTTTCTCCCTAGATAAGGGCAAGTGCAGTTTCATCTAGTAAAGATAATCTTCAATTTGCATCTTCCAGAAACTAAAATCCTTCCCATCAAATCTGTCGATTCTCACTTTTACTTCTCCTGTCGCCATCGACTCGCTTCAACTCAGCCAAACCTGGCTCTGATACCACTTGTTGCGATAGGGCGAGCGATCGAACAATAATATAGACAGAAGAAGAAAATAAATTGGACACCGGATTTACGTGGTTCGGTCGTAAAGACCTACGTCCACGGGGAGAGCAACAACGAATTTCACTATAGATCAAGCGATACAAGGAGATTACACACTTGAGTCACTCAAACACTCTCTCAGTGTTTCCCAAGCCTCAATTACACCCAATAACACACGCAGTGTTTAGCCCCAAAATTCCTCAAAAAATAATCTCTCAATTTCACGAAGGAATTACATGCAAATCTTACCTCAGGATTTAATCGGCTACAAACACTAATTCTTCTCGAATGTAATTGCACAAACGAAAATCAACGACGAAACCCACATCAAGCACTCGCTTAGAAAACGGTGCTTCAAGAGATCTTCACGTTTGCCACGGCGTGAAGACCACGTTGCTCTGCTCACATCAACAACCCTCTAGCAACCACACGCACTTATGGCAAAAAAAAAAAAAGAACAAATATATATGATATAATATGCATGGCAGCCAACTTCAAATCGGAATAGGAAAGTTGGACACTTCGGTCAACAAGTCCAACTTGGACTTTCCTTTTTTTTTCTGTTATCTTGAACGAGCAGTATATACGAAAATTTGATTTCCGTAATTTATAAATTCATGGCTTGGTCTCTACAAATTAGCAACTTGAAATCCAAATATCCACTTTCCTTTAATTTATCTTGGGTTCAGTTTCGTTCATAGACTCAAACTCGAGACATATTATAACATCAACCAATTTCCACCAGCATAACAAAAGATAGGCAGTCTCTCATGTTTAAAATCCATTTAGAATTTTTTCCCCTTATTACTCGCAAAAGTCCCTGGGATTAGAGGTCCAGATGAGTCGAGATTCCCACGAACTCTCCCATTTTTCTAGATTGCTGAAATTTTCTGATCCACACGCACATCACTAACTGGCCCAATAATCACTGCTACTCGGTAAACAAATTCTTCCACCACCTACTCATAAGGCAGCCCATATAGAAAGTGATAAGTGTGCTAAAAATCTTAACATTTGTCAAGAAAGTGTAATTTAATCATAAAACCTATCACAAAAATATAATTGAGTCATAAAACTTTCAAAAAGTGTAATCAAGTCCTAAAATTTGTCAAGTTAGTGCAAAGATTGAGGCAGGATGATCTTTTGTCACCTTTGCTACTTGTGCTGGCTATGGAAGTATGAGCAAAGATTTAGAAGAGTTTAAGTGGGATGATAGGTTGTACACTCTTCAGTTTTGGTGCAGCAGCAAAGTTGAGTTTCATTTATGGTCGTTGGAAATGTTACAAACAGTTTTTTAAGCATAATTAGGTATGTGGGTGGCTTTTATCTGAAGCCTTTTTTGTACAGGGACGGCATCCCTTTGATACATTCTTAATGAAAACCTCATTCATCATTAAAAGAAGAACATCAAAATAACCAGAGGAAAACCTGAAAAGAGCCCATATAACCGTCATCGAGCTCTCTGGCTTCGTATATCCACGCCCTTTGGCAGCCAAACAAAGGAGAAATTGAATTGTATCGTGATCTTATATAGCAGGAAATTTAGATTTGGTGGCATGGTGACACTCGGCACGGCAGATGATTGAGTACTGGCTTTTTAACTTGTCATGAAACGGCAGATGATTGAGCACTGGCTTTTTAACTCGTCATGAAATTTATTTGAAATGCTATAATGATCTCCGTTACCTTGCGGCTCAACGAAAAGGAGAACTATGGAAAAAAACTACTTTCTTGATGAAGCTGACTACGAACATTCAAAGAGAACTATAAGGTGGGGAATTGGCAGTTGGCACATCCAAGAACGTATAGAACACCTAACTCACTAGTTGGAAAGCGCTAAAAATGGCGATTTCCTGCAAATAATTGTACAAAATCAAAATGGAGCATGGAGCTGCAATGGTGATTCTTATCTTTTCGCTTTCAAGTGCTTCTGTGTCATCCCCTCCACAGTGAGAGAAAAGCCTTCAAAAGAACTTGGTGAACCGTGCGATGAACCTTCGGAAGTTGTCCATATAGAAGAACCCATAAGTGGACCCTATTATGAATCCAAAACTTAGCCCAGCAGCTAGTCCAACAATTATATCCTCAGGCTCAGGCGCATGCTCAGGCTCAGGCGCATGCTCAGGCCCAGTGGCATCATTTTCTTCCTCAGTAAAGCAAGGGTGTTGCAGAATCGAACCGCACAGCTTTGGATTTCCTTCAAAACTAGCGCTAGGAAAAGTATCCAATTGACCTCCGAACGGTATCTCTCCATCGAGATCGTTGAAGGCGACGCTGAAGTAACTCAGGAAATGCAAACCGATAAGTGATGCAGGAATCTTTCCTGTCAAGGAATTCGAAGAGAGATCTAGTCGTTCTAGATTGGTGACCTGTGCTATTTCATCTGGAATGCTGCCGGAGAAGTTGTTTCTTGAAAGTGAGAGGACGTTAAGACACTTCAGCCGACCGATCTCAACGGGGATGCTTCCACTGAGACCGTTGCTATCCAGATATATTGCAGGAGGCAGGACACGTCGCCCATTGAATAGCCTCATCGTCGATTTGTCAGGCATGACAAAAATGGGAAGGACTAGAGGACTAAGGCCGAGAATATTGCCTGTCTCTCCTGAAAGAGCCGGGAGTAATGTAAGTTGCTTATGGAATGGTCCTGAGAGAAGGTTGCTAGACAAATCTACGTAGAACAGATACGGCAGACTGCTGAACAAGGGAGGAATTTGACCTGTTAGTCTGTTTTGAGACAGGTCAAGGACCCGTAGATTTCCTAGCTTAGCAAGCCAAGCTGGAATTCGACCCTGGAGTTGACATCTGCCTAAAGCCAATAGCTCTAGATTTTGGAATCCCCTCGAGTTGACTGTCATGTCAATTTCTGGCATCGATTCGCCTATGAAGTTTTGGGACAGAATGATGGCAGTGAGGTTCCTACAGCCCCTTAGACTTGTGAAGGTTGCAGCGATGTTCGATAAGTTGCTTCTTGAAATTGCCATGAAAGATAACGACTGCAGTTGAGAAATTTTGGGTGGGATGTGCCCTGCAATTCTGTTAGCAGATAGTCTGATTGCGGTCAATGACTTACAGGAGAGAAGGCTTTGGGGGAAGTTCCCGGAGAAGTCATTGAAGCCCAGGTCGAGTACTCCTAGTCGGACGAGGTTGGAAAAGTTGAAGTTTGATAAATCGCCCAGCAACGAATTGGATCGTACATTCAGTAGCATAAGGTTGGTGCAGTCCATCAAGGATGAGGGCAACGAGCCACTCAATCTATTATTTTCCAGGCGCAGCTGCTGCAGATTATACAGCTTCCCAGTTTCTGCAGGAATTAAGCCGGTAAAGCCGTTCACTGAGAGGTCGATGATTCTGAGGTTGGTGACATTGGCTATTGCTTCACCTATGGGCCCGGAAAGCTGATTTTGAGGCACAGAGAGCTCCTCAATACTTGCACCCTTATAGAGGTCACGAGGAAGCGATCCTGTGAGAGAGTTAGAACCAGCGCGAAAAACCTTCAAGTTCAAACATGACCCCAGACCTTGGGGTATTTCCCCCCTGAAGTAATTCACGGAGAAATCCAAGAACTGGATTGAGCGAGAAGAATTGATCCATATGTGAGAGGGGATGACTCCAGTAAATTGGTTGCTGCTCACACTGAAACTTGTCAGATTCCAGGCATCTTTCAAGAACCAAGATGGGATGTCTCCCCCCATTCGATTTCTTGACAAATTCACATTTTCTAAATGACTAGACGACGAAGATGATGAAGGAAGTTTGCCGGAAAGATCGTTATAGCTAAAATCAATGATCTGCAGATTATTCAAGGACGAAAAGAATCCCGAGGGAAGGGAGCCAAATAGAGAGTTGCGAGACAGATTGAGGTGGGTGAGATGGTTGACATTAGCAAGACTTGGTGCCACGGGACCGTGGAGGCCTCTAGAAGGGAGCCATAGACGAGTCACTCGAGTCAGGTCTGAGTTGCACGTGATCCCTTCCCAGAGGCAGCAGTCGATGGAATTAGACCAATTCAGAGATGGAGAAGATGACATGCTGGAGGCGAAGGACAGGAGTGAGTCAGCATCGACTTCATCGCAAGCGTGGATGGCTGAAGGAAAGCAACTGAGTTCGAGTGATATGATGATGGTTAGGACCACGGTCATCTCCATCGTTTTGGACGAATCTCGGTGTGAGAGATGACACGGTCAAGCTTTATCGCAGCTTGTTTGGCAGTGTGCCGGGACTTTTTGTCGACGAAAAGGCAAGGAAAAGAAACGGGTGAAGGCGTTGACAAGGAGGACATAGCTGAGCTAAATGAAAGCTAAGTCTTCAGCAAGCTGCATGGGAGATGACATGCTACTGAAAACTAAGTTGGGGTTTGACAATTTGGAGTTTATGCAAGGTTAGGAGTGGGGATGATGTGACAGACAATGTAGTGAGGGAATTGCAGGAAACTGCTGAACATGTGAGGTATCTAATACACCATTCTCGGTGCGGTGTTTCACCAGCCGATAGTGACTGTAAGGCTTAGCATCTTATTCTACGTGGCGCTTTTTTTCTATAATATTTGGTCTTTATTTTAAAAAAAAAAAAAAGGAAAAAAGGAAGATGAAAGTTGGCAGTGTCAAAAGGTAAGAAGAAAAAGGAAAGAAAAGGAAGAAGACAAACAAAAACATGGGTGCACACGTCTCGTAAACCCAGCCAGCCTAGATTAATTCTGTTCCGCAGTGCCGGTCGAGGATTCGAATAATTTATTAATTTAATCGGAGGAATTTTCGAAATTAATCATAAATTTGAAGTTATATAAATTTAAAACTATAAGGGTCGCTTTAGGAATTGTTAAACTATGAAATTATACTGAAATGATAATTCAGGATGTTATGGACGTATGAGATTTTACAAAAAAAAAAAATAATTTCAAGTTACAGCTTGTTCTTTGAATAAATATTCTAAGTTTCGCGCTTGAGCTATGCATAGCAAACAGCAACAAATAACTGCTTTGATTGAACCTTTTGTTGGTGTAAAGGTGTCGTTATAACAACGATTAAACTTAGTTTAGTTGATTCGTAATTGAAGTAGCGTTTTACTTGATTTTGATATCGTTTCTCACTTATTTGATAAGTTGCAAGTTCATCGGCTCGAATAATCACTTTTGTTTGATTTAGGATAAGTGAGTGGAGTGCTTATTGCTGCTTTGAAATTATAAACTTATGCCATTGTTGCCGCCCCACCGACGATGGGGCGACGACCACACCCTCCGCTTGTTTTTTTTTTTTTAATAATTTTTTTAAAATTTTTTGAAAAGAAAAAAGAAAAAAAAGAAAAATTTTACAAAATTAAAAGGATGAAATTGCCCTTCACATTCAGTGAGTTCAGCCTCTTCTTTGAAACTAATATATGCACTTCAATCCTTTATTTGAAATAAATAAATGTACTTTGTACCCTTATTTGAATCAATGTCTACTTCAAGTCTTTATTTGAGAAAATAAATGCACTTCAAGCCCTTATTTGTAATTTTTCTTTTAACAATAACCAATTAAAAGTTCACCTAATTGGTCCAAATGTCAGAAAGGTATTTAATAAGGTTTGCTTTGGTCTTCTTAGATAAGGATTACAACCATCAATATCTCACTTTCACGTGATGAAAATGAGTGACGGGTGTAGGACTCATTTTACCAACTCTACGTTACGACTTTGTTTGATGGACGTTAACATTAGAAAAAAAATTGAATTCCAACAAAAAAGAAAAATAATTAAAAATAGAATCAAATTGTTTCATACCTACCCGAACAATGGGGACCATTAGATAGAGGCCATCAATGATATAGAAGCCCTATCGTCATGATTTAGGGCTTCAAAGAGCCCTTGAATTTCAGGTTTTTCCATAGTGAGAGTTGATAGTGCCAAAGCACAAGTTGTGTTGCTGCTTGTAGAGGGAAAATGCGCAGTCGTTTTGGGGCAGGGTGGTCCTCAGATGAACTGGATGTGGAGTGGAGCACTCAGCCATGCGTGCAAAGACATTAGCGTTGACAGGAGAAGTGGAAAGAGAGTGACCGCAAAAGCTTAGGCCCCCTCGTCTGAAAAAAAGAACAAAAAATGTCTGTTCAACATTATTGGCGTTAGGTCCACCTAACTTTGGTGCCAATGTCATTGCTAACTACCCTCACAGGGCTTGTCAGGCACAAGATGTGCCTGCCGCCACCGTCGCATCGATGCGAACACCATGACTGGACACGACCCACCTCTGTGGCCGTCGCCATCAAGTCGCTGCTCCAACTCTCTCGCTCGGCCGTACACCACACCATGTCCCTCATGCTCCAACTCTCTCGCTCGGCCGTGCACCACACCATGTCCCTCATGCTCTTTCCCTCACTCAATTTCTGTGAGGAGGTCTTGACACCACTGTCAAATGATGCTGAGATAGAGATCTCATTAGATTTGAGGGTGATGCCAGATCAAGGGGAGAGGGGCCTTTTGATCTTGTTGCTATCAACGGATCATATAAGTAGCCCCATCTAAGTGCCAACACGATATTATCTGCTCTAATCGTGGCTCACTCGTTCTAACCTATGGTTGTGCGAGATTTATTTACTAGTGCAACAACCTACATTAAGGTGACGTTGGATCAAAAGATAACTAAATCCCAAATCGCCACTCTTGAAGCCACTATAGGCAGTTCTTCTCGCACGCCAGCACGGGCCTGGATGACTTTAAAATGTGTCATGCAAGTTTAAGGCCTCATAAGATTTATTTAGTAGGGCAAACAATTATGCTTACACTTTTATATTATCTTGATAAGTATTAGTAATATTATTACAATTACTATAATACTAAAGTTTGCTTCATTATTATATTATCTATATTGCAGAAAACAAGCAATCGAATACTAAATTAAATAGTATAAGAAAATAAATTGGACACTAAATTTACATGGTTCATGGTAGAGGTGAGTGGTTCCAAGTTTCTTACAAGTTCCAATTGGAACCTAGAATCTACCATCGAGTACAAATTCCTCATTTTTGGAACCTGAAACCTACCCGTTGAAATTTGAAACTTGGAACCTACCCTGTCACAAGTTCTAATATCAATTTCAAGG
Source organism: Eucalyptus marginata (assembly GCA_014182565.1). NCBI lineage: Eukaryota > Viridiplantae > Streptophyta > Magnoliopsida > Myrtales > Myrtaceae > Eucalyptus > Eucalyptus marginata. Next base: position 52,868,679 of record CM024587.1, on the reverse strand, counting down.
TTCAGCATGTTCTTTTTTTTTAATATTTTTTCATTACAAAATAAAAACGAACGCAACAATAATATATAAGCTTGTCATTCATCAAAGAGAACACAAAACAAACAGAACTATCAATAGAGGAAAATGAATCCTTGGCAAGGAACTCAACTAGATAAAAATATATGTGAATGATTTCAGGTTCGTACAGATTCTAGCTGGAACTTGGAATCTATCCGTTGGAACAGGTTCCTTATTTTTTGGAATCTGGAACCTACTTGCATATTCTAGAACCTGAGACTTACCCAGTCATAAGTTCTAGGGTCGGTTCCAAGGTCTATCCAGATTTCACCTATATTATTATTTGGATGATTACAATTCACTAACCATAACTTATATTTAGACACGAAAAATATGAGCATTAATAAAATAAAATTATTAGCCATAAAATGGAAACTCATAATAGTACTTCTAGATTATACACTCATCATCGAACGCTATATTGGACGATCGCACAAAGACATGGACTAAGAAAAACATTAAAACTTGTTTTGGGTTTTAGGTTCCAGGTTCCAGGTTCTAGGTTCCAAGTTATAGGTTCCTCCAACTAAGAAACTATAACCTACCCAAGTTCCTCGTTTTTGGAACTTTGAACCTACCCTACATATCTTGGAATTTGGAACCTATAGGTTCCCATTAGTTCAATTCTCAGGTTCTAGGTTCTTCATCCCTAGTTCACGGGCACAAGCTCTTTTTGGATGCTCTTTGCAAAGAAGACTTATTTCTTATAAATAGACAAGAGTTTGATCCAAAATAGGAAACCTACTAAGGTAACCACTCAAATAAGAACCAACTCTAAGTAGGAAAATTATTCAAATTAGGAGAGTTTCTTTTTCCAGTTCATACCCAAGATAAATTTTCAATAATTTCCACTTTGACTCAACGTTTAAGCCAAGTCATAATCGATTATCTAAAGATTCGAAATTATATGCTACTCTCCCACTGCCCCTCATGCGTTCAGCTATTACAAACATCTTCCAAATCCAAATTTTGCTTGAACTTAGTCATGACCATGGATCTCATCAAAATACTAACTCTCATTTAACCGCTGCACAATGATTTTTAGACACAACATCCTCAATCTCAAATAAAGCAAAATCACAATTGCATCCAATAAATATTATGAAGATGGATGCGCTATTTCTATCTCTATTTTAACAAGACACTCTTTTTTTAGTTGACTAACCAAAATACCCTTATCTCTCTTTCCTCAATTTAACTGACTTTACTTTTATCCTCTCTCTCTTCAGTTTTACAATACAATTGCTACATTACACCAAGCAAGGTATCATCTTACCCTACATCCCATTGTCACTTTGCCTAGAGAAGATTGTTAATTTTAGTCGATGGTGTCACATTTTTAGTCACAAAAGCTTCATAGAAATTCCTATTTATGATGGCTTATAAACACACAATAACTTGCCTAATTCTTGTAAAATAGTTTTAAGCAAAAAACTATATTTCAAAGTTGAAAATTAGATTTCAATCTAATTATCTAGTCAATCTTGATAAAAATGGAAAAAAATGATTAAAATATGGAAAAGATTAGCATGATCAAAGCGTTAAACATGTATATATTTAGATCATATTTCTAAATATTAATGAAAGATAAGCATAAAAAGGGAAAATAAAAAGGAACTTCTTGCTAATCTACTTCTACCACGAATAAACTAATTAATATATTGTAAATTCAATCTCATAACAAGTAGATCAAAACTTTAAATATGCTTAAAGCTTTCCTTTGTTATAATCTAATGTGAGTTTAAAAGTGAAGAAGGTGTAACTAGATTCTGAACCCTCATATTCCAATTTAGATTAAAATGTGAAATGTTCAAAAGAAAGCACAAAATAAGCAATCCTTAGTTTGAGAAAATTCCAAATAAGATTTTGAAGTGCCATCATTTTCTCAAATAAAAACTCGAAGTGAATTGTGTCAAATAAGGGCCTAAAGTGGCTATGGCTATTTCAAATAAGAGCCTAAAATGCTCATGGTTGTTTCAAATAGAGACTTGACCTCGTCCACCGGCTAAATATTTTGACAAGTTAAGGACATTTTTGTCCAATTACAATTTTAATCTTAAATTATTTTCTTATTCTTTTCTTTCCTTTCCTTTTTTTCACTTTTTTTTTTTGCTTGCAAGGGCCAGCGGTCGCCGGTGAGGGCTCGATGACCCTCATCGACCACTGGTAAGGATTGACAAGGGCCTACCAACCTTCGCTAGCTGCAGGCAAGGGTCGCCACGCCCAGGCGAGGCTGTCCTTCGCTACTTGCTACAGAGGCGACCTTTGCCTAGATTTGGCGAGGGTTGACCTTGTCGATGGCCGCGAGGGCGGTGTCGACCCTAGGTGAGGTTGACCCTTGCTCAGCCCTTTCCGATATCGTCAAAGAAGAAAGCAAAACTAGAAAAAGAAAAAAAAAGAAAAAAAGAAAAAAATATGTAAATTACTAAAATGCCCTTAACCACCAAAAAGTCAAACCCTTATTTGAAACATATATAGTTACTTCAGATCTTAATTTGAAACAAGGTTCACTTAAAACCTTTATTTGAGAAAATGATAGCACTTCAAGCTATTGTTTGAAACAACATTCACTTCAGGCATTTATTTAAGAAAATGAAGGCATTTTAAGCCCTTATTTGGAATTTCCCCTTAGTTTTAGAAACCTACAATCTTATTTTGGAAAAACACCCTCAAGGTCAAAATCTACTTGATAATTATACTGAAATTTAGTTTTCAATTTTGAAATATAGATTTGCTCAAATTATTTGAATAAAAGATAGGCAATCAATGGTGTATTCTTAAGTTGTCAAAAATAGAAATTTCTAATTTTTTATATAGTTTTTGTGATTAAAAATATGAGACCATATTTAAAAATTAACAATCTTCTCTCATAACCGGAGATAGGGTAAGATAATATCTTTTTGGGTCTAATGGGGTAAAGAGATGATAGAAATAAAGTAATTTTTGTTGGTTGGCCGAATAAAAAAGAAACAATACATTGAAGAGAGAGAGAGAGAGAGAGAGAGAGAGAAAGGGTATTAAATAAAGTAATTTTACCGAAAGTCGGTAAGAAGTGGGTGTACGCAGGGCCAAGAGACTGAAATAGCTTGATACCCGGCAATAAAAATGGGCTTGAAATGGGTATGTGCCCAATCCCTTCATACCCATACTATGTAGATAGGCATTTCATTTGTTGGGCCCATTCGAACATTTTTTTTTTAAAATTTTAGGCAACCCATTTATGATCCAGCCCATGAAATATTCAGATAAAAAAGAGAGAGAGAGTTTTAGATCCATGTTGCCAACTGTATCTGAGACAACCCCATTCAGAGGCATTTAAAAAAAGAAAAAGAAAAAGCCCATGATTAAGTTTCTGGCTTTGCTGACAAGTGTTTTCACTTCTCACATGAGTTGATCTTACTTTGAATAAGGTAGCAGACTAGATTGTAAAAATTTATCGGCATGGATCCCTACCTTAAAATTGGTTGTCTAACTCCCCTCATGCCCTTTGGGTTTTATTGTGTTGGGAATCTCGTTTTATGCCCTTGAACTCATTGAGATAGTAATGCAATTCATATTACTGACCAAAAAAAAAAAAAAAAAGAGCTCCACTTTAGCGGGTTTTTGGAATTTTTTTCAAACTAGCTAGTAATAAAGAGAAAGCTTTCCTGCCAATGATCGAATTTCACTTATGTGAACAAGGGGTTGACTAAGACATGTGTAACTAAAGAAGCAAGGTAGTAATCATCAACATTGTAGAATTCTTGATGAGGATGTAATTAGTTCGAGAAAATGTTCATTGCCCTCGTTAATGACACAGATGGATTCCTTCTATGTATTAAAATAGATAAGAGTTGTCATTCTCATATCTCAAATTTTGCTTGATCTTCCTTAATTCATTGTAACTCCTAAATCATGGATCTGAAAGGTTATTCAGACAGTAATCAAAGCAAATTGATAAAGCTAAACCTCCCATCCAAACGATCTGTGGATTTCTCGTATTGCTTAAGATAAATTATTTAGAAATTAATATGTCCTTGTGTGTTCAATAAATGGCAATCTTAATATCTAACAATTCGAGTTTCATTCTTCACAGACAAAAATGTCAGCCCAATCAACAACTACCCATCATTTCATTCAATTTCGAAATATAAATCTAAGACTGCATGATTTTGTGAACGATTGTACAAATGGTTAATGGGTTTGATTTCGTTTGGGAAATATCAAACTCGACTTTATCAAACTAAAAGAGATTGAATGTTGTCGTATACTACGGCTCGATCTAGTCGGGTTCTCTTTAACGCCCCTAGGTTTCATACTTTTTTTTTGGGCAATCCATCCCCCAATGTTCTTGTATTTTGGGCAACGAATTTCAATTAAATGCACATGCTACCTATTTATTACTCACTCCCAGACAAAGTCAACGCAGATGCACCAGATTTCCAGGTGATACACAATGATTGACTTCGTCCATGGAGTTATTCCACACGATGTGTTCCAACAAATCATGTCATTTTCAGGAGGGCATTCACAACGTTCCTGATGCAGATGGCTTTCATCATCAATTAGACTTTTCCCCTCAGGAGAACGCGGTTTCTCAAACTTTACGTTTTCTGTCCAACGTTCATAAGCTCAGACAGCGCACTGAAAACAGCAACCAGCATATAAATATACATATATCCATCACTTGAGAGCGTTAAACTATTGAGTATATAAATTCGTGTAGATCTAAGCCGAGCGGCATCGAGACGAGATCTTTCAGTATCCAAACAGGCCACACAAAAATGCACCTTGTCTTTGCCTCTTTCGGATCTGGTAACATTGGAGTCTCCAGATAGGTCGACATTTTTCGTCAATCCATTATTGTTCTTCCTGAGAGGCTCCCCAGAGCAAAACTTCAGGAGCGGGGTTACTTAAAAAGGGAAAATGTACTAGCGGGCGTCGTCTGTTGCTAGGTATGGAAAGTCCAGGGAACAAGAAGAGAGGATACGAACATGGGACTGGTGTTTTGGAAGATGACGCATTCGTCGTCGGGGAAGCGAAGAAGCAGAAAATACCCACTTTGGCAAGGTCTGTTCAGCTCAATTTCTGAGTAATCTGATGCTTTTCCAATCATGGGTATTTGTTAGATATCGATTTCTCATTCTTTATTGGCGATATCGAGTGAATTGACTTTAGCGGTACAGAGAGCTGTGTGAGCCCTTGTGAGTTGTGGTTCAGTTACTTCTGATTATTAATGCTGACTCCTCAACTTGTTTGGAAGTGAACTCCTTGTATTAAAATCCAGTTTGTAGTTTTTTAGTAGAAGTTGATATGAAGAGTCCTATTAAAAGGGAGAAAAACGGAGAGATTGTGCCGGATCAATCTATCAGGTGCAAGCCGTTGGAGATACTTGAGAATGGCATTGGCATATTGTTGGGGAGACATTACAATTAAGAGAGAGTGCCATTATGAATGCAGATCAATCAATTTGACATATCGACATGCTTCTGTATGTGTCTCATGTGCTGGTAGAACATTGCCAAGAAACACTGCCAAAATCTGTAAACTTGCATTCTGTTGATAGAAGTCTTGAGGTCCGGGCTTGTCGAACGACTTTATTGTTTAGCTTAATGAATATGTTCACTTTGAGGTGGAGGCAGTTTGAGATAATCGAGAGTATCGTTTGTGCAGCATTGTCGTGGAAGCCTTGAAGGTGGACAGCCTGCAAAGGTTTTGCTCATCACTGGAGCCTCTCCTGCGAAGAATTGTGAGTCATCACCTCTTCGTTTAGACAATGGACAACTTGAGAAATGGTCTATTTCATGATATGTGGGTTGTCTTCCATTGTCATTCACATGTTCTAATGTTAAAAGATATTTGTCTTTCAATTACACTAGTTCATTGAGCATGCCAGTTGTGAAAAAGGAGGTAAACATCACTCACTCCAACTTTTATATTCTATCTCCTGGTTATAAAACAGGTGAGCGAAGAAGTAGAGAGGGCATTGACAAGATTAGGCCATGCTATGCTTGCTGAAAGGTATGTCGCTAAGTTAAATGAAGGACAAAGACCCCAGTTATTAACACTGGCTTGTGTTAGTAACTATTCAAACGGAAACAGAGATATACATGCTCACATAGAGAACTTATCGTGCATGTGCTGAGCATTATGCAAGTAGAGTTCACAACGGGATAAAATAATGATCAGTTATACTTGCATGGCAGAAAGGAACATCCCGAATCTGTTAATTAAATCCAATCTTTGAAAGATTATATTAATCAATTGATGAGTGCTTATGAATGCTACAACTTCTCTCTACTGCTGGAAGAGCGCAGTAGCGGAAGCATCAGAAGAAATGCACCTTGTTTTTTGGGGGTCTTCGAGGAGGAAGACTTTGCTAGATGGCACAAAAGTTGTTTTCGGCTGCTTAGATCCCATAAAATGGCTTAGTGTGCTTCATCCATTGCAAGCAATTCTTTAACTGCTGTCCAAATTTTTCTGTGAAATTCTATTAACACAATTTACTCTAGTTAATATGCGATTCTGTTTTATATAAAACCTCACTCTGCATGGTTAAAATCAATTCTCTAACATCCAATATCACGTTGAAATTAGATAACAGATGTGCAAAACATTGCAACTGTAAATGACGATGCAGTGAGCAAACTTCTCAGCTATGGTCATTTGATTATGGTATGTACTCACAGATTTCCCTCTACAGGTCATCCCCACCTAGAATACAAAATCCAGAAGAGAAAGGTACGCAGCTTCAATTTAAGACCAGAATGCCACCCCACCTATTCACTGGAGGGAGGGTCGAGGGTGAACAAGGTGCAGCCATTCATGTTGTGTTGATAGACCGAGCCACTGGTCTTGTGGTGCAAGATGGGCCTTCATCAAATGCCAAGCTAAATGTCGTCGTGCTTGAAGGAGACTTCAACGACGAAACTCAAGGTGATTGGAGTGAGGAGCACTTTGAGAGTCTCGAAGTGAAAGAGCGGGAGGGCAAAAGGCCACTTCTCACAGGTGATCTCCAGGTTATACTGAAGGAAGGGGTTGGAACTCTTGGGGAACTTAGTTTCACCGATAATTCCAGCTGGACGAGAAGCAGAAAGTTCAGGATTGGTGTGAAGGTCGCCGCCGGATGTTGTGAAGGGGTTCGTGTTCGCGAGGCTAAAACTGAGGCTTTTGCTGTTAAAGATCACAGGGGAGAATGTGAGTTCATAGCTGAATTTTCTCTAGACCGCACTTAACAAGTTCAGGATAGAGATGCTACAGCTGCAAAATTCCTGCAGTCTTAGTGAGAAATTTCTTGGATATTAAGTTACAGTTTATAATCACTTGGATGATCTACTTCACTTTGAATTAGTGAAATAAGATCATTAAGTTTAGTGGAAAAACATAAGAATCTTAAATTAGTAAGACAAGAGTCGTAAACTGTAATGATCCGCTTGATAGTCCTTTCGGTTCTGCTATATCGTTATTGCTCATAGATGCAGGTTCAGATTTAGTAATGATGACATGGATTGTATTTTTCAGTGTATAAAAAACATTACCCACCTGCTTTACATGACGAAGTATGGAGACTGGACAGAATTGCAAAGGATGGAGCTCTGCATAAGAAGCTAATTAACGCTGAAATTGTTACGGTTGAAGATTTTCTACGGCTTCTTGTCAGGGACCCTCAGAAATTGAGAAAAGTAAGGACTTCCTTTGTATTTTAACTGGTATTTTTTTATATCTTTTTCTTTGATCTGCTTAGACAATGACTATTCTGTGTGTGTACTGATAATCATGATGAAACTATAGATCCTAGGGAGCGGAATGTCGAACAGAATGTGGGAGAATACGGTTGAGCATGCGAAGACGTGCGTCATGGGTGGGAAGGTGTACATATACTACACTGACGCCAATCATAATACTGGCGTGGTCTTCAACAATATCTATGAGCTCAGAGGCTTTCTTACTGATGGGCAGTTCTTCTCTCTGGAAAATCTGACCAACAAGCAAAAGGTTTGCTCCTCTACTATTGAAAAGTTCTGCTAGAGTAATCGTTCTTTTATATGCAACTCATCTTTTCCTGGTTTCTCTGTCCACAGATCTCAGTAGACTCCCTGGTGAAGAGAGCCTACGAGAACTGGAACCAAGTCGTAGAATATGACAGCAAAGTTCTAAGCTCCATCCCTGGTACAAGGAATGAAACGACATCCTCAGTTTTCCCAGAGGCTGTAACCGGGAATGCTAGTGTTCGAGATCAGCACTACACAACGACCACAAAATACTCACAGCAATATTCATCACAATGTGAAGAAAGAGACCCGCATTGCCAAGATCAGAATATCTACCAACCGATTTCTCCACTCATGGAACTTCCGATTATTAGACTTCCTCAAACTGCAACTCAGGTTCTAGATGCTCCACAAGAAGCATTTCCCAGCATTGGTACAGATTACTTGTCCACCGGCACTCCAGGGATCGGGGGGACTAATTATTCTGGAGACTTTTTTGCGGAGGACATCCGGCTCAGGAGCATGGAGATGCTGCAGAGTAATGATATGCAGAGACTGCTCAGGTCATTCAGTACTGGACCCAGCTTCCACCATTCGAACGAGGATAGCGTCACTTATGGTGTTCCATATGACAGTAGGACAGATTGCCAGCTCCAGCAGAAGTGCAGCCAGAGCTCAGGAAAAGCCGTTGTGGGCTGGCTTAAGCTGAAGGCCGCTTTGAGATGGGGCATATTCATTAGGAAGAAAGCTGCAGAGAGAAGAGCTCAGCTTGTAGAGCTTGATGACTCCTAGACTGCCCATCTTTGTTTAATTTTCTTTTTATTTTTCTGCCTCTCCCCGTTAGCCTCTGTTGGATACTCGAGCATTTTTAACTCCTCTTTTGTCGACTTTAAAATGGCAATATCTTAGCATAATAAAACGGCTTGAACGGTCTTTAACTTCTTTTTCTTCTGGCTTTTTTTTTTTTTTTCACTTCTACTTTCACTTGCATTTCGGCATATCAAAGTCAAGAAACAATTTTGCGCCATAAAAGAACTGAGAAGCATAGTAGATATCCGAGTGGTCAATTTTGAAGCAGTTGATCGGATTCTCAACTAGCAAATTGAGATTTTTTTCAGTAGCTCTATAAGGACATGGAAATTGTCAAGTTATCAAATCTAAATAGTGTATAAATGATAGAAAGACCAATGCACATAACCAACTCTGATTTAATTGTCGAGCAAAATAGATTCAAAAAGCAAGCACAAGCAAACATATAACTCAATGCCGAATTAAACTATCATTATGTGCATTGTCTCAATCATATCAGCAAAGAAACGGAAGGAGATTGATCATATGGAAACATAACATTGCAAGTTTCTAGTGCCATTATTATGGTATGAACAAGGCAGAGATCAAACAATATGAATGGAGAAGAACTGCGATTAGCAGAACTCATAACAGGCATCTAGACAATGAAGACTCAGAAGAAAAAACTATACTCAGGAGAAAAAAAGAAAAAGAACTAAATTACAGCACGATGAGAGCTCTTTAGAAAATTCGCAGCGGAGAATTCTCATATGCATGACCCAAGTGGATAGGGGTCAAATCCCAAATCTGCATCCATCAGCGGCGTTCCATTGTGGTCCTGCATATATACACAAAATTCCAGTTCAAGAAAACCATAATATTTGTGGAAACGTTTTATTCAAGTAGTCAAAAGGTGAGGGAAAGAGAAGGAGAAAGAAACACGATGAGTCACTAGTATATCAAACTCTCAAGGTATGAAAAAAAAAACTATGTTTACCAGGATTAGGTAATTACATAAAAGGTGAAAATACTCCATTTTGTCAAGTTCTGTTTATCTGGAAATATGTGAGTCCTGCTAAGAGAGCAAGTACCACAGACCCAAAGTATACTGATCTCCCTATCTTTCTTTTATGAAAATCGTAGTCTAATTTCTAGTTATGACATATTAGGGCCAAGGTAGTCTAATTGAAATAGAATCAAACACGGTACCAGCATCAACAATGACATTCAGATGCTCTCAGAAGACATGCTGAGGTGTGTTGTACCACCAAGAAGTGGCTAACACTGAGGTAATCCGATAAGTGTTCTCAATCTAAGTATTCAACAGCAAATCAGCTAACCAGATCTATGTATTTCTCATTAGTACAAAAAGACCTGACCAGATAGACTGTCACTGACCAAGAGGTGCATTTGACTGATGAAGCTGTCCAGCCGTTTGGCCAAAGAGAGAATATCACATACTACATGTGTATGCCTAAAGCTTAATCATGACAAATGTAATAACCATCATGGTAATAAGCTGAAGAGATTCTTAAATAATAATGCATCTCAAGATATGTTACTTACACGCTTGATGGCATTCATTAGCTCATCCAAGGACTCGTAACTAGCATCAAAGATACAATCCTGCACCTTTGTTTGCTCAAAGGGGTTGTTGTCACCAGATGTTATGATTGAGTCCATAGAAGATATATCAACCTCAGCATGGCAAACAGCAGACCGAGCACCTGAATTTAGTAGGCTAGGCAGACAAACTTCAGCATTTGGACTGCAGTGTGCATTAGTTTGCCCCATAATATGGCTGACGGAACCAGCAGAACCACTAGCGGGAACAAGACAGTTCATTGCACTATTTTGACTCAGATTTTGTTTGTAATTCTGGGATTGTTCTTCCCATCTTTGGACTTGTCCAAAAATCACATTCTGCACAGTATTGACCAACCCTGCTTCACACTGAATGTCACTTCTATATTCATCCATAGTTCCTGCCACTGCGCCAGTTGACGAGAAGTCAATTCGGCCTTCACGTAATTGTGAGGTAGCCAAAGAACTGCCCATTGACCTTTGATCGAGATTCATTGTCCCCGTCAGTGGCAGAGGATTTGAAGAAGGAAAACTGGACAACTGCATGGAAGCATGCCACATATCATTTGACCTACATTTATCGACAAAACTGGGTCCGGATACAAAACCTCCAATGTCTTGGGTTTGTACCTGATTCCCCCGCAAGAAAGCCTGATTGCTTCTTGGAACAACATATAGAGAATTGCTCGAGACACCAGCCACCGCCCTGGTATCTGAGAGGTTAGTGGCAACACTAGCATTCGTTGTATCGATATTGAACTCTCCTACAGGGGTCTTTACATTTCCCTGCTGCAACTGGTTAAGCTCCAAACATGTCGGAATTCCTTGAAATGGATTGGCAGTCCGGGCACCAAGAGCATTGACCGAGCTGCTAAATTTTTGAATATGGTTTGTCCGATACGCTGCAGAGGATGTGATCCCCCGCAACCCTAAACTAGTTGGTGTGCTTAGCCTACCTAGCATCCCGCCTGCAGCATAAGAGGATAGAGATGTGCTAGAAAGCCTTCCTGAACCAGCTAATGCATGAAAATCTCCAAATGCAGCCTGGCTTGCCCCGTTGCTATTGAGTCTTTTCAGGTAAAGCCGATATTTCTGTATCAAAGCAACAGCATCAGACCATGGATCGTTTCGGTTATAAATTATATACACTAGAAGACACTGTAGGTCATGCAAAAGGGGCTTAGCTCATTGTAATGGTCATTATAGAAGAATCCCCGTGTGTACTAAGCAAAGATTCCTAGCATATATGGAGATGGATAACCAGCCTTCCGTTTAAAGCATTATTTAGGAAATAAAATGATGCATCTCCATATCACCTACGTTGTAAAATAATAGTCCCATCATAGGAAATGAAGGATAAAACTAGTGTAGAGAGAATCTGCGAAATACTGTCAGACAGTTGAAAGAATGAATAGTTATATGAAAGCATTCCCAAGGCCCCCACAGTGACTCAATCAAGAGATTAGTGATAAAAATCGTTAATAGTGACAAAGAAAATCCATAAGAGGGCAAAGAGCAGGGGCTTGACCTGTAGGTGACTAGCCACATTTTCCCTTGTAATGCCTTCAACATTCATCAAGTCCAGAATTTTCTTAGGGACAGCCTCTGCATTGACATTAACAACAAAAGGCGGTTCACTCAAAGTAGAAGATTTCTGCAAGAATTAGCATAAACAAGGTTGAACAACCAAACTACGATGCAATCGCAAAGCACTCACTGTCGTATCCTAATTGTTCAACAGCCGAAACAAACTTGCGATGCAGATCGATAGACCAGACAACTCGAGGCTTTTTTTGGTTCGACTGGTCATCAATCTCGTGTTCATTCTCTTCACTGTCTTCTTCCTCGTCATCTGTCTGGTCCTTCCTCTTCTTGTTGGGCTTTCCATTCGGATCAACATCACACGTTGATGCAGGTCCATGCTCACCAGCCCCAGATCCATCCAAGGGCTTAACTACATTGGCAAATTTGCTTCCTTCCTTTGGTTCAATATTTTTTCTCCTCACTATGTGTTGCCATATGTTCTTGAGCTCCTCCATTCTGGCGGGTTTCAACAAATAGTCACAAGCACCATGAGTGATCCCCTTCATCACAAGTTCAGTATCGCCATGCCCAGACAACACTGCAAACAATTAAATGGACCAAAATTACATCGAGGCCAACGAAGTTGTCTCGAGGAAAGCGACAATAAATAAAATTCTCCAGAAACAGGGGATTTCGGCTTACTTATGACAGGCAGATCCATTTCAAGACCCACAAGCTCTAGAAGCTTAAAACCATCCATGTCAGGCATGTTCACATCGCTAATCACCAGGTCAAACTTGTTCTTTTTATCCCTCAGCATTTTCAGCGCCACGGTTGCCTCACTGGTCGTAGTAACTATAAAAGATCAAAGAATTAAACGAGAAAGAGATGCAACTGTGATAAGACTTCAGATCCATTTCCAAATTCAAGACCAGAACATCACAAGTTGCAATCATCATTTCAATGAAGGAATTCCCCAAAACACATCCTTAAATGCAAACAAACAATATCCAACGCCCCCCAAACTGTCTAACAATTCTAAATAAAAGCCAAAATCCAATACTCCGTACCACAATTCCACTGATCTAACGCCATTCTACGACACAAAGAATCAACCATAAAATCAACCGACACTCGCAAAAAGGCAAAGTAAGCCGCCAATCTGATTGGCCCTTACAAACATGACAAACAAAGAGCACCAACCCAAACAGACAATCCTCGAGCACACTAGGAAGTCATATGAACAAGGGTGTCAGAACTATCAAATTGCAGTCAAAACTGAAAACAAAGATCCAACCTTGATATCTGCACTTCCGAAGCATACCCTCCAACACTTTGAGGCAAGACGCATCGTCATCAACGGCCAGAACTCGCATCCCGACCGGGAACGGGTCCTTCCCATCCTCGTTCAGTAAGCCACTCTTCCTGTCCTCCACAGTCATTGGCCTCTCCCACAATTCAAAAAGCGCCCGAAAGAAGGAAAAAGCCAAAACACCCACCAAGAACAGAACAACAAAATCCAAACTTTCGTGCGTGAACGCTCCAAAACCCAGTTCTTGAAAGCGAGCAAGAACCAATAAAACAGAGAACTTTTTCATGTGTTTTAGTGAAGCTAAGTCCTTTCGAGCTTCCTCAGCTTTTCTGGATTATAAATTTCCACGAGAGCTCTTGCCCCCTTTTTATAATGTCCTTCCTCTCCCCCCTCCGTTCGATTCTTTTATGGCAATGACACACTTTCCCTCATTGGGTTTCAGTGTGGGAGGGACTTTTTCAAGAAACAGAGCCTCTGGCTTTTCAACGTTTGTCTGTTTTTCTTTCCTTATCAGACCCCTGCTTTTTGAACTTTACCATCTGGGGTGATCCATTCCATCTCCACCGTCCATTCCCCCTGCCTTGGTAGAATTGATTAACATACTTCTAGTGTAAGCACACCTTATTCTATATCTCTCACTTTGTCAAAGTTACCTTTCTCATGACTAAAGCTATAAAGAAAAAGTTACCTTTTTATGGAATTTATGGCTCATACCAATAAAGAAGAAGTTACCTTTTTATGGGTTCATGGCCATTTTTTTGAATTTGGATGGATTCCCCAGAATTAATAAATCCCAGTTCATAGTACATAACCCTACGTGATATATTATAAAGGGAGATTACTTTTAAGGAGAATAAGCCTTTTTCCATATTCTCAATATGACCTTGGTTGAACAAGTTTTAAGGACAGAAACCAAACTCACACCTCAATTTAGCTTCTACTCCAATCCCTCCTCCTCCTTAAATTTTTAGCACAGCTAATTTTGTCATGCATATCTCTAAAGAAGTTCACATCTAGATACTTTACGGTCGTATTTCCGATAAATTCTTGATTGTTGTTTAACGCACTTTTATGTCAGTGTGCGTAAATGTTCTCCAGATTTTTCGCGATGGCAAAATTTATTTCCCCCGACGGTTTTGCAAAACGTGTAAATCTAAAAGCTAATGATCCAATCCAAACGCATACAAGTATGCATGTGAATACTAAATACTTCCATTCCAGTAGTGCAAAATTTCGTTAGAATAGATTAGCAATGCACACATCTTTCAAATACTCAATTCACACATGCGCAGGCCATCAATAGAAAAGATTGACCTAGTTTATTCTTGAATTTGGTATTCTATTTAAACCTAAGCGCCTATCTCGAATGTTAACATTGAGTCTTGTATTATGTGATTTATTTCGCTTCCTTTTCTTTATAAACAGAAAAATAATTTAATCCCGGAATAATGCTTTTTTTTCCCTTGCACTGAAAATCAAACCACGAATTTCTGTCTTATCTAGCATTATTTCCTTAAGTTTTTCTTTTTTTTGGAGATAATCATTATTTCCTTATGTTGAATGGATAATTTATTCTGTAAATCACTATTTTTCCGCCCACGGTGGTTTGTGTTTTTCCTTCCTTTTCTGTCCTTCTCTTTTTACCTAGGCTTCATGGTACGTTTTCATTTTATTGACCAAGAAAAAAGTCAGAAAACGTACGGCGGGAAGACTGCGCAAGTTGAAGGAATGATGAACTGTTGGCCCCATCGTACGGCTAAAAAAGAAACAGACAATTTTCTTTTTGGTTGTCCTTGTCAAAGGATTAATTATTTCGTTATCATAAGTTTCTAGTTTGGACATTATGGATCCATTATCTGGCAATTATTTAGGCCATAAATGCTAATGATATATTCCAATCTGGCATTTATCCCCAAAATTAGTCATCCCTTTTAAGAATGGCCCGTGATTTTTGGATCATTAATTAATCATCGAATTAGAGGAGCATTCTGGCCTAATTAATCGTGCACAGCTGGACCTAATTGATTAAACTTTTATTCTTGTTGAATGATGTATTTTTTGGTGATTGGCTAGATTAAGAAAAATAATAAAGAAATGACCATGTGGGAAATTACATCCTGCATTACCTTATTTGGAGAATTTAAGGAAAAAGGGTGTATCTGGTAAATTAGTTAATGTCTTTTAGCGACCTTATTTATTGCATTCAGCGTGGAACAAACCAAAGATGGTCTTTCTTTATTAGCAAGTGTACCAAAGATGTTCGCATCAAACGTTTTATCGAAGAATTCATAAAAAGGAAACGTTCTTTCATTATTACTTCACATTGGGAGAATTCATAATTTGGAATTTGTACTGTGAAACATCAAAATACAACAAATTTTGTCAACAGTTTTTGTTTTTCTTAATTTTATGATCCAATACAAGAACGCTAGACATGATCCATTTGGACGCCATTTATATGAAACAAGATAAAACCCAAATTATAAAGAGAAATCCCAAATATGACATCACATGATATGGTTAGTTTTACATATTAACATAAACTAAGATGGGTTTCCTCGTAATCCTATTTTTTGGCATGTAGAAGCGGAATGAAGATATTTTAAGCAAGCATGAAATTACAAACATGATTATGACACATTAACACGAATTGTCAGAGCCATTTAAAGCCACATCAGACCATTCCTAAAACCCGATCTTAGTGTAAATAGCTCAGGCAAAAAGGGAATTCCAGCACGCAAAATTAAATTAGAATAACATCATCTTCAATGTGGAATGGAGAGTACTATTAATCTTTTTTCAGTGGAAACTCAATGTACACACACGCCAGCTTAACATTTCGAATTGATTGGGGGCTAGTCTATACGCAAGGAACACACCCATTAAATGAGTTATAAAGGCGCTTAGGGTTATTTGCAAAGTTTGCCAAGATTTAAGGGGAAACATATATTTGCCATAAAGTCCACGGATTAGGGTTATTTGCATTAAATGAAATTGAAAGTCATGAGGGGAAAATAAAAACGGGGACGATGATAATTGCCTATATCAACAAAGGTTTAGAGAGTCAAAACTTAGGATGGAGAGTGTTTAGGTTAAGAGCCTTAACAATTACAATCAAAGCTGTAACAATTACAATCAAAGCTGTCAACACAAACTAGATCGGACCAAGGAATTGCCTACGAAACCCGAGGATTAGTCAAGCTGCAAAAAATAGTCGGGATCTTGCATCTCAAAAGACGCCGAGATCGTCTCGAGCTTGGCTCTTACTCGGTATCGCTAGGGTTAGGTCTCGGGATATAAAGTAATCCCTCGCAAATGTCCCGTCCTCACGTGAATGGTCAACCATCGATCGAAATGAAACATGTTACGAGGTCGGCACTCGGCAGTCGATGATGCATCGGTCCCGTCGGTCATCATCCGGCAGCAGTCAAAGACTGCTCATTTGTATGCACGTTGCCGGGGAAACACACGGCCATTTCACGAACGAGACAAGAGTCATATGATTCGAAGCCACATGTTCAATGGATTCGTGTAGGGGTTTCGGCACTGAAACTAGTGGAAAGAAAACAAGATATGGGAAAGCAATCAAGGACCGAAGGAATGGAATCCTTTGAGATGATTATTCAATGGATTTTTTTTTATGTAAGCTTGACCACTGACTGATCCCACTAAGGTTCAAAGGGGTTCTTCTAATTAGATATTCTTGTTTTACCAACTGGTTTTCGAGTTAATGATAAGCAAGGACGGAAGCAGCCAAAAAGAGGCCCTCATTATCATTCCACTTTCCGTGGAAAATTGTTGGTCCACAAGTCAAGGGTCGACCTAACCGAAATTCCAATGGCTCGAAGAATCCGTCCGTGGAGAAAGCACGACTTTCTCGGCAGCGCGCAATCATGATTTTCTTGGTTGGATGTGAAGATTGCATTTCATGATTCATGTGTGTGACTTGCTAGTAATTTATTGTACTGCGTGGTGCTTTTTAGACTTCAGTGGGGTATGCACAAACAGTTTTTAGGGGAACATGGACTTGATGGGCTGGCTGAGCGGGCCTGCAAAGCCCTGAACTACAAAAATAAGCCCACCAAGCAGTTAAAAAGCTGTTGCCCGTTTGGGCTTCGTTTGTTCCGCATTTAATTTAATGAATGATTTGAAGAATATTTTCTTAAAAATGAAATAAACGAACGAAGAGTATTTTCATTGTCCATAAAAATGTTTGGACATAAAATGTCGTAGACGATTAAAAACATTTTTCATTAACTAATTAATTCGAGCAATTAATTTTAGGAAAAATGTGTTTAAAATCATTATTTTTTCATGAAACGAATGAAGCCTTATCGTTACACTTGTGGATTATTATCACCAAGTTTGCAACGATTACCCACCTTCACCTTTGTTGCCGCTTCCATTGCCACCATAAAGACCTTGCCTTAGCGCCTCTCTCTCTCTCTCTCATGAGCACGGGTGGGAACGAGATAGGGTGAGCAAGTCCTTGTGTGGAAAATAATTCGATAAAGTGTCAAATTATATATTAGAAGCATACACTTGTTAGAATTTTGATAAAAACTATTAATTATGATATCTCATATTTATTCACATTCTAAAAAATTGTTAAAAGTACCACTATGTTATGAGCTCGACAATATTTATTATATTTATTTATTGGTATTTTTAACTTAATAACATATTTATTTTAAATTGCTACTTTAATTTTAAATTAAGAAGATAATTGCCTAGGTGAGTCGTATGATAATTGTCAAAATATACCAATTGGGCGGATTAACCAGAAGGTAGGGGGTGATGGAAGTTGAGGGTTGGACATTGAGTCGTAAAGAGGATGTATACTGGCTACATAAGGAGTGTAACCAAGATTCTACACATCTTATATCTATCATCATTTGTAAAGGATACGAGATGTGTAAAAAATTATCCGTATAAATAAGATTAATCCTATAGTAGAAGAATTCACAAGGATAGGTAAAATTTTGTTATAAATGTCCCTTGTTGAGTTTTAAAAGGTCAAAAGAAAGAAGAACACTGCGTCATCCCTTTGTATTTGCACCGTTTGAACCTTTTGCTTGTCCATTTCCGGATAATGAATTTTACTCCAAGGCAAGGTGCCACACACAAAAAGCCACTTACTACCGGTTAGAGGCTTCAGGTACATTCACAAGCCGTTAACTTAAACATATCGTTTAGCTAAACTCTTGAATATTTTCAGATATTTTTGTATTCATTTGGTCGTTCGGTTCTTCAGGATTAATTATGGCATTATTGTGCTATCATGTTTAGTTTTTATGTCAATTTTGTTTTCTTGCACCATGAACTATAATTGCTCAATCCACTCACTCATAAGTGTTTTTCAATCATGGATTAAACTTGAGTCCATAAGAAACAATCGCGAAAAAGGAGTTTTCTTAGACTTTCAACTATCTTGGATGATGGCTCACATTGCTCTGTGTGTCTCTCGCAAGTTTTCAGACATATTAAACGAACTCATTGTGCACACAAGACTAGACTTAACGACATCATGTTTGTATGCAAAAATACCATGAGCCCTTCTCCGACGTCAACATGGACTTCATTTTCAACGAGGAAAAGAAGTCTTATGAGAAATTAATAATCTTTTTAGCACCACCCACAATCCTATTGGCAAGGGTCCTGTTAGAGATATTTATCTTAGGATGTTAGAGATATTTATTTTCCTAATTTATTATAATTGATTTGATTATGATATTGTAATATTTTATTACTTTAGATAGTTGTCTAGAATAGCCTATAAATAGGCTATTGTATCATTAGTATTACACACACTGAAATATACAGAAATTCATTCTTCCACTTTATTCTATCATGGTATTAGAGCAAGGTTTTGTTTGAGAAGGTGGTCGCCATTGTTGCAGCACCTTGATCTACCACGGAGAGAAGCCACACGCGTCACCACGTCCGCCGTGCTATAGGACTACTGACAACCATCGACGCTGTCGACTGAAGGTGGAACTTTCGAAAATAATTCTTAGAATTTTTAATCGAAAACCACCATAGACAGGTTCTACATTCCCATACGAGTCCAGAATAGTAATGAACGTCGCTGAAAAGTAAGTCACGCGCCCTCACGCGCCATCCAAAGTCTCTACGCGTGAGATCCACGCGCCACGACATTGGGAAGTCAGCCATGCGCCCTCACGCGCCGGTCAACCCTCTGCGCGTGTGAGGTACACGTGCCATAGCCCGCTCATGTCAGTGACGTCATCATTGCATGTGCAACGTCTGTGATAAGCAATGACGTCAGCTCACGTCACCTCGTCGTTGATTGCCATTGACCGGAGTTGACCCGACCGGTTCGCAGCATTTTCCGATCGGTTTAGCTATTTTCCAACTAGTTCTCGGGGTTTTTCAATTGGTTCGGCCATTTCCCGACCAGTTAGCTTTATTATCTGTCCGGTTCGTGCAATTTCCGAGCGATTCTTAGGTGTTTTCGACCGGTTCAACCAAATTCCGACCGGTTCGCAGCGTTTTTCGGCCGATTTAGTCGGTTCTCGGGGTTCTCCGGTCGATTTCGACCGGTTCTCGGAGTTTTTCGACCGGTTCGGTCAGTGCCCTACTTTGGCCAAGATTTCAAAGCCAACATTTGGTAAAGGCGACACATTCAAATCTTTGAACCAAACACATAAATTTTTTCCCAATGGACTTTTGGGGCCGAAAGCCCCTTGAGAATGCTGAACCAAACGGGGCCTAAGTCTCTCATCATGAACTCACTACTCAATTATTGTTGCAGCTCATCAATGTTATGCATTTTCTTGTTTTCTATCAACATATCTTCATCATACAACAAATAATTGTAGCTAACGTCCACTAACCTTCTATAGCGCTCCTTCTATGCTACTGACAAGTAATAAATGAGTCAAACCATTTGTATAACTACCAAGGATTATGCTTAAGGCCATAGAGGGATCATTTAAGCTACCATAACTTGTCTTCTTGGGCCTGAAAGTGACAACCTTCCGGTTGTAGCATGAATCTTGTGTAGAAAAGTGACCTAAACATCTACATGCTCTTCGCTACAAGGCATGCCTCATACTGAGACGCCTCTAAACCAAGATTGCCATGCTGCTTCTTGAAGGCCACTTGCATCCCACCATGTTGTACCCCTTTGAAGGTACTATCAACTGTGATGTCTGATTTAGTTGAATAGACTTCTATCTTCTCTCTACACCTCATACCGCCTCTTGATATGAGAGCGGACCCAGTGTCTCCTCTGCAATAGATAAGGATAAACTACACTTTAGAAGTAACTCAAACAATAAAACTGCACGTGTGGTTCCTCTAATCTCTCTATTCTCTATCTGTCGCTATAGACTACACCATCTTTGTGAGCTCCACCTCACCATCAATACTTTGTTGTGGGTTGACTCGTGTCCTCATTGGCACTTTGCTCGGGACCTCAATCCTCATTACTTATGTGTGTTATCCACTGGTCTCCACCGGAGCGATTGCCCATTGGAAAGTTGAATGAACGAATATAGGACCGCACAACACCAACACAAGTGGTGGACCGTCACATGAATAGAACACCATCATGACAGAAAAGACATCTGAAAAGAACTAGATACAGGTCTATATGTCCGCACAAGACTTTTGCAAATGTCTATACTATTTGTTTCTGGAAGAATATATCTATTGATCAATTGGGTCAAATGATCAAAATAAATGAGATTTGGTCAACCGTACATGAACCTACATAATTACGTAACGTAAACAACTCATGAAAGTCAAGGGTAACTTGCGGTTTTGATCCTTTGAGCGTCGATTGCGGTATGCACCGCTTTCCAGATTGTGAGCCAAGTCAACTACGCAATTAGGTACTGCGCAACATCAATTGAATAACCAATTTCCTTCGTGTTCAGGTCTCATTTAACTCGCAGGTTGATAGCTACAAAATTATTGACTTCTTCCTATCGACTAGGCAAAGTCAACCTTTGCCTTTCCGAATGTTCCGCTGACAATGCAGTCTTCGAAATTATATGCGCAAAACTAACCCAGCTATAACACGAATGGCCCGTAACGGTGTTTGAAAGTACTTCAAGCAATTCACTAATTCCATTTAGTTTGACTCAATTACACAAATGAAACAGTAATTCGTTACATTAGCGTTGAGTTCAATTACACATGTGGTAAGTGAATTGTGTGGGATGAGTATGATGCCAACAACTCAGCTCCAGACATGATGGACAGATCACTTTGGACCAAATAATGGGGCTGGTCAAGAAAGGCAGCCCTCTAGATGTATTCCCACATTCATAATTTAATGCTCTTTTACCAATAAGGTCAGCGACTCAACTAAAACAAAAACCACCACTCACTAACATGTCCTCCATTTCCTTATCCTCCCTAGAATGTGGTTCCAAAAGCACGCAACTTGTGGACAAAATCAATCATTTCTGCGGTCCCAAGAATTTTCTTTTCAATAACCTGATCTGAATAATGCCTAAGAGACATCTGATTTGTATATAAACATAGGCTCCAACCCTTTTAATTGCACACATGCCTTAGACATTTGGAACCCTTTTCCTGCAAAGCATGGCAAATTTCAGCTTCTTGAATTTGCTCTTCATAGTTCTTTTCTCAACGGCAGCCGTGGGAGTCGCTGTCGCGGCTTCAACTCCGGCAGCAGCTGTTAAAGGCGCTTATTATCCTTCATGGGTCTCGAGTTCTTTCCCTCCGTCATCCATTGAGACATCGCTCTTCACTCACATTTTCTACGCTTTCCTCTCCCCAAGCAATTCGACTTACAAGTTCGAAGTCTCAGACTCGACGGCCCCGCTGCTCTCGAACTTCACTGCCTCCCTCCGCCAGAAGAACCCTCCCGTGAAGACCCTTATATCCATCGGCGGCGCGAGTGATGGCCCGACTCTGTTTGCCACCATTGCGTCGAGCGCTTCGACGCGGAAGCTCTTCATAGACTCCTCCATTGAGGTCGCAAGGAAGTACGGTTTCGATGGGCTCGATCTCGATTGGGAAATGCCCGAGAACCCGGAACAGATGGCGGACTTGGGCTTGTTGTTCCAAGAGTGGCGGAGCGCGATAGAGAGGGAGGCCGAGGCCACGGCTCAGCCTCCGCTGCTTCTCACGGCGGCTGTGTACTTCGCCGTTGACTTCTTCCTCTCGGGAACGTATCGCATGTATCCCGTGGCTTCGATCAATCAGAACTTGGACTGGATCAACGCCATGTGCTACGACTATCACGGCTCGTGGGACACTTCGGCCACGGGGGCCCAAGCCGCATTCTTCGATCGAAATAGCAACATAAGCTCAATCTATGGCCTCGGGTCATGGATTAAGGCCGGGTTGCAGAGAAAGAAGTTGGTCATGGGCTTGCCACTTTACGGAAGGACTTGGAAGCTCAAGGATCCGAACGTTCACGGCATCGGTGCGCCGGCTGTCGGGCTCGGCCCGGGAGACGTTGGCGTGCTCACCTATTCCCAAGTGGTGACGTTCAACACGGAGAACAATGCCACCGTGAAGTACGACAGGACCACCGTGTCGACCTACTCTTTCCAAGGGACGTCGTGGGTGGGGTACGACGGTGTTCTCTCTACGGCCACTAAGGTTCGGCTCGCTCATGCCCTTGGGCTAAGAGGGTACTTCTTTTGGGCTCTCAGTTATGACGAAAAATGGAAGATATCGACTCGAGGTAATTTACTCGCTCCAAGTAGTTGACTACATTTGAAAGTTTATTAGTGGAAACGCTCTACAAGAATATGCTAAGCTCATTCGATTTGTATTTTGCAGCTTCTAGGGCTTGGATCTATGGAAAATGAGTTGGAAATTAAAAGACAATGCGGGGCCTCACTGGAGCTTGGGACATTTTAATATCTACTGGGAGCTCAACATAGGACAGAACCTCCCTATCATAATGCATTTAGAATCATTAGTTTAAGTTTTAGGTAATGTTGATTATGTCTATTGAAATAACGGAATGGATAGAGATGATGAAATAAATTGATCTTCTGAAGATTATTCTATATAGTCATTATGACTACGTGAATGCACTTGCAAGGATCACTATCATTCTGATCTTAAGACATCTCTGTAAAATAAAACTATTTATCGAGGAGTAGAACATGTATGTTAAAGGGCATGGTAACACTCATGATGGTCGATTAAAAGTTCCACGTTTCAACTTGAGATGTCCAGGCCAGCTTATCCCGTTGTTTAGTAAACGACCTTCAACAAAAATTATTAATACATGGCATTTCTCGGTATTCCGTATTCATATCCTGTAAATAAGATTGTACAGGCTTCAGGATGAAGCTTATCAATATCGATCGCCGTCCATGTACCCTGCCCGTAGACATTGTAGTCTATCAATTGCCACTTCTCCTTGTAGGTGAAGCTGCAAAATATGAAACATGGTACAAGTCAATCGAGTTCCCAACAATATAAAATGGCAAGACACGTAACTATGCTCTCCATGATGAGAAAGAAGCTATCCGATTGCTTTATTTGAGTCCTCTGGCAGCATTAATCTCAGTTCCACAAAGTAAATTTAATGCACTATACAAATTACCTGTCCGAGAAAGAGTCCAATCCTGGTCATCATACCCGACTGCCCACAAAAGGTAGCCTCCAAGACCCTGCTCCTTAGCGAACTTGACCTTGTTCTCTATTGAGGTCGGGCCATCATATTCAATCCTGCTCGTTCCAGCATAGAAATAGGTGGACATGGTCTCAGGATCACACACCACGGTGGATATCCCACGTCGATATCCCATTGCTTGTGCTTACGTTTCTTGCCTTGTCGTAGAGCAGCGCGTGCTCGGCCATGGCCGTCCTGTCCCAGGTCCCATGGTAGTCGAAGCACATCACATTCCGAAGTCCGAGTAATCCCTCATCGTTTCACCTGGGGAAGACATTGTCGGGTAATTGGATAGGAAGAATTCCGCGGAGAAGTCCACGGCAGCCATCAGGAGGAGCTTTTGCCTGCCCGAAGCTATGTGCTCCTTCTCTAGGAGATTTGCAGCTCCTCCAAGAGGTGGGATAGGTTCGACATGTTTTGTGGGTTGGTGGGGAATTCCCAATCGGAATCGATGCCGTCGAAATTGTAGTCCCGAGCCACACCAATGACGGACCTAGGGAAGGTCCCCCTGTAATTCTTGAAATTCACGGTTAAGGCGGCAAATATGCTCAAGTTTGAAGCAATACCACCGACTGACAGGTGGGCCTTTGCCGGGGGGTTATTGGCGTGAAGAGTGGCGATGAAGTTCTTCATCCATTTCTTGTCCACGTCTGTGATTGCGACTTC
The DNA here is from genome assembly GCA_014182565.1 of Eucalyptus marginata. Classification (NCBI taxonomy): domain Eukaryota; kingdom Viridiplantae; phylum Streptophyta; class Magnoliopsida; order Myrtales; family Myrtaceae; genus Eucalyptus; species Eucalyptus marginata. Next base: position 52,844,141 of record CM024587.1, on the reverse strand, counting down.
GTAACTCGACAGGTCGAGCTGGACAAAAGCGTAGAAAATGAGTGAAGTAGGAAGTTTGAATCGCCGAGGGCGGAAAATCCTCTGCTCTAATACCCACCTTTGATTCCTTGGGAAGGAGGCAGAAAAGGAGATGCATTGTGATGGAGATGGAGAGGGGGCATCCGGTGGCTCTGGTCTAGGCAAAATGGGCACAAAAACTGAAGAAGGCTTTGAGGCTTGCCAGCTGCTAAAGCGCTAGGAAAGGCAAAAAGAGGCCCTCATTATCATTCCACTTTTCGTGGGAAATTGTTGGTCTACAAGTCAAGGGTCGACCTAACCGAAATTCCAATGGCTTGAAGAATCCGTCCGTGGAGAAAGCAAGACTTTCTCAGCAGCGCGCAATCATGATTTTCTTGGTTAGATGTGAATATTGCATTTCATGATTCATGTGTGTAACTTGCTAGTAATTATTATACTGCATGGTGCTTTAAGACTTGAGCGGGACATGGACAAACACTTTTTAGGGGATCATGGACTTTATGGGCTGGTTGATCGGGCCTACAAAGCCCTGAGCTACAAAAGATAAGCCAACGAAGCAGATGGACAAATTGTTGTCTGTTTGGGCTCTGGTTGCGAATAATAATTGATTTCATAAACATTTTACTAAAAATGAAATGAGAAAATGAAATGTATTTTCATTGTCCATGAAAATATTTGGACATAAAATGTTGTAATGAAGAAAACATTTTCTATTGATTAATTATTTCAAACGATTAATTTTAGGAAAATATTTTTCAAATTATTTGTTTTCCATGAAACAAATAAACCCTTATCAATATGCTTTGCATTAATATTACCAATTATGCAACCACCGCCCACCTCCACCTCCGTTGCCACTGCCCTCGCCACCATAAAGACACGACCTCTCTCTCTCTTTCTCTCTCTCTCTCTCTCTTTAGCATTAATAGTACCAAGTCTGCAACCATCGCTCACCTCCACCTCCGTTGCCGCTACCATCGCCACCATAGAGACATGACCTCTCTCTCTCGTGAAATCTCAACATCGTTGTCGGGACCTTACTGAGGCCTGGTCATTGGATGATGTCCAAGGGTGACATGGATAATATTTTTTGGTCAAAACCCAAGTGCATGCAAGAGAGAGAGAGATTATGAGTGGAAGATGAAGATTATTTTCTTTTAGCTCCGTGATAGTGTTCATGACAGCAAAATGTTATTCCCGTTGCACTCAAGTGTTGCCGACAGCCATGTTGGCGGGATTTGACAAAATGTAGTGTCCGAGGAAATCGATTAAATGATTTGTACGAGTAGAAGAACTTGACTAAAAGAAAATAAAAGTAACAGGGACTTGATTGAAAAAAGAAAGAAGAACACTACATCATCCCTTTGTATTTGCACTATTTGAACCTTTCGCTTGTCCATTTTCAGATCATGAATTTTACTCCAAGGCAAGGTGCCAGACACAAAAAGCCACTTACTACTGGCTAGAGGCTTAGGTACATTCACAGGCCGTTAACTCAAACATATCATTTAGCTAAACTCTTGAATATTTTTTGATATTTTTGTATCCATTTGTTCGTTCAGTTTCTCAAGATTAATTGTGGAATCTAGTGCTATCATGTTTAATTTTTATATCAAATTTGTTTTCTTGCACCATGAACTATAATCGCTCAATCCACTTATAGTGTTTTTCAATTGTAGATTAAACTGGAACCCATAAGAATCAATTACAAAAAAGAAGTATTCTCACATTCTCAACTATCATGGGTGACGACTCACATTGCTCTACGTGTCTCTCCCAAGTTTTCACACATATTAAACAAACTCACCGTGCACACAAGACCAAACTCAAGGACAAACATGTTTATATGCAAAAATACCATGAGCCCTTCTCGGACGTCAACATGGACTTCATTTTCCATGAGGAAAAGAAGTCTCATGAGAAATTAATCGTCCTTTCTAGCACCACCCACAATCCTATGGGAAAATTGTCCAAAGTCCCTAAACCTATTACGCTTGCAAATTGATCATAAACCTTTAATTTGCCAATTAAGTCTTAAACCTTTTTCACTTCTTATTCCAGTCCAATTTTGGCCCAGAAAATGCTAACGTGGATCTTGAAGGTGCCACATAAGACCATTGCGGCATTGACAATGATTTTAATAATATTTTAATTTTTTAATTTTAATTTTCTGTTTTTCTTTTTTGGATTTTTTTCTTCCCTTTTTAGGTGGCAGGCCACATCGGCCATGACTAGCTGCCGGCTGGCCTCGCACCACGGGCGAGGCTCGGCCCAGCGAGGAGGAGCCCCACGACGAGGGGGAGCCCTCGCCAGCGCTGACCCGACAGGGTCGCTTGGGCGAGGCACTCCTCGCCAGGCCAAGATGGCCTTGTCGGGCGTCGGCGGGCGACGGTGAAGCCAACGGGCCGCCCGGCTAGGCGGATGGCCTCGCCAAGCCTGCGCCCTCGCCAGCATCCGAGAGGCTCGGCCCTTGCCCAGCATCCTTGCCACCGGCTAACGCCAGTGAGGCCGGCTTGGCTGGGTGAGGGCTCCCCCGCCAGGGGCTCCTCCTCGCCAACCGGGGCTCGTGGTGGGGCGAGGCCACTGTTTGGTAGTGGTCGGTGGCGAGCCGTCGCTTGTGGCGGTGGCCGTCACCGGAAAAGAAATAAAGCCAAAAAGAAAAGGAAGAAAAGAAATGGAAAAAAAGGGAAAAAATAATAAAAAATTCAAAAAAATAAAAAAATTAAAATATTATTAAAAATTATGACGTCGGTGTCGGCGGCCTCACGTGCACCGATGATAGGCGTCATCGTCAGCATTTCGGCCAAAATTGGTCGGAATAAACAAAATTGTGAAATTTAGAAAAGCTGGTGTAAAGTTAAGACAATAGTTTATTTGGCACAATTCTCCCATCCTATGGTAAGGGTCAAATTTGGACTTTCCTTATGGTCGGGTTTCCTTAAAATTTAGCTGGCTTGCATTTAAATCAATCGGGATTGACTTTAATCAACAAATCTCCACCTTGGCGAGAAGTCTAACTCCATCCCTATTAATGTTTGTCTCTCTGAGCCCCTCAGGTTGTTTCACCCTCCATGACTTGCGTAATTTGAACAATGTCGTCACTTGCTCAATAGGATATGATTCATTTCTTGTATCCCATAATATCTAACTTATTCATTTTTCAATGGATGTGGTTTTTGTGACATAATATGACAAATAAAGTGGTGTTTGGCATCAATGTTTTCATCCCGGTTGTGATACACTTGATTACAATCAATTTATTGCACTTTGATTGCGGCAATACCCCCAATCTTCTCTTGTCGCAATCCCATCTCTAAGCCAAATAACTTCCTTAGTTGCTCCATTAACTTTGCTTCAATCCTCGATAAAGCACAACTTACCAATTGTAATTGCCCTTTTCACCGATTGCACAACTCGCAAAAACCGGACACATAACCTATTAGGGACCTCGATCAATTCAAGTCATTGACATAATTTGTGGAGAATTACCCAAAATGTAATAGTTGTGGGAGATGACCAATTAAAAAAAGTTTTTTTTTTAAAACCACTGCCTCAAAAATGGACGATTGGGAGCTGCTTAAAAAGTTAAAGGGCTCCCGTCAATGAATGGGAAAAGCGAGGAAAGGCAAAAAAGGAAAAAGAGAAATGTTGAAAAAGTCCAACAAAAGAAAAGCAAAAAGAGAAAGGACAAGAAAAAGAAGAAAGAAGAAGAGAAGGAAGAAAGGAAAAAGAGTTTGCATGTCTACACTATCGGAGTCTCGTCAAACGGAATTACTCCGATCCGCAATGCTCGGTGCAGTACTTGCACTAGTCGTTCGTCAATCGAGTAGTTTTGGATTTAGGGCTAACATTAAAAAATTCTTGGAAATTTGAGTTGCATAGTCTGATTTTGAGTCGTTAAAGCTGTGTATATATATATAAATGGTTAGGGTGTTGTAGAGTCATAAATTTTACTACGAATCTTGATTTGAGCTTATGATTTACCCGAAATAAAATTTCAAACGCTGTTATGAATAGTGCACACCCAGCCAATTTGAGGCCATATTTTGTCAGTTTTTGGCTTGATTTTGGAATGGTCAAGTTGGGGTCCCTTATAGTGTGTTGAAAGAACTTTTTATTAACTATAAGAACGTTTGAAAGCGGTTCGGTGGAAAGAGTTATGGCATGACCAAATTTCGTGCTCAAGCTCCCACATTGTGGCTGGGTTGGAATAATCACTTTGGATATGCGATTTGTTAATGTTGAAAACTCCTATTAGATTTTGAAGATTGACAAAACTTTCATTCTTTTATTCTTATTCGAGGGGAATACTAGATTTCTGTGGAAATTTGTCAAAATCTATTTTACATCCAGTCTGTCCCACTCGACGAAGATTTAGGCGGAACCCAAGTGAAGAAACGAGATATAATCGGACTCGGGATTATTGATCATTCAACAAGGATTCGGTACAAATGAGATATATCTAGCTCTACGGTTGAGAATTTCCACTTACCTTTTATAAATATTGTGATAAAATCAATCACTTGATCAGTGAAATCAATTTCAAAGACAAGTTTTTGGAAAGAATCTACTTATAGAAACTTAGATTACGATTGTATGAGCGACCGGGATCGTTGGAGTTTTCACCTCAATCTTCAAATGGCTACAAGATCTCTTTGATTGATTTTGTTTAATGGGATGATTGGAAGAATTCATTTGGATAATGCCAACGGTCATAAAGGTATGAAGGGTATTTAAGGAGGTCATTTGGGTTATTTGAAGTGTGCGTAAAGTTAGAATTCCAAAGTCCCGAAACTTTTCAAATCACTTGTTCTTCATCAATAGTGCTCATATTCATACTCGAGAGAGAGAAACAGAGAGAGAAAAACACAAAGTGACTTAGTGAGAGAGAAAAGAAACTCTTCACTGAGCAATTAGACTCATATTATTTGTAATTCTCTTTTCGATTCTAGTAAAATTCAGCCAGTGAAAAGTGTGTGAGTGAACGTAGGCTTGATCTAAGCCAAACTACTATAAATCTTGTTTTCAATTTTCTCTTCCTTAACTCCTTTAATTTAATTGTTGTGATATTTTCTAAGTGTTGCTATTTTGAATCTATATTACAAGTCCTGGTATCAGTCAAACTTAGTTTGTAGAAAACATTTTACTGCTTCTATTGATGAAATCTGTTTTTACATATTCATCCCCTTTAGGTGATAATACTATAGCTCTTTCGGTTAAGGCGTGAGAGCTATTTTATAACGTTTAAGCTTAATTTAGCTTAGTCGTAGTTGAGATAGCATTTTATTTGGTTTTGATGCTATTTCTCACTTATATGATAGGAATACCAAGTTCATCAGATCGAGTGAGCCTTGTTGTTTGATTGGACAAATCGGGTAAGGTAGTGCTATCTCTTCTATGGCTTTGTAGACTCATGTCTTGAAAGTGATAAATATTTGATAAATTGTAAGTTATGAAAAGCATTTTTGTGGCATAAAAGTTCGGATTGGGCAATTACTACTTAACTCAACAAACTCCAATCCCTAATTGGTAATAAATGGTGCGTTTGGTAATGCTTTCGGGAACAAGAGTTTCGATTTTGTTCTTGGAACATAAATAGAATAGAAACACGTTGGTAGTTTTTGTTACCGGGAACATATTTGGAGCATAACTGAGAAGCTCAAATAAAAGCCGGACATTCTCGTGCAGAACAACTTCAAAGAACAAACATTTTCTTTTTCTTTTTTTTTCTTCCCTCTCTTCTTGTAGCTGGTCACCAGCCTCGGTGGCCTCGGGGGACCTTGTTGGTGGCGATGACGCTCCCTCGAGACCCGGTGACCTCATAGCTAGCCAGCCATGGCCAAGGCAACCGGCTAGAGAAAGGAAAAAGAAAAAGAAAAAAAGAAAACAAAAAGAAAAATGTAATAAAATTATTAATAATTTAAAATAAATTCTAAGTCTAAAAAAAATATTTGGGCTTGTATCAAACACATTTTGTTCCGAGAATAAAAATTTTGTATAGTTACTAAACGCCTTAAAAATCTTGCTAAAATTATTCTCGAAAAAAAAAAAATATATATATATATATATATATATATATATATATATATATATATATTTATGAACAAAAACTATTCCAGAAATAGAATCGTTATCAAACACAACTTTAAAATAAAAAAACACACCTTTGATCATTCCCATTTCTAAGGGGAAAATGGGTGATCATCTGATTAGGGACCGCAAAAAGATTAAACATAGTAATAAACACGCGCTAAATCAAATTTCAGTAAGAAGACCTTTCTATCCTCATGCAGAGAAAGTGTTGGGAGAAGACGTCAACAACGTGAGGAGACGATTTTCATTAATGAAACCTATAACGAAAATTTGTGAACTTTTGGAGGACACATCAGATTAAATCCGCCATTGATTGCGTGACAAAAAGAGAAAAGGATGATATAATTGACCAAAGAAAACTTAGGTGATGTACCATTTTGGTTCCAAACTCTTGCAGAAACTGAAATTGGATGTTCGAACTTCTTTGTACCATCAAGTTTTTGTAATCATTTTAATATCTGTATTAAGTCTTCTAACTCATTTAGTCCGTGCAATCAAGTCGGTGCAATCAAGTCATTTTCCCTTGTTATTATCATCATCATAAACATGTTGAATTAGTAATACTTAGACAAAAACTTTATTCATTATTTGACATAGTTTTCCCAGTGGGCCTAAAGCTATATCGGTAGAATAGCGGGAAGTGAGTGCATATCTATCTGAAAAAAGTGTATAAAGTGAGATCTTTCTTATGATTGTTTGTGTTGTTATGAAAAATTAGTTGATGGAAAATAATTTCATCAATATGCAACAATCGATCCTAATATCATCCATTATTGATCAACAAATATTTTGGTTAATTCACTTTCATGCATAATACAAAGTGATCATCTTAGGGATGTTTTCAAATTACTAATTTTCTGTAAAGTAAACATATTCATAGGTCATGGAAAACTTTGCGTATGTCAGAGAGAGATATTTAGGTTTGCAGCACGCCTTTTTTTTATAAGCCATGATGGCACCTCGATAAAACTAAAGGTTAAAACAGTAATATGACTTGATCTTGGTCCTCTATTATTCGGTGCTATAATTTGATCATTTGAGGAAAATGAACTTAAGCTGTAAATTATTATAATCATTCGAATTCTTGTAATTCCATTTTTTTCTTTATCCGTCTCCATCTCCTTTCTTCGTTCCAAAAAGAAAAAATAATCAAGAAATCTTATTATGTATGGTTACTGTTTTGAAAATCAAAATTATTTTAAATAAAATATATCCCGCAAGTGTCACGCCGCGATTTATTCAAACGAAAAAATTGGGAGCGGCAAAGAAATTCACAAGTAAGTTGTCTAAATTATGACATCGGAGTTATCAACGTTAAGTACAGGCTGATTCTCAATACGGACATATCGTGTTGACTGTCGTTGAATTCTTTCGGGTGTCACGGACCGACCTCGATCCAATGGTCTTTTGTTAATCATTTGCGTGAGTTACATGTTTATATGCTTTGAAGGTGAATCTGGGCTGTATGTTTCTAAATTGCGTTTCTTTTTTGTGTCAGGTAGGGCGTGTTGATGATGAGTACATAGCGGTCTTTGGAAACATGTCTTCGTTTTAAACATCATTTAGTGATTTTTCTTTTTATTAAATTAGCTCTCTTTAGTCTGGCGTAAATTTGACTATGAATTTAGCCCACGGGGTTTCTTATATCGAGGTTCAATAACAATGCTTTGTATATTCTTTACTCGACTCCTATCGAGTTTGCTTTCTCGTACTTTACCTTTAACTCGGATTGGTTATGATTGTTTACATTCTCGGCTTTGTATATTCTTTACCCAAGTTAAAGGATATCCGTGACTCACCCTTTGGACAAGAAATATGTGAATGAGGCTTAGATAGAGTGATGAATCTATGAATCCAAGTTCAAAGAAATGTAAATTACGATGAAATTAAAAAGTATTGGGTGACAACTTCCCCAATTATGTTGCAGGCTTGAAAATTTGTTGCCTCGACCTCGACCTTCTCCCCCTGTTTTCACTTTCCTTTCTCTTCGACCTAGCTTTGCATTTTTAAGTGCAACTTTGCTTTAATCCATCTTTGATTTATTGTACTTTAATATAATCATTAGAGTTATATATATATTAAATGTTACTCACATTTACATTAAACGCTGAGAAAAAAAAAAAACCCCTAAACCTATTGTAGTAGTACAAATTTATTCGTAAACACTTGGTCGAGACAATTTAGTTTTAAAACGTTTTTATATCGATGCTCCGATTATAGTCCCATCCAGTTAATTTAGCCAAAAATTGCTACGTGACATCGTTGTCTTATGTGGCTGTTTGTATTAATGTGGACAGTTTTTCATAATATATTTGAATTTTCTATTGTTTTCTTTTCTTTTCTTTTCTTTTCAATTCTTTTTTTTTCCTTTTTCTTTTCTCTTTTTCTTTCATGTTAGCTAGCGAGCCCTCTTGGCCCTTGCTGAGCAACGATGGGGCAGCATCCATTGCCGGATCCGGGTGAGGGTTTGCCTTTGCCTCACTTGTGTTTGTGGGCGAGAGTGCGAGCCCGCACCTGGGGGGCTAGGGCCACCTCACCCCAGGTTGGCGAGGGCGGCCGGCGGGTGCCGGCTCTTACCCTATGACTAACTTGAGGAGTCACTAGTATGAAGGAAAAAAAAAAAAGAAAATATTATAAAATACAAAAATTCAAAAGTTCAAATATATATATATATATATATATATATATATATATATATATATATATTAAAAACATACATGTTAACATTGGCTATACCACATAAGATAATTGGAGTCTCGTCAATGGTTTTGGCTTAAATTGATTGAATTGACTAAATTGGTACCAATATGAAATGATTTAAGATTAAATTGGCACAATTGGAAAGGTTCATAATTTAATCAATATTAAAGAAATAGGTTTGGGAATTTTGGATACTTTCCCCCAACGGGTGGATCAGTCGGGTTTGGGTGGTCATAAATGATCCGACCTAAATCAACACATTTAACTAAGATTTATGACCCATTATTACGATTGCAAAATATTTTACCCATACCCAATCCGACATATTCTCAATTCCATACCCGACCCACTTAACAAACCTTTGAAAGCTTATTTCATATATATATTTAAAAAATGGTATTGTTAAAATAGTTTATGTTACACAAATTTAATGGACAATTTTTATAATTTTTAAAATAATTACTTTAAAAAAATCGAATTTTAATTATTTTTAAAATTAAATTTTAAATTATTTTATTTTTTAATAATATAATTTTTTTTTTTTCTCTTTTTTTTTTTTTTCTTTTTTTCTTCTTCATTGGTCGGCCAGTCGGCCACGACGACCTCGATCGCGAGGCGGGTCAGCGAGCCTTAAGCTTGGTGAGCTCGAGGCTCGCTAGATCGATGAGGCTCGAGCCTTGCCGGACGATCGGGCGAGCTCAAGGCTCACCAAATTGGCGAGGCTCGAGCCGCCCTGCCGGATCTAGCGAGGCTCAAGCCTCGCCGGACGCCGGTGAGTTTCAGTTTCACTAGATCGGTGAGGCTCGAGCCTCATCGAACGTCGGCAAGTCCTCCTGCTCGTAAATTCGGTGAACTTGAGGCTCACCTAGTTGGTGCCGGCCCACGCCACGGTGGCCATTGGAAGGAGGAGAAGAAAGAAAAAAAAAAGGAATGAAAAAGAAAAAGAAAAGAAAATTAAAAAAAAAAATTATAATTTTGATTTTATAATATATATATTTGTAAAGTTAAAGAGGGAAGAGAGAGGTTGTGAGGTTTTGGTTGAAAAATGGGTTCTAAATTAACCCATTTAAGACCCACTTAAGACCATTTATCTTAAGTTTTTAAACCCATTTAATTAGTTTCTTCGAAAAATAATTTTATATATGACCCATTTATGATTTAAATGGATTATATATATGAGCCCAAGACCATTTGCTACCCTACCCATTAAACACCTCTTAAAAACTACATTTGGTAAAAATGAGTACCTGACACTCTCATTCTAGAAAGTCTAATTTCAAATACATTCATCACAACAACTGCTATGAAATTATAGTTCCTCCCTTTCTTTATGATAATGGAAGATAGCTACTAAAGCTTCAAGGAATAAAGAACTTGTGCTCTTTCTTTTTATTTGATTATAAAAAAAAAAAATTATCTTGCTTTTTCTTCCTTTCGTAATTGTCGTGATGGTGTCAATAAGTCACGACCCATGGTGAAAAGAATAGGAAAATTTGTGGATCTCTTTTCCATCATTTTAGAACGTTAATGTCGCGTTCGCTGACTTTGTCAATGTATTTTGGAATAATTTATGCAGGTACACGCCTCCGACTCATTGGTAGATGGAGAAGAAACCGACAGGTTGTGGAGCGTTCTTCTTATGAAATAAAGACCAAAATATGTTTCTAGACACTCGATGAAGGGTGTGATCTCCGTTGGGGTGGAACTCGTGGTATCGAATCGACTGACGTGTGCAGCATACGTATTTCAAAACCAATTCATCACCATTGCCAACATTTGCTTCGCTGCACCTCCTCTCCCAGTCTCAAATTTTCTTGGTGAGGAATAAGGAGAGTTTGACCCTCTCAAGTTGAACCTCAAACCAAAACAATGGATGTCAAAAGAACAGGCGGAATAATCTTTCAATATTTGATGAATTTTGCCTTCATGGCCACTATTGTTGTGACACCAGTGCTACTTGCGCAACATATATTTTCCGCTGTTCTTTATGTTACGT